>BSBK01002234.1:490000-1690000 GCA_027943335.1 Chamaecyparis obtusa
CCCTAGTGGGTGTTCTGATACTTGTTCTATAAGCCCAAAGAGATGGATTTATCATTAGATGTCAATCTCACCCTGTTTTGTTGACTATACGGTGCAAGATTTTTAGTAAGTTCTTATTAGATGCTTCAGCTTGTCCATTCCCTTGTCGATAGTAAATAGACGACCAATGTTGAGTTATCTTGAATTTGGAACATAAGGAGTCTAGGTCCTTTTTCTTGAATTGGTCTCCATTATTAGTGATGATGGAATGTGGGATACCATACTGACAAATTATTTTCAGGATAAACATGGAGATCTATTTTACAGTTACTTGTGTCAAAGGAACTGCTTCCACCCATTTTGTGAAGTAATCTATTGATGTAATGATATGGGTATGACCATTTGACAAATATGGATATATGGCTCCTATGAGATCAAATGCCCATTGTTGAAAAATCTATTGTGTTGTAAAGGGAATCAAATCTCTTCCTTGTGCATGAATCAAGTTACCACGGACCTGGCATTTCTGACAATTCTTAGCATATTTCATGACGTATTTCTTCATATCTGGCCAATAGTACCTGACCCTAATGAGTTTTTCAGCTAATGTTAGACCAGTGGAATGTGATCCACAAATACCTTTGTGAACTTCCTCTAATGTGCATTGTGACTCTTCACGTTCTAAACATCTAAGGATTGTACCATCCAGACTTCATTTGTATAGATCATTACCAACGATGACATACCGTGATGCATTTCAGATAAGGTAACATTTTTCATGATGGTTAAAGGTATTAGGAATGATTTGGTCACGGAGGTAGGAGTATATGTTTTTGTAACAGGAGGAATCATGACCAACAATGATGCAAATCATGTGGGTTTTTGGGTAATCATAGGCAGGGAATGACAGTGCTTCCACTAGGAATTGGTAGCGTAGCTCATGTTCAGGTTGTTGTAGAAGAGATGATAGTGTTTCCATGGCATCAACTGCCTTGTTCTCCATTCTAGGTATCTATTCAAATGTGACAAAAATGAAGTATTTCTTGAGATCATCTACCATGCATTTATATGGAATGATCTTTTCATCTTTTTTTGATACACATCATTGACTTGGTGAATGAACAGTTGTGAGTCTCCATGAATGTGTAGTTCTATTACTCTCCATTCGATTGCTATTTTCATTTTGTTTAACAAAGCTTCATATTCTGCTATGTTGTTGGTGCAAGGGAACTTGATCCTGAATGCTTTTGGAATGGAGTAACCCTATGGTGTGATGAAGAATATACCAGCTCTAGATCCATTTTGTGTATAAGATTCATCAAAGAATAAGCGCCATGTTTTGAAAGATAGGTGCATGATAGAGGAAGCGGGAAATTCCATCTGCATTGGTTGGTCATAAAAAATTGGAGCTTAAGGTAATTGATCTGTGATCACTTGTCCTTTGATGGCTTTTATTTCAACATACTCCATGTAGAATTTTCTCAGTAGCATTACCCATTTTTCCAATCTACTTGTGAGAGCAACTTTGCTTAACAAATATTTCAATAGATCAATCTTTGCTACTACTTGTGTGGTATGACCTAACATGTAGTGCCTTAGTTTCTATGACACAAAGATCAGAGCTTGACACACCTTCTCTATCATAGAATAGTTCTTTTCATGCTCCAATAAGGTTTGATTGATATAGTATATAACTATTTTTCATTTATTCTCATCATGTTGCACCCACAATGCCCCTAGTGATGTATCTATTGTGGAGACACAATATTAATAGGTTTCCCTGCATAGGAGGCATGAGAATTGGTGGATTCACCAAGTATTGCTTTATATGATTGAATTTATTCTCACACTCTTCACTCCAGTTGTAAATCACACCTTTATGCAATGTTTTAGTGAAAGGTTGTGATATCTCAGCTAACTAAGAGATGAAGTGCCTGATAGATTGTATCCTCCCTTCCAGAGTACACATTTGAGTTATGTTCTTAGGAGGTTGCATCTCCATGATTGCTTTGACTTTTGTTGGATCTACCTCAATACCTTTCTTTGAAACAATGTACCCTAGAAGCTTTCCTGAAGTGACACCAAAGGTTCATTTCTTAGAATTTAGTTGGAGACTAAATTTTTCCATTCTATCCAGTATTGTACCCAAGTCAACTAGATGTTCAAATCATTTTATTGATTTAGCCAAGGTGTCATCAACATAGTCCTCTAGTTTTTGTGTATCATATAGTGAAAGATAGACATCATGGATCTTTGATAAGTAGCACCGGTGTTCTTAAGACCAAATGACATTACTTTCCAGCAGAAAGTAACCCATGAACATGTGAAAGTTGTCTTCTCTTGATCTTCTAGAGCTATCTTTATTTGATTGTATCCAGAAAAACCATCCATGAGAGAGTATATTTCAAATCTCGCAGTCATGTCCACTATCATATCGATGTTTGGGAGTGGAAAATCATCCTTAGGGCATGCTTTTCTTACATCTCTAAAATCTATGCATACTCTGATAGATTTATCTGGTTTCGACACTAGAACTATGTTTGAGATCCATTCTGCATAGTCGATGACTCAGATAAATCCGAATTTAAGAAATTTCTCTAGCTCAGCTTTGACAAGGAGTGCAACATGAGGATGCATCTTTCACAACTTTTTCTTGATTGGTTTAACTCCTGGAGTGATAGAGAGATGATGCATGATGAGATTAGGGTCCAATCCTTTTATATCTAAATATTTCCATGCAAAGTTGATCTTTTTCTCTATTAAGAACTTGGTAAATGCCCATTTTTCTTCTTCTAATAGAAATTGTGCTAGATGAATTAACTGAGGTTCCTCTGCTATTCCTAGATTGATAGGCTGAGTTGGTTCTATCAAAATTGGTGATTTGTCCTGTAAATGACTCAGAAGGACATCAAATATATCATCCTTAGGCACCTCAGAGAGGTTTTCACCTTCGAATACGTCTTTTGTTTTTACTATTTTTGGCTCTGAGACTGCCACATAGTGGTTTTCACCCTTAGAGATCTTGTTTCTTTTTCTTTTATTATTTTGACTAAGATACATGATAGCCGAAACTTGCATGCTGACGCTAGGTTTGCTGATGGAAGTCTTCATGGGTTCTACCATATTTAGGTAGCATGCGAGAGCATAATCTATTCGGAAAGTATGGATGTCTTGGCTTGGATCATTGGATGTTTGGACAATAAGCTCAGGATGTTGGATGGTAAGCATAGGGAAAGATTGGCTGATAGTGTTTACACACATAGTGTTTTCATCATTGGTTATGATCTAACTCTTGAATTCAAAGATGATATTACTACTCAAGATATTTAGTTCATTAAGTGTCTCAACGACATCATTAGATCCTCCATTACTAATAAGTGAATCAGTCTCACGAGGTCCATCATTTAGTTCTAGACTTACGTCGGTCATAGGTTTGTATTGGTGAATAACATCCACATGTTTATCTTTTATAAGATCATCTTCTTCTGGAACAATTCCCCATTCACAGTCAAGTCAAGAACATGCATGAAATCAGGATGAATTCCCCAAGAAAAGTTCCCTTCAAATTCTGGATGGAATTCATACTCATGAGAATCTGTCTCAGACTCACTACGGTGTCCCAAATGTTCAGCTATAGTGAGGGATGTCTCTCCTTCTTCTAGATCAATTTGTTCTTTTGAAGTAGTAGGTTCTTGTGTGTCTACCACATTGATTCTTTCTTTATGTGTCTGATCATCTTTGAGAAGGTCTAATATGTTATGAGGGATACATTCATAAGGAAAAACATATGTGGTATTTGAATCATCACTATCTTCATGGTGTGTTTCCTCTTCTTCTTGATCACCCATCCTTGGTTCTATCTGTTCTATGACATGAGAAGAATTACCACTGAGATGGAAAGGTTTCTTCTAATAACTTATGCCTATTGTATCCTTTTTTGTTCATCCACAATGTTCAATGGGTTTGATGATACATTTTCCTCGTGTTCCTAGAGGTCCTTTTCCAGTATATCCCATCTTGGAGATTATCTTTTATCCTGATCCATAAGATTTTGAAGGCACCTTGAGTGATTTAGAGTCATATTTTGAATTGTTTGTGACTAAGATTCAACTTTGTATAACTAGGAAAGTACAACTTCTTCTTCATCAGATTCTTATTTGGATACTTGTTCTGTGATGAAACTCCTATTAAAGATAATCTGGAGTTCTTTAGTTGTAGGTTTCACTTTCTCTGAAGGTTGTCCATAAGACTTAGGTGAAAGTGGGAGAGATAGAACTAGTTATATTGTGTATTCCCCCATGCTTGTATCTTTGATCTTGATTTCTTTTACTATGTCTTCCATTTTAGTTGTAGATGCTATGTCAATTTATTTAGTAGAAGACTCTATTGTGTGGGACAAGTTTGTCTACACTTTCCTTCAAAGCATTGGATGATCTTGACATGTCTGCAAGTATAGTGACCTCTACTCCATCATAGGGAAACTTGACACATTGGTGGTACATTGATGGAATAGCTTGCATCTCATGAATCCATGGCCTTCCTAGGAGGATGTTATAGGCCAACGGGAGATCCAACACTTGACAGGTGATATCTATGATGACAGGTATCATTCTGATAGGTAGCACAATGAATCCTTTTGAGGATATTTCTTGTTCATCATATCCTTTGATGGTTATTTTCTTTTTAGGATAAATAGCATCTTGTGGCAATCCTAGTTGTGTAACCAGTTTATAAGAACAAATATCTAGACCAGCTCCCCCATCTATCAAAACATGCTTGACACGATGGTTTTTTATTAGGACTTCAATATGAAAGGGTTGGTTATGAGGATGACTCAGTGAGTTGTCATCTTCCTCTGAAAAGGAAATGTATTGAGGGGAAGTCAAATGACTCACCATGGTTTGAAATTGATCTAGATCAAGAATTTCTGGAACATTGGAATTGAGCAGAGCTTTGTCTAGGACAACTCGATGAGCAGGAGAGATCCGAAGCAACTTGAATATAGATATCTTCACATTTGTATGTTAGAGTTGATGGATGATGTTGTATGATGTCATTTTGGACTCTTTAGAATTGGAAGATTTAGGTGCAGTACTTTGTTAAGATGTAGATGCAAGATTGAATGGTACCTTCAAGGCGTTTGATGAACCCAAGTTTGATCCTGGAAGATTTACCTGAGCTTGAGATCGAGTGACTGCATTAGGCAATCTATGGTCTCTATCCTTTTTGACAATGGTGATGACATTGTAGTTTTGAGATGTGCATGGCTTCGATGGAAATCACAAAAATCAGTCTCCCTCCACAATTTAGGCTTGACTTTGGGGTCATATGGTTTCATCTCAGGTAATGTGATGATGTTATTTTCCAATAAGGTTCTCATGGAAGATTCCAAGGACTCACCCAAAGGAGTGAACTTGCGTTTTGGTTTTGTAACTCATGGCTTGTACTCATTTGACTTTTTAGAAAGATCAGTTGTCTTCTTTTCTAAGGATTTTATAGCTTGAGTGCCAATAGTAAGATTAAATGTTGGTGCTTTGGGTGGAGAACTAATGTGATCAACAACACCATCTGTGACAACATTTTTATTCTTGTTCCAGAATTTGACTTTGTCTTTATTGTTTGAACTAGAATCTGAATCATACTTGTCTTCTTTATGAAGTGATATATATCCCTTGCGAACAAGTACATCCTCTATTTTCATGGCACTATCCACCATTTTGTCAAATGAGACATGATTTTTCATCTGAAGATGATAGTTAATCTCTGGAATCAAATTGTTGATGAAGATTTATAGTTTCTTTTTTTTCGGAATTTGTCGAGGATATAGCGAGAATTTCTTCCTCCAACGTTTGAGGAAATTCAGGAATGGTTCTCCTATTCTTTGCTTTAGGTTACAGATGTCAATCATGGTGACTGGATGTTGGATGTTGTAGGAGTATTGTTGATAGAACAATTTGATTAACTCCTCAAAAAAATTTGTGGTTGGAGGTATTTTGGAGAACCAATTGATGGTTGTTCCTCCCAAAGATTGTGGGAAGAGACGCATTAAGTAAGTTGGTTCATGCATGAAATCCATGGATAGAGTGCAAAACTCTTTGACATGATCTTGAGGATTTGAATTTCCATTGTTTGTCATATTTGGGCAGTTTCACCCCTTTCGAGAATGGTGGCATATCCAAGCTCCAATCGAATGGAAATGGACACAAGACATCCATAGAGAATTCTTTGGGTTCCTTCTCTTTTTCCAGCTTGTTTAGTTTGATTTGCATAGCATGCATCTGTTTCATCATAGCTATGATAGCGGTCTCTTCCTCTTGTGTGATGATATTGTCAACATTGAAGTTTTGAGAAATTTTGGCTCCTTGTTGTGCCAATTCAAGGAAGTATGTCTCTTTGTCTTCTTATAAGAAGTGTTTCATCATTTTCTTAAAGAGATCATCATCTCGGTATTGCACAATTTCTGAAGGTGTGGGTTCTTGATTCCCCTCTTCATCAAAGTTGTGACCTTGTGAGCCATGTCTAGCTGCCCTTTAAGACATGGCAGCATGTTGATTGAGATCTTGTGTGGATTTAGGAGGCCTTGTGTGACCTTATTTTAAGCGTAAATTGCCTAGTTTGTCTTCTTTGTAAAGATCCAGATTGTATGGTTGATGAAAAGACTAAACTATGAAAGAAGATGAAGGTGATGTCTTTGGTTCTTCTCTTACTTTTTTGTGTGAAGAGGCTCTAGTTTCCACCATTAACCTTAGGGGAATCTTTAGAGAAAGATAAGACAACTGATAGATAATCTCATTTAGGAAATATCAAGTGACAAAACCTTGTCAAGATTGAATTGAATTGTTGATGAAAAGATTGATTGGACATAAATGAAGGATATTGTACCCAAGATGTATGCATAGACGCCCAAAATATGGTGGACACGAATTCACAACACAACCTTTTGAATGATGGATCGAGGTTGTTTTGACAAGGTTTTTGACACATGACTAAACGAGATTCAGATTGATCAATCAGATGACAAATTGAGCGAAATAGATCACTTTGGTGGAATAAGATGATATGTAGTTTCTCTTCTCTGTACTTGACACAGTGGGCTTTCTAACAGAATTTTGATTAACGCTAAAAGTTGACTAGATTTCTATCAAAATTGGGGTTTTTTGGCAATTTTGCATAAAGTGTCGTACGATAGTATCTAGGCTCGTATGACACAAAATGGGGTCTGACACGACACTTGCAGAATCTTGTACAACAATTAATATGAGGGATTATTTTTTGCTTGGGATTCTTGGCAACTCTCGTATGATACTGTATAGCTTCCCGTACGACACTTGGGGGGTTCTGATACGATACTTGAAGGAACAAGGCAATTGTCATACAACAATTGCAGGGTCTAGATGACAGTCGACACCAAAAAAGGATTTTTTCTTCAAATTTTCAAGTTTTTTTTGGTGTTTTTGGCCTCAGTTGGTTTTTCAAATTTGTTGTCTAGTTTTTCATATCTGTGTTTGGGATTGTCTGAGGGTGTTTAACATAGCAATAGGTTCACAATCACAACAAACACGTGGGAACTAACTCAATGAATCAAACACACCTAGCCTAACCTAACTAGGAGAAGAGATGTATTACTTTCTCATTGACTTAGGAACACACTTAGAGACTCATCAGAATATGGCGGTCCAACAATACGCAATGAATGTTGAAGCCCATATTAGCCAAGTTCAAGCATCAAGGAGGGCTCAAGATGACGAGTGTCTTGGGGTGATTACTATTCACGTTGCACACGCACTACAAATCCTTTAGAGGTAGATCGGTAGAAAACTAGCTTAGGTTGTTAATCAAGGCATCCGTTCACAACTGTCTTTCATAGTCCCGCAAGCAGGATTGAGGTTGTTAACCCTATGCGTACTCTGATCCATGTAGTCTCACAAGCAAGATTGAAGTGGCTCTTCTCTACACAAAATCAAAGCATGTTCATAAAATAAATCCAAGGAACAAGCGCAACTATGTCTTCCAAGGCTTTAACCTCAAGGAAGCATCAAATTTTATAGTGGGGTGGAAGAGTCAGCTTAAGACTTGTCCCCACTTGGGTCATTCCTGAGAGCCTTTTACAACATTGGTAGACCCTCTAAAGGATTAAATGAAATGTGAGGTTGGGGACCACAGGATCTAGGTTTCTAATTCCCTAAGAAAAGAAGAGAATAATCCCCTAACCTTGTCCTTTTCCCTATCCAAAACATGCGAAGCAGAATTAATCTAGAGACAGTACGCAAACTGGCATTGGGGAAGGTACCTTCTGGGTTTTTGATTCTCCTAAGAAGGAGAAGAGCACAATCCCCTAAATATTTGTCTCAATGGAAATAGACACACGTACCTAATTAACTAGGTGCCTATGAAAAAGAAATATTTAGGCAAACATAATATTTGCTTGATGAAGATTCAACAACCTGCAAAACCACATGTCAGAAATTTTTGATTGATTGAGTGTCTTTGGCATACAATTTCTATAATGGTTTCCTTCAAATAAGGGCTTAGAAGGAAAGACAAGAAGAGGCTAAAAGGTAGGTTTTAATGCTCAAGTCTTCATCTCTCATCTTTCAAAAAGCATTAGGCTATGTCAAACAGTCGTGCAGCAAAAAATAACAAGTGTTAGGATTAGTTGTCAGTCAAATCTCAAATCAAAAACCTCAAAAATTGATTAGAAATCCCATACGATAATTGAAATACTGACATGAAATGTCATACAACAATATACCTCAACCCATACGACACTTCAGTTCTAATAGGAAACTGGGTACATACAGATACACCAATTAAGCTCTGATACAAGAATGTGTTACAACGGTACAATACTTCAGGAATGTTGTATGTCGTACGATAGATAGAGACTTCTAATATGACACTCTGCAATTGTCATACGAGATTGTATGAAAAAATTTCAAAACTCAAATCTTGAATGAAAATTGTCATAAAATGGACAAAATGAAAAATGGAAACCCGATGTCGGGCCCCACGGTGGGCACCCGAAATGTGTGTGAAAATTGTACCTTTTTAGAAGACACAACACATCAGTAAAACATTATTGATCAATGACGATAAAATATGCAATAAATAGATATATCATTAACCAAATGATTTACTGCCTTCTAGTAGATGTGAGTATGGTATTCTCAGAATTTTACCAAGATCAGTGACAATGCAACACCTAAACGAAGGATTTGAATGCAAAAATTATGAAAATGAATGCAAGACTAATCTATATTTTTGTGATTTTCTATGCAAATAACAATGTAATCTATATGAAATTGATCTAAAAACTTGATGAAAAGGAATTGAAAACTAGCTATGAATGCAAAAACAAGAAAACAATGTTAGCAATGAATCTCCAAAAGTTGCACAATCTCAAGAATTCAAAAGTATAGTGTTGTTGCTCTCAAAATTGCACGTGGTATCCAAATTGTAGGACTGAGGCTTATTTATATAGAAATCCAAGGTTTGAGAACTCATGGAAAGCCAAAAAGCGCTCCTTGATCAACTCGAATTAATTGGCAAGTGTGTGTGAGTGATTTACACCTTCATGAAATAACAAGATTTAAAAGACAATTACACTATTCAAAGAAAACTAATCTAAATAATGCACAATTAATATAAATATCTCATGGATCTCTAAAATAAAGTGGTAAATGAGGCTCTCAGCTATGATCCTCACTAGTGACACTCTAAAGATGAGAATTAAGCTATATGATATGCAAATTTAGATCTATTCTATCAAATTCTAGCTCTATTTGATGAACAATCTACTATGATCAAAGCAATTTAAGCTAATTAGCAATGAAAAATGATAAGTGAGTGATGTGGATGCAAATTGCTAGAGCTTTGCTGCAATTCAAAGATATGGAGTGGATGATCTATGCTTCTAAATGCCTTCAATATATAAGATTTTCCCAAGGGTAGGGGGTAGAGTGAGATAACCATGGTTATGCTTGGGTAAGGTCAATTGGCTTTGCTTTGTCCATAAATGGGGGGACAAACATTTAAATGGTTTCAAAAGGCTAGACCATTTCAACAAAAGTGAGTGATTTGTGTCCATTTTGTCTCCTTTTTTGCTTTGTTGAGGAAAATTAGTATTTATTAATTAATTAAAGTAATTAAATTTAGCCATGAAGGGTAAGATGTTCATTTTGATTTTTCATTTCAACAACTATGTCATTAATTGAATTTACTCAATTTCATAGTGTTTTTCCCCTTTTCAAGCTTTATTTAATCATTTAATCATTTAATTGAATTTTCCTTTGATTTGAATTGTCTTTGTTCCATTTATTGATTTTTCATGTTATTTTGATGATTTTATGCACCTTTTTATTGATTTAAGCCTTTGACCAATTTTTTGTGTCTACAAATGCCCCTCTTTGGATCAATGTGCGAAGAACACCGATTCAAAGATTCCCTTAGTATGATGATCTGATTTAGGTCCTGGTTTTGGTATGCCTCTGATCGTTCTGACTGATGTACTTCCTGATGATGATGATGTATCTCTGATGATGGTGCTGATAAGATTCTGATGCCTCTGATATGATATGGGTCCTGGTTTGATGATAGGTCCTGGGTTCACTGATAAAGGTCCTGGGTTTTATTGATAAAGGTCCTGGGTTAATTGATTGCTGATATGTTGATAGGTTTTATATGATAGCAGATTTGATATTGATTTTTCTCCTGATATGATACTGATTTACCTCCTGATATGAAATTGATTTGCCTCTTGATATGATACTGATTTGCCTCCTCAGAAATAAAACATATTAATTCCTTGATTTGAAAGATTTTGATTAGTTGGAATATGTTTTGATTTCTAATACCGTTTTAAAGAAATAAGCAAGTTTTATTTATGCCCCGGCTAATGAAGATGTCATATAATAGGTCCAAAGTACATTTTTAAATCTTTATTAGGGCCAATTTCACCTTAAATAGGGTAAAACCCCTCATTTTACTATTCATTTTCACCTCTCCCTTTTGAGATTTTTAGCTCTGATTTTAGCCCTTTTTACACGATGGTGGTCCCACATCGTGAGCATCGGTTCAAGAGAGCGCGCCGGTTCGATTGGAGAGCGAACGATGGTCCTCCGGTATGTCATTCAAATTTTCCTCATGTTTCGAAAATTGCATTTATGACTTCATTTAATGCATTTTAAAATTTTAATTCTGCATTTTTGAAAAGAAATGTCGCCTCCATGCATTGTAGTTACGCCTGAAAAATTTAAATGTCACCTTTTAAAAATTTAATATCGCCTTCCTTAGCTCTGTTCACCGCCTCTAGAAAATCCTTTATCGCCTGCGGACAATTTAATATCGCTTAGGGTTTAAGCATTTTAATTGTTTATCGCGTGAATAACCTTAGATAATAAAATGTCACCTGATGACAATCTTATATCGCATCTGTAAAATTAAATCACGCGTATAATTAAAATCATGCGTATGTCTAATTTGATGTCATCTCTGGTAAAATAAATGACGCCTGAAAGAAAAGTCGCGTAAGTGAAAAAAAAATTTATGTTATTTGAGACTTTTCTATGACGTCTGATTGCTCGATTGCACCAACCTGATTGATATCGATCACGTCAATGAATTGGATCCAATGTTCATTTAGGGTGTTCCCCTTGTTTGATTTCAACAATGAATTAGGACATTGGTAACTATGATATCGAAGGATAAGGTAAATCAATCTTCATCACGAATGATAGGTCATGGATCTAATCGTCCATTCATTTTATTCTCAAATGCTTAGAGACATAAAACTAGGATCATCCTTCCTCAATGTTTAGAGTTAGGATTGGTAGGTCTGATAGGTATATTTAAATTGATGACTGTGATTGATTGTTTGATTTCCTGATATTAGGTTACTCATGTGATTCCATTGTTTTGATTAAATAGGAGGATGTCCCTGTTCTATACCTCCTAACTGTACCACATTGGGTGATGGAGCTGAGGGAGTAGTTGATTGACACTGAGAGACGAGTGATTAGGCGATGTGGTTTATTATGTGTATTAGAGCTTCCTCGGTTCCAGATGAACCAAGGTTTGATTACCGCTATCACAGAGCGTTGGCACTCTGAGACAAACACTTTTTGGTTGCCACAGGGAGAGATGACTATTACTCCTGAGGATGTATATAGGTTACTGCGGATCCTGACACATGGAGAGATAGCATATTATGATGCAGTATATGATGGGACTTATTGTCGACGAGTATTTAGAGATCCTTCTATAGGTGATGATTGCATCTTATGGCCTCGGTTTTCTTCATTTCCTACTTTACCAGTGATGTTAGGTGCTATCATTGGTGGCGTGTTACTACCTGATCATCGGGGTCATGGATTTTTAGTGGGTTGGGGTAGGATTATTGAGGACTTGCTGCATCAGCCTTGACGATTTGATTGGGGATCTTGTGTGCTTGCATAGCTATACCATGATCTTCATGAGGTGGTTTATAGGAGATCAGCTGCGTTATCTATTGGGATTCATATTTTACAGCTTTGGATATGGGAGCACTTACCAGTTAGTCATCCTATATCAAAGCGAGATCGACCTTTAGGATATCCTTTTGCATGGCAATATACTGGGATGGTGACACAGCATCACTTGGGTCATTTGGAGTATTGGCGGCGACAAATTGATGATATGGATGAGGTCTATTGGAGACCATATGTCGATGTTGAGGATTGGAGAGAGGATAGATTGGAGTTACCATACATGTTTGCTCCTCGATGGATGATTGGCAGGATCGACTCTGTCCTTGAGAGATTTTTGGCAGGTAGAGTACTACGGCAGTTTGGGCAGATTCAGCCTATGCCTTAGGGATCTGCAGTTTATGCTCATTCTAGTGCAGAGAGGGCTACTTGGGGACACATGCCTTCATATGATGATGCTATTGAGCAGATATCGCTGCTTGGTTTTATGGACTGGGATATGAGATTACACATTAGAGATGCTGGGGTTACTCAGGAGTATCTAGATTGGTTGATGGAGCATCCTATGCCTCGATTTACAGACCCTGCAGAGCCAGTGCCTGGGAGAGATGATGATGGTGATGGTGTCAGTGGTGGGAGGAGATGCAGAGGTAGACCATGAGGTAGGGCGGTGATTAGACTCAGAGGACGAGCGAGAGATATACAGATACAGGCACCACCTCCTCCTCCTTCTCATCCTGCAGTAGTACAGAGACAGAGGATAGATCGTCAGGACCATGTGAGGGCTGCTAGGCAGGATTAAGTTGCAGGACAGGATACAGGAGCGGGATTACCGCAGGCTGTCATGGATGGTCAGGATACAGGTGCACAGCAGATGCCATCAACTTTTTCCCATGATCGGGGAAAAGCTCCTATAGATACAGGTGATCCTCAGAGTACCTATGAGGTTGGTGAGAGTTCTAGTACTATCCAGCTACGAGCAGATGTGGGAGCATTACGGACAGAGGTATCACAGATGTCTTCTATGATTCAGCAGTTAGTGTCAGGTCTGGCTCCATTGGTTCATCTCCTTGTTGCTATGGTTGGTCAGACGCCTCTTCCGCCGCCTCAGCAGCCTCCATCACAGCATCCTCCACAGCCTCCTCCAGGACCTCCTCCCAGTGGTGACGAGAGTTGAGCTATGAGTGCTCTTGTTGATCAGTTGTGTAATATTGATGCTGAGATACTTGATATTGTATCATATTCTTGTGACCTTGGTGTCACCTTTCCAATTGTACTTTGTTTGACATCGATGCCCCTGTTGATGGGCGATTATAGAGTTGATTTATGATATCATTGTTATACTTGATGCGTTGAGTTTTGAGTAGACATGTGATATGAGGACATTTATGATCTTTCCTATTTTTTTTACTTGATGATAAATGAGATTACCTTTAGATGCTGCTATATGTGTTTATCTAATGCATTTGTTTTGATTGGATGTGTCTATGGATGCAATGTATCTTATGTATGATATAGATAGATGGATGCATTTCTTTCTTCATGTATGGATGCAAGTTTTTTTGTTTTTGATATGTTATTTTCTCATGTATGCAATCTGTATCACTATCTAGATGTATGCACATGTAAATGATTATTTCCTTCTTTTCCTTGATGGTATATCTATGTAATGATTAATGATATGGAATGAATGCAAAAAGTATAATCTCATGTTTTTATTGTAGAAAAGATGATATTGAGGTGATGTTGTCCTTGCTGATTTGACCTTGTTGATGATGTTATGTACCCCCTTTTTGATGTGAAATGAAGCCCTTGGAAAAAAAAAATGCCTGTGCAATTAATCTAACATGATAATGCAATTAACCTTTCTATGAATGCAATTATCTTTTCTATGAATGCAGCTAAGTGTCACTAGCTTTTAGCAAATAAATGCCTTGAGGATATATTTTCATCATTGAGCACTTGGGACCGGAAAGTCAATACAATCACCACTGCCCACTGACATGATGATATGAATATCGCTTTTTATTGCTCATATGGTAACCTTCATTTTGCTTTCCCATCGGTCTCATCGATACGACTATCACTGATTACAAACAATCATGAGAGTACGAATACCGATTTTATCGGATTCTATGTTGCAAGTGGATTTTGGCATTTAGATATGAAGAATCTAAATATCCAAGGTATTCGGTTGCGTAAACAAACAAAAGTTAACTCATTATTTTATAAGATAATCCTCGATGGTTCTTTGATGACCATGTCTTTAGATGAATTCTCATAAGGCAATGAATCTTCCTCCAAACATTCACTTCATAGTCAAGAAAAATATCATGTCTCCGTCATTGCCAATCTAGTCGAAACATCATTGATTAGCTAAAAAGACTTGATACAAATTGAATTAATGTAAGTATACAAATTTTTAACCAACTTTTCAAAAGAATCTATCTAGGTGTTTTGCATTGTTTTCTGATCTTCAAAGAGTATTTCCAAGTGTTTTGATCATGAAATGATGTTTGATTTTTAATCCTGAATAATAAGTCAATTTAGGCTCAAGGATTTTGTTGTGGTAGTCAACTTCTTGGTTAGTAAACAATGATATCAATCAAAGGTTTACAAAAATCTGATCTCTCTACTGAAAATGTTGATCCCTTTCTGCTTGTGACTGAATGTTGCTTGTTTGAATCCTTTTTGAGGTACCCACTTTCCAATCCGTTTTATGCTGCCCCCAAGTGTTTGATGTATCAGTTTTGACAACTTTGCGCAATGCAAAGGATGATGCTACAAAATGTTATTATGACTATGTACAAATGATGGATGCAATGAAGTTTTGGACAAATGGGATGATGAGATGCATTATGTACACATGTGACTAGGAAAGAAATGACTTAAGGAAACCAAAAGTGCTTGTTACCAAGTTTTCACCTTTGGGTGCTTTTTTTCTTTTCTTTTCTTTTTTTCTTTTTTTTTTTTTGCTACCGAGGCGCCTATTGCTAGGTTTTCACCAAGGCACTTTTTTCTTTTTCATTTTTTTTGTATTTTTCATTTTTTTCTTTATTTTTATTTTTCCTTTTTTTGATTTTTTTTGTATTTTTCCTTATCACCTTGGTGCCTATTGCTAGGTTTTCACCAAGAGATAGTTTTTCAAATGTTTTTGCTTTCTTCATGCTCAATTTTCCACTATTTTTTATCTTTCTTCCTTGTCAATGTTTTTGGATTTTCCATTTTCAAATGTTTTTGTATTTTCCATTTTCAAATGTTTTTGTATTTTCAAGATCTCTTTTCAACTATGTACAATAATTATGATGCTCTCTCATCTGATACTCTTTATACTCTTTCATCTGCTTTAGGTGTAGAATCTCTTCAAATGAATGCTATTTATGGGTTCTTGTAACTCTTCACCATTACAATCTGATAACTTATATGTTCCAGTTCCAAAGGATGACACTATCACAAATGGGCCTATCCAATTAGCTTCCCACTTTCCTTTCTTTTCCCTTTCAGCTTGATTTTTGGGATTTTCTCTTAATACCAAGTCTCCTACTTGAAAAGTTCTTGGTTTGATGTGTTTGTTGTAATTGTGTGAAATCTTGTTTTGATAAACTCTTAAATGTTCATAAGCTTGAGTCTGGTGTTCCTCTAACAATTCCAATTGTTGCAGTCTGGTAATCCTATAATCCTCATCAGTGATCAATCCTCTTAATGAAACCCGTAGAGATGGAATTTCAACTTCTAATGGTAGAACTGCTTCGGTTCCATAGACTAAAGAGAATGGGGTGGCTCCTGTAGGTGTTCTGATACTAGTTCTGTAAGCCCATAGTGCGGGATTTATTTGCACGTGCCAATCTCTTCCTGATTTGTTAAGTGATCTTTTTAATATTTTGAGGATATTTTTGTTCATTGCTTCAGCTTGTCCATTGCCTTGTGGATAATAAATGGATGACGAATGATGTGTAATGTGGAATGTCATGCAAAGTTCATCAATATCCTAATTTTTGAATTGTTTCCCATTATCTGTGATAATGGCATGTGGAATACCATAGCGGCAAATTATGTGGTTCAATATGAACATTGAAATTTGTTTGCCAGTTGCTGTTGTTAATGAAACTGCTTCCACCCATTTGGTGAAGTATTCTATTGTTGTGATGATATACTTGTGTCCGTTTGAAGATGGAGGATGTATGATTCCAATCAAGTCAAAACCCCTTTGATAGAAAGGCCATGGTGTAATGAATGGGTGTAATTCTTGAGCCGGTGCATGTATCATGTTACCATGATATTGACATTTGCTGCATGTCTTCACAAATTGACAAGCATCCTTTTCTAATGTTGTCCAAAAGTACCCTAAACGAAGGATTTTCTTAGCTAGATTAAGACCGCTTGAGTGTGACCCGCAAATGCCTTCGTGGACCTCGCGTAAAGCTAACTTAGACTCTTCTTCCTCTAGACATTTAAGTAACGTCCCATCAAGACCCTTACGATACAATGTGTCTGAAAGGATTAGGTAACAGGTGGCTTGGCGTATGAAGTTACATTTTGGGGCATGAGTTTGGTCTACGGGGAGTATTTGGTCTTTAAGGTAAGTATAGATGGGTCCATACCAAGGAGAGTCATGTCCATGTAAAAGAGCAACAATTTGGGTGTCAGGAAGGTTGAATGCCGGTTTTACCAACTCTTCCACCAAGAACTCATACCTCTCATTTTGATCTGGTTTTTGTAATAATGAAGCCAAGGTAGCCATGGCATCTGCTGCTCTATTCTTTTCTCTTGGAATCTATTCAAATGTGATCAAAGCAAAGTACTTCTTCCATCCATCAATCAAGGTTTTATATTTCATCAATGTTATATCTTTGGTATTGTATTCATTATTAACCTGATTGATTATGAGTTGGGAATCTCCATACACTTGTAATTCTACAATATTCCATTACAAAGCCATTTTGATGCCAATGACTAATGCCTCATATTCCGCTATGTTATTGGTGCATGGAAATAAGAGTTTATAGGACTTTGGAATGGTGTACCCTTGAGGGGTAACCAATAATATACCTTCTCTAGAACCTCCTTGTGTATAAGATCCATCAAAATATAATTTCCATGTCTTTGCTTCTATGTTGACAATTTCTGCATCTGGAAATTCGATTTGCATGGTTTGTGTAGACTCCATTGGGTTATCTGCTAAGTGATCTGCTATCACTTGTCCTTTAATTGCTCTTCTATCAACATATTCAATGTCGAATTCACTTAGGATCATGACCCATTTTGCTATTCTACCTGTTAAGGCAGTTTTACTTAGCAAGTATTTGAGAGGATCAATCTTGGCAATTAATTTGATCTTATGCATCAACATATAATGTCTTAGTTTTTGAAATGCAAAGACCACTGCTAGACATGCTCTTTCCATGAATGAATAATTTAGTTCATATTTTATTAAGGTTCTACTAAGATAGTAGATCGCCCTTTCTTTTCCTTGCTCATCTTCTTGTGCCAACAATATGCCTAGAGACCTTTCTGTGGCTGATATGTATAACAACAGTTCTTTGCCCTTGATAGGTGACATAAGAATAGGTGGGTTTATCAAATAAGTCTTCAAAATAGCGAAGGCCTTATCACATTCTTCATCCCACATAAATGTAGTGTCCTTGTGTAGCAATCTGGTGAAGGAGTGACACTTTTCTGCTAATTGAGATATAAATCTCCTTATTGATTGAATCTTTCCTTATAGTGACCTCATTTGACTAATATTTCTTGGAATCTCCATCTCTAGAATGGCTTGTACTTTTTCAGGATCAACTTCAATTCCTTTTGCTGACACTATATAACCCAATAGCTTGCTGGATTGGACACCAAATGCACACTTCTTTGGGTTTAATCTAACTTTGAATTGTTCTAACCGAATGAATATTTTTCTTAGGATTTGTAAATGTTCTTCTCTATTGTGGGACTTTTCTAGAATGTCATCCACATAATCTTCTAAGAAAGTGTGTATCATGTCATGGAAAATAGTTGTCATGGCCCTTTGATATGTAGCTCTAGCATTTTTTAGACCGAAGGGCATGACATTCCAACAAAAAGTACCCCAAGGGCAAGTAAATGCTATCTTTTCTTGGTCTTCGGGAGCAATCTTTATTTGGTTGTAGCCACTAAATCCATCCATTAATGAGTACATTGCATGACCTACTGTCAGATCCACTATAGTATCAATGCTTGGCAATGGGAAGTCATCTTTGGGACATGCAAGGTTTAAATCTCTATAATCCGTACACACACGGATAGATTTATCATGCTTAGTAACCGGCACAATGTTAGAGATCCAATCAGCATATGCTATTGTTCTTATGAACCCCACCTTTAACAATTTTTCCAATTCTACCTTGACTAGGAGAGCCACATGTGGGTGCATTTAGTTTTTGCTTCACAGGTTTAACTCCGGGTCTAACATTTAGATGATGCATTATGAAATCAGGATCCAGTCCGAGCATATTGGCATATGACCATGCAAAATTTACTTGTTGTTCTTGGAAGAATTTGATAAATTCCTCTCTTTCAAGAGATGTAAGTGATGTAGCCAAGTGTATGACCTTTGGATCTACTTCTGTACCAATGTTAACTTTTTCTATTGGTTCTATAAGAATAGATGACCATTCTTCTTCATGTTCAGGCAAAGTATCCAATCTCTCTTCTAATGGTGCCACAGTTGGGTTTTCACCAAAAGAAACGTCTTTTATTTTCATTGTTTTTGGTTCTAATGGTGCCATAGTTGGGTTTTCACCAATAGAACTTCTCATTTTTTTATTTTTTTTCATTTTTTTCATTTTTTGACTAAGAGATTGAACCCTTGTTGTTGTCATTATGTCCGCATTGAGTTCGTTGGTGAAAGAGGGTTCAACCACATTGAGATATTGGTTTGTTGCTTGGTCATTTGGGAAGTAAAGTAAGTCATGTGGTTCAGTTTGATCCCAATCAATGAGGTCCGGGTGCATCAAAATTAAGGAGTTATTGGGTAAGGTATCATCAATAGGATTTATGGACATGACTTCATTTGAGGGTTCATACATTGTATCGTTTAGATCTATGATGTGCGCTTCCTCAAGATGATCCATGGAAGTAGGGTCAAAGTCCCCTTCGCTTGAGTCCTCGTCAACCTCTACGGGAAACAATGTGGGAAAAGCCACAAGCGGGTTAAAACTAACATTTGAATTTCCCTCCTCTGAAGGTGTCCAAAATGTTTCTATCCATGCTCCACTATTAGATGCTTGTTCTATATTAGGCCTTTGAATAGGAGATTCTTCATTAATTAGAGCATCTTGTTTTGGGATTTTTGCATAAGTATATATAGCAATGACTTCTTTATCTTGACATGACTCATCTGATAAAGTATCCCATTCATAATCCTGAGAGTCATCACTATCTCCTTCGGATTCTAATGCATTTATTTGAGGATGAAAATCATGCATTGGACTTGAACTTTCTCCCTTGTATTGAAAACCTACTCCGGATTTTTCATGACTTGCCCTCCAAATAGGTTCAATAGGTTCTAATAATCCTCTATTTCTTTGGCCTAGGGGTCCTCTTCCTTGGTATCCCATCTTTTGCATAATATCAAATCCTTTCCCATATTGTTCGGTTTGTATATTGACATGCTGAATTCTTTCCATGGGAGTGTCTAAGGTACCATCCTCATCATGATAAAGCCATTGAAGGACATCATCTTCTTCCTTATCCCATGTTGCTTTGCTATCTTCCCTCACAAAATAAGAATTATACTTATGTGGAAGATGTTCTTTTGATGGTTTACCATGTGATTTGGGAGACATGGGCATGTCAAATAGAGAAACTGAATATTCTCCTACCCCTTTTGAACTAATCTTGCATTGTTTGTCAAATTTGTTCATCATCTCACTCATGTATTGGTAATGATCTTCTTTAGCTTGTTCTTTTTCTTCTTTCGTAGGTTTGTAGATCACTGTCTCCAATTTAGGTGCTAAATATGGACTTTCCATTACATTTTGACCCTCGTAGCTCACTTTTTCCTTGCCCTTAGTTGATGTAGTTGAGCTAGCTTGAAGAGGATTTTGTGCATCTTCATTGGTGATTGTTGGAACAACTCCTTCACGATTATGTGGAATGTATAATTCATGCAAGGGTTTGAGTGCATTACAATATTGGAATGGATTTGAGTCTCCTCCAACTGTGATTTCTTCACCCATGTATGGGAACTTGATGCATTGGTGGTATGTGGATGGGACGGCTTGCATCTCATGAATCCACGGTCTTCCCAATAAGATGTTATAGGTTAATTTCATGTCCAACACTTGACACTTGGTATCCTTCTTGACTGGTCCCACTTGGATGGGCAACACAATCATGCCTTTAGAAGCTCTTTCAGCTTCGTCGTAAGCTTTTATGGTGATTTTCTTTGTAGGGTCAATGCAAGACTCAGATAGACCTAAGGATTTTACAAGACTCAATGTGCATATGTTAAGACCAGCCCCTCCATCAATAAGGGCTCTTTTGACTCTATGCCTTTCGATCAAAACCTCTATATGTAATGGAAAATTTTGAGGATGAGTTATAGACATGTCATCTTGATCAGAAAATGAAAGACAATGAGGAGCCACGAGATGTCCTACCATAGTTTGAAATGTTTCTTCCCCTAAGGTAGTAGAAACATGTGTCTCTTCTAAAGCTTTTTCTAAAATCTCTTTATGATTCGGTGACAACTTTAATAACTCTAAGATTGAGATTTGTGCTAGAGTACGTTGCAATTGGTCCACCAAACTATAAGGCCTTGCTGCTATAGGAGGTTGTTTGACCACAATGTTGGATTGTGGGATATTGGTGTTTTGAGGGACTATCCCTTGTAAAGTCATTCTAGAATTCTGCCCTCTTGTAATGACATTTGTTGCTTCCTTTTGAGGCTGTTCATTAATTATTATAGCATTAACAATATGATCATATGATGGCGCAAAGTTGAGATTATTGGCACTTTGTTTCTTTCCATTTGATGACTCACCTTTATCATGTTTGTAAAAAGGTTGTTTGAAGGCCGTATGATCTTCATTATTTTGGGGTCCATCAACAGTGATTATGTTATTATCTATCAAGTCTTGCACCACATTCTTTAATTGTAGACATTCATTTGTAGTGTGCCCCTGAATCCTATGATATTCACAATGATTCTTAGCATCCCACCAGCCCGGCTTGTGGTCTAGTTCATAAGGCTTAATAGCAGGTAATGTAATAACATTGTTAGCCATGAGAGCCTTTAATGCAGTTTCAAGTGATTCTCCCAAGGGTGTAAAGTGTCTTGAAGGAGTGGGCTTCAAATACTTATCATACTTGTTGTTTTGATCCTTGTTTCCTTGATTATTCTTGTTGGCATTGTTGTTATTGTTGGAAGGTGCATTATATGCTTGATTAGTATTATTCACTTGATTTGGTGTCTTTGTAAGGGCAAATGGAATCACCTTCAAGTTGCTGGATTCCACTACACCATCATTAACAATGCCTTTGTTGTTATTTTTTGCAGCATAACGGCTATTGTTATTGTACCAATTTTTATTTTGATTGTTGTTATTGTTGGTATTGTTGTTGTTGGAGTTAGAGTTATTCTTATTTTCCTTGTACAATTTCAACTCTCCACTCTTAATCAACACTTCTTCCATTGTAATTTTGTTATCAATCAAATCTTGGAAGGTTTTAGGACATTGCATCCTTAGTCTATAATTTAATTCACTTCTTAAACCGTTAATAAAGATATCCATTTTTTCTTTTTCCGGTACACTTCTTGGATATCTAGCAAATGCAGTCCTCCATCTTTGCAAGAATGTGAGGAAGGCTTCTCCATCTTGTTGCTTCGTGTTACATAACGTTATCATTGTGACCTCATGTTTGATGTTATAAGAGTAATGAGTCATGAATTTAGAAGCTAATTCTTCAAAGGATTTTATGCCGGATGGTAGTTTTGAAAACCAATCCATGGCCGTTCCTCCCAAGCTTCTTGGGAATAGTCTCATTAAATAGGTTGATTCATGCATGAATTCAAGACTCAATGCACAAAACCCCCGAAGATGATCATGTGGGTTAGATGTTCCTTCATACCTCTCATATTTAGGAAATGTTACATTAATGGGAAAAGGCACCATGACCAAACTCTTATTGAATGGAAAAGGACATAATGTTTCAATAGAGAAAGGCTTAGGAGCCCCGTTTTGTTTCAAACTGTCGATTTCCATTTGTAATGCCTTGAATTGTTCCCTTATTGCTTCCATAGGGTCTTCTATTTCCTTGGGCTTTAGTTGTTCTATGTCAAAATCTTTAGGTAGCTTTACCCCCGTTTGTATCAAGTCCATGAAGTGTTTTTCTTTATCCATAAGCATGGTCTTTTTCATTAGTTCTATGAAATAAGGGCATTGTCTTGCCTCTAACGCTCTTTCAACCGTGGCTTCTTCCGCAGTTGGGGGTAGGTTTGTATTATGAGGAGGAAGTAAGTTGTTGCCTTGTGAATTTGCCTCTTGGGAATTAGGATCTCTTCCTCCATTATTAGAATTTCCTTGATTGTTGTTAGGATCCATACCCCCATTCATGTTATTCCCTTGGTTGTTAGGATCGGTATTTCCTAGGGTACCGCTAAACATCTTGTTGGTGTCCTTTGCCTTAGCGGGTTTTTCAATCACTTGTGAAGTAATGAAAGTATCCTTCAGAAATGGGAGCTCTTCTCCTTTGTAGGTCCCGTCTGTTTGTAATGTTTTCTTTATAGAGAGTGATCTTGTAATAACAGGCATGAAAAAACTTTAAGGATATGTTGACTTCTTCTCTTGATAAGCTGGTTTTTGGAATAAGGTAAAGGTTTTTGATCAATTTTAAATGGTTTAAAATTTTAATGATGTTTTGATCAATAACTTTGGAATATCTTGTTTGAAAATATAAAAACAATCTCAACACACACATCAATTGGGTACCATATCCCTAGAATGCTCTAATGTGTGTATTTTTGAACGTTTTCACAGGTTGAAACAAAAAAATAGCTTCCACGCAATCTACCTAGCACATAATTGGTTTGTAAACATGGCTCTAATAGGTAGTTTTGCTATTTTACCGTTATGTAGTAAGTTTTCCGTTCAAAATAGGTCTTAGCCTTTCATCCCCCAAGTATGTTAAGGGGCTTCCCACATGCACCGAAGCACGATTTTGCGCAATCTGTTAAGACTACTAGAGGAAGTTCGAAAGAGCTAAAATCTTTTTTGTCGTGCACCCCATTAAGGATACACGTGTTTCATTTTATAGTGGGTCAGATTCTCGCAGCAAAAGCAAGTGTATCCCACTTTGGGCTGTCCTTCTCACCGGCCCTTTTAAGGAAATCTTGGGAGGCAAGCCCACTAAGTTTTAAACATGTTCATTTGAAAGCATGAAAAGTGGATTTGGTAGAGCAAGTTTGGGAATTTGATTCACTCAAAGAGTGAAGAGCATATCCCTATTGCTTTTCCCTTATCCCAAACACTCACAATCAATTTGATTCTTTTTCAACCCCGTGACAAAGGGGTTCTTAGAATTGAAGTGTTTATTCTTTCCCTTTTATGATTAAACTATGTTTTGAACTTTGAAATGCCACAAGCTAAGGGAATGTGCAAGCTTGATGAGAGAAATACCTCAAACGATGCTAGCAAAGGCTAGGCACATTTTTAAGTAGTAGATTTCTCATTTTTCTCTTCAAATCCTTCCCTTACCTTAATGAAACGTTCTCTCCACCAGCAAGTTAGTCGACACAATACAAACAAAGTGAGGTGAAACCAAAATCAAAGCTTAGAATGATATAGTTGATTATGCTTTTGATTCTTTTTACCAAAATACTTGCAAAATTCTTACAAACTTAAGGACTAAACTCCCAATTTAATGATACGTATTTTTGTTTGTAAGCATCTACAACAGCAATGTATTTAGCATATAATTCTACCTCCTTTTCTAAATCATTGTTGAGAACAAAAGTAGAGTGTACCCAATTTTCATTTATTATCCTCTTAGCAATCAATTTCTCCTCTAAGTTATGCCTTCTCTCTAGTTTTTGAACTTTCTTATGACAGACCATACTCCTGAGACAAAAAAAAATGACCGTGAAGTTAGAATACAGTCATCATTTTAACATTTTTGATAAAATATAGAAAATACAGGCACGCGACATTATCCAGACTATAGGCGAGATAAAATTTAACAAAGACGTGACTACTTTAACCGCGAGCGTCACCTTAAGGGGCTCAAGCGAGATTAAAATAACCAGGTGCGATATCAAATTTTATCTAAGCGTGAAATCTTTACCAGACGCAACAACAGTAATTATTCTGATAAAATATAAATGCTCAGTCAGGTGACATTGTCTATACTGAATGCGAGATCTAATTTAATAAAGATGTGATTACTTTAACCGCGAGCGTCACCATAAGGGGCTCAAGCGAGATTAAAATAACCAGGTGCGATATCAAATTGTAGCTACACGTGAAATCTTTATTATACGCGACAAATTAATACCAGAAAAGCGATATTTCATTAATCAAAGGCGACATTTAAAATGAAGGAAGCAAGAAATTAAATGGATAAGGCAGAGTACTCCCTTCACACCAGACGTAAAATGATTCCTCGGCCGTGGCTTTTTAATTCTGATCACGTGACATTTAAATGACCAAAGGCATCAACTATTTGTCCAAGATGCGAGAGTTTGATTTCTGGCCGCGTGATTTCTTTCTCCAAAAGCGTGATTCTGCAGGCTAACAAGCGTAAGAGTTCAGACTGTAGGCGATATTTTAATTTCCGTCCGCGACATTTCTTTGCTTTAAGCATGATTTCTTTACTGGCAGGCGTGATTTCTTTTTTGTAACCTGCAAATAGTAAGCAAATTTATGCAATTCTAGCCTAAATTTTACAAATAACGTGGAAATAATGATGAATTTGAGGCCTAGGGCCCCACGGTGGGCGCCATTTGTGTGTGAGTGATTTACACCTTCATGAAATAACAAGATTTAAAAGACAATTACACTATTCAAAGCAAACTAATCTAAATAATGCACAATTAATCTAAATATCTCATGGATCTCTAAAATAAAGTGGTAAATGAGGCTCTCAGCTATGATCCTCACTAGTGACACTCTAAAGATGAGAATTAAGCTATATGATATGCAAATTTAGATCTATTCTATCAAATTCTAGCTCTATTTGATGAACAATCTACTATGATCAAAGCAATTTAAGCTAATTAGCAATGAAAAATGATAAGTGAGTGATGTGGATGCAAATTGCTAGAGCTTTGCTGCAATTCAAAGATATGGAGTGGATGATCTATGCTTCTAAATGCCTTCAATATATAAGATTTTTCCAAGGGTAGGGGGTAGAGTGAGATAACCATGGTTATGCTTGGGTAAGGTCAATTGGCTTTGCTTTGTCCATAAATGGGGGGACAAACATTTAAATGGTTTCAAAAGGCTGGACCATTTCAACAAAAGTGAGTGATTTGTGTCCATTTTGTCTCCTTTTTTGCTTTGTTGAGGGAAATTAGTATTTATTAATTAATTAAAGTAATTAAATTTAGCCATGAAGGGTAAGATGTTCATTTTGATTTTTCATTTCAACAACTGTCATTAATTGAATTTACTCAATTTCATAGTGTTTTTCCCCTTTTCAAGCTTTATTTAATCATTTAATTGAATTTTCCTTTGATTTGAATTGCCTTTGTTCCATTTATTGATTTTTCATGTTATTTTGATGATTTTATGCACCTTTTTATTGATTTAAGCCTTTGACCAATTTTTCGTGTCTACAGCAAGTTATCAAGAAATTAGAAACAGTTATCTAGTAAAATCAAGCAAATCAACTTTTTAACTCATAATTAGAAGTTGAGATCTCTCCAATCTGATTTTCAACTCACAATCACATGTTGAGTTTAGAAAGTTAACAATTTGAATTCAATAGTTGATTTTGAGTTTAACTGCTTTTATGATTTTTGCATAGATAATTGTGAGTTTATTTAATTGTCCATGTGTTTTATTCTCAACTTAGCTGATTTATGGGTTAATCAAACTTTATCCAAAATTATATTATTAAATTTGACAATTTTGATTTTAATCAATTAAATAAATATTTGATCAATTATTTTTAGAAATTTTGATTTATTGTCAAATAAATAATATTAATTAAGAATAAATTTAATTAAATATAATTAAAATAATTAAGTGGATGAATAAATTTTAGTTAATTAAATATTCAACAAATTCAATTAATCACACTTAGGATAAATAAAATAATATCATTTATCGCCAAATAATATTTAATTAGAAATAATTAGGATAGATTAGGAATATTTTAGGAATATTCCTCGATGCAAATTTAGAATAGGATCAATTAGGGTTTTGATGATTCGATGTGCCTTAGGTTAGGTCTTTAGGGTCAATTTTGATCAATTTGTTGATGTAGGAGATCAATGGTACTGAAGCCCATTTTTGGGCTATTACATTCCTAGGTTGAAGTTGGCTCCACACCTATTTGTTGGTGGTTTGAGGGTTGTTATTGTTGTTGGGGGAAGTGTTTCCTACCCACCCCTCAAAATTCTTTTGCTGGTGGATGAAGATATGCCCATGTTGCCAAATCTACTACTACTATTCCTCGAAAGCTGAAAGCTCAAGCCATTGCCCATGACAAGGCCTCTCCTGTGGTGGTGTGTGGCTCAGATGTGGTGGATAATGTGTAGTTCTATAGATGCACTGGTCCCTGGCCTTCTCTTTTAGATCTACATTGTTGTGTAATAGGTTCTTGGCAATCCTTAGTGTCTAATAACATTGAACTTTTCCCTTGTGCAAAGGCATTTTTTATTGCAGTGTTTTGTTTTGGTGAAGACCATGATTTGGTGTTGAGAAAGTTGTGGGTTTGGAGAAATCATTCTCTTTCCACCAAACCCTGGAAAATCTCCTTCAACCCCCTCACTGAACCACTCAATGTGTGCTTTGTGTGGGTTTGTCTTCCCAATCTCCCACTCCATTTTTGGGAGATTTCTTTCTTTGAATCCATTGCAAACTTTGTTGGTCATTTCTTGAAGGTAGATAAGGCTATGGCTTCATTGGGAAGCTCTATAATTGCTCGCATTTTGGTTGAAATGGATATCTTCACACCACTATTGAGGGATGTGGTGCTCATGGTTGGGGATAGGCCTTGAACTCAATTGTTGGATTATGAGGGCCTCCCATTTCGGAGTCAGAGATGCTTCTCTACTGGACATTTGGCTACAGATTGTTCTCTTTTGTGTTGCAAAGGTCTTGTCGCTTGGTGGAAGGATGTAAATGATGATCATTTGACCATCTGAGCTTTTGATTCCCTCTATGATTCTACCTCTAAGGACTCCTCACGGGCTGGCAATGAGGATGAGGCTCCTGCTACAAACTTAGGTCATACTCTTGTTGCAAATCTGATCCATGCTCCTGCTACAAATATGGGTGGATACCACTCCTACTTGTGCAGCCCCCTCTAGCCATGTGGACCATTCTTTGCCTTTTGCTCCTGCTCTGCCCCAACCTTCAACTGAAAATGTATAGTTTCCTCAGCACTCCAACCATTGTGCTGACAAATGTCCAAATGGTGTTTCATTAGTGGCTCCCCCTTGTGGTGGGGATCATAATGATACAATCACCTGGACAGTTGTCTAAAGATGCAAGAAAAATAGTTCTTCAAACTCACATTCTTCTACATGTGCGATGATTGAGCAACCCTCCCCCTCTTGAGGAGGGCTACTAGCCTTTGTGCTAGTGTACTGCTTATTTTGTTTTTGGTAGCACTTTTTTTTGTGTGCAGTTAATAACATTAATGGTTTGTAAAAGCCAACACCCCTATTTTTGTGTTGTTGTTGTTCTTTTTATGCCTTCAGACTATGGTTTTGTAAGGGTCGATCCCCTTGTCTGGCTGGTGGATTATAATAAAAAAATAAAGATATATTGATGAGAAATAATTTTCAAATATTTTTTTATCTTTTCTATATCAAATCATTTTATTATACATTAAAAACCCTCAACCTCCAAGCTAAAAGTCACTTAGAAACTAAAACAAAATAAATGAATACTCACTATTAAAGAAGTAATGTATATTAAAAATTGATGGAACAAAAACAAATTTGGATTAATGTTTTAAGTGTATATTTGTAGGTCACTATTTATATGTTTGAAAGAAAAATAATAATAAGATGTCAAATTAAGTATTAAGTAAATTAAACAATAATTGTAATTTAATGATGGAATAAATAATTATTTTTTTTTAAATAATTTCTATAGTGGAAGCAAATTTGGTTGTAAATATTCTAATTTTTTTTTTAAAAAAATCGACACCCATCAATTGAGGTGGCAGCAAAAAGTAACTGATTGAGAAAGTGGAAGAGTTGGCTGGATAGTGGAAGAGTTGGTGGATGATAAATAATACTCTTGAATCCATATACAATTACAATATGAAATTCAATAAAGAGTCAGTTACAATTTAAATAAAGAGTTGCATAGTGAAATGGTTTGGTGCATGAAATTAGTTATAATCCCCAAAGAATGAGAAACGAATGGTTACATGATCATGCATTTTCAATCTTCATAAACAACGCCCAACACCACTGTCATCATCTTTGGATCCATGCTCCCCACTTCCAAATGCAAGTCGTACATACCCCTGACCAAATGTGTTAAGATTTATGGGGCCAGTTTTGAATGTCGTGTATATTTTGGCAAGTTTTAGGTCCAATAGAGTCAAAAACCTAAATCAGAGAGATGAATGTGGCGGGTAAGTGCACAAAGATGGGGGACCAAAACTGGGATATAAGATGCCACTTTTTTCTGAAATCAGCGAACTCTGAACTTCAACGAAAAATTGAAGATAGTTAGACTCAAAATGTTAAGATGCGATAAGAACAAGAGTTGTAATACTCTGAATCTAGTTTCTAAACTACTAATTTATTTTGAAAATGGTGTAGATTAAGGCCCTCAAAAAGGGGGAGCACAAAAAGTGGTCCTATTTTTTCTGAAAAAACATAACATAGCGTTTGGTGTGCTCCCCCTAAAATGTTAACTTTGTTTTGAATTTTTTTAATCGCTTTGGTGAGAATTAGCTAACACCATGTAGTTTATCCTGGATTTTTCTGCTAATTTTTTGATGAATGTATAATTTTTTATGAATTTATAAAGTGCACACATCCTGAAAACGTGAAATTTTTGTGTGCTCCCCCTATAAATCATTGAAAACTAATCGAAAATCAAAGTTTCTTTTTTTAAAGTGTGTATAATGGAATCTAGTTTCTAAAAAAGTAACTTGTTGCAAAATCTGACGAACGAGCCAAAATCTATGCCCAAAATACTACATGGTTTTTGACAGAAATTAGACATACATACAAAAGAAATTAGAGATGAAAAGCTTAACATAATCAAGATTCAAAATAAATTATATAGTTAGATAGCTAATAGAGAGATCTACAATATCATGTCGTCTGATTTTAACGTTATTGAACCACGAGTAAACCTGACAAGGAGCACATAAAAAAAGATGTGAATTTTTTGTATGTCTATTGGAAAACACGTCTCAAGCCTATTTGAATCCTCCAAGCCTTTGGGTTGGATCTCCAAGGCAAATCCAAGCCTTAGGCTTGGTGGATTCCAATGTATCACATAGCGCGTATGCACTATTCAAATTTATGAATTGAATAGTGCGCACGCGCCATGTAACATTCGGAAAAGGATTGAGTGAGAGAGAAAAAGTGAGAAGGTGGCAAGGGCTGAGAGAGAGAGAGAGAGAGAGAGAGAGAGAGAGAGAGAGAGAGAGAGAGTAATAAGTGACTGCAAATGGTTTGTATTAAAAAAGTGTAGGAGTTTGTTACACCTTTGATAATCATATTATTGTGTCAAATACATTTCACGACCCTTACATAATTTAGAATCTTTGGGAATTCGTAGAATATAGAAGATTGATTTCCATCTAGTCCATGCCTAGTGCACCTGTTGTTGCCTAATGAGTTGTAGATGGTCCTAGGACCCCTTCCTCACCTTATCCTCTCTCTCTCTCTCTCTCTCTCTCTCTCTCTCTCTCTCTCTTACACACACACATACGCTCTCTCCCACCTTCCTACCCTCTATATTTTCCCTTCTTACCCTCTTCCCCCCCCTCTCTTTCTCTCTCTCTCTCTCTTACACACACACACACACACCCTCTTCCCCCTTTCTCACCTTCTCACCCTTCTTACGTCTCTCTCTCTCTCTCTCTCTCTCAACGACCATAGTGCATATGCACTAAAGCGCGTGTGCACTATGTTTTGAATTGCCCAAGCCATAGCGTGTACGTGCTTTAGTGCGTACGCACTATGGTCGTTGGGTGGGGGGCACACGCGCTTTAGTGTGTAAGCACTATGGTCGTTGGGGGGCCAAAAAGGAATGTGGCACCTTTTTGGTCCCCCATCTTTGTGCATATACTTAATTTGAATTTTTTTGAGCTTGACAAATTTATTTTCATTATGTTTTATTTCCTTGCTTTGTAGACGAATTCCAAATTATAGATCCCCAACTTTTCACCAGTTCTTACCTCTCCTTAAGGATGACAAAGCTAGATAAAAGGGAAGCTAAATATTGATTGACAATGGAGTTGTACTAACTGCCTTTGGTTTTTCTAACTGGATATTGCTAAGGAAATGGGATGCTAAGATTTGAGTGGGTTGAACATGGGGAAGCCCGCTAGATTTTCCTAGCCTTGTCTATGGTTGCATGTGCATTGGAGAGAGGTGTGACAATAAAATCTAATGTATCAACCTTTTGCAAGCAATTGCTTTCGTAGTAAAAGACATGAAGCAATTCAAGGAAGAGATGCTTGGAGAGAGCGATAGACTATGTCAAGAAATTCAAATCATAATGGAGGTGGCAAATCATGTGTTCCAATTACATCAATAAGGGATGTTTCTCTAGGTTTGACACACTCAACTCATTTATTTATGTAATTTTAAAACATTGATTTAATTTAACTTAGATAACATTAGGCCCAAGAAAGGGCAATGAGACGCAATTGCTTTCGTGGTAAAAGACATGAAGCAATTCAAGGAAGAGATGCTTGGAGAGAGTGATAGACTATGTCAAGCAATTCAAATCATAGTGGAGGGGGCAATCATGTGTTCCAATTACATCAATAAGGGATGTTTCTCTAGGTTTGACACACTCAACCCATTTATTTATGTAATTTTAAAACATTGATTTAATTTAACTTAGATAACATTGGGCCCAAGAAAGGGCAACGAGACTTGGATCAATAATTTTAGCACTTGCTTTGTATTTAGACAACCATTTTATGTTTATACTTTGGCATGTGTGTATATGACTGAACTTTCACATTCAATTTGTGTAAAGAATACAAATTTTGACAATCACTTATATTTTATGTTTCAACTTTATTGTGAAGCATGTTTGAACTTTGGGATTTTCTTCATGGTCGAGATTTTACTTTAAATTATAACTCACTATTTATCTAATTTCATTTTGTAATTGTATATGGATTGAAGAGTACAAATTTTGTGTTTATACTTTGACGTGCATATATGATTGAACTTTCACATTCAATTTGTGTAAAGAATACAAATTTTGACAATCACTTATATTTTATGTTTCAACTTTATTGTGAAGCATGTTTGAACTTTGGGATTTTCTTCATGGGCGTTCAAGATTTTACTTTAAATTGTAACTCACTGTTTATTTAATTTCATTTTGTAATTGTATATGGATTGAAAACTACTCTTTATCATCCGCTAACTCTTCCACTACCCAGAGAACTCTTCCACTTTCTTAATCAGTTACTTATTCTGTGACTTCAGTTAGCGAGCATCAAATTTTTTTAAAATTCAAAATGTTTACAACCAAATTTGCTTTGCTTCCACTGTAGGAAGCCTCTCGGCTTAATTAGTTCAACCATTACACAAAGTAAATATCACACACACATTTTGAACGTGAAAAGTTAAAACATACTTCATACAAACTTTGTTGAAACACATACTTCACATATATACATGCCTAAATTATCACACACTTTAAAGTGACCATCGGAATTCAAACACACACCTTCCCACACAAACAAAGAATAAGAAGAAAAAAATAAAGTTTATACAATATAAAAAACAAAAGAGAGACATTAGACTGAAAACACCTTCCCCAAACACAAACAAACAATCAGAAGATAAAAAGTAAGTTTTATACAACATAAAAATATAAAAAATCAAAACGGAGACAATTAGACTGAAAACAATGACCACAGCCAATAACCATTCCAACCTTAAGGAGAGGGAAAATTCAACCCCTCCCAAATGAAAGATTTATTGGATTTGCATAGCAATTTACACAGCAGCTTACAAATAAGTTGACTGATTTGATTCAAAAGTACACAGTAAAATTAAAATTTGTTTTGCATTGACTGCAACAATAATTGATACTCTACACTATCACTCTACAAAATTAGCAAAGGTATATGGGATACAGTTACACTAACAATACAATGTCAATTGTCTCTGGCAAGCTGCATGCTGAATGCTCCTCTCCAGGAATGACAGGAATAATTATTGTGTTATAATATACTGCTATAAAAATTAGTAAAAACATCTCCTCTGGTGGCTTCTGACACACTCGGTATTACTTCCTCTGTTCCTGGGTCAGACTGAACCATCCCGGAAAATTCAACCCCTCCCAAATGAAAGATTTATTGGATTTGCATAGCAATTTACACAGCAGCTTACAAATAAGTTGACTGATTTGATTCAAAAGTACACAGTAAAATTAAAATTTGTTTTGCATTGACTGCAACAATAATTGATACTCTACACTATCACTCTACAAAATTAGCAAAGGTATATGGGATACAGTTACACTAACAATACAATGTCAATTGTCTCTGGCAAGCTGCATGCTGAATGCTCCTCTCCAGGAATGACAGGAATAATTATTGTGTTATAATATACTGCTATAAAAATTAGTAAAAACATCTCCTCTGGTGGCTTCTGACACACTCGGTATTACTTCCTCTGTTCCTGGGTCAGACTGAACCATCCCGCAGGCTCATCTTGAATTCTTTGGTACCTTTGTATTCTTTATATAGATAACAAGCCATATAGCTCTACGTTATACCCAAGAATAATAACATTCAATACAACAGAAGACTATTTTTAAAGAGTATTGAACAACTACAGAGCAGACAAGGACAAGAGTTTAAAAAATAAAAAGCTAGAGCATGTACTTTTGTCATCTACTGAAGTTATATGTAAACCCTAGAACCGTAGGGAATGACCAAGTCTATTTCCACTGTTATGACCGGCCAAAATGCAGTAAGCGTGTTGAGCTTATTTTGTGATAGAGCTTCCATATTAAAGTTGCAATATCATTTTCACATAAAGATCAGCAGAAATTCCTCCATATAAGGTAGCATTAAATTAAAAAAAGCAACTAATAAATATCTTCACAAGGTCTACATCATTTCAATGATTATACAAAGATGTTCTATGCCTAGATGCAGAGCCACACACTATTAGAGCTTATACAGAGAGGAAACAATTTACAATCCACTTTGGAGAAACTACTTCATTTCAAGTATAACTCACAATGGGATACCACAGCAAATAACTACAACAATGCCATACAGACTGCAAATATCACAATGTTGATTGTTTCACTTTCAATGAATCCAAATCCTCTATTATTTTGTCTGAACATGTGATGAAATATTATCTATGCTATGACTGAGTCTTATGTGAGCACAGACTTCTTTTGATTATACATGAAATTAACAATTTAAAACAACTAGACCTCACCCCATCAGTTAAACGGATTTCATCTGAGGTCATATGCACATTCCACATTGGGCAAGAACATAAAGGCTTTACATGGAATTCAAATATATGGTTAAGATGAATTCGACAATTCAGGACTTGAAGTCAATGCAATCAATCAAAACTAATAGTGTAGTTCCATTTTGAAAAGACTTGACACATCACATGCAGACATGGAAAGCTAAGCAGTATATAGCCACCAGAGGTTTGAAATCCAAAATCCATATTAAAGTAGTTGAACATATTAAAAGGAATTTAAAACATTTGGTGAAAGCAAGATTCATTAAATATTATCTATGTGACAACTGAGTTTTATGTGAGCACAAACTTCTTTTGATTATACATGAAATTAACAATTTAAAACAACTGGACTTCACCCCATCGGTTAAATGGATTTCATAAGAATTCTTAGCTTTGAGGTCATATACACATTAAGCAAGAACATAAAGGCTTTACATGGTATTTCAAATATATGGTTAAGATGAATTCTACAGTTCAGGACTTGAAGCTATGCAATCAATCAAAATTAATAGTGTAGTTTCAAATAAGGCTTTACATGGAATTTCAAATATATGGTTAAGATGAATTCTACAGTTCAGGACTTGAAGATATGCAATCAATCAAAATTAATAGTGTGGTTCCAGTTTGAAAAGACCTGACACATTACATGCAGACATGGAAACCCAAGCAGTATATAGACACTACAGATTTGAAATCCAAAATCCATATTAAAATAGTTAGAACATAATAAAAAGGAATTTAAAACATTTGGCGAAAGCAAGAATCATAAAAGGTTTTTGGGTTCAAGAATGATCGTGTTTACAATTCTTCTCTATAGAAAAGGGGTAGCCATGGAATTTTGCTTTGTCAAACAAAATAAAAACAACACTGTGCATGAACTCATTTATCTGCACACCACATGCTTCCTTTTTACATTGTGTCTCTCCTGCATGCCACCTTGAACTACCTCAGAAGTGAGGTCCTTGTCCTTATGGCTGCCTATTCTCTGTTTATTTATGTTAGATTGTTCTAGCTCAACCAAGACAACTCATAGAGGGTGTATATATATGGGCTTGAAAACTGAATGGATAGATGATTTTGCAATCTATCAAATAACATAATAAAAGTCATATGTTGTAAAACAAACTTACCTATACCTGAGACTGACACATCTTCAAACGAAGTTGCTAAGCTTCAATATTAAATTCTGATTTTCTTTGAAATGACTTACACTAGTTCTCATCTTGTTTAGACTGTATGTTAATTAACTCATTAAATAACAACATACCATCCTTTCTTGCCGAACTGGTAACAGAACATGCAACAACTCAGTGATGGCAAATTTTGGAAAATAAAATGACCTGAGTTATTTATTATGCAAAGGCAGAAAATCCTGAAGTGTCAAATGAGACTGATTATTAATCTAGCCACAAACTAATACCTAGATCAAATAGTAACATGGATCTACTTTATCATCCTAACATAAATCACAATTCCATGACAACGAAAACAATGCATGGATCAGAACTAGCAACGCGGTTAACATATTACAAACAGAAATTTCACAATAACAAAATGATTGGGTACATAGAGAAAGGAGAAGAGAATTCAAACAGACAAACAGAAATTTCACAATAACAAAATGATTGGGTACATAGAGAAAGGAGAAGAGAATTCAAACAGAGCAATATAAGAACTAAAAAGATACTAAAACTAGCAAATAAAGATTTGCTTTCAGAACTCAATAGTCATTCATCCCTTGTGCAAGATGACATGTTCTTACTGAAATCAGAAGCAATCCACCCGATAAGGAAAAATAACTTGGAAATTAATCTCAATCAAACTAAAAATTCATAAATAAATTTAATCCATATCTCACTTCACTTTGTCAAACAGAATAAAACAGAGGTGGCATGGCCATGCCAAACAAAATGAGAATAATAGCTTAAAAAGGCATAGAATGAAGGATAATGAAACCAACTAAAATAGAATGACAAGAAAGAAAGAAAACCAAAAAAAAGCTTCAAATGGTGGACAAAGAAACCAGAAAATAGAATGAATGTAAACAAAGCATTCCAAACATTTATTAAGTCACTAAAGGGAGTCTGACTTGAATAATTTAGCAATTAACAGCATTATAGATTATAAATGCAACAGGAAATTGTGTATTAACATTATCACATTATAACTTGTAATAATTTTTTATTAAAATAAAAGTAAAATATGAGTGGACTGTACATATCATGTAGTATGATTCTTCAAAATAAAATATTACCTCTGTACCTCTGTGAGGGCGTTGGATGAGCTGAACATTGCGTCAGAGCAGGGGGCTAAGTCAAACTAAACACTAGTGTAAATTTGGCAAGTGATGGTAAGCTAATTACCAAATTAATACTCATATTTGTCAATCGAACAGCAATAGACCTACCATCACTTGCCAAATTAACAGAACATTGCACGTAATATTAAAAAGCCTTCAGAAATCTCTGCAGGTGAATAGTGTAATAGCAGAGAAAAACAAAAGAGGTAACCCAAGCATGTCCCCATCGTATCTGATTACTCATACCCTATACCAATAAGATTCTCTGAAAGCTGCTGTAGAAAGCTAAATTGAGCAGATGTGCCAAAGTTTTACCTGTACAGAGCATTTCTGGCATTATATTAGCATTGGCAATCAAACAAGACCATCTATTTATGAACTTTGACAAGAATGCTTATTGTACATGACTTCTTAAAATAAAAGATGAAAAAAAAACAATTTGTGAAAAATTGGCAAACATACCAAGCTCATTCCCTGCTGCCACAATAATAATAAGTTGAGCATAAGTAGTAGGCCTTGGCCTGTGAGCTCCTGTGAGCTCCAAATATAACTGCACGTGTGGCTCAAGATGCAAGAAAATCTGAAATTGGAAAGGAGTCTGGCCTAAAGAGAAAACCCAATATGGGTAAACTGTAAACATAGAATCAAACCATATAGACCTTTGCAGACAAACTCAATGCTGCTTAATGCCAAAACCCAAATTGGCCCCTAAATAGAAACAACAAGTTCAGACATTAAATCCCTCTCCAAAAAAATAAAGCTCCAATAATAGACAATATGAAAGGACAAAAGAGCTCCAAAAAAAATCGAAATACCTTCAAAGCAGAAGAGGATCAAACCCTCGGCGGATGAAACTCTAGAGAGAACTTGAGGAAACAAGAGCCGCAGTACCCTATTATATAGGAGGTGAAACACAGAGCCGTTGCAGCCAGACTTGAAGCCCACGAAACTAAAATCATAAAAAGCAACGGTAACAACACGAAATTAAAACCATAAAAATCATAAACGGGTGAGTGTTTTTTCTTCACAGAGCCGTTGCAGCCAGACTTGAAGCCCACGATACCAAAACCATAAAAAGCAAAAATAACAACACTAAATTAAAACCATAAAAAGCATAAACAGGGAGTGTTTTTTCTTCACAGAGCCAGACTTGAAACCCACGAAACCAAAACCATAAAAAGCAACGGTAACAACACGAAATTAAAACCATAGAAAGCATAAACAGGGAGTGCTTTTTCTTCACAGCTCCGTTGCAGCCGAGACATTTTAGACTATAATACAAATGCTTTAAAACTATAATACAAATGAATGACGGATTTTTTAAAAACTATAATATTGAATATAACACTAGTATATCTATATTTTTAAATAAAAATTTATGTAAAATAAGTGTAGAGATATCAAATTTGAAGATTTAATATTCATAAATATAAATAAATTATTAAATTTTGAATTGAGAAAATAAAAAGATTATAAATAAATAAAAAATAAGACTACTAAAAAATATGAACTTCACAAGTTTATATCTATAATATACATGAAATGCATAGGATCTAATATTTTTTGTTGATATAAGGATTACTTGAACATATCAAATGATTTTATTTGAAATGTTTGAAAATCTTTTTAACAAAAATAGAAATAATCATTGGCAATTCAATTTGAAATAATAAAACAATATAAAAAATTTGATAATACCGTTAGTAATAATTATTGCAATAGAGAAATAATCAAATCTATGGAGGCATAATTACAACTTAAATTCTTGAGTTAAAAATATGAATCTACCAAGGCATAATTCCAGCTTAAATTCTTGAGCTAAAATATGAATCTCATAATTTAATCTTCCAAATCATGATCATAGATATTCTGACATAATTCACAATATAACTCTCATGGTTGCTCTAAATAGGTAGTCTTAATATTTTATTCAAATCGATTTTATAATCTCCATCTTATAAATCATATATATTCTGACATAATTACAAAGTTTGTATATCCAACCACGTATAAATCCTCAGTACACGAATTGGAGCATATATTCTAGTTGATACACAGAGCACTCTTCCTCTCCTATGAGATGCATGTTAAGGGTGCTAATGAACATGCTAGACCTATACAATTAGATCATTTTTAGTGTTCAAATTGAAAAGACACCAATAATTGTTTCAGCACCCTACAGCTCTAGGTCCAATATAGACCTCACGAACTTCACACCCCATATGACTCACTCAACCCACAAGTCACAGGCTTAAAACTTACATCCTACAACTAACAATATGCAGTCAACAATTACAAATCCTATAATCCTAGGATTTTCTAGGATCTCTTATGATATTGTAATACAGAAGCAAAGTGAATGGATTATATATATATATATATATATATATATATATATATATATATATATATATATATATATATATATATATATATATATATATATATATATATATATATATATATATATATATATATATATATATATATATCTATCTATCTATCTATCTATCTATAGATATATAGATATATAGATAGATAGATAGATATATATATATATATATATATATATATATATATATATATATATATATATATATATATATATATATATATATATATATATATATATATATATATTAGTCATATTACTACAATTGTTCTAGTTTTATCTATCAACTCATAGTGTTAAATATGTAAAATTTTAAGTTCTCTACTTCTAATTATATTCTCTTCTTAAATTTTCAAATTTTTTATATTAAAACAAAATAGAATCTAATGTAAAATTGAGCCAAGGCACCTCTAAAACTAACATCTAAATAAACTTGTCATTGATCCAAGTCTTGTTGCCCTTTCTTGGTCCTAGTCTTATCTAAGTTAAATTAAAATTAATGTTTTAAACTCACATAAACTTGGAGAAGCATCCCTTATTGATGTAACCAAAACACACGATCGCCCCCTCCACTATGATCTGAACTGCTTGGCATAATCTATTACCCTCTCCATCACTCTCTCTCTAGACATCTCTTCCTTGAATCACTTCGGGAATTTTGCTAGGAAATCAATTGTTTGCAAAAGGTCAATACATTCAAAAACATTAGATCTTATTATCATACCTCTCTCTAGTGCACATGCATCCATAGACAAGGCTAGGAAAATCCAGCGAGCGTCCCCCACCTTCTTTAGCCCACTTAAAGCTAAGCTTCCCATTTCCTTAGCAATATCCAGTTACCGAAAACAAAAATAGTGAAAATTTAAATCTATTTGGCTCTCATAAATATAAGAGGAGAATATGAATCCATTGGCAATCAACATAATTTATCTTTCCCTTTATCCATCTTTTTCATCCTTAAGGAGAGGTAAGAATCAGTGAAAAGTTGGGGATTTATCATTTGAGATTCTTCTACAAAGCAAGGAAATTAAACATAATGAAAATAAATTTGAGTCAAGTTCAAAAAAAATTCAAATTAGCCACATTTCTTATCTCTCTAATTTAGGGTTCACTCTATTGGAGCTGAAACTCACCAAAATATATTCATGACATTCAAAATTGGCCTCCAAAATCTTAATGCATTTGGTCAGGGGTCTGTATCACTTGCATTTGGAAGTGGGGATCATGGATCCAAAGATGATGATAGCGGTGTTGATGTTGTTTATAAAGATTGAAAATGCATGATCATGTAAGCATTTGTTTCTCATTCTTTGGGAATTATAACTGATTCCATGCACCAATCTATTGTACTATGTGACTCTTTATTTAAATTGTAACTGACTCTTTATTTAATTTCATTTTGTAATTGTATATGGATTCAAGAGTATTATTTATCATCTTCCAACTCTTCCACTTTCTCAATCGGCTACTTACTATTGCCACCTCAGTTGATGAGGGTCAAATTCTTTTTAAAATTCAAAATGTTTACAACCAAATTTTCTTCCATTGTAGGAAGCCTCTTGGCTTAATCATGTGATAATTTTCAACTAACAAGGTTAGTAGAAGAACAAGTGTAATACCGTTGGATATATATAGATAATTTTGTTACTCCAACTGATGAGATTGCTGACTAATGAGGATGGACAAGGTCAACCAAGCAATGAAAGGTATGTAGAAGGATTAGATCAGTTGTTATGTTATCATTGATGTCAAGCCTATTGACTTATTGATTTCAAGTTGCCATATCAATCTAAAATATATGATGTTAAGAGAAGAAATTATTGGTAAAGACAAAAGATGAAATAAAAAAAGTGATGTTAAGTATATGAGCTTAATTGGGCAATTGTTGAATCAGTCTATGACAAGGTAATATTAATTGGATTGTTTTACATGATTTAATAAATTGTTAGAATGATGCACAAATCAGCTATGTTGATCAGTAACAAAGAATTGAAGTTGCAAAGTGAAAAGACAAGGAAATGATGTGTTTTACTGAGTTGGAAACAATGGTCGATAAGTAAAGATATTGGTCGGTCATAGTTAACTGAGTAGAAAGACTTAATTGAGTAGATGAGGTTGGTCGGTTAATCAAGGAATCAAGTAAAGGATGACATCGTGTGAAGATTTGGATTGATCTAGAAGATTCTAAGGAAGGAACAAAGTCAGTTAATGAAATCAATGGATCAGAAGATCGTTAGGTACAGATAAATGATGAAGATTTAATGATTGATTTACTTGATCCAAGAAAAGTTCAAGTTCCAAGGTAAAGATATAGCTGACAAGAATCATAAAATGTTTTACTGAGACTCAGTTTTGATCGAATGGATGAGATTAATCGGTGATAGGAATAAGAGACAAAAGTTATCTATAAAAAGGATTATCACGATGATTATGTTGTTGATATTGATACTATTGTTGTTGATGAAGTGTTGATATTTAGAGAAGGAAACAGAATTGAAAATAAGGCTACACCTAGCATAATAGAGTTGAAGGATTGTGTTCAAATGAAGTGAAGAAAAGTGGTGAGATGAAGCGTGTGTATTGATCAGTCAAAAAGATAGAGTTAGAACCAGATAAATGAGTAGAAAGGAGATCTGAACAGGCAAAGATAGTTGCATATTTTAACAGATCATTTCACTATTACTTTCTAATCATTGTAGCAAAAAATTAATTAATCGAGTGGATTTAACAATCCTAATTTCTAAATCCTTTATAAGGTGGCATTCTAACGAATGTTCTAAAGCCCTCTAATAAGGCCACTCATTATAGGGTGACAAATCTAGTCAATCTTTGGTGAAAATCCTCTAACAGGGTCACATCTAAAAAATGTGTTTGTAATCTTTAACAAGATTGGCTTTTAACCAAGCTTACTTCAGAAGAGTGAATTATTTTGTGGGTGATAATTCCCGCAGTGGTTTTTCCCAAATTGGGTTTCCATGTTAAATACTGGTGTTAATGTGTGATTAAATATTTTGCATGCTATTTACTAATTTTCTGATGAATAATTTTGTGGTCGGTTAAATGCTTATATCTGATTGCTTAGACTATCTACCGAGAAAATTTTAATATTGAAAATTATTAAGAGACCTAAGATAACTGATTCTTTTATTGATTCACCCCCTTTCTCAGTTATCTAACGATTGGTATTAGAGATTTGGTTCTTATAAGTAAAAGTTTAGAAGACTTGAGCTAAAGATCTAAAGATGTATAGAAGAGAAGTACCCAAGTTAAACAAGGTGAGTTTCTCTACATGGAAAAGTAGGATGAGGTTATACCTATCTAGGATTGGAGATTCTATACTCAGTCATTTGGATACTAACTACACTCCACCACCTCTTGGACCCATGACACTTGATCAAATGAGAGAAAAGCGAGAACACAACTTGGTAATGATTGAAATTTCTTCTTCCATGACCGGTGTTGATTTCAATGATATTAAGGACTGTATTACAACAAAAGAGATGTGGGAAAAAAATTTCCCTCCTTTATGGAGGTGATCCACATGTACAAAAGGCTAAGGTTGACAGTCTCAAAGGAAAGTTTAATGAGATGAGAATGAAAGAAGAAGAGAACATTGCTCAATATAGTTTCAGAATTAAGGAAGTGGTAAGTGCTATCAAAGGTGTTGGTGGAACATTAACTGGTGAAGAAGTGGTAAGAAAAATTCTCATAAATCTTTCACCCAAGTATGCTATTTAGGAACAGAGATCCATACCAAATAACATTGTTACTCTTGATGCTTTGATCGGTAAGTTGATTGCATTTGATCTTAGTAATTATGATAACAGTCTATCAACTATTGAAACATCTTTTAAATCATTTTAAGATTGGAAACTCAAGAAAAGAAAGAGATATTCACCATAGTTTAGGTGGAAGTGACTATGACAGTATACTGACCGAAGAGAAATAACAAGAAGAATTGGAAGAACTATTGACAAAGAGGCTACCAAGAGGAAACGAATAGTATAAAGGTAAACTACCTCTAAAATGTTTTAACTACAAAAATATTGATCATATTGCATCCAGGTGTCCTGACAATGACAGGAATGATAAGAAGGACAAGAACGAGAACAAATACCAAAAATTTAGAGACATCAAGGACAAAGGAAATAAATCATGCTACCTAGCTAAGGAAGAAGTAACCAATGATGAATCTGATGACACAAAAGAATGTGTGGAAGTAGTTTATGTGGCTATGAAGAATGAATCCGAAGAAGAGAGGTATGAAAATAAAAAAACCCTTATTTCTCAAGTAAGTAAAACTAACTCTTGGATTATTGATAGTGGTTGCTCACATCACATGACTAGTGATATTGATAAGTTTGAGAACCTAGAAGAATATGATGGAGGATTTTTTAGATTTGGGAATGATGCTCCATGTTCTATGAAAGGAAAATGATCCATTGTGCTGAATGAAAAGATTAAATGTGATAATGCCTATTGGGTTAAAAGACTAAAATACAACTTTTTGAGTGTGGCACAATTGAATAACATTGGTCACCGACTAGATTTTTAGAACATAAAAGTGAAGATCTATTATGCAAGTGGAGATTTGATTGGAACCGGTGAACAATCTAAAGGTAACTTATTATACCTTGATATTGCTACAAAAAGTTGCTTGTTTGTTAAATTTGAAGATGCTTGGTTATGACATAAAAGATTCTATCATGTAAATTTTGATAACTTGATCAAAGTTAGTAAGAAAAATAGAGTCAGAGGTCTACCGAGATTAAGCAAGCCTAATAGAATTATGTGTAAGGAATGTTAGATTGGTAAGATGACTAAATCAAGTTTTACAATCAGGTCTTACTCATCTAATGGTATATTGGAATTATTTTATATTGATCTCTATGGCACTATGAGAGTACATAGCTATTATGGTGATTGATATTTCATTTTATTTTTTGATGACTACTCAAGGATGATGTTTGTAATATTCTTAAAAGAAAAGTCTGACGCATTACAAATGTTTAAATGGTTAAAGGCAAGAGTTGAGAAGGAAACAGGTAAACAGATGAAGTGTTTAAGATCAGATAGAGGAGATTAATTTATCTCTTATGAATTTACTATCTTCTGCAATGAGAATGGAATCAAAAGACAAGTCTCCACACCAAGAACTCCACAACAGAATGACATAGTTGAAAGAAGGAATATATCAATAGTTGATTGTGATAGTCTAACATTGTTGATTCATAAGGAGGTTGCACAAACATTATGGAGAGAATTCATTAGTAATGTTGTCTACACCCTCAACTGAGTACAATCAAAGAAAGGTACAAACAAAACTCCTTATGAACTCTAGTATGGGCATACACCGAATGTTAGCTACTTTAAAAATTTTGGAAGTAGGTGTTACATTCTAAAATATACAGGGAATCAAAATTTTGATTCAAAAGGAGATGAACGTATATTCCTAGGATACTACACAAAGAGAAAAGCTTGTACATGTCTGAATAAGGCTACTAACAAAATTGTGGAAAGTGAAAATGTTAGGATTGATGAATTTGTAGAAATAAATGAAGAAGATAGAAAAAGAGAACCAACAGATTAGCAAAGATTTGTATATGTATAGGAAGAAATTTTGGGTATAGTACCCGAGTTGCAAGAAGAAATTGAGGAACCCGTTGAGCCCCCACTGAGAGATGAAAATCCTGAAGAATAGAGAATCAAGCCAGTGCTAGCAAAGTATGTGAGAAAGAACCATTCACTAACTCAAATTATTGGAGAACAAAATGTAGGAGTCATGAAAAGAAGTAAGTTAAGAGACAATACATGCTTGATTTCTGAATTTGAGCATAGACTAGTTAAGGATGCACTTTACAATGAAGATTTGGTTAATGCAATGAAAGAAGAGATTGATTAGATTGAAAAGAATAACACCTAGTCATTGGTACTGAGACCTAAGGATAAGAATGTTATTAGTACAAAATATATTTTTAGGAATAAACTAAATGAAAATGGAGAAGTGATCAAAAATAAAGATAGACTTGTATGCAAAGGATATGCTCAAGAAGAAGGTATTGACTATGGTAAGACATTTGCTCATGTTGCAAGACTAGAAGGTGTGAGAATTTTACTTAGATATGCTACTCACAAAGGTTTCAAATTTTATTAGATGGATGTAAAGTCTACATTCTTAAATGGAATATTGGAAGAGGAAGTATACATTGACCAATCAAAAGGATTTGTTGACAAAAGTAAAAAACACATGGTATGTAAACTTCAAAAGGCATTGTATGGTTTGAAGCAAGCACCCTGAGCATGGTATGAAAGAATCCACTCATATCTAATGAGAATAGGTTTCATCAAAACTAGTGACAATAGTAATGTGTACTTAAAAAGTGAACTTGAAGATAAGGTACTAATTGCTGATATTTTTGTTGATGATATCATATTTGGAGGAAATGAAACAATGTGTAGATCATTTGCAAATGAAATGAGAAAGGAATTTGAAATATCAATGATTGGAGAGATCAAATTTTTCATTGGATTGCAAATTCAATAAACCAAATATGGCATATATAACACAATCAAAATACATCAAATAGATCCTGAAAACTTTTGGGATGGAAAACTCAAAACCTGTTGGAACACCGATGATTACTGGATGTAAATTGTCAAAGAAGATGACTCTACCAAGGTAAATGAAGCCCTATATAGATCTACGATGGGTAAGCTACAATATGTTGTTCATAGTAGGCCAGCTATTTCTCATGTTGTTGTAATTGTTACTATATTTTCTTCTAATCCTAAAGAAACACACATGACTACTATGAAGAGAATCTTTAGATATCTGAAAGGAACCAAGGACTATGGTTTATGGTACAAAAAGGATGGTGATTTTGAATTGAAAGTGTATATTGATTTTGATGGGCAAGAAATGTGGATGACAAGAAAAGCACAAGTGGAGGAGGTTTCTTCTTAGGAAAAAGATTGGTGACATGGATAAGCAAAAAACAAGTTGCATTTCACAGTCTACTGCTAAGGCAGAATATGTTGCTGCTACAATCAATTGTTCAAATATTATGTGGATAAGACAACTACTTGAAGGGATACAAGAAGAGATATATGGTCATGTGATAATACTAGTTCTATTAATGTTTCAAAGAATCTAGTGATGCACTAAAAAACAAAGCACATATAAATCAAGAATCACTATTTGAGAGAACAAGTATAGGAAAAATAAGTAAAGTTGGAATATGTGAAACCTAAGGAACATCTTGCTGACATATTCACAAAGCCATTGCCTAAGGATACTTTTGAGTACCTAAGAGGTAAATTAGGGCTCATTCCCCTCTCTAATGCTCATTAGGAGAAGATATAGGCTGCATAAATTCATGCTTTATCAGAATATATATTTGTGAGTTGATGCAGATGTTCACTCTTTAGGAACAACCTAAAGTTGTGAGAAAAATATGAAGAAACATAAGTAATCAATACAAGCAAGGTACATGGTACAACTTCAAGGACAGTCAAGTTTCAAAATAAGGTATTCTAGGTACCTTTGGCATTGTTGTTGAAGGGGCAGAGAAACATAAAGAGAGAATGCTAAAATGATCAAGGAGAAAATCAATTGGGAGATGAACTATTGAAGAAAGAAGGAAGATATGACTAAGGGGAAGATTGTAAAGAATGAAAATTGCTAGTGTTCGATGGTATATTTTAGATACATGATGATATATATAAAAATTGTGTTTCCATCAATGCCAAAGGGGGAGATTGTTACTCCAACCGATGAGATTGTTGACTGATGAGGATGAACAAGGTCGACCGAGCAATGAAAGGTATGTAGAAGGATTGAATCAGTTGTTATGTTGTCATTGATGTCAAACCTATTGACTTACTAATTTCAAGTTGTCATATCAATCTAAAATATATGATGTTGAGAGAAGAAATGATTGGTAAAGAGAGAAGATGAAACAAAAAAAGTGATGTTAAGTATATGAGCTTAATTGGGCAATTGTTGAATAGGTCTATGACAAGGTAATATTGATTGGATTGTTTTACATGATTTAATAAAGTATTAGAATGATGCACAAATTAGCTATGTTGATCGATAAATAAGAAGACAAGGAAACAATGTGTTTTACCGAGCTAGAAATTGTGGTCGATAAGTAAAGATATTGGTTGGTCATAGTTAACTGAGTGAATGTTAATTGAGTATAAAGAATTAACCGAGTAGATGAATTTGGTCACTTAATCGAGGAATCAAGTAAAAGAAGACATCGTGTGAAGATTTGGATTGATCTAGAAGATTATAAAGAAGGAACAAAGTCAGTTAATGAAATCAACAGATTAGAATCGTTAGGTACAAATAAATGGTGAAGATTTAATGACTAGTTTAAGATCCAAGAAAAGTTCAAGTTCCAAGGTAAAGATATAGTTGGAAAGAATCATAAAACATTTTACTGAGATTCAGTTTTGATCGAATGGATGAGATTAAGCAGTAATAGGAATAAGTAACAAAAGTTATCTATAAAATGGATGATCACAATGATTATGTTGTTGATGTTGATGTTGATACTGTTGTTGTTGATGAAGTGTTGATATTCAGAGCAGGAAACTGAATTGAAAAGAAGGCTACACCAAGCATAACAGAGTTGAAGGATTGTGTGAATGAAGTGAAGAAAAGTGATGAGATGAAGTGTGTGTATTGATCATCCAAAAAGAAAGAGTTAGAAGAGGATAAATGCATAGAAAGGAGATCTGAACAGGAAAAGGTAGTTGCATATTTTAATAGATCATTTCACTGTTACTTTCTAATCATTGTAGTAGAAAATCTCTTAATTGAGTGGATTTAACTGTCCTAATTTCTAAATCCTTTGTAAGGTGGCATTCTAACTAATGTTCTAAAGCCCTCTAATAAGGCCACTCATTATAGGATGACAGATCTAGTCGATCTTTGGTGAAAACACCCTAACAGGGTCACATCTAGCAAATGTGTTTGTAATCTTTAACAGGATTAGCTTTTAACCGAGCTCACTTCAGAAGAGTGAATTATTTTGTAGATGGTAATTCCTGTATTGGTTTTTCCCAAATTTTGTTTCCACATTAAATAATGGTGTTAATGTGTGATTGAATGTTTTGCATGCTATTTATTGATTTTTTGATGAATATTGTTGTGGTCGGTTAAATGCTTATATTTTATTGCTTAGACTATCTACCGAGAAGATTTTAAGGTTGAAAATTATTGAGGGATCTAAGATAACCAATTCTATAACTGATTCACCCCCCCTCTCAATTATCCAACAAATTCATTTTTCACCCTTATAAGGTCATAAAAGTTGAGGATGATTGATATATGACTTTTTGTAGTATATATACATAGGAATATGTTCAATGGCTAATAGTATTTTCATTTTTAAAGTACAATACAATCACACTGAAATAGAGCTCTATAAAATAACTTACATATAATTACAAACACTACATATAAGCATTTGAGGTGTACTTAGAACTTGTTAAGGAAAAGAAAAGTCAAAATGTGTATATAGGGCATGTCCAAGTAAAATATATGAAAATATTCCTCTTTCCAAGGTTTTGCTTCAATTGAATTATGATCCCTGTAAGAGGACACATTGATTTGTTTTTTATATGAAGCTATCAAGAATAATAATGGTGAAAACAATAATTGTTAAATTCACATATTGCAAAATGTATTTTTTTAACAAGTTGAACAATTATAAGAATTTACCATGTAGAGATCTTCATTTTTTACCAATATTAGATCTTTGAAAGAAAGGATAAGAAGATCAATATGTTAGAATTTTTAGTATGTACATTGTGATATCAATTGAAACCCTTCTTTTGAAATCTTCAAACACTGATAAAAAAGACACCATAAATTTGTCAAGTAGAGTTCCACAAAACAACTTCCATATACTTATGACCACTATGGAATTGGACATATTGTTGACATAATTTGTGATTGAATATAAGCATTTGTTTTATCAATTGTGAAAATGATGTAATCACGGGAAAGTTAGATCAAATGAATTAAGGAGGAAAAATATTTTCAAATTATTGGAAATGTCAATTTATCTAACACATTAAAAATTTCTAATGAGATTGATGTTTTTTGGTTTATAGAATCATGAGAAAATAAATAATTGTTAATATTGAGTAATGCATGCTTGAAAATTTGTTGAAGACAAGTAGTTTTTAATGAACTATTTGAAGGGAAATTTCTTTTTCAAATCTGAATAAATATAAGATTAAATACTTGTGTGAATGATGAAAAAAATAGGTATAGTAGAAGCATTGAAGAAACAATTGAAAAAACAAACCTAGTTTTTTTGTAGCAATGTTTGATCATTTAGAGAGTGTGTAAATTTGATAATGTGGTCAAGTGTACGTCTTCTTCTTTTCTTGAAGAAACATATATGCTTTTTTATACGTGTGCATATCTTTAGAATGTGAAGGTAGGGTGTATGTGTAGACTAGCAAGTTCTTGAATGCTTGAAATAGTTGTGAATGTCAACCCTTTTCAATCAACATTGTCAATGTCGACTATTTCTCTTTGGAGTGCGAGGCCTTGTAGTTTTTGTTTTGTTAATGCCCATGTCACCTTCAGTGTCTAGCTCTAGTATTTGGCATTAAAAACCACAACTTATTGGAGTTATATAATATATTTAGGGTTATTTTGATCCCAATCTTAGCCTATGTATTTTTTGAATTGAACAACAACACATAAGGGTAGTTGAGGTGGTTTTTGGCCATCATTGTACACAATTTCTTTAACTTTTCCAAGTGCACCATTTAAAGTCTTGTTTCCACCCGCAAATTTGTACACAACATAATCTATTGGCCAATACATAAGAGTATCATAGATTGGAGTTGTTCTTCATATGGATTTGAGCATGTGGATACCCTTATTTTTTCAACACTCAATAGGACAATAGGCTTTGACAAGGAAAATAACATGCACTTATTATGTAATGACACCATTTCATTTGTTGCAAAAAGATGTGTGGACAATAAGAAAACAAATTTCTTTGTAAATTCGAGCGAGGAATTAAGTGAGACATTAGAAGGTGCCAATCTGAAATTATTTGTTATGTATTTCATAAGTTAGAGAGGAGTTCACAAAAATAAATTTGGATAAGGAGGTCTCCAATTTTAAGAAATATTTTATCCAATGTTACAATTGTTCTAAAACTATGTCACATTGTACTTGCATAGGAAGTTGAGGCATGCATAGAAATATTTTTGACAAGGTGTAGTTGGCCCAAGCCACCAAATAGCATGATAGAGTGCCCCCCAAATGGGATCTGATTATGGGCAGGGAATGCTTCACGTAACCTAATATCAATGTGTTGCATCATCTTTGGACCAATAAAACTCATTTCATCAATTAGAAAGTAATGAATGAAGTACAAATTTCTTGGAAGACTGTTAGTGTTTTTCCTTATAGCAGGGCCATTTATATGATTAGAATCCAAAGATCAAAATGATTTGCCAATGCTTGTATGTTGAATGTTGTGACACATGTTGGTGTAAGGAGAAGTAATAGTTATTGTCTATTTGGAACTTATCTCATGAGTGCAAACTTTATGCTTGTTATTAGGTGTGACTCTCATGTGCTTGCAGTTCCTTGAACAATAATTTCTAGTGGTGGTTGTAAAGTATTAGCATGTAGATGGGAAAAAACTATATCATATGCCTTATGTTGATGAATAGATAGGTTATTCTAGGTGTATTGATTGAGAGTGTGGTTGGTTTAAAATGTTGCATAATTGCAGTGGATGAAAGTAGTAGCTATTACCTATTGTAGTGGGTTGAACTAGTGTTTTCCCCACTCATGGTTCAAGTAAATGTCCCACTAACCAAGCATATCATTTCAGTGACATAAATCTATGGGTATAGGCTTGAAAATAATTCTCATTCATTAAGGATGTTTTCTTGCATTTCTTCTGGCTCATTTGAAGGACTACTAGCATTAGTTTCTTCATTTGGTTCTTAAGGTGTGTGTTATGCATGCCATGCTTGGTAGTTGTGTGAGAAATACTCCCATTTTTCTTTAGTTTTATCATTTGATGAGCCAAAATCCATTTAAAGTTTTTGAATGGATGGTAGAGTAATAGTTCACTCCTGGGAAATACTTGAAATATTTTGTCCTCCTTTGCAAGGATGACCATGAAATATGGGGAAACTCAAACTATGGATGGTGTGGACCACTCTTTTCATTGATCATACTTTTGACATGCATTGAAGGGCCATTTTTAGTAACTTTAACAAGAGTCATTCCCTCTAAATGTATAGGTTGCTCTATGTAAGATGTAACATAGTTTGGTTATGTGGTTCTATCTATGGGTGAGATTAATAAATTTTGAAAGTTTTTTTGGTTCACAATTAAGGAAACAAATATTTTGCTAGATAGGGAGAGTGAAAACTTAAGTAAAAGATGACAAGTCTTTTGAGCACCAATATCAAAATCCACAAGGTTCTCAAGAAGAATCTTTTGAAAAGCATTGGGGGTTGGCTTATCAAATTCAAAGTTGGTTGAAATGGGAGACAATATTGCATGGTATGTTTTAGACTTATTTTCAACTTAAGTTGCATATTTTGCAATATATTTGATCACTACATTAATTGATAGAATAGGTTGAAAATATAAATTGGCCCTCCATAAAGATATTTTAAATAGGTTGTGAAGATTCAAGCGATTGTCATTCCGAGTATGGATGTGTTTAGGTTGGCCATTATCAATATTGGAAAGGCTTGAGTTTTCCTGGATGCTCCAAGGTTCTTTATACTAGAAACTAAGAGATTCCCTCTTCCTTCTAAGACATCTATAAAAGGTAGACTTTGTATTTCATTGAGCACAATTAACCAATTCACAATAGTCAATAGAAGGTTTGGTTAAAATTATCATTCTTGTGTCCATCAAGAAAGGATCATCAATAATAGATCGATGAAACATTTGGTTTCTCAATCAAGAGTTTGTGGGTTCCATGCAGAGACATGTGTATCAGTATAGTCAAGTGCATTTTGTACTGATTGAATGTTAATCTGCTATAATTTTTTCTAATGGTAGGTGCTTGTGGTAGCCAGATGAAACCATGGATATGTGCAAAGACTCTATGTTGACACTCATACTTAGAAAAATAGTTATTTAGGAAAAATGACAAGTAATACTTAAATTCAAAAAATATAAAGGTTGCAAGAGTTATACCCATACTAGTAGTCCATTGCACTTAGAAGTTTTTCCAATGCCTCCACATGAAATGTAGTAAATATATGATGTGAATGTAGAGTGCATTAAGGTGTGGATTCTAAATTATATTTCTAACCTCGACCTAGAAGCTACATATAGATTTTTAGGGGTCGTAGATGGCATGATGTTATGTAGGTTTGGTCATTTTGTATTTGTTGCACTAAGGGTGAAGAATAGTGTTGGGAAATCAACTTGGATCACCATGTCAAAAATCTCCCTTCTATGTTATTTTTTGAATAGTTTTGCACATCAAATTTATGAGCTTAAATGCATAGGTTGGTCGACTAGCTTGTCATCAGGAAAGTCCTTCAATATTTGGAAAAGATCAAAAAGTATTGTAGGTAGGGAATTATCTAGTTGTTTATGGACAAATATTGACATTTTGGCTTGACTTTGATGTTGCATAAGAATATTAAGCATGAAGTACCTAAACCTTGGGTGTTGACCAAACCTATTATCATGGTATCATAAGAGATGAGGAGCATATTCATGTAGCTTGACTTATTTGAGATGTAGTTGTTTGAATGTAGTTGTTCTATGTGGAAAAGAAGTTGGAAATGCCATTACAAATATCCTTTTGTGGTATATATTCATTTATGGGAGATGAAGAAATAGGTGACCATTATACTTTAAGAGTCGATCATCCTTACCCCAACTGTAGTAAGGAGCATATTGCTTCCACTTCTCTTTGTGTAGGTGGAAATTTTTCCACAAATGAAGTAGTCATTTGGAATTTATCTTCCAATGGATCATCCTGTATAACAATTTTTTGTTGGAAGCTCATTTAAAGATCATGGGATTTGAAGTTGCTGCATGTAGGAGGTTGAAAATGTCAATGGATTTAAAGGGGAAATATTATAATGCAAAGACATCTAATTGTACATTTTTTTAGTATGGGTCATAATAGAGATTATATTGTAATGCCTCATAGACACATTGTCTACTAACATAGAAGTTGTATTATTGTTGGCTAGAGCTTACCTTGTTTATTATTATCGTGTCTATTCCATCTATACACCTAGGTAAGTGGGATGCAATAGTAGAAAAATCCTAAGGAAAATAAATAGTGTGGCCACAATATTTCATTTCCCCCCCTCTTTCTTAGGTAACTTGAAGGAAAAATCTAACATTTTCTATCAACATCTCCTCAACTTGAGTTAGTATTTGCAAACATAAATCTTGCTTACTAGAGTCCATGTTGTTCCATTTTGAGAATAAATGACCATTTTTTTATGATGCATATCAATAAAACATGTTTATTCCATTTGATTATCTAGCTTTAATCCTTGGATACATTTCCATGCAAATTAGATATGTTGAAATGTTTGAAAGGCTATCTAACTTTGAATGGAAGGTGTTTCTAATAGTGTAGTAATTTTGAGAGAAAGGTGAGGAAGTTTAGATTCAGTAAACTAGGGTGAGTGTTGTATCTTGGATTTGAGTTACATTTATTTCTAGATGTATTGGATGATGAGAAGAAGATGGTGTGGATGTGGAGGATTGGTCAACAATAATTTTTATTAGGCTTCTCGTCATCTTTTGTTAACAATATTTTTTCTTACATGGTACCTTGTGATGGATGAAAATCATGCCTTGTATTTCTCTATAAACTTAGTTTTATAGCCATTTTTTTCTTGCATTTACCCATGTTGTCCACTAAGTTACCATGATTATTATAGAACAATTGAAAATTAACATGAATGAAAGTAATACAATATTTCTAACACTTAACCTTTTAAACGTACATTGATTTGGGTACTCATGTGGAATAGGACACTTCATGAACATGAAGGAGATTATGGAAGTTTCTTCTCATACGTGGTTGAAAAATTTCTTATGGATTTTTTATTATTCCTTATTTAGCATATAGTTGGATTATTAAGTATAAATCTAGTGTATAGTTAAAGTTTGGTTTTTGTTTTAATATGAAAATAGTGGTCTGTGACCACTTAACTATTTTCAATATTACCAATGTAATTTCAGCCATACATCTTAAAACTATTGTTATGTATATGGTTTGTAAGAAAATATAAATATGTATCCACACCATAAGATTGGGTAATAAAAACATATATAATATCAGTCTCGAACTCCTATTATGTTGTTTCTATCTATCATGTGAAGTTTCTACTCAATCAGTTGTTGAGTAGGAGGGCCCACTCCTTGATCATCGGTTGCAAGTTTATTTATTTATTTTGTGTGGAATATAATTTATTGTGTGTGAAAATATATTTACATTTACATTGTGGATTTAGTCATATTAGACAGTAAGCATGTTATATATATGTAGTCAATTATTATTCATGATGTTGTAATGCTTTGAATGATATTAAACAATTTGCATCTAGATAATTAATACAAACTATCAATTAATTAGTTATTTTTCTATCACCAAAGTTCTCTAGATCATGTCACTGGGTTACAAAAGCTCATGTCACAAGGTTACAAAAGCTCCTATCGCTAGATTAGTATTCTATAATTTAGACAATTCTTAGAATTATTTAGTGTGAAACAAGGTATAAAGATTTCTTTGTTACTTCGAGTGTGATCATGAATGTATAACTCAAGCCTTAAAATTTTGTGTCTTTCATTAATTAGGTTGTTTTGAGAATACAATTAGATGTTCAACTTTAATGTGCTGGATCAAAGATAGGACTTCATATATTTTTGAAGTGTGCTTCAATTTGAACCCTAGATTAAAGAGTGTGTTTTAATTTAATTCTTAGATGAATTCATCCTCACTTAACTTATTATCTTCATCCCTTGATCAAATAGCCACTATACCTTTCATCAGTTTATGACCCCATATTGACACATTTAGGTAGAATCTAAGGTAACTCATAAGCCAAATATTATAAGCATTATTTCTATTATAATCTAGAGCCACAATTTTACCATACATGTTTGGTTCCATTTCCAAGGAAAGGTATTAAAGGCATGAAATAATAGTGAGTTAAGTTGGGACTAGTGTTCCTCTAACAAAGTTTGAGAAACTTTAAACCTTGTTAGGAATATTAAGATGTTTGTATTGTTGTTATTGATGTCAAAACCTTCATACCGACATCTCGAAGGTATCTGTTGGTTCTTAGCAGTTTTGGTTATATACTTGTTGGTTATTGGTAAACTGTCAGGGGCTTCGGTTATACAAAGGAAAGGTTTAGTACATATATTTTTGGTGGTCTATGGTAGGTGTACTTGGTTTTACTCTTGCGTTACATCTTTTGGTACACTTTATATAATTTCAATAATCAGTGGTGCATGAAGTTTTATGTCGGTTACTGTTCACTGCTATGCTTATATTTTTCCTCCAGGTGTTCCTGTTATCTAAAATTTCTTGCAATTCATTAGTTAGCTTTTGGTATCATATCATGGACATGTTCTATCTAGTTTCATCTATTAATGGGTTCAGAGTTTTGGTAATCAAGACATGGTCTTGGTTGTGGTGTTCTGATACTTTTGGTAAATGTAATGAGCATTGCAAACATCTTAAGTGTGACCTATATTTGGGTCTCGTGGTCATGTTTTCTAAAGTTTTCTTAAGTATGTCATATATTTAGCATTCGTGGAAATGCATTCAATACGATTGTAATATCTTCTTGATTTGGGGCAGACATATTCTTTTGGTATGGTCGACATGTGTATGATTGGATATTTACATAAATAAAGAAAACCTTTTGTATCCAAGATATGTGAAGAGAGAGTGTGAACGTGGAGGAAGATAAGCGAGTTGTAAAAGGGTTCTTTGAGAAAGTTCTTGATGATGATGTGTGCAAGCTAAAGCTAAGTGTGGAAGACTACTGAGATAAAAAAGGGCATTTACATATAGATTTGTAGTGGATCATACAATGGTATACAGAGAGAAGATCAACAATTAGATCTACTATTGGATGTGATAACTAAGCTTAATTGTTGAATTGTTTCATGCATATTCAGATTCAATCTTATTAATTTATATTTTATCTATAAAAAATATCTTTTTGTATAAGGGTAGTTATCCCGACTGGGAGTGAGCCAATTTTAGTGAGAAACCCGCAGTGAGAAAACCAACAACGAGCCTTTGTAAAAAATCACCTTAACCAGTGTTTTACTTCATGAGAATTAGGCTCTTCATGGTTTTTCCCAATTTGGGTTTCCACATAAATTTTGATTTTATTTGTGTTGGTGGTTATGTGCTTTCATTTTTTCATTTGTCATAATTGCTTAATGTGGTTACTAGTAGAATAGAAGTTAATATTGATATAAAAGTCATTATCATTTGTTTGGTTTGTGAGTTACCGACACAGTAGAAGTTTTAAAAAGTGTTTGTGAATAACTGATACACCCCCCCCCCCCCCCCCCCCCCCGCTCTTAGTTATTTGTATTGTTCAATAATTGGTATCAGAGCTTGGTCCCTTGTAGATTGAGCTTAACCACTTGAGGGAGATCTTGTTTGTTTGAATAGATGGAAGGAGGATACTATGCTAATGAGGATTGGTAGATCATGATGAGAGACATTGAGAGTACTAAATTAGAGAATGATGAGTTGAAAGAAAACTTGAAGGAAGCAAATGTATGTATCACAAAGCTGAAGGATCAGATCCAAAAGTTCAAATCAAGGCATAAGGAAGTCAATCAAGAATTGAAGGAATCAAAATAAAAATAGCAGACCTAGATCAAGAAGTAAAGGAATCAAAAGAAATGATAGAAAACCTTGAAAAGAATTTGAATGACAAGGAAAACATTGTGGAATTCATTAGAGATGGGTTGAAGCAAAAAATGAAATCCATTAGGAATATTGAGGAAGAATTAGAAATTGTAATGGATAAATGGAAGAAATCCAAGGAGAATCTAAGGAATCATCAAAATGTGGCCATATGAAAATGAGAGGTTGGATTAGGAGTTGAAGAAGCTAAAATCTAAAGAAAAATTATGTGAGAGCAATACTATTTTGGATCAGTTATTAGTCATGCATAAGAGTCACACAAATAATTAAGGATTAGGATTTACTAGTGAATGCTCAAATCAGAAGGACAAAAGAAAAGTGAAGGTGATTGAAGATGAAGAAAAGGTTGAAGTGATAAGAAAGGTCAGAAATCAAAATGCATCTACAAGAAGGCCTCTAGTAAGACAACATAATGCTCAAAGGTACTTATATTTTAACAGTTATTGTCATATTTATAAAAATTTTGGTCATAAGGCAGTTGATTGTAAGATGAGAAAGGAACAACAAGTTCAATGTTTTAACTATCATAAGTTTTGTCATAAAGCAAGTCAGTTTAAAAGTGAAGTTTCAAATCAAGATAAGAAGAGTACAATGAATATTATCTTTCATGGGAATTGCTATGTATTTCATAACTATGGTCACAAGGCTAGTCAATGCAGATCTAGAATTCAATCAATGAGATCTAGTAGAAGAAATGTTAAATTATTTTAAATGTGGTCATAATGCTCATTATACCAACACATGTAGATCTGGTGATGCTCTGGTGAATAATGGGAATGGTAATAATCTTACGGTTTCAAGTGAATCTCAGAAGACTAACATGACATCAAAGAAGAAGGATGTTGTTGATGTAGAGATCCTTGTGGTACTAGATCCTAATACTACCTCTACTGAAAACTGAGTTGAATCCTTTGGTTCAGGGGGAGTATTAACATACTAAATCATATATTTCTCCTACTCTGAGGTGATCCTTGTAGCAACTATCTTGTCTTTAGTATGATGGATAGACAAATAATGATTACAATTATTGATTAAATTATTGATGTGTGTAGTATAGTTGGATTGTATAAGTGATAATTAATCTTTGGTCTAAATTTCAATTATGATGGTTCATGGATTTAAAGATGGAATTGTGAAATTATTTGGCACTATTGCAAGGAGTAAAATTCAAAAAAATTAGTAGAACTTGAGAGAAAGAAGAATTCATGAAGTACAATTATGGAATCTCAATTTGTCGTTGGTGGTACCTGTGCAGTCATATCAAGAATGTTGAAGAAATCAAAGATTGAGGAATTTGATCATGGCAAAATCAGGTAGATGGAGAATGGTTTGCCCATGGAAGAATTGTAGAGAATACAAAATCTTGGTTTGGATATATAGGGAGAATTCTCATGGTGCATTGATAAGGAATTCATTATGTTTTGTCTTAGTCAATTTTAGGATGGACCCCTAATGTTGTATAAGTCTTATCATGTGACAAAGAAAGAAATTGTAGATATTACAGGATTATGTAGCATTGGAGATGTACTAGGAAAGAAATCAATCAGTTACAATGAGGTGAAGGAGTTGACTACTATTGAGTGTGATCAACGTGAATTATAGATAAATACTATTTTTTATCCGATGGTGAGGTATGTCACCTATGGAATTTCATATAAAAATTAGTTTAGAAATCATGATGGTTCAACTTCAACTATGGCTATTTATATTTCTCATAAGATGATTAGGGAGAATGTTTAGTTTGATTTATCCAAGTTGTTGTTAGAAATATTTCTTGAGAATGTAAAGATCACTGTTGAGGAAGGTTATACATTTAGATTTGGTTCATTTGTGATTTTCTTAGCATTTTATTTCATGAGATCATTACCTGGTAAAGATAATTTGGATTGGAGGATTGACGTTCCTGTTGGTAAACAAATTTGCAGATATCTTGGGTCTTTAGAATTGTGAAAATTCTTGTAAAGTGTATTTCATGTCTTTGCAGATGAGTGTTTTTTCTAGTTTAGTAGTTTTTGGTGAAGTGGTAGTGAGTCATGATGAGGAGTGTTCCTCCTTCAGTAAAAAAAACATAGATATTACTATCGATGGTTTCTCTCCAGAACCTAAAAGAAGGAAAACTAGTGATAAAAGGAAGGAAGTTGTTACCATTTCGAAGGATGGAGAAGAAGAAGCTAACAAAGATGAGGAAGAAGAAGAAAAGGAAGAAAAAGAGGAGGAAGAGGTGGACAAAAATGTGGTTTCTCTAATAGAATATGATTCTGCAAATTCTAATGAGGTCCAAATTTTGCTAGAAGATGGTGATTTTAGCAAGATTGGTAAAATGTGGACATATTATTCATTGATGAACAAGACTTCGATGATGGAATTTTTGACTGATCAATGGATCACTTTATTAGTAAAAGGATCATAGTATCTAGTGTGTCTGGTATTTTACATGTTGAATGAGTCAATGACATTGAAAATAATTTATTATAGTACAGTGCAGACTTTTGTGTGGTTAAGAGGTCTATAGAGAATAAATGTACCAATGCAAAGTATAAAATTACTAGAGTTATCAGTCAGACAAAGGATTATGTGAAGGATATCACAAGTATATATAGGTATTTTCTTTGGTGGCTTGTTATTGTAGGCGATTTCATATAAATAAGTGAAGTAATTGAGAAATAGTTGAATGAGCTAAGAAAGACATATGATGTCTTCAAGGACAAAGAAAGAAACCAGAGGATTAGGGTTTGTGAGCTACATGTAGAGTTGTTATTGCTACAAAGACAAAGGGAAGACCTGATAAATATATTTTGGTTAGTGAAGGACATGATAGAGGTTCAATTGGAGCATGTTGTTGGCATCCTTTCTAATGCATAAGATGATGAGGAGCGGTTTCACTCTTCAGGCTAGAGTAAATCTTTTGATAAACTGGTTGAATGTGAAGTGTGTGTGCTTGGATGGGGGATGCTATCAATGAGTCGAAGGAGCTTCCATTTTTAAAGGAATGGTATAAGAAAGTCTTTTTTGTAAAAAATATTGTATTTATTTTACTTTCTTTATTTTGTTTTTGACCCTTTGTCATTGTGGCAATAAGGGGGAGAGAAAGAGGAAAAACAAAAAATGAAATGTTACATCAACTTAGGGAAATTTTTAGGTTAATGAAAATTAGAGTTCTTTTTGTTTTTAAAATTTTGGTGTTTCTCCATCAATGTTGAAGGGGGAGATTGTTATACATATTGAGATGTTGTTGGCATTGTTGTCATTGATAGAAAAACCCTCATACCAACATCTTGGTGATATCAATTGGTTGTTGGTAGTTTTGGTTATGTACTTGTTGGTTGTTGGTAAACTATTAGAGGCTTTGGTTATACACAAGATAGGTCCAGTATGTACAGTTTTGGTGTTCTATAGCAGGTGTAATTGATTATACTCATGAGTTAAATATTTTGGTACACTTCTATACTTTTTATAATCAATGGTGCATGGAGTTTGATGTTGGTTACTATTGACTGATATGATTACAATGTTCCTCTAGGTGTTCCTGTTATCCAAACTTTCTTGCAGATCATCAGTTAGCTTTTGGTATCGTATCCTAGACATGTTCTATCTAGTTTCATCTATCGATGGGTTCAAAATTTTGGTAATCATGAAATGGTCTTATTTTTGGTGTTTAGGTAGTTTCAGTGAATGTAATGATCATTTTAAACATCTTAAGTGCAACCTATATTTGGATCTAGTGGTTACGTGTTATAAAATTTTCTTAAGCATGTCCTAGATTTAGGATTAGTGGTAGTGTATTAAATTCAATTGTAATATCTTTTTGATTTGGGGATGACACATTATTTTGGTGTGTCCAACATGTGTACGATCAGATATATATATATAAACAAAGAAAACCTTTTGTATCTAAGATATGTGAAGGAGAGTGTGAATATGGAAGAAGATAAGAAAGATGTAAAATGAGTCTTTGAGTGAGTTTTTGACTGTGATGTGTGCACGTTGAATCTAGGCATGGAAGACTATTGAGAGACCAAGAAGGGTATTTTTGAATAGATTTGTAGTGGATCAAACCGTGGTATATAGAGAGAAGATCAACAATCAGATCTACTATTGGGTGTGGTAACTAAGCTTAATTGTTGAACTATTTCATACATATTCAGATGAAATCTTATCAATTCATATTTTTTCTATAAAACAACTTTTTTTTATAAGGGTAGTTAGCCCAACCAACAGTGAACCTTTTGTAAAAAATAACCTTAACCGATGTTTCATTTTATGAGAATTGGCTTCTTTGTGGTTTTTCCTAGTTTGGGTTTCCATGTAAATTCTACCGATCTTTGTGTTGGTGGTTTTGTGCTTTCATGTTTTTATTTGTTATAATTTCTTGATGTGGTTACCAATAGAATAAAATTTAATTTTGATAGAACAGTCATTATCATTGATTTGGTTTGTCAGTTTACCGACATAGTAAAAGTTTTAGAAAGTGTTTGTTAATAACTGATTCACGCCCCCTCTCATTTATTTAGCCTGTTCAACATACCTTTCTTAGGTAAGTAACTCTAGTTTTCATTGTAATAGTTCATCTAGGTGCATGAATAGAGCTAGAGATAGTAAGGGAATATTTATAAAGAAATAATTGACAAGTAGTTCAAAACCACAAAAATCATAGGAAGAAGAAAATTCATTGATTAAGGAAGTAAAATATAAGCATATTCAGTTTGAGTTGGGAAAGGGTGATATCAAACCAATTATTGTTCCATCTAGTACAACTATTATCATTATTTCTCTAGAATTAGCCAAATAAATTGATGATTCATTTGAGTCTTGGTGTACTAAGCTCCCTGAAAATCCATTCTCAATCTCCTATACTCTTTAGGCATTAGAAATCATTTAGGAAATAAAAAACATGGGAGATAACAATGGAGGTAACCTTGGTGGAGGAAACCTTGGGGGAGGAAATTTAGGACACAATAGGTAGGATAGAGCATTAGTGAAACATCAAAATCCCATAACCTTTGAATTTACTATTTCTCACCCTACAAATGACACCCCCATGAAAACCATACCACACTCTGCTTTGTCTATTTTTAGAGGTCTGACTATTGAGGATCCTAACATGTTCTTGTTTGAATTTGATGTTCTTTGTCATAGTTATGATTATTAGGGTGATGCACAAAAGATAAAGTTATTCCTAGCTACCTTAAAAGATGTGAGACTATGATGGTTCATGAGTCTATAGAACATTAGAACATGAGAGAAAATGAAGGAAGCATTCTTGATGAAATATAAAGAATATTGTAAGATGAAGGAAAGATGAAGGAAGTATGGACGAGATTTTTTGTATGATCCAAAAGGAAGATGAATTAGTTGAGGATTTTCCGGAATGATTTGCATTCAGCTTGAAAAATTATTCACAACCTAATTTAACCCTTGATATTATTAAAATGTTGTTTCTTAGAGGAATTAGAGATGAAACTATGGATGCACTAAATTTAGTAGGAAAAGATGACATTTCTAAGTTGAGTTTTAATGAGATTTTTGGTATCTACAAGAATTATTCAAGATCGTAATGTTCGAGTTGACTATGTGTTATGTGGCACTCTATTGTGGTATCGTGTGTCTCTACACAAAAGTCTATTGTGGCATAAAAACCTGCACAAGCAGGGGCCGGGTACGAGCGGCGATGGCAGTGGGGGAGTGGTGATGGCCACCTAGGAACTATTTGTTCCACATTGGTCATGTATGTGTTGCTTCCATAGTTTTATGTGTCGATGCCCAAGTGACAAACAAAGAAAATATTGATGAAGCTGGCCTATCTTCTTGTCTAATCATCGAGAATGTGGACTATCTACTGAATGTCAATACCCTTCTTTGCCAAAAAATCAAGACATGTTGGAGAATGTTGTTGCTAGTCCTTTGGCTGGTTTGGTCATCTGTTAGAAGTTGAGATGTGATTGTCGATATGTGATCTATGTAGTTGAAATACTGACAATATAGGGGTCGTACCAACCCCAAAAAATTTACAAAGGATAAAGTTAAAAAAATATGTCAAAATAAAATGAAATAAAATGAAGAATTGTTTTTGTATGATCATACCAGGTTGCATAGGTAGGCAATACAACCTACTTGTGCAAAAATATTTTCCATATATAGGCAAATTTATAGTCAATTTTCATCCAAACAACCTTTTAGACACAATGGTGGTGCCCAAATTTCTTTATTCTACACCACAATTGAATCAAGGAAAATTTGCATTTCTTGAGAAGGAGTCTTCGCACCTAGAGAGATCTAATACCATTTTAGGGTTTTAGGTGACTCTACAACACCCCGAGGATCAAATAAAAGAACAAGACAACTTCAACTAGAGAATGACAAGATAATTGTATTAAGATGCAAGAACAATACTATTGATAATGGACATAATAAAAATGTACATAATAGGTATGCTTTTATAGACAAGGCAATACGAGACAATGATAAGGAGTTAATAAGTTATCACCCATACAAGGTGGAATCACATGTCTACCAAAGGGAATCATCCTCCATTATATAATGAAGTATTTGCAATTTGTGGAGGATGATAATGTGATATGTGCACTAAAGGTGGATCTCACATATAAAGTAGAATGTAGTAACAATTATCACCATCTAAAGTCTAACTTTTCCTACACCATGTCCTATTATAGATGCAAAATCCTAGGTGTCTCCTATGCAAACTATTATGCAATGCATTATCCTAATTAAGCTTAAGTAAAGTATAATTAAGAATATTTAGTTACACTAACACAAACAAGTTTGATGGCGAGACAAGGAAGAGAGAATCCAAAGGAGAGAATAGGGGTTTTGAACAAAAACATCCCTAAGAAGGATAAGGATAAAGACTTTGATAGAGCATCAAGAGGTTTGGAGATATATATGGAAGACCTGGTTGGAAAAGATGTTAGGAATCCATACAAAGTGTAATTATTGCATGGATTTTAGGAAGGGATAGAACTAGAGTGGAGATTACAAACTACATCAGAAAAAATTGATTGGAAGTGAGCGGAGTGTATTTCATGTCTAAACAATTTTTCATAATAGAATTTGCATGTGAAGAAAGAAGAAACTAAGTGATGAAGGAAGGGCCATGGATATTTGAAGGAGATTATTTTTATATTAAGAAATGGATTTCATCCTTTGATCCTAAGAATATGGTGTGCAATGAAAATCTTATTTGGATTTGGTTATATAACCTTCCATTTAAATTTTGGAGTGAAGAATTGTTAGAATGTGAAGTTGATGCTATCATTTGTTGTTGTCATTAATGGTTGTCATTGATGTCAACATATCCTATACATAGATGTGGTTTGGTATTTTTGGTGCTTCAATTGAAGCGTGCATAGAATGACGTACTTAACATTTATCTTTATCTATGTTGGTCTTGGTCTCATTTATCATGCAACATTTTTTATTTATTTGTTTGGGTTTGGTCCTATTTAGAAAGTGTTTGTTATGCTTCGGTTCAAGTATTTGCATTTTAATGTATAGATCCTATTTGTTGGTTCCAACTATCTCAAGCGTGTTGTTATGTGTGAGGTATGTGTATATGATGAAAACCTACCTATTGGGAGCAAGCTCAAACATGCAAACATTAGAGATAAAAAAGCATATTCATTTCTAATCTAACATGTTCATAAACTTGCAAACCAAAAGCTTCCACCATAACCTCAGATGAGCATGAAGAAAGTGCACCCAAGACTTGCTTGATTTAATCCCTAAGAGAGGTTGTGGGTGTGCTTTCCCAACACAATAATAAATCCCACGTTTATTCAAAATAAATGCAAGGTACTAAGTGCAAACTAGATGAGAATACTATTGAATGAACTCAAGAACTAGTTATAGAGAACTAGCCTCAAGATTTCAATGAATATATGAAAAGTAGGAATGAACTAAATGCAAGATATCTACCATTAATGGATGCAAACAAACTACCAAACAAGTTAGTATAAACACTAAACGCAAGAAAACAATTCTAAGCACAAACTAGCATTATAATTCTAACATGCAAATGATGATGATTTTCTTGAAGCAAGGGTCCTATTTATAAGATTTTGGAGGGCTGGGGTGAGGTGGCATCTATGTGGAATCCATATAGGTATCACCAAGGAGACACACAAGCCATGCAAAGTCCAGTACTTGCTCACACATGTGTGAGTAACTTGGGATGTGAAGGGTCAATGTGTACTCCAAGTACACGTGTAAGTGTGTAAGAGAAAGTCAATTTTCACACTTTGAGAAAGTGTAATAGGTGTCATAAAAAATTGTAAGCCTTGTTTAGGCATTTTTTAGCAATTTTTGAAAACATGAATTTTAATTATTTGTTCACATGTGTGAGGAAATAATTAGGACTAATTTGTGTAGGAAGATGAAAATTAGCTTAATTAACCTTAGTTAATTAATAAATAGGCTTATTAGATATAAAGTGATGTGTGTAGGAGAGCATCTAGGTTAGGTTTAAGATTAAATTAAAAAAATAAAGCATGTGGAGAAATAAATAAATTAAAAAATTATTTAAAAGGGGAGTATGGAGAAATATGTAATAAATTTAATTTAATACATTAGGAGGGGTAGTATTTTAATTTAATTTAAATACTATAGGCGGTGAAGTCATTTAATTAAATAGATAGATGAATATAACAAATATAATTAATTAAAAAGTAATCATAATATTTTTTGGGGTCATTAAGTAAGTTTAATTTAATTAATGTTAAGTGGACAAATTTAGGTGTCTACATTTTGCCCCTCTTTGATGCGATGTCAAAAATGACATCAGATCAAAAAAAAAAAAACATAGATGTCCCAAAAGAAAAATGGGACCAAAAGAAAAATCAGTAGGAGAATGTGCCCCCTTGGGAAAATAGATCAAAATTTTTAAAAAATTAGCCAATTTTTGCAAAAGGAGGGGAAAAGACTTTGCATGACTTGTTTAAAAAAAGGGGGTTAAAAAGAAGTAAAAAAAGAACCCCTTTAAAAAAGCCCCTTATAAAAGGGAAAAAGGGAGGTAAAAGAGTTCATTTTTACTGCAAGGAAAGAGAGAAGAGGAGAGGAGAGGAGAAGAAAATGGCAGGGTGATGAGATAGGAATAAGCTAGGTGAGAGGGTATGGGTCTACTGGCGGGAAGCAGACAGGGGAGATCCGGTGAGTTCAAAAATTCCACCTTTGTTTTCCATTTTCATCAATTATTGTATGATTTTTAGCAGTTTTGGAAAAGTCGGGTCGCAGCAATAGAGTATAGGGGAAAGGGGCAAGGTGGAGAGTTGCCTATGGGCAGCCCTGCTCATCTACAAACAACATGAAGCCACCCATTGAAGAAGTCCAAAAAAAACTATGGGCATCCATTCACTAGCGGTGAGGAGTCACCCATCCTCAGATGGGCGACACAGAGATGCCCATCTATAGATGGGTGGATCACCTTCCCATGGGAAGCGTTGAGCCACCTTTCCATAGATAGATGGCTTCACATGCCTATGGGTAGAGCAGATCTTCCCGACTATGGACAAGTAGCTCCACTCGCTGAAGGATAGGGTAGAGCCTTGGACAAGCAGCACCACCGCCAAGGGGCAAGGAAGCCCAGTCATGGGCCACCCCGCCCACCCAAAGGAGGAACGAGGCTAGACAGGAGATGAAAATGGATGGGAAGGGGAAAGTTTGGATGAGCAATGTTGTTCAGCGAAGAGCAGAATGGGGGGGTTAAGCAAAGGTGTCCTGGGATGGGGATTTGAGCACTGACTAGGCTCAGGATGGGGATTTGAGCACCAACTAGGGTTGACAATAAATTTATTGGGTGTGAGTGAATGTAGGAGTTAGATTATTGGATTAGGTTGAAGGAGTGATGGTCAGACATGATGGCATTTCAAGAATAGTTGACTGATGTGGAGTGGGGACAAGTGACACTAGGTAGCCTACAAATTGTGCATTATTGTCCACACTTGAGAGTGCATAATGCGCTCATGACTGGACTGATCAAGAGGTGGCATTCAAAAACATCAAGTTTCCACTTACTAACCAGAGAGGTGATTGTGACGCTACTGGATGTGTGGAGGATTCTACGAGTATCGATTAGGGGAGAGATGCCTGAGTATCGACTAGAGAGTTTGGAGAAATTTTTGGAGGAGAGCTTCAAGCACCAGGTAGATTGGTTTCTCATTGATCGTCAATGGATGTCATGGTGAGGGGGGATGGAGGCATGATTATCCTAGCTAGCATTATATTTAGTCAGACTAATAGGAGGGAGATTGATTCTTGACCATTCAGGCCATGGTTTTCTAATTGAATGGGTGAGGGTGCTAAGCTGGATGTTGGAGGAGGAAGAGGGGATAGAGTACTGCTAGGGGTATACGATCTTGGCATAACTATATTATGATTTTCATATGAGTGCATATGACACCCAGCGTATGATGGGACCACAAGTGACACTGCTACTTATCTGGGCTTAGGATCACATCACAATGGTATGACCATTGCGAGGAAAGGGTAGACAAAAACAATATGAGCCATTCATGTGTCGTTATAGACCACCATTGGCATATGGAGATGTGAGATCAATAGAGACTTGGTGGAGGATTTTGGATGATCTTTTATGGTTCAAATGGATATCATACAAAGGTTGTGAGGCATGGGGTTACTAGGATGAGCAGGGAGGTAGAGAGGATGATGCCCTGGATGCAGAGTACTTATGATATGTGCAGACAAACTATTGGATAATTGGGAGGATGATGTTCCAGATAGCTAGGTACATGTCATCATGAGTTTGTAGATAGTTTGGCCTTAGGTAGTGTATTTCCAGATAGTTATCCATATCCTATCATCTCCAAAGAGATTGGGTCGGTGTGGGGTATCAGAGTAGATCTTTGTAATGTTAGGAGCAATTGGAGAGGTATGCAACCAGTACCATAGAAAATAGTGTTGGGATAGGTGGAAGATTTAGGGGTAATGGATGAGTATGCAGTGTGGTGGGATAGGAATAGGCCAACGAGGTTAATAGAGCTAGAAGCAGGAGAGGCCAGAGAGAAGATAGAGTCAGAGGATGAGGATGAGGAGGATGAGAGAGAGGATATACCAGTAGCAGTGTTAGGATTTAGGTGGGGGACATAAAGGAGGGCTATAGAGTGGAGGAGAGGGATAGTGTAGAAACCAGCCATAGGGGGCTTCCTCATGCCCTGAAAGAAGTGCAGATGGATAGAGATGAGGCAGGCTAGGGGCCACTACTAGAGGACAAGGATATGGAGCTAAGAGGACAAGGATGAGATGAGAGATAGGGGGATTAGGAGTAGATAGTCATTCTTTAGGCTGAGGTGACACGATTAGAGGCAGTGGTGACAACAGAGAGGGACAAAGTAGACATGGATGGAACCCAGGAAGAGAGCATGCAGTGAGAGCTAGCCATACTACAAGTATGAGTGGATGCAAGAGATTTCACCATGACAGATACTGGCAGAGGTTTAGAGGGGACACGAGGGGAGATAGTCTAAGTACAAGTACACAGAGGAGATGTAGAGACAGACATACAATCTCACCCAACAGCTAATAAAGGATAGGGATACATGGCGGAGATGGGTATAGGCATACCAAGGGGAGTAGGGGATAGAAAGATAAACAACCATAGTAGGTGCAGGACAGTTATTGACAACCAGTGGATGCACAAAGAGATGCAGCGAGGGAAGGCAGAGAGGAAACCTACTATATGGCCCTCTATCACTAGGCAGTACCTCCAAAGAAAAGACAACCACCTTATTCAGAGAGGGGGATATCAGAGAGGACCAAGGGTGGGTCATCAGGGTCAGTAACTATGAGACTACTAAGGATATATGAGGTGAGAGTGCTAGAGGAGCAGGGGGACCAGCTACATGAAGTTCACATGGGGAGGTCAGGATAGTAGGGACATCTTCCCAAGGGTCACTTGATCCAGTGGATTATATGGGATACATATTTATTTATTTTGTGATGTTCTAGATGAGATGCATATGTATAGTAGCACTGACGTGCCCGATGTATCATTTTACTAATGTACTATAATGTCATTATGTGATATATATCTTTTTGTGGGGACATTTTATGTGTTTATCTGATGGATTATGAGGCTTTATTATATGCATAGTTCTAGATTATGTTATTGACATGTGTGATGCAGGATGTGTATTATTATGTGAAGGGAATACTACATGATATTCTAATATATTTGTGATGTCAGTCCTATGTATGCATGATGGGATGAATTAATAAATTATTGTGTCTATATGATGTTTATGGATAGGTATATGGTCATATGCAATGAATGTTTTATGAGTGATGATTGATGGTGATTAATGCATACTTAATGATTAATGATAAATACAATGCATATTTAATGAGTAATGGTTAATAGATATATTTGACATGAAATTAATATTTATTGATTAATGGTGGGTGATGTAATAGTAACTAGGTAATGGAAGAATCTTAATGAAAATGAATTTTATTAATGAACTAAATGAATTTAAGAACTAAATGTCAATAACAAAATGAACTTAGTTATATGAGGTGGAGTGCAACAGGATGAAAGCATTTTTATTTTGTTTTTTGTGTGTATCCAATATAACCAATAGAATCAGCTTACCACTAAGGAAGGGGGAGGGGAAGGTGAATAAACATGACCCTTGTCTCAAGTAAACAATACAAAAAAGAAACTGTCTAATATGCAATTGAACTATAATACAACCTCACTAAATGATTTAGTGGGATCACTTTTGTTTATGTTGGAGAGCACACCCTAGTTTGATGTTGCAATAGGAGGTATGCATCATGTGTTATAAAATCACAGATGGCATTGTTCCTTTGCGTGGACTAGACTCTCAGACACACTAGATAGCTTTAGGAATGTAGATGTAGATTTCCTAGTTATGATGGAACTAATGATATATGCTTATTGGAGAGGTGTGGGCACACCCAAGTCTTTTAAGGGATGTAAGTGTGCTAACATGTTTCCCCTAGTAAGATACGCATAATCATAACTTAGAAAAATAAGACTTTTCTTAAAGTATCCTCAAATAGATCAGACCACGAATGACACATGTATCAAATTTCACCATTCACAATTTAACAAGATATGAAATATTGAGGCAATCATGGGTAAGATCCATTGACAAAAAAAGATAAAATCATCAAAGAAGGCCTCATGACCAAGTAGTCATTCAGTCCATATTTCATGTCATGAATAGGATATGATTGATGGGTTTGATTGGAGCTGAATGAGGAAGGACGTATCATGTAGGGAAAAGATTGAGTGACTGAAAAAGATTAATATTCGCTAGAAATAGAAGTGGAAGGAACAATAACTAAGAGATTCGATCTCGATGTTGATTTTGATAAGTACTTTTGTGGTCACTGTGTCTGGAAAAAGATCAGTGTGATGGGGTTAAGCTTAGCTTGTTGAGGTTTTGCTTGGATTTTTATTGTGACGCAAGGAACAAGGACCAGAAACTGGACTAGGATCGGGACAAGGATGAATATGTATAGTGGGTGGGAGAAGACAATGGATCCAAATCTGCTACCATAGTGCCTTAAATAGGTTTTCACCATGGTACTTGCCCAGAGTGCTTGTTTGCCAAGTTTTCATTTTTGGAAAAATGTATTTTTCTCCCCCTTTATTTTTTTATTTCTGCAAGGTGCCTGTTTACTAGGTTTTCACCAAGAGAATGATTTTTTCATGAACTTTTTCTTTTGTTTAGGATTTTTCTACTTTTTTTATTTTTAAGTTTTTTCAAGATCGTATGTACTATTTTTGGAATTTTTTTACTTTATGATGTTTTTAGGATTTTCTCAGGGCTTTTTCTGATTTTTTAGGATTTTTTCAGGACTTTTTTTTAATTTTTTAGGAAGATTAAATATTTGAGACTTGATGAAGGAGGAGAGTTTTACTTTGACGAATTTGAGAATTTTTCTGAGAAACATAGCATTAAAAGATAGCTTTTAGTGGCAAGGACACCACATCAAAATGGTGTATTGGAAAGAATGAGTTGGACAATATAGGAAGCAACAAGGACAATGATTAAAAAAGAAAATTTACTAGGGGTTTACTAGAGAGAACTAGTTCATACAACTATGTGCACTCTTAACAAAGTTCTTTATCAAAAGGAAAATGGTAATCTACATCATATGAACTATGGCACATAAGAGCACCCATAGTGAAATATTTCAAGATTTTTGGAAGAAGATTCCATATTCAAAGAGATGAAGACAATCTTGGCAAGTTTGACGGTAGTGTCGATAAAGGTATATTTTTGGGATATTCTACAAAAAGAAAAGTGTACAAGTGTTACAAAAAAAGATTGAATAAGATTGTTGAAAGTGTGAATGTGAAGAGTGATGAAGATTTTTAGATTACTTTTAAGAAAGACATTGAATATGAATCTGTTATAGAGGATAAAATAAAAGAAGATGACACATGGCAGGCTCCGACATCTACAACTAAGACTCCAAGGTATGTATATAGAAATCATTCTAAAAATCAGATTATTGGTGATAATAATAGAGGTGTTATTACAAGAAGTAGAGAAGCACAAATAAAATTTTATTGTGTTTACTTTTAAAAATTGAGCCTAAATCTATGGAAGAATCATGTAATGATAAGAAATGGGTAAGAGAAATGAAAGAGTAACTTGATCAGACAGAGAAGAATCATATTTGGGAACTTCTTCCTAGACAAGCTGACAAGAATGTGATTGGTACAAAATTTGTATTCTAAAACAAGTTAGATGAAAATGGAAAGGTAATGAAGAACAAGGAAATATTGGTTTGCAAGGGTTATACTCAGATTGAAGATATTAATTTTGATGAAACTTATGCCCCTATTACTCGGATGGAGGCAATCCATATATTCTTAGCATTTGCAACATTTAAAGATTTCAAAGTTTATTATATGAATGTTAAGTCAACATACTTAAATGGAGAATTGAGGGAAGAAGTCTACATTGAGCAACTGGAGGGTTTCAAGTCTAGAAAGGATTCAAATGCTATGTGTGAATTTAAGAAGGTGTTGTATGGATTGAAGATGGAACCTAGCGCCTGGTATGGAAGATTAGATAAGAATATGATTGGACAAGGATTTCAGAAAGGATTAATTGATAGTAATTTGTATTAGAGGATTTATTCAGATCATATCTTAATTGTTGTGGTTTATGTTGATAACATAATTTTTCGTGGAAAAGATGATTTGTGCATAAAATTTACAGACAAGATGCTGAAGAAATTTGAGATGTCTCTAATTGATGAGTTGAATTTCTTTCTTGGATTGTAGCTAATCAGAACAATAAAAGAATTTTTATTTCTCAATCCAATTATATCAGACAATTACTAAAGAAGTTTCGTTTGAAAAATTCTAAACTACTATGTACTCCTATTGTTACCAAATGTAAGTTGACTAGAGAAGATGATTTACCAAAGGATGATACAAGTAAGTACATATCAATGATTAGAGGACTATTGTATTTGGTTGCTACTAGACTAGATATTATGTATGTCATATGCTTAGTAGCTATATTTTAGCAAGAACAGAAAGAGTCACGTGTTATAGCATTAAAAAGACTTTTTAGATATTTGAAGGGTACTGAAGAGTTTCGATTATGGCATCCAAAAGGTTCATATCACACTAACAACTTATATTAATGTTGATTGGGTTGGATGTCTAGATAATTAGTGGAGTAATAGTGGTGGAGCCTACTTCCTTGGTTTCCATTTGGTTGCTTGGTCAACCAAGCAGAAGGATTTTATAACATTATCAACTGTTGAATCAGAATACATTGCAACATCCCCATGTTGTACTTAGATATTATGGATGAAACAAACTTTGAAGGATATAGGTATAAATTTTGATGATTCAATTTCAATTATGTGTGACAATACCAATGTTATAAACATTTCAAAGAATCTAGTGCAACATTCCAAGAAAAAATATATATCTATCAGATATCATTTCTTGAGAGAGAAGGTGTTGGAAAATGAGGTTAAACTTGAGTATGTGCCTATAATAGAGAATATTGTAGACATTTTTACAAAACCTTTGTGCAAGGATACTTTTGAGTATCTCAAGGGAAAGTTGGGTGTTCTACCCCTTCCTAGTGTTCAGTAATGCACTAGTGTGTGAATTGGTCCAATGCATTTCATGCTTATTCTTTTCTAGATCAATGCTCCATAGATTCCTCTTAGGGGGACAAGAGTAAGTTAGTAAGGGGGAGTTTTGGCCCTTTGTCATTGTTGTCAAAGGGGGAGAAGAAAAAATGTACAAAAATTTGATGCTTATATATTTTAACAGTAAGTTGTTTTCTTTGTTATTAATGAATGTTGTCATTAATGACAAAGGGGGAGATTGTTAGAATGTGAAGTTGGTGCTAAAATTTTTTGTTTTCATTAATGGTTGTCATTGATGTCAACATATCCTATGCATAAATGTGGTTTGTTGGTTTTAGTACTTTGGTATATGCGTACACCAGATGATGTGCTTTAAATATTTATCTTTATTCATGTTGGTGCTAGTCCCATTCATTGTGCAATATTTTTTGGTTCATTTATTTGTGTTTGGTCCTATTTGGAAAGTGTTCATTGTTCAGTCCAAGAATTTTCATTGTAACAAATAGAACCTATTCATTGGTTCTAAAGGTCTTGGTGATGGTGTAGCATTATGTTATGTGCAAGGAATTTTGTATTGAGCAAGGTGGTCCACACTTAGTTCCTTACCACCAAAACAATGCTTTAGTGTGACCTATTTCAAATTGGATTAGGTCGGCCTAGTTGTTGGCATGAGATATTATAAGAAAGTGATGATTTTATTTGTTGGCACATGCTTATATGTGAGTAATATATGAAGTGATAATGAATATGACAAGGGAAGATCTATGTGTTGATGTACATGCAAGTTGGTGCAACTAATTGCAGACTATTAAGTCATTTCTATGTTACAAATTATTGGTGACACTGATATCAGTGGTCAATTCAATTATTATTTCTTATATTCTACTAGTGAGTCTATTTGTATTGGTAGTGAGCCTAGTGAGCCTATTTGTACCAGAAGTTAGCCTTTCTTATTTCTAGGTAGTCAGCACAATTGGTAGTGAGCCAACCGGTAGTGATCAAACTAATGGTTTCAATTGTGGCATTTTGGTGATGTATTGATGCGAGGTAGGATTTGAAATCATTTGTATTTGTTGATTATAATTATTGCAGCCATTTATACACATTTCCAACAAATGGGTATGTTGAACTTGAGCTTATAATCTAATTTAATCATCTAGGTATTCACATTTTGCAAAATAGTATTTCATTTTAAAAATTGTATCATATTTTGGGTGATTAAGTTTAAAGTTTTTTAGTGCATTATTATTGTTATTTATTTGCAATATAAATATACCCTTCAATTATATTATATCTTCTCTCTTCAAGATTTAAGAAAAAAAAGACACAAACAAGATAACATATTATAGTGGTATCAAAGTAATGTATCTCGCCATTCTAGTGGGTACAAAATGATTGGGCAGTGATATAATATATTGGAGTATACAACTGTGGACTTGTCATTATACTTCATGCCGAAACAAGATAGGGTTAGAAGGACAAGAGGATCTAGAAGAGCACTTAGGCACAAGTGAACTTAACTCATGCAATATGAGTGAAATAAGGGATCTAGGAGAAGAAAGAGTTTTGAACTTGTTTGATGCACTAGTTCAAACACGTCAACAAGTAGAATAGAGATTTCAACAATAGAACTATTAGTTGGACCTTTTGACACAGATGATGGCTCGACGGATGGGGTTGATATAATTGAAGAAATATTATTGTTGTTAAAAAGGTTTTCACCCTTTCTTAAGTGAGTGTAAATTACCTAAAAAACCTTTTGAAACATGGAAACAACCTCCAAGTGTGGGACTTAAAGTGTGAGGTTGAGTCTCTGGTGAAGGCTAGACTCCTTACAATTAGGATGCACCTAAAACTAAGCTTTGAGGGAAAATGGAGAATGATATGCAGAAAAGAAAAAAAGGGTGATACACTAAGATGGAATATTTTTTTGCCTATGATTTCCCTTAAACCTTAATGAAATTACCAATACAAAAATACTCCCTATATTCGATGAACTCCTAGAACAATATGAAAGTTAGGACTTAAAAAGACTCTGAAAGGAACCTAAAGCTTCACAAACATAATCAATCAAGAATTTCAACACAATCATATAACAAAGAAAATAATGAAATGCATCCAAATAATAAGGTGAAGATTACACAAAATATTTGGATCTAGAAAATAGGCAAACAATAACAATTTATCAAAGAAAGGCAAGGCTAGTTACAATGACAAAGGAGAATTCTGCAAAAAAATAGAAAGAGATATCCTAAAAAATATGTACAAGATTGCCTCTATAGAGTTCAAGTATAACTCTAATTACATCATGAAGTTCAAACCCCTCTAGAGTTGAGTTACAAAAAGGAAGCTCATAGAAGGAAGATCAAAAGAAAATATGATCTTATTACAAGATGAAAAGACAGAAAGAGCTCAAAATTGAATGCTCTGCCTTAGATAAAAAGAATCCCCTGCAACCATAAGCAACTTGAAGAAATAACTATGTCAAAAAGGTCTTCATATTTAGAGAACCATGCCTCTAATTTGAACAAAAGGCATAAATTTATGATCAAATAGCGTGTGGAGAGGATATTTAATGTTGAAAGTTAATGTGTCGAGAAATAGTTGAGAAGAAAATTCATTCATGATGATCTTTGCATGCATTGAAGACAAAACCCTAGTTGTCAAAATCCCCTTGATGGTTAGTCAAACATGGCATTCTTGGCCCTAGACTGCATTACTTTCCTTTGATAAGCCCCTTAAAATCAATTTGGTCAATTAAATAATTGATCCAGACCCTTACCACACCGTCCCATGAAGCACAAAGAAAACTTGACTAGAGGTTGTGAGGGTAGGAGAAAGCTTTGACCGCCTTTGTTGTATGTTAGTTTCCACCTCGCAGGTAAAAAAAGGTCAAACAAATTTAACCATCATGAGGCAATGACAATATATTTACTAACTGCTACCCTACCTACACTTTAATAAAATTCTTTTTTTTCATCTTGCAAATGACCAAGAACGGGCCCACCATGCCCTTTGCGAAATGGGGAAAGCCATAAGCTTTGAACCATGGACCCCGTCACTCTTCACCTTCACCATTTCACTGTCAAAATATGTTGACCAAAATGCATCCCCGCAAAATGACGATAAGACATGTCTTTAAATGCTACCGTAGATTCATAGCTATTTAGTATTAAAGGGAAAGAATATTTGTGAAGTTGCGAAGACATTTAGGAAGTCAGTAAAAAGGTAAAGGGTCAATTATTTCAATGATGAGGGAGACATTATTTTGATGATGAGGGAGAAATTGATGGGTAACTTTAAGTGATTGTGACCATTGACAATTGGTCAATTTCAATTTATAACAAAAGTTAATGTTCGCTGGGGAAACTAGGATTTAGTAGGGTTTAAGAGGCTTTTGGGATTTTGAAGGGTTTTAACCTCTAATAACATCTTCATACCCTTAAAATTATTGTGCAATTTGAATTTTGTGATCAAAATTTAACTCAAAGAGTAAATGGTGACAAAAAGTCAACAATTAACAATGAAAAAATGAGAGTTGTCAAAATTATAGAGAGTTTTGGAAAAATTTAAAGTACTTGCATGAATATCCTGGGTGGTTAAGATCCATCTTTAAAACGAAATTAAAAGTAAATAAAAAAGATTTTTATAGTGCAAGAAACAATGAGAGGGAAACAAATGAAAAAAGGTTCACAATAGACCATTCGAATGGAGATAGTGACTTGATACATAAAGACCATTCTATAGAGTTTCAAAAAGACTCATTCGTCATGTATGCAACTATTGTTGATGAGTTTGTGCATGAAGGGAAAGACAAAAAAACATCCTTGGCATTGAGTTCAAATAATTCCAATAATGATGGTTCAATTAGATATAGGTTGGATATCATACACAACCTTTGGAGAGGAGTGTTTATGAGGACATCAATACTAGTGAGTCTAAGAGTGACTTTCTCATAGAGACAACTAGTCATAAGGAGGAAAACAAGCACCTTATTTCTAAATAAAGTGTAATGCGTAAATTTTACACCCCCGCGTAAAATGCCATTTATGCATTTATCCACTTTATCCTAAGATGTAGAATCTTGTCATACCCATTCTCCCCTTCATGTACCCATTCATCAATTGGCTCAAGATTCTCACCATGCTTTCCTAATAGTTTTGGACAGGTGCACGTCATGGAGATGTTCATGCGGCGCGCTCTCATCCGTGAATCTAAAAACATGCAGGTTGTCATTGGAGCGTTACAAAGTTCCACCATCCATTTGTAACGACCCCAAATGATGACTCGTCTACGCGGATTCCTTCTAAGTCCATCTTATACCCCTCATTTACCCTCATTTGATCTTCTTCTACACTTTTAATACCTTCTTGGACACTCTTGCAACCGCATTCACTCAGTTGCATCTCTTGTAGCTTTTTAGCTCTCATACCATCATTTTTGTACCACCTTTGGCTCTACACACCACTTTATCATAGGTTTCTCTATCATTGGACAGTTCAAGCTCTCGCATCTAGTTCTATCTCATGCATTTGAACTCTCTACTTGCATTGTGGAGTTACATCATATCCTCTTGTGTCTTTGAGCATGTTATATTTCTTATCGTATATTTATTTCATATTATCATTGTTGATATTTTCTACTCAGTTATCTATCACCGAATCTATCATGTCTAATAGTTGTCCATGGAGGTGGAATAATCAAAGTGGGGGTTTGGCTGAGGCAAGCCTCTTTACGACAAAAACAATTTCTTCTCTCCACCTATGTGCAAGTTTGTATCGTGAGTTCATGGGTTTGAAAGATCTAGTTGGATCGCATTATCAACTTTTGAATCAAGTTTTGTCCCTCTCTTTCTCTCATATTTAATGAATTAAAATGCACATAATATAGTTCATCTCTCACCTTATTAAATCATTTTCTTCTTGGGGTTGTAATTTTTTATTCTGATTGTCTTTTCTTTTATTTCACCTATTTAGACCATTTTCACTTCATTCATTTAGGTTCTATTCATTTACATTTTTTGTATTTTAATAGTTTAGTTCTTTGTTATTTGTCTTTTTACTCAGTTCCTGCTAGTCCTTTCTTTGTCGTACAAGACCACACTTTTGTTCGAGACAGTGAGCTTGAGGAGCTCAGGGTTTGATCCTTATAGTTAGTCCTTTCATTTTTTGTAATTGAAATATCTTAGTCTATTTGTTTGTTTAAGTTATTTACAATTACTCAGTTTGATTACATTTAGACATCTACACATAAGCACTCAATTGTTATTTAACTAATCAAATTCACACTTAGACATATAGAAAATCACACTTAATCATATTTAATCCTCATCAAGACAACCAAGTAATCTTTCTTCATCTAGTGACCGATCTCCCTAGCACTCCTAGCTAGCAATGTGAGGTGGTGCAAGTAAATCATGTATCCCTTGAGGTTTTGGATAGCCTCTTGGTAGGTGGATTATTTCCTTCCCCACATTTTGGTGAACCTTATGTGAACACTCCTTGGATAAAATATGGATGTGTAAAATCCCTATGATTTTTACAACTTGGAATGCAATAAGAGATGTTGTGCGAAGGTCCATAAGGTGTGGTGACCCTCCTAACCAATACAGTTCTACTAGACTAGGACCTTTATTTATTGAGAACATGGACGTGAATGATCTAAGCGGATCTTAGTTATTATTAGGAGAAATCCTTGGAATTTACTCTTCTCCAAAGTCTAGATCCTGTCATACCACACCCAACAATTCTCTACCAAAGTCTCCTCTGGAAATAAACCATGATTTAGCTCTCATAGTTGAAATTGATAAGGTCCAATCTCTAGAGAACCTGCTAAAGTTTGAAACATTACTTAAGAAAAAAGGTGCCCATGTTGAAGAGAAGGAAGCCATCCATAACTTGTGGGAATTATTAATTGTAGATAGGAAAGGCATTGAAGTGACCTTGACAATAGGGGATATAGTACATGAGAACATACCTCTCCCTTTTCCTAACCAATAGGGAATGCACTCAGGTCTTACTAGAGAGAAGATAGATCTTACCATGCCTAGAGAAATTTGTGCACATGGTGGATCCTACTACTAGCGCTTCTCTTGGAAGTGGTTCAATACCTATTCCCAGTATCACGATAAACAAGATTTTTTTTGGTTTTGGCTCATAAAATATTGGCGTTAACTCTTGGGGTGGTGGTAGAGGAATTGCACATAGAAAATCATCTACCCTTCTTGGAGGCAGAGGCAATCCTCCTCATCCTCTACCAAACAATTCAATTTTACATACTATATTGAAAAATATGTGTCAACTACAACAACAACTAGACAACTTGTCGGTTGCTACCAACCAGAGTTCATTGGCTCCTTTCTATCATCACAGTCCATTGACTATGCAAGTTTTGAATACTCTATTGCCACTAGGGGTTTAATCCATCAAGTTCAAAAGGTTAAGCAGTGATGGAGATCCCCAAATCCACATTGACTCCTTTTTTACTCAATGCAGCGATTATCACACCATGGATTATGTGTTGCTCAAGCTATTTTATAGATCTTTGAAAGGTACTGCCATGGAATGGTACAATTCCCTTCCTAAATATTCTATTGGGACCTTCATTCATTTGATGGATGCTTTCCTCACTAGGTTCTAGACTAACATTGGAAGTAAGGTCGCTATAGATGACCTTGTACATTGCAAACAAAAGCTGAATGAGAAAGTAATAAATTTCATTTCAAGATAACAGTCCATTTCTATGAGAGTGCCTTATGCCTTTCCTAATGCCAATCTCTAGACAATATTCATTGGTAACTTGCAATTAGCCCTAAGGGAGAAGTTGTCATTGAACATATATTAGAATTTCACTTGCCTTTGTAGTGCATAACATAATATCAACACACCAGAGCTCAATATGGGAACTCTTCTTCAAATGCTTATGAAGGGATTTCTACCTCTAGAGGATCTTGAAAGAACAAGGCTATGGCCAATGTCATGGCATTACCATATCCTATCACGAAGAGAAATTAATTCATAGTAGACCCTTAAAGGAATCAAACATTCACCAAAATCGTAGATTCCTATGCTAGTGTCTTGTAGAAGTTACTCAAGGATAACTTGGCAACTCTTCTAGAGATAAAACTTATTCCTAATAATCTCCCTTATCCCCAATAAAAGTTCTATTAATACCATCATGTGCATGGTCATGACATTGAAAGATGTGTATTTCTTTAACACCTGGTGCAAGACCACATCGATAGTGGCACCATCAAGGTGAATGAGAGGAAGCCTAAAGAGAACATGTATGTTGATAAGATGAACAATGAACTGCAAATCTTTACTAATCCATTCCATTGTATTAGTCCAACTTCATCACATCTTCCTCTTCATCTCCTTCATCGTCAATCAATAGTTTGTATGTGAACATGGTGACTATCACTCCTATTTCCACACAAAGCCCGGAGGGTGCCCGAAATCACTATCTCTTTCACCCCTCTAGATGATCCTTATAGTGGAGAGCCTACTCCCCTATATGTAATGGCTTCCATCAACAACATCACCATCAGGGGTGTCTTTGTAGACCCCTTGTGTCAAGTTGACATTATCATGAAGGAGGTCCTCTTTTTTAATGGCTTGAATAGGGTAAAATATGATGAGTGTGATGCCACCATTCATACACATGATGGAATGTCCTTACCTCCCTTGGGATCAACCATGCTGACCATTCATGTGGGACCCAAGGTGGTCTTCTCAACCTTCATAGTGATTCCTAAATCAAACCTATTCAGGGTCAAGCTAGGCATCCCCTGGATGAACTCCATGGGATTCGTCCCTTTGATAGTCTACAAATGCCTAAAGTTCCTAGACAAAGGGACTATTCACATATTACAGGATAGGGATACCATCTCTTAGTGTCCTATGGGGGATTTAGCCTCGATCATTTCTTGCCTACTATGATTGGGCCCTTGCATCCCCAACATGATGTTGCATTCCTTGCATATCAAGCATACAAAGTCAAGGAACTGAGCTTGCAATCTATGGAATCTTTAGGTGTCTAGCCCTCTCATGAGGTTCAACATGCCTCCTCTGCCCCTTCTTTTTTAGGGGCTCAGGGGGTCACATGCCCTATGGGAAGCCCCCTCTCCCACCCAAGGTTATCCAACTTTTTATGGTGTCCTTAGTTCCTGCATCTACATCCTAGGTAGACAAGGGAAAGGAACACATACTGCCTAAGCCTAAGGTGTGTTTTCTTCTCACCATCCATATCATTCTGAACATTCATATTCCTACCCTCTATAGTTAGGGTAGGAGGACTCACAAGATTATATAGTCTCCCTTGGAACCTACCACTCAAACTATGAGGGCACCTCATGTTTCCCCAACTACCCATAGGGGAAAAAAGGGAAGGTCGCCCATGACTGAGCCTCTAGTGCCTCCATTGTTAGCCCCACATCTGAATCCATTGGTTGGGCCCTCTTTAGTGTCAGTCATGATATTGACGACCTCTCCTATGGAGCAGGATGGCGCTTCTCCCTCATAGCCGTCTCAACTAGGTATTCTTCTATGTGGAACTAGCTTGCGCGTGAGTGTAAGCACCATCAACAAGAGAAGGCCTTATTTTGTGAGGCTATTGCGAGGGTGGAGAACACATCTTCTGAGCTTGCATTCGTTTCCTCTACATCCTCTTCTAACTTTACCCCTTATTTTGTTCCCCCTCATCCCTCTTCCACCTTTGTCATGCTTCCCCCTACCCGGGGAGTGAATATTAGCCCTTGCGCTAAGAGTATCCAAGTGTTTATTTATCCTTTATAGAAGCCATTGTTGATCACCACTCTATCTCATATCCCTCCATTTCTTGAACCCATAAACATGTTGCACACACAAGTTGTTTCAAGTGTAGTCATGTCCACTAATCTTGTCTCTGCTCCATCCCCTCATTACCATACGATATTCCTGGGTGTCTTAAAGCTAACCACAGTGGATTGGAGGGCATTACCTCTATCTTTCAAGTGAAAGTTTGAGAAAGGATCTATCTCTGTCTCACAATGGAGCAAGCTCTGACTTCTCGCAAGTTTATTTTTTCCCCTTTCACAAAGTTCTACAGGGACTCATCTTCATCTGTACCTTCATGTGGATTGCCTTCAAGTATTGATGCTTGTTTTTTTTATTCACTGGAGGATATTTTGGTGTAGATGAAAATATTCACATGATCCCTCACTTTCCATAGTGGATCCCTTGGATGAGGACCTCTCGATTGCTTCATCCTTGGCTCTAGCTATTGGTGAGGCACTTGGGGTCGCCTTAGTAGTTGTACCATTTTAGTGTCAACCTCCCTCCCTTTATGATCAAGATTGGGAGGACGACGATCTGTTGACGGAGGACCTATGAGGGTCATACCCACTTCTACATATATAGATTAGAGTGTGCATGTATGTGTTTCCCAATGCTTGTCTATTAATATTTTTCCCTCCCATAGGACCCTTGTACTTTGTTGGTATTTGGAAATGGAGGGTTTTCTATCATGCACTTCTTCTATATGTTGTTTAGTTCTTCTATTTTTGTAATCTTGATTTTTGACATTTGAGGATGGTGCAAAGTGTTGGGGGCATTTAGGGACCCCTTCCACATTGACCCAAATTTTTATTTTATTTTTTCTTCATGTGCCTTTCTTTATATCTGCGATCAGGTTGGTAGTGATGAAATGTCCTTTGAGAATAGATGTATGTCTACGCTTTTGGGTTCTGATGCCAATCCCTCAAATCCACCTATCCTTGTGCAAGATGTTGTGGAAACATGTGTCACTTGTCAGGAAGTGACATTCCATGACAATATCTCATATGTTGGCATGCCACTTCATCTCTTTCCTTCCTTGGAATGGTATATGCTCCCCTCTGAGCAGCATAGTCTACTCCAAGTGGGGGTTTTGTTATCTATGTGTCTTTGATCTTATTTTATCTAACAATGTCTCTACACTACAGTTTTTTCTTAACTTTTTTGTAAAATTCAGAAATATCTACCTTTGCGGGTGCCAAACCACTACATCTGTGTCTTGGTCTTTCCCTATTATACACCTATCATAAGGCTATGTGTATCAACGATGATCTTAAGCCACCTATCACATGCCTATCTAACTCAACGCTACGTGTGTCAATGCATTGTGTCTAAGTTGCCCTATCACATGCCCATCTAGCTCAATACTACGCAGATCGGTGCACCATAAAAACTCTCCATATCACTTGCCTATCTAGAATTCACAATGCATGTCGAAGCTTATCAAAACTCATCCTATCATATGGCTTGACATAACACAACTTGCCAATTCATATAGGTGTACTATTAATTATCTCATACCATAGGTTGTATTCATCATCTAGCATGCTCATCAGTTGCATGTATGCTAGATCTAGATCATCAAAAAATTAGGAGTTCCTAGCTGGGGGAAACTCCACTTGACAGAATTCTCGTAGGTAAGTTTGGTAAGATTCACTTACTTTAGCTTCACATTTCTCGTAATGATAATATGCTTGCTACAGTGGGGGATAAATGTAATGGTGTAAATTTTACACCCCCGTGTAAAATGGCATTTATCTATTTATCACTTTAGCCTAAGATGCAAAATTTAGTCATGCCCGTTATCCCCGTCATCAACCAATTCATCACTCGAATCAATATTCCTACCATATTGTCCTAATAGTTTTGGACAAGTGCACACAATAAAGATGCCAGCACGATGCGCTCTTGTTCGCGAATCTGCAGACATGTAGGTTGTCATTGGATCATTATGAACTGCCACCCTACATTCTTAATGCCCCAAAATGATTACTCATTTGCATGGATTCCTTTTTAGTCCATCTTATAACCCTCATTTGGTCTTCTTCTACACTTCTAACAGCTTCTTAGAGACTTGCAATATCACTCATTCACTTGAATACAACTCTCATATCTTTTTAGCTCTCATACCACCATTTTTGTACCATCTTTGGCTCTACACACCATTTTTCTTACAGGTTTCTCTATCATTGGACAGTTCAAGCTCTCACATCTAGTTCTATCTCACGCATTTGATCTCTCTACTTTCATTGGGGAGTTTCTTCATATCCTCTTGTGTCTTTGAACATGTTATCTTTCTAATCATATATCTATTTCACATTATTGTTGTTGATCTTTTCTACTTGGTTATCTATCATCGAATCTATCGTGTCTAATGGCTATCCATGGAGGTGGAAACACCAAAGCAGGCATTTGACTGAGGCAAGTCTCTTTACAAACATAACAATTTCCTCTCCACTTGTGTGCAAGTTTCTATCATAGGTTCATGGGCTCAAAAGCTCCAATTAGATTGCATTATTAGCCATCAAAACGTTCTCTCTCTCTCTCTCTCTCTCTCTCTCTCTCTCTCTCTCTCTCTCTCTCTCTCTCTCTCTCTCTCTCTCTCTCTCTCTCTCTCATGTTTTATCAATTAAAACAAACATTATATAGTTAATCTATCACCTTATTAAAATTATTTTTTCTTGGGGTTGTAATCTATTATTCTCATTGTATTTTCTTTTATTTCACATATGTAGACCAATTTCACTTCATTCATTTAAGTTATGTTCATTACCTTTTTCATATTTTCATAATTTAGTTCTCTGTTATTCAACTTTTTACTCAATTCCTACTAGTTCGTACTCTGTCAATACGATATGCCAACAGAATGTGATGGTGTCCATCAGTTGCATTTTAGTCCTCAGAGCACGCTTCTGCTTGAGATAGTGAGCTTGTGGAGCTCATGGTTTGATCCTCATAGTTAGTCCTTTCATTTGTTGTAATCGAAATATCATAGTTTGTATATTTGTTTAAGCTATTTATGATTACTCAATTTGATGACATTTAGACATCTACACATAAGCACTCAATTGATATTTAACTAATTGAATTCACACTCAGACATCTAGACAATCACACTTAATCATATTTAAGCCTCGTTAAGACAACCAATTATGCTTCATTCATCTAGTGTCTAATCTCCCTAGCACTCCTAGCTAGTAATGTAAGGTGGTGCAAGGAAATCGTCTATCCCTTGAGGTTTTAGTCGGCCTCTTGATAGGTGCATTATGTTTTTTCCCACACAAAGCAATCAGCCTTTTGACACATGTGATCTGGGTGTCTTGGTACCTACATATGATGGAGATTCTACACAAGATGAATTTCATTTTGATTGTGATGATTACCATAATGCAAGTATGGAGGATAGTATTGATGATTGTGATAAAGATTTTGAAACAAAATCTGATTTATCTTTGCACAAGGTTGACTCTGAGAAGAAGTTTAGGAACTTGGATTATTTGGATCCACAATATATTGCTAAAAATGATAATGAGGATCCACAAGAGACTTGGGACATCCTTGGATTCATTGATGAAAGGTATAACAATTCTAATTTTGAGATTCATAATAGCAGTGATTCTCTTGACTTGCATAAACTTGATTGGAAGAATCATTTTGTGGTATTCAATGATAACCTATTGTTTGAGGCAAGTGTGGAGAAGACATGTGAAAATCCAATTTTTGAGTTGGATGATGGGTCAACTCTTGGTTTTAGTGCTACACTTGGTGAAAATAGTAAGGTATAAGATCTAGGAGAAGATTCAGAACCTGAGTTGGAGCATGATTTTCATCCTGCTAATAACTTGAGTTCGCTTTATGAGGTGATTGGGTACCCTCTTGGGAGACCCTCATATATGAAATGTGCAACTAAGGAAATAGATGAAGATTACATTTGGAGTGCTATAACACTAGGATACATCATTATTACTTGCTACATGAGGAATTGGAGGATGACTTGGGTATGCAAATTAATGATTTCAATTGAGATTTATTTCCTTGTTGGCATTCATTTTGAGTTTCTTCAATTTGACATGAGATTTGGTCTTGAGTTTTGAGATTGGCCAACAAGTGGGACATTTTATACTTTGTTTGAGTTGATAAGCGGTAATACATGTATTGCATATGTCATTTTTTCATGGGATATATTAAGTCTTGGAGAATTCTACATTTCATATGTTAAAAGGTTTCGAGATCAAGTTCTTGAGCTTTCTAAAAATTTCAAAATAACAATAAATAAAGGAAACTCTCATCTTGTTTCTTATGCAGATTTGGAGAGAGGGGGAGATAAGTATGATATCTACATTCTTAACAATCCATCCTTTAAATTGAATGATGTTATAAATGATACTAATCTTTTTTTGGGATTGGATTTGAAGAAGACTATTTCTCATCACACTTCAGTTGTAGATGCTTTCATGGATAGGCTATAAGGGATTAACAAAGAAGTCACAAAATTCCATGATATATATTTTGTTTTGGATGTCACTTGAAGCCTTGTTGTGCACCTTTCTAGGAATGTTAGAAGCCATTCATGGTTGGGTATAGATGTTTTCTATTCTCAAAAAGAAATGATGGGGCTTATTGGGGATGGTTGGAGTGAGTTTCGGAGGAGAGATGATCTAAATTTTAGAATTGATAGTGACGTTCATTTCCTTATCATCCATCTTGTTATTCCATTGGTTCATCTACAAATGTATTGAGAGAGATCTTAAGTAAGGATTAGAGCATTGAACAAATGGTCAATCTTGGGAGTGTTACTTGGTAAAGAATGGATCAGGATTTCAGTTTTAAGCTTGCCTTTTTCTTGCAAATCAATCACTTCACTTTATAGTTTTCTCTCATTGAAGGGGTTTGCTACAATTTCTTTTGTCAAGGAAGTAAAGATTTTTAGTTGGCGATTGCTTGGAGGTTTTTTCTAGCCACTCCCAAGTTATTTTTGAGTACTACAATACTCAAATTTCATATTTGGAGAATTCATTAGTTTTCCTCTTTTTAGAGTACATAAATCATATTGTAATTCCCTAATTTCAGTCATGTACAACAATAGTTATTATTTATTTTAGATCTTCCAAACTCACGGAGCTCACCCTATAAAAGTTTGTGTTGTAAGCTTCAAAATGTTACCTTTGGAGTTTCTCCAGGATAACACACTTATTTATGCTATGGTTCATCTTTCAAAGGACTTTGGAGTTGTAATAATGAATATTAGCACCGTTGTTCACTTTTTGATCATATTACATATGAGAAGCGAAAACTTTAGTGGCGATTATTCGACATTCACCAACCCGCGATTTGGTAATTTTTTGCCCATATGGGAGTGACCCTATCGCCCTACATTTATTAAAATTGGGTCCAATGCCCGGGTCCATCGCCCAGCAGTTTATTAATTTTTGTCCATTTCTTTCACATTATCGCCAATGGCATATACGTTTTGGGCACGATATATTTTTATCATTCGCCTATAATTTCTAAGCAGCCCCAAATGGATGGCCTATATTCACCAATATATATATATATATATATATATATATATATATATATATATATATATATATATATATATATATATATAGGCGGCCCCAACTTCGCCAGCCATTTTATGGACATGTGTCTCGGTTTGATAGGTTTTTGCCACCTTTATTAATCGATTATGGTATTGGACGACTCATAATCACCTAGGAAATAACACAAGACATGTTATAATTAAGCAGGCTTCACCAAATATTTGGACACCGACCTAATACCTCCCGCCCAATTCGCCAAAAAAGATTTGTATAAATACATTCATACATCAGTGTTATTGTACACGATTTGGATCAGTTCAATTTGATCGATAGCGAAGTTCAAACTGTTGAGTCTTGACTGCTTTGGTGAGTCGCGACTGCAATTGAATTTGAGGCAAAGGTAAGTGATTATTATTCTAGGCCTATGTAAACATTGTATATTATAGTTCTATTATCATTTGTCACTTCTTCAACAACTACAAGTAAACATTTTTTTTCACTGGTAGGCTAGTAGACTTTATTTCGTTGAAGAATCGAGATGTCGAACAAGAATAAGGGTAAGGCTCCGGCATATGGGCCTGGGGAAAGCCAAGAGAGGCCAAAAAAATGCAGAACCTTATCATCGCACTTTGGTCATGGTGTTGGAAATGTTTCTGGCCAAAATCGAGAAGCTACTTCATCACAAGAAGATTTTCAAGATTCACAACCTCAGACTGAACCTACATGACATATTGAAGAAGTCAGTGAACCTGATATCTCAGATCATGATGAACTTGAAGAATATTTTCAATTAAATACCTAGAGTAGCCATAATGATATAATCAACTTGGATGAGACTGAGAATGTCAGAGAAGATGATGTTGCAGGGAAGAAAAGAAAATACAAATCAAAGAATGATAGAATGTGGGATCTGTCGAGGAATTTTCAAGTATAATAGGTGTCAAAGTATCCATTCATTAAACCAATGGATAATCCAATTGAAGGGGAGCCTTCGATAGAATGCAGATGTAAGATTTGCAGCTAGATAAATAAGAAAGAAGCAAAGTTTACAAAAAGAAAACCATAGATGGAGTTCAAAAATCAGTGATAAGATGGAAAACAAAGGAGGAATCTCAACATGTTAGAAATGTAGAATTATATGAATTTCAACATAATATAAAGATGAAGCCTGGTGAAGTTAAAGGCTCTATTGAAGCTTGTTTTGGAAAAGCATTGGAAGTAGAACTAATGGGAAAAGTTGTTCAGTTAATTGTTGTGTTTAATATTTTGAGCAGAGGGCATCCTATGATAGACTACCCATCATTGAGTGCTTTATTACACTTTCTGAAAGTTCGTAACTATCCTAACAGTCATTGGTCAGTAAACAGTGGATTGGAATGGGCAAGTTGTCTTGCCGGGGTTGAAAAAGAGGATCTGAAGGCAAAAATTAAAGAGTCAAATTTTATTGCATTGTCTTTAGACGAGGTTACAATAGTAGACAATACTTCCTGGGTATGCATGCATGTTTATACTATACAAAATTTTGTTTGCCAACCTCATCTACTAACTGTTGCTAAAATGAGGGATAATGCGACAACGGAAAATTTATTTAAACTAGTAAAGAGTTCTCTAATTGAATATGGAGGTATAAATGACATGACCATTGCCAAAAAGCTGGTGTGTGTTGGAGTGGATGGAGCTTCAGTAATGCAAGGCCACAAGGGCGGTCTTTGCACAAAGATACAATCTTCTTATGCACCCTACATTACTCCCATTCATTGCATGGCCCACAGAATGAATCTAGCTTTTGGAGTTGTCAGCAAGCATGCTCCAATACAAAAAATTGAAGCTTTAATCAAAGAGCTCTACCAATACTTTTGTCGAAGTCTGAAATGATTGAGGGAATTTCAACACTTTGCCGAAGGACTAACCGACGAGAACAAGCTTCTTAAGGATAATGATACCAGATGGATCTCTTTGGATGGACCAGCACATTGAGTTTTTTCAGAATATCAATCGTTGCTTGGTCTAATGAACTCAAGTCGTGACAAAGCAGGGCAACATAAATTTCTTGCGCTGTTGGCAATGTTAACTAATGTTGAGACACTGTTAACATTAGTAGGTATTCTCCCCATGCTTGAGGAAATGAGAAATTTAATGAAAAAGGCCCAGCAAAGAGCTATGTATATTGCAGAATATGCTTCACTATGTAAATTGACATGCATGGCGCTCGATAGTCTCTATCAATTATGTGAAGATGATGTAAAATTTGCCAACTGGCTGAAAGTCACAGATTTGGACAATCCTGATAACTTTTTAAAAATCGGTTCAAATGGGGAGTTATGTGCAGAAGTTCACGGAGTTGAGATACCAATGCACTACTTTGCCAGGATTGAGTCTGAGGAACCAGGAAAGAACACCAGGACTCGGTGAGTATCAAGTATTAAAAGGGAAGACTTTACCAGGATCGTTGAGTCTGTAACAGCTTCTATGAAGCACATTGCCTATGATCTTTCCTCACAGATTAGAGAAAGATTCCCTCCAGTCAAACTACTTGAATCCATGGCTATTGTGTTTCCTCGATATTGGAGTATGAACAATCTGAAAGATTTTAAAACTAGGCTACTAACTTTGATAGATCATTTCTGCAAAAACAAAGAGTTAAATGGAGTAACTCAAAATGGAATTTTAGATGGAAATCATTTTAGAGAGCAATCAGGTCATTTTTCAATAACAATGAGGGAACAATATAATATTATGCAGAACCCTCGCGAAGATGGATCGGTATCAAGGCTTTGGAAAATTCTAGCTGAGAGCGAATTGTTGACTAATTCAATATCAGAATATTTCAAGCTTGATGATTTATGTCTAACCATGATATTGGGGTCGGTGGAGGATGAGAGAGTTTTCAATGCTATGGGATTCCTAAAGTCAAAGCTAAGAAACAAACTAGACAATAATCTGGAAAATTGCTTGAGGCTCTATACATCTAGGTATGAAGTCAATACTTTTCCTTACGAAAGGGCACTAAAATTGTGGAGGAAGAAATGTCAGAGAAGAGAGTTGGGCAACATTTCAAACCAAAGTGGGACTGGGAGTGGGAATTCCAAAGACAATGATGTCATTGACTCATGTACTGGTACTGGTACTGCTAGCGGTGAATATTAGTTAAGCGGTGGTATGCAGAGTGAAGAAAACATATCGAAGAACCAAGGAATCTATGAAGTTGATGGTGCTGAATCCGATGATCTCAATGATGATATGATGTGGCAGCTTGAAGTTGAACCATTGTAGAAGTATCGGGTCCTAGCCTCCTAGGTATTTATTAAGCTTTTTCTTGAAGTCTACTGTCAGTTTTTGTATCTCATCATCAATCATGCATAATAGCATATTCCAATGTCAAAAACATGAATGTGGTTGATAATGTCATCAAGATTCAATTCCACAATTAATAATGGTTTTCATTTGCAATATTCAGCTCATATGGTACAATTCTTGTAGATTTTTCATTATTTTTTTTGACAACATAGCAATTCATATGTTATAATTCTTAGAGTTAGAAATATTGATTCTCATTAATTTAATTACAAATATGATACAATGTAACAATTCATTCATTAATACTAGTAAGAACACAACTCTTTGATTATGTTTACAAAACTCAATGACTCAATACCCATTGGCAATTTGGCACATTGCCCAATTTAAATTTCATTACCCTAAGCCAATGACCCTGAATTCCCTTTTATAGAAACAAGGGAGCAACAATAGCTTAAGGTCAATTTGCCTAATGTGAAGTGAGAAGTCTCAAAATCTAAATCAATAAGACAACTACAAGTCTACAACATCTCTACAACTTTAGTTGTACATTTCTGCATTTGACAGGCCGGTTTAGTAAATTAGCATTGGCAATAGCATCTGCACGACTACAACATTCATCATGTTCAAAAAAAAAAGTTCAAACTTGTTACTTTAAACTCAATTCTAGACTCTAGTATTTAGGATAATATCAAAGATATATACTAAAGATATAGAGATGATTGAAACTAAAAGTACTTTCACATACTATGATTGATGAGATCAAGATGATTCTATCAGTTTCTTTAGTATGCTCCATTCTTCATCGGTTGGAAGGGAAAAATTTGTCATGCTATAGTACATGACCTGCAACCTCGTCAGCCATCCATACTTGGAAGAGTGAGTTGAAAGCAATGTTCCTTCCATTACTGCATTCAAATTTGTGAATGTTTTGATGCACTTTGCAATGCCTTCATAAGTTCTATCCTGAGGAAGGTTGCCTAAATCAGACGTCACTGTGTCCTCCAACTTTTTTTTGTAAGCTTCTCTTCCAACGAAACTCATTGATGAGTACTCAGGACCAGGACTCAGCAAACCAAGAGATATCAATTTGCTTGTTTTACTATTCATCTTGGTGAGCTTTGGCCCGAATAAGGCAACATTTTCTTCTGCTTTTGTTAGTTTCTGACATTTTTGAAAGATAGAGTTCGCCTTTATTGTTGCAGCAATGCGGTCCTAAATTCACTTTCTTACCAAATGCATGTCACTGCTTCTGTTGATTTCTTGCATAATGTGCTTTGCAGTTTTTTGTCTCTGACAAAAACTTTTGTTCTTCTCAATGTGCTCTTTCAGCTTCCCAAAAACATCTGTAAGAGTTTCATTCAGTTTAAACCAATCACACAACCTATCAGAAGACATCTTTATTTGGCCCCAGAAGATTTTTTATTTTCTTGACTGTATTATTTACATGGTCATTCAAGCTGTTTTCATAATTTTTAATTGTATTATTTGCCTTCTTTAGGTCTTCTCTCATTTCTAAAAACTGGTGTTCACTATCTTTTCTTATTTGCTTTGCTTTCTCTTCCCACTCTTTTGCTTTTACCCTCTCATTCTCCAATTCTTTCTTTAAGTTATTGGTTGCCTTTCCCGCACTCTCCAAGTTTTTGTAAAAACTTAATGAAGAGGCTTTTTCATTCTCAATTTTTTGTTCGCTCTATTCCAATTTTTCCCTTAGACATTTCAATTCTGCGTCCATATGTTCTTGTTGTCCAACTCCAATTGCTTCTTTAGAGGATGAATTTTTTATCCTTCTCTCTAATTCTTTGCACCTGTTTTTTGCTGCTTTCTCATTTGCCTTTACATTTGCCAAGTCTGCCTTTAACTTATCTATTGTGCCCTAAAGCTTTCCTTTCTCTCTCTCCAACTTCATCACTGAATTGTAGACCACTTGGTTGGTCATTTTGGACACATTTATCTTGTCCACATTTTTAATTTTGGATAAATCCATTTAGAGGGTGCTAACTTGAAATTGAGATGGATCTAACTGACTCTCTGGTGGATTGTTATCTCTAGTTGGGGGCATAACAACCATGAATTCCATCATATCTTTATTTGGGTCATATGTGGGAAATAGCCTGTTTGTTGCAGGTTCTACATCACGAGCTGCAGCAACTGCTTCCATCTTCATTGTCTTACTATGTTGTCTATTCCTATTTTTTTATTGTTCATAGTTAGTTACAAAATCATTGTAACAAAAATCAGGGTTTTGTGACACAATTGAATGTTTGAATGGTGAAATAGCACTTGCACTGATGTAGGAGCTTCCACCTATGTTGCCTGTGGTGCTACTAATTACACCATGAGGATTAGCAACACCCTGATCCATTACAAGTGGAGTTTTTGGACTGTTCTAAGCCTGAGGGTTTTGTCCTGAAGGTTGGGCAATTGTTGGAGTCACAGTCACCATTGGCATTGTTGTACCAATACTTGTCAAAACCTTTTGCTTCTTTACACTACCTTGATCTCTGGGAACAATTGTTTTCATGTCTATCTGTAATGTCCTTTTTGAACCACTAGTTGTAGTTGTACCCATGATATCCACAATTGTGGGAGTGGCAATTGATTCAGATTGAATCTGAGTGCTTTGACCAAATGGAATTGACTGAGTTGATGATTTTGATGATTGAACTCCAAGCCAAGGCCTGGTTTCTCACCATGTTTTGGTGGAGCTACTGGGTCAGGTGTAGACCAAACCCCTTGTCCAGTAGGACCTAAACCACCAAAACCTTGGTAGCAAAACTGTCAAAAATCGGTTATATCGTCTGTACAAATTTGGAAGTGGTGCGTGATAGTTAAAGAATGTCGCTTGTCACTGACAAGGAATTTATTTCTTACCCAAGTTAAGAGGTTAAAAGTTGCACTATAGGACCATTATTATTGATACCAACATGTGTACATTGTAGTCTATAGACACGTTGACAACCCTAATTTGATACGTGTCAACATTCTGGTGACTTCCTGGACAATTCTATTTCCTTCAAGAAATTGGGCCCGAAATTAAACTTTAGCCATTGATCTTGGATCATCAGATGGTCTCAAATAATACATTTAACATTATAAAATAATGTATATATGTTAGGAACTTAGGTTAGGTTACGTGTCTGTGTTATGTCCCATCTTTTGGAAATCGGCAATAAATTATTTTTTTTCCCAGAATTAACGAACGATTAGCTAATAAATTATTATTTTTCCCATAATTAACGAATGATTAGCCAATACAATTATTTTTTTTCCCTTCAAAAAAATATTATTCACCTCATATATTATAATTTTTTACTTCAAAAGAAAATTATTCACCTCATATATTATAATTTTTTACTTCAAAAGAAAATTATTTGCCTCATATATTATAATTTTTTACTTCACAAGAAAATTATTCGCCAGCAATTTATGAAATTTTCATTCGACGGGGAAAAAATCGCCAATACAAACTATGAAAAATCATGAATTTGAAAAAAAAAAATGCTAGGATTAAAACAAATTCCCCCCTAAAATAGTGTATGATTCACCAGGATTTTACACTTTTTCCTAAAAGGGGGTTTATTAAAGTTATCTCTGCATATGAGTTCAAATTTTGATGAATAGAGGCCTTTTCTATTAATAAAAATCCAAAAGTACAGTATTCACAAAAAAGGGGCTAGGGGAAAAAAGTCACCCCACGAAGAGTCACATGGCAACTACGCCGGAATCATATAACTATTCATAAAAAAAAACATATAAGAAAGAAACCCTCAGGCTACAAGAGTAGTAGCAGAAGAGGGAGGAGGATATTTGTCATCAGGATTGCCCCAAACATTGGGCCTTGGGGTCTGGTCGGGGAGCGACCAACCATCATCTTTATCTTCTTCTTTCTCCAATTCTCCATCCTCTCGCCTAGGAGAAATAGCAAGCGCTAGGCAAGGGAACTTATTAGAAGTGACATGAGTCCACGTAGGAACACTGGCCGAAGGCTGAGAAGATGCAGTCGCAGTAGAAACAAGCAAGGGAGGCCAACCAACATCTACAACCCTCCGAGAAGGAGGAGAGGCAGAGCGGTAGCACCAAGAGCATGACATTCTGGAATGCCTGGAAGAGGAACTTCGGCTATGACGATGTTCCTAGGGTGGCATGCGGTCAGCCGAGAGAAAATCCGGTGGCACCCGAGCAACTGTACATGGGGCATTGCCCCAATGCTGCAACAATTCCTATAATCAAATTTTGATTTGTAGGTGAATTGGACATTTTATTTGGTCCAACAAATGAGCAATTCTTGGTTGACGATTGATGGTAGGTGATTTGATCATAGGGATGGGTTTTCTGTTACTCCCATATTCATGAGTTCTATGTATCCAGTGAGATTTCAAATTCTTTACTATTGTCCTAGCTTTTTCACATTGTTTATGTTGACCTCAATCTTGAGGAAATTTGATTTTGAACACTTTCATATTTTAGCGTAGCCAATTGTGAGAGATCCTCTAGGTATAGTTCAGTTATTCTCCACTTCCACTTGGGAGAGTTTGGGTCACTGCAATCACTTCATAATGTTAGTACACATGCTTTGAGATGATGATTGGCTGAGTGTAGTGAGTTTGGTATATTGGTGTACTTGAGTTTTTTCCCTTGACACTTGGAGATTAAGTATTGGTGACATGATTTTGGTTGTCAATAATAGAGGAATTCTTTGGTTGGTAGTTTGCAGCGTTGTGATGATAATTCATTTCTTCATTTTTAGGAAGTCATGAGGATTGATGCTTGGATTTATTTTTTATGTTGGGTGAGCAAGGTATTTTTCTTGTTTCTCAAGCTTGTGATTGGCAATGGGTTTGTTGATGTGATCTTTGTTTAGCTCATTCACGGGTTATATTTCATGGGAATGATTTTAGGTCTCTCAAGGATTTTAGTTTTAGTTTTGATGATATTCTCTTTATGGGGTTATAGGAGAAGAGAGTGTAGCTTGATTATGATGGTTTATTAGTTATGATTAGAGTAGCATAGTGTCAACATTGTGGTTATGTTCCAAGTTTGGTTTCAAACCTCGAGATCACTTTGATTAGATTCTCAGCAGTTGATAGGAATGTGATCACCTATGTTGACATTTCAGAATTCACTTCTATGAGTTTTAAATTTGGTCCTTTTGAGGATCATTTTCCAAGAGAGGTGACTCGGTTTATGCAGTGCTTGATTTCTCTTTTTGTTGGAGATTGGTAGGATGTCTTTGGTTTGGGCACCTTGTAGGACAATGTATGCAATAGATGGTGTTGCAGTTTCCCTAGGTTGACTTAGGACCCTGGGATCATTCTTGGTTTCAGTATGGATCAGTCAATTGACTATGGATTGCATTGGCATTGCTTGAGGGCAAGCAATCTTTGGAAAGGGCAAACTGTAATGTCCCCTTTCTAGAACAAGTATGAGTTTTTCGTTAGTCTATTTCTCCATGGTCCTGTAGGCTAACCAAAACATTTAAGGTACTTTGAGGCCATTTGGCCTAGATAGGTTCAGTTGCAAGTCAGTCTAAAGTGTCTAGATGTAGTTTTGGGCATACTTACTATTTATAGTAAGTCATTGTGGGCATGGTCGGGATCTTCAGTGATGACAACATTGTTAATGATAAATAAATAATATCAATGGAAAAAATATATTATTATTGATATTATTTATTTATGCATTAATAAAGTTAATTTATAAAGTTAAATATAAATATTTAACTTTATTAATGTGGGACTATAGTTAAGTAGAAAATATTTTAAGTCCCCTTATTTAACAACACATTGATAATATAAAATATTTGTAGACATAAGATTAAAGGAAAAAATCATTGTGGAAAAATAGGAATTGTAAAAAAAAAATAGGGGGTGGGGGGGGGGGTGTGGAAGAAATCATGAGAAAATAGGAAAAAAAAACAAAAACCCAAAAAAATAGGGAAAGGCAAAAAGTGATTTTGTTTATCCCACATTGACAAGGTGAATGAATGAATTTTCTTGAGAATGTTATAAAAGAGATTGAAGAGCTCTTTTTGAGCATGCTTGGTTGAATATTGTTATTGTTTATGCTTTGGTTCTTGAAGGAGATTGTGCTTCTTCTTGCTGGTTTGTGAGGACGAAAACTCTTATAGACAACATTCTCCATGTTGTTGAGAGATACAATCTGGAGGATTCAAAGTGGCTTCACTACAGAAGTCACATTGGAGCTTTCTAGGAGTAATTACCTCAATCTTCAGCGGTGAATATTACAGATATGATTTATAGTAGTAGTTGTGAGAATTTTGGGGAGTTTGGCAAGTGTGTCCATAGCTGTATTTATTGTTGTTGCTACATAACAGTTCCAGTTGTGTCATTTTGGTGATGTATTGATGCGAGGTAGGGTTTGAAACCCTTTTTATTTGCTGATTGTAATTGTTGCAGACTTTTATATTCATATCTAGTTTATTGGTATGTTGAATTTGTGTTTATAATTTGATTTAATCATTTGGGTATTCATTCATTTTCAAAATTATATCAAATTTTGGGTGATTGAGTTTAAAAGTTTTCAGCATATTATTATTGTTATTTATTTGCAATATAAATTTGTCCTTCAATTATATTATATCTTCTCTCTTCAAGCTTTAAGAAAAAAAAAAAAAAAGACACAAACAAGGCAGCATATTACAATAGTTTGGAATCTAATTTACATTTCCTTTTATATAACATCTATGGCCTAGTCAAAACGAAAGAGAAGGAATTGTGGACAAACATTGAAAATGATTTACAGTCTAATAATAATAAAGTAGTATCAACTGATGATTTTAATTTCATTCTGGGCCCTACAAAAAAAGTAGGAGAATTGGGAAGAATTCACTAGACCCAAGTTGACTTTGGCAACATCATTTCAAATTGTGGAATAATTCATGTAATACTGAATAACGGTAACTTCACATGGACAAATAGGAGAAAGGGTTTCTCAAATATCATCAAACATCTCGATACATTCCTAATCACAAAAGATTGGATGGAGGCTCCCCTAATACCAACTTCTTGTGTTAAGCCTTTTCCCATGTCAGACCATTTCTCAGTTAAGTTAAATATTATGGAATACAAAAAGTCAGCTAAACACCAATTCAACTTTGGAAAAATGTGGTTCAGATGGCATGATATGATGGATATTGTTTACTACTATACCTAGTAATTTACATACATGGAATAATCATACAGACAATAGTGTGTACTAAATATAGGAGTAAAATATATCTTTACTAGCTCATAAATACATTACAGAGAAGAAGACCAAGGTGGTTTGCCAAGGATTACAATTTACCCGACCATACCATGTTGCCTTCCTTGGCAGTACATGACATATTTAAAGGACCTGACGGTTTCCAAGAGGGACACAATCGTCAACCAACCGACACGACAACTACCTAAGAGAGTTAAGAAAATTTAATACAAACAATTAATACATTGACATATAACCAATATTATTAACCATAACAATATACATTTTATGTCGACTACATCATCCCCCCCAAAAGAAAGTTTGTCTTCCAAATGACAAGTATACATCAAGTAATATCTAGGAAGACTAATGACAACAATGTAGATAATAACTCGTACTACATAAACTCAAAGTTGTAGTGTACATCAAAAATAAAATGGGGGTCACAACTAGGACCAAATCCATCTCTTGAAACAACCAATCCACAAGAGGTAGGAAAGTCCAACCAGAACCAGATCCATCTCTTGGAGCAACCAATCCACAAGAAGTAGGAATGGTGGGGGTTTGGAGGCAACGCCCCCAATGGGGTCAAGGGGCAGCGCCCCTTGTAGGGGCCCGGAGGTAGCTGCCACTACCAAATCTCTTAATTTTTGACACTAGAACTCAAGGAATTGTTGCCAAATGGAACAATGGTACCGATGTGACCATACTCGAAGTTGTGGTACCAAGTTATGCTTCACCCACATTAGTCTTCATATGGGTGGTCACTATGCATGGCTAGAGAATTGTGCAATATTAAAAATTTGTGGTATCTGTACGAACAATTGGTTCTTAAATGACCATACAGTGCATGAAACCATCAAAAGTTATTCTTTTCCCATATGAAAAAATGATTCTAGACTAACTGCACGACGTACGAAAAAATAAAACTCTCCAATTCTCATCATTATCGATGTCGCACGACTGATTATGGAACTCATAGGGTGTATGGTCTGAAAGCATGTACTGTTGTTTTGAAGGTCTATATGGGATGTGTATGTCGTACGCAATGTGACTGTCATACGGGATGTGACTATTGTACGGGATGAACCAGATAAATTTGTCTATACACAATGGAATTGTTGTGTCTATGCACAAAACGGTGTTGCCTGTACATGGTGAGATGCATGTCATACAAGATGATGCACACAATGTACGATGGTGTACCAGTCCTGTATGGGAGGTTTCTCTACTAGTACAGAGGTGTCATACGGGTGCATGTATGGCCACATATTGTAAGGAGGTGCCATATGGGTGTTGTACGATAGGATTGCAATTGGATGTCAGTACAATGAATGGAATGGAGTGTGGGATCCATATGTTGTTCATGATGTCATACGGATGGCTTCTTATGCCGTAGGGATGGCTCCTTCTCTAGACTTCTAGACTTGCCAATCTACTTGTCAACCTCCCAATTCTTAATCTAGTCAATTTTACCTGTACTTGTGTCAAATTTTGAATCTTCCAAAAGTAACCATTCCCTCACCAAGAGTAGGTTTTATAAATTTGTCGAGAGTCTGAATCAACCAATGGTCTTTGTGTAGTCTTCATGATTTTTTACTTTCCATCTTCCATTTTTTTACTATTAAATGTATCCTCCATGACTTTACATGCTTTCATCAACTTATCTTCACAGAAAGTTGTAGCTTCCAAAAAATTACATGTTGGTGCAAATACCTCATTGTCCTCTATTTGCCAATGGAATAGTCCATTGAGAGATCATGTCTCATCCTCCGAACACCTTCCAAGTTCTAATTCATCATTAGGTTCTGTTATCGTTCCTTCCTCCATTCGGAACTCTCCACCCTCTAACTCAGAGTCTAATGCCAACTCATGGCCCACCGCCTGGCTCCGTAGGTCAATGACGTACTTCCTCCCCACTCTCAATGGAGAGTGTTTTTCTTCCAATTATGGTTTCCTTTCAATGTGATCAACCAACCCCTTCCGAGGAGGATGTTGTGCGCCCTCTTGTCTAGTCGAATGACAACAAAGTCTAGAAAGAAATGTTGTGTATCAATAGTTACATTTTGTGCCATTAATGTCCCCAATGGCTTAATACCATGTTGGTTGGCACCTACGAAGTGGAAGGTTGGCAGCTAAAGTATTTTCTTCCCTAGGCAATTCCAAGTTTCCTCCGATAACACATTGACTCTTGAGCCTCCATCAATGATGGTGTTTATCAAATTCCATCCAATTATCTCCATGTCGACAATGGTTAGGTTCCTCCCAATGCCTACCGTCAGTAGCATCGAATCAGTAGCCAAACTCTCGATTGGATTCTCTATTGGTTTGTCATGCTCGTGGCCAATTGTGTCATTACCAACTACGTTGGTAATGGCCATCTTTAGTTGTGGCATAGTTTGCAGGAGGTCGGATACCCATACTAATACGACAGCTTGCAACAACTGTCCCATGATAGTTTTCTCTGACTCCAACTACAGTGGAGTACTAGCGGCATCATTTGAGGCTCTCTTCTCCTCCACCATTGCATGTTCAATGTCCACCTTGGCTTGTTGAAGTCTTTCCTTCTCCGTACAGGGGTTGAGATATACTACCTTCTTAGTTAAGAGTTTGGTGATTGCCAATACTTCCTTGTATAGCTCCTTCATGTCTAACATATTTACTCCCTTCTATTTTGGGCATTCAGTGTCCGCATGGTTCCCTAGACCACACCACTTGCACAAAAAATTCATGTTGTTCTGCCCTCTCTAGCAGTCCTGTGCAAAGTGACCCCACTCGTTACATGTTCGACACTGTATGATAGGGCGTCCTCTATAGTCATATTGTATTTGATTCCGTTGTTGATTTCCATGACCGCCTGGCAATACATTTTGGGGTTTTGATGGAATGGACTCTTCCTTTTTGAAGAGTACTTGTGTGCTTCTAGTCTTCAAATTATATGGACACTCCTTTATCAAATGAGCCATCACTTGGCAAATCTCACAAAACATCATTTTAGGACAATGATCTTTCGTGTGCCCTTCACTTTTGCACTCCATACACCACAGTTCATTACTTTCTTTGCTAGTCCCTTTCTCATCTTTTAATTCTTTCATCCTTCTCATCATTTCTCGTCGTAGGCCCTGGACTGTTGTTGATTTGTCATCACTACTACCCTCGGTGCTATCATCATCATTCGTCTTTGTCTTCCCTCGAGAGGATGTCTTGTTTTCATTCTCAATGTTCATCACCTGATTGTAGGCATTGGTGTATGAGGGTGGAGGCACCACTTTCATCTTCTTACACAAGGAGGGAGTCATCCCCTTGATGAACCACCTCTTCTTCAACCCGTTAGTTGGCTGATTCTCCAACTTGCCCAATAATTCCTTGAGCCTATAATTGTAAGCCCGTACACTCTCGTTCTTCCTTTGTCTGGTATTATAAATTTCAGCAATGATCTCATTATCATCTCATAATAATTTAAACTCAACCTTGAATGCCCTCTTGAGTGCGTCCCAAGAAGCTATGGATGAAGCATATAGTTTTGTGAACCAGTCAATGGTTGTACCTCATAGCATTGTTGGAAACGCTCTCAACCAATAGTCTTTGTCTTCCTGACCATTTTCTACCTAGATAGTCTCACAAGTCTTCTAATGCCTCGTGGGGTCTTCTGACCCATTCCTCGTGAACTTCGGTAGTTTATGTCGATCCACATTCGAACTTGTCAAAGGAGTCACCATCTTTCTTGCCTGATTTTCCCCTTGTGCATCAAATTTGGGTGGACTGTTCTGACTGCTACGTTCTAGTGCTTTCCTTGCACTCTTAGCCATGCACACATCCACCTCCAGCATCCCCAACACCTCGGGTACTTCTAGGCCTTGGTTCGTACCCCCTTCGTCCAAGGGTCCTCCTGAGATGGATAGGTTCTCAATGTCATGAAATATGTCAGTCAGTTCAAGATTTTCTTCGTACTCCTTGTCTGATGATGTCTATATGGATAGTTGTCTTCTTCGTTCTCTTTGTTTTGCACTTCTTAAAGATCGCCTAATCAGTTGGTCTTGACCACTCAATGGTCTCTTCTTGCTTTTATTGGGCTCCAAGGGCATGAATCACACAGTGTTGACTCGATTTCTTTTAAGGCAACGATGCCAAGATGTTTACTGCAATACCTAGTAATAAACATACATGGAATAATCATACAGATAGCAATGCATACTAGATATAGGAGTAAAATATATCTTTATTAGCTCATAAATACATTACAAAGAAGAAGACCAAGGTAGTCTACCAAGGATTACAATTTACCCGACCATACCATGTTGTCTTTCTTGGCAGTGCATGACATATTTAAAGGACTCGATGGTTGCGAAGAGGGACACAACCGACATGACAACTACCCAAGAGTGTTAACAAATTTAATACAGACAATTAACACATTGATGGATAACCAATATTATCAACCATAACAATGTACATTTTATGTCGACTACAAATATTTTGGGGGGTTGGTGGGAGGAATAGAAACACCTCAAAGGCACAAGGATTTTCATGTTCTACAAGTGATTACAATCGCTCAAGGAGAAGTTGAAAATTTGGAATAAGGAAGCATTCAAGGATATTTTCATGGAAAAAGAGAGACTAGAAGATGAATTAGAAATTCTTAGCAAAAAAGTAATGAAGGATGATATGACAAATATCGAATATTAGGAGAAATATTTGTTGAAGGATTATGAGGAGATTTTGGCTCATGAAGAGAGTTATTAGAGATTGAAGTCGAGGGAGAATTGGTTAAAGGAGGGAAACAAAAACACTAAATTTTTCCATAATTCTACTAAAATGAAAAGATATTGGAATAAAATAAAAAAGATGGAGCTATTTTGACAGAAGAGGGAGATATTTGCAAGGAAGGAGTAAACTATTAGTATTTTAAAAAACTGCTTCGAGGAGATGGCTTAGCCAATAGTATTTTTTAAATAACATTCCCTGTTTGATTTTTGAAGAAGATAATTAGATGTTCATGGAACCAACAACACTGGAGGAAATTAAAGAAGCTACTTTTCAAGTAGGCCAAGACAAAGCCCTCGGTGTGGACGGAATTACGATGGAAGTTTTTTAAAAATGTTGGCATTTCATGGCTAAAGATATTTTGGACATGGTGGAGGAATCTAGAAAGCACAGATTGATGCTAAGAGAAATGAATAGTACCAATATTTCCCTCATCCCCAAGAAACAAGAGGCACGATCCTTTACAAACTTTAGACCAATTTATTTATGTGATACTATATATAAGATTGTGGCCAAGGTAATGGCAAATAGATTGAAGAAAGTCCTCCCGAAGATCATATCCTACGAGCAGAGTGGCTTTGTGCCACGAAGAAACATATCAGATGGGATTAATAGCACATGAACTTATACATTCTATCAAGAAAGAGAATTTGTGATGCATGATTTTGAAACTAGATATCAAAAAGGCATATGACCATGTTTAATTGAGGTTTCTAATGTTAGTGCTGGAGAAATTTGGTTTCTGTAAGAACTGCATGCAATGGATTTTGGGCTACATATCATCACCATCATACTCCATTCTAATCAGTGGTACAACTTGTGAATACCTTCAAGGAGGAAGGGGCTTAAGACAAGGAGACCCTTTGTCCCCTTCCTCTTTGTTATTATGGTGGATGCTTTGAGTAAGAAAATTTCAAAAACAAACAAAGAAGGGTTTTGGATTAGCATTTAGGCGATGTAATCCCTTCCTCCTTTTACCCACTAATTATTTGTCGATGATACCAACCTGTACGGGGCGACCTTTATAGAGGAAGCTAGGAATATTAAGCAAATATTGAATGATTCCTAAAAAGTTTTTGGCTAGGAAATTAACAAGGAAATGTCCGGTGTCTTTTTTTTTCTTAATACAAGAGCGGCTACACAGAGGAGGATCTCGACATTGTTGGGCTTCAAGGAGAAATGTGGCAGGAAATCTAAAACTTGGAAGGGTCGATGGTTAACCCTGTTGAGACATATTACAATGATTAAATTTGTTCTTTTAGCCGTCCCAATTTACATACTTTCCTACAATGTAGGTTACTAGGAAAACAAAAAGAGAAATCACAAAAATACTAAGGAACTTTCTCTAGGATGGAGCTAATGAGGTGCACAAAATTCCACTTATTGTCTGGGATTTGATGAAGAGGCCAAAGGAGGAAGGGTGAGTAGGCATCAAAGGCATTATTACCCAAAATAAAGCTTTGGTGGCAAAACTAATCTGGAGAATGTATAGATAACCAGAGGCTTTGTGGAGCACGATGCTACAGGGGAAGTATTTGGAATCCAACAATCCTAAGCGTATACTTACATTGCAAATCCCCCGAATGGATCAGCGATATGGAATCATATAATGAGAAGTAGACATGTCATTACAGATCACCTATCTTGGAGAATAAGGGATGGAGTATTACTGATATCTAGGAAGACTCAAGGAACGACCATGGTAAATAAATGGAGAGCCAAAGGATGAAAGACATTAGGGACAAATTAATTCCTTTATGGGGAAACAAGGTTAGGGACTATCTATAGGTGGAGGATCAAGATGGCATGCAAATACGCAATGGAAAGCTCTGAGTTGTTTAGACCAAGATTCCAAGGACTTTCTCAAGGTGGAATTGAACAAAAGATAGGTGGTGATTACTAGAGGACAAGACGAGATTATTTGTTGTGTGGCTAAGTCAAGGGAGTACTTGACAAAATTGGGATATGACATACTATGGAGAGATTGGGAGAAGTGTGATTGGCATACAAATTTGTGTTGGCATCCGAGCACTTTTCCAAAAGCGGAAGCCTTTTCTTGGTTAGCGGTGCAAGGTAAGATTTTGACAAGAGAAAGGCTAATGAAAATGGGTAATGTTGGCCCATTTAGGTGTCTGATGTGTAAACAAGAGATGGAAATTGTGGATCATCTGTTTATCCAATGTGAAATGGCACAAATGTGTTGGCAATTGTCTTGGTAAAATGAATTATCAATGCCTTCTACCAACAACTTTGAAAGAAGTTTTTAATTCATGGCCAACACTGTATAAAGATGCAACATGGTCAAGTCTATGGTATGCTATTCTGCCAACCATATTATGGACTCTGGAAGGAACAAAACAGTAGAATATTCAAGAAGGAAGAGAGTATAGAAACACTTTTTAATAAATTGGAAATTGCAATTTCAAAACACCTTAATTCCTATGTGGGCTCGAGAAAAAAAACAACAATTACCTCTTGGGATGAGAACATGGTGTGAGCGGATTTGGTCGCACTTCATCCCCCCAAAGATAGAAGCAGGACACTTAAATAACAGACTAAATGCACATTGAATCCCTCCAAACCAGTGTCAGCTAAAAATGAATTTTGACGACACGTCATGAGGGAATCCTTGCCCCTCGGCCTCTAGATTCATCATGAGAGATCACATGGGTAATTTGGTATTTGAGGCATCCGTAAAGCTGCTAGTCAGTACAAATAATGACACCGAGTGCGCCACCCTCTAAAGTAGCTTGAGATCATACTGTCATCAACAAGGACTAACTGATTTGGACATTGAGGGGGATTCCCTCAATGTCATCTGGGCTATTTCCACTGGTAAAGTGCTAAGCTGGAAGTCCCTGATGTGGCTCGATGGTATCAAGGACATACTGGGCAAGTTTCAAAGCTCCTGATTATCACACATCTATAGAGAGGGGAACGGAACTGCAAACTTCCTGGCAAATCATGCGATCGACCATATTGTAGAAGAGATATGCACAAAGAAAATGGAGGCGTGGAATGGATTACTATTGAAGATAGTTGTAGAGAAAGCGAGGGTAGTTCAGACTTAGAACTATTTGGACCCCCAGCACTCTATTAAACCAAGAGTGGAATAGAACATATGTATGGTGTAATGGAGAAAACAGAGTATGTCCATATGGAGGGTTGTGACTGCAAATGTGGTGCATCAGCAGGAGAGCAACTCAAGGATATTTTTGTTATCACTGGCGATGTGGAGGATGCAGTCAGGAGGATACTGGGGTGGCAGATGTTGGAGGGATCACATAGCCACAATGCTGCTCTTGTGGAGAATTTTATTTACACGGTGGCTCATACCTCAGCTGACTTTGACGGCACGAAGATGGCCATGGGAGGATAGTGGCCCCAGCACTGAGGGAAAAGGCAGTAAAGGCCCTCAAGATCCTGAATCTTGTCGCCCACAATGGGCTGATCACTGATGCTTTTGAAATACCTAGGGTGCTGAAGGTCAGGGATATGGTGGACACAATGAAGGTTCTGAGAGATGGAGTGAAAAAAAACAATATGGAGACTTATAGCTATGTCATGGAGGTCAATGGGAGCATGTTCCCAAATGACCAAATTGAGAGGTCTGTGGAAGTCATAGAGGCTTTCCGGACTTTGCTTCATATGTAATTGAATATGTAATTTTATTTGTTTTTAATGAAAGGTAGCTACCCCTAGGTAGCAATTTTCTGAAAAAATAAATTGCAAACAAGTTGATAAACAGATCCATTATTTTAGCCTATCATCTCACTTTCACTCAGAAGTCATATTACACACATCTCACTTTCACCTGTTCCACCCCAGAACCAAAACAGACAGGGCAATGAAATTAAATCTCAGGCCAAAGTTTAGATTAATTTGTTGCCAATGTTATACAGCTTCCACTCAGGAGAGGAGGATTTCAAGTGGCAGGGGATAGCAACCACCTTGTAGCAAGCAATATAAAAATGTGAGCAATTGCTGTCTCAACAACATTTCATCTACATCAGGCCTTCAATGGCCTTTGGGCTCCATTTGTAACTATTCTTCTCTATGTATTACATTGTATTGCCTTTTCAATTTGCTAAAAGAAATTTCTTTTGGATATAACTTTTTTACAATTATAATATTCTTAAACACTACTAGCTATGTTCACTTTGATTGAGAGTTCACCGTAAGTAGTTCATATGATTCCTTATACTATCTTCAAGCACTTAAAGGTATACTGTTTTGTACTTGTAGATTCATTTAGAAGGTATCTCTGCCACAAAGGGTGATTTAGACAATTTAACTACATCAGACTGGGATGGAGCAGTCTCTAAGAAACCGTTGTAAATTGTTTGTTAGTTTAACACAGCAATAAAGATTCGCATGCAATTTTGGGAAATGTAATAGTTATTGGAGATTGTCTAAACATCTGTATACAATATTCTTGAAATTGTCAGATTATCCTAAACTCAAAATGAATTAGTGTGCCTATGACTCGAGAGGTTTTTATTATAATTAAAATCATCCCGCCATATCTTACTGGTAAAAATGTTGGTTTCATTTTCAAACGAATACTTGTTTTAACTTTAAGAGATGAATGTGAAGTTGACTTTTAGGTCTAAGCTAGGTAGCTCTTCCCTTGCGCGTATGAAATCCCATTTAGGAAAACATGGGGAGTTCCTCAACTTTTCTTTATATAGTTCAAATTTTGTATCTTTCGGTTTCAACCTTCTGACCAAGCTCCAGATAAAATCAGGCCATGTCAATCCACCTCTTTGAAATATAACTGTTTTTCTCTGATCAGTCCAAGTATCAGTATTAAAATATTGAATGTTAAATGAGCACCTTAAATTGGAAAGGGTCCTTTGGATTCTCAACCTTAAGGTCAAGCACCAAACAGACCTTCACTGGGATAGTGCCCAAAGGCCCTCACAATGAATGAGTGCCTGTACTGGTGATGCACTCCATTCTATATGCCATTCCAGACCTCCAAGCTTAGATGCCAGTCCTGGTAACTATCTAAGCCAAATGTCACAAGGTCAGTATCTTAACTTTTAAGTCCCAATAAGTACCTAAGATGATGATGCCATAACATGCTTTGCAATATTATACAGAACAGGACTGGTGATACCATATAGCACTAATTGATAGCTGTAAATTTTTGAAGAGTTCATTCAACCAAAAATGAAGATCCTACACATTGATAGGCAATGAAGCTACCAAAACTGAGACAAACATTTTTCCGTATAGATTTTGTAAAGCATTCCCATTTTTCTTTTCATTTACATTTAGATATGCGTACACTCATGACTGCCTGTGCTTGGCACTTAAAGAGGAAATTTAACAGATTAATCTCTTACTGCATCCAGCAATCTACGAGTACAGAAAATCATACAGTTGAGATGAGAAATCCCACATAAGTTAGAATCCCCAAAACTGGAGTAAAAACAAGATTCATCTTAACAGTTCACTAGAGCTCCCAGCATCAAAGGCCAAATCACGAACCAAAAGCTTAATTGCATGCCGACCAGAAAAGTTCATTACATCTATACACTCTAGCAAATCAGCATCGCATGTCAATATCACCCACTCATCATCATCATCTAGGTACTTGAGCTGAAATGTGCCAATTGCCACCCTAAATCGTTGAGCTACCTCCTCACATAATTCATAATATCCAGAAGTTGATGGCAGTTTGAATCGAACTGTATCTTCTTTATATGTTGCCTTCACTGTAGTTCTTGAAATGTCATCTTTAATAAGTATTTCTTTTCGCGAAATATCTGCAATACTCTCTGTGGGTGAACCAGAATCACTTGCGTGCAATAGAGAAGATTCTGAACCATTTGAAGAATTTGTAATAGCTGAAGCGCCATGGAGAATTATTTTCTGCCCCGACACTTCTTCATCTATAGGATAAAATATAGGTCCCGTGTCATTAGCCAGATTGACCAGATTTGAGGTTGTAGAAGTAACACGGTTGTCAGCATCCTGCAAGTTCAGATGCTCCTCTATCTCCTTCAAATCCACATGGTAATGTTTTCCTCCTTGCAAATGATTTCTAAATTGTAAATGGCTTTCCAAAACTCCCTCTGTGGACCTTTGCTGGAAAGACATCTGCTGATTTTCTCTGCTGAAACGAACTGAACTTAATTCATCACTAGTATCAGATGTGCTAGTCACATGATGACACATTTCAGTAAAAGGTGTTTGAGTAGAACTCACAGTTCTCACACCATTTTGACAAGTCAACCGTGCTGAGTGAGAATTTTTATCTGTATTCCTACTTAGCTCTTTTTCCCCTTTCACATTACTTAATAATCCTTGCTGGGCACTCCCCCTGGAATTCTGTCTAAATAAATCATCCTGCATTGATGAAATGCTTCCATGAGCTGGGAGGCTTTGCATGTGAGTATCACTGCTACCTTGTGCCCCTGAAGTTGCCTTCACAGAAGGTGAGAATTCCAATCCTGCAGAAAATTCTTCCAGGGACACATCCTTTATAATTTCTTCATTCTGACGAGACATAGTTTCCATCATAGGAACAGTTGCTTCACCTGGTGCAGCTTGGCTTATTACAAACTCCTGTGCAGAGGGCCATGAAACTGGCAAGCTTCCCTGAGAAGATGGGATACTGGTAAACATCTGCAAATCTTGGACCCTGGAAGCTGCACTCAGTATGTCACTTGTAATGGCATTTAATTTCAAAGCTCCATCCGGCCCCTGTACTGAGTCAATGACACCTTGGAGCTTCTGTAAAGACCGGTTAACTTTATTTATCTTGCGTGATGGCCACCTTGCAATTCCATGCTGTCGGCATATCCTTTTCAATGTCGTGGGGCACACTGCAAATATAAATTAAACAAAATAATGAGTCCAGCATCAACTTAACACCATTGAAAATATGGCAACATATCATGAATAAAACAACTTAGGTTTGACTTTCTTCACCATGAGATACAAATAAACACTTTTTACTACATTGTCAAAGAAACGGAAAACATTATACAGAACGTGTCAACCAATTTCTGAAATAACAGAACCTTAAATCACAGATCGTATAACTCAAGCCTAAGGTACTTTAGATCTGTGATATTTAACAAATATTTTATGTAAATCCAAATCAATGAATGTGGCAAATCCCAATACACATCGACCAATGACTACAAAAAATGGCACTTTGAGTTTCATTGTGCTTTTAACTTTCAGTATTATCAACTCATGAACAGAATATTTTGAGAATGGAGAAACTTTCCATCAATCATAGACATTGACCAGAATGAAGGCATAAAAAATTTAAGGAATTAGAAGGGAAAGCAACTTAAAAAATTTACCTTTGGATCAAAATTTAGATATTTTTTATATTTTTGCTCGATCTCCCAAGTAAGAGTCAAGTGAAAAAATTTCAATGGTTCTTCAAAGATTTTTTGTTAAAATGATGCTGAAACAATCAAAACTTGTGCAATAGAGGGTTTTCATATTTCAATTGTTGACTACTAGAACTCCATTGCTAAAGCTGGGCTATGAAAATGCCAAATGTTTGGGAAATCACTCCAATTTTTGCATCTTTTCACAGCATTCATTGAATTTATTATATATCCTTTTTTAGCATCATTCTGTTGGGTTTTCAAGTTCACTTTATCACAATTTCACATCTACCTATTGCCATGAGAACAAATGATGTACCTAAGTTGGACTAACAGCAAGCCAAATGTAGGTGAAAGTTTCAATCATGTTTTGATATGATCATCTATATTTTCACTTATTAAGTACATATATACTGCCATGGCCTAAAAGTAATCCTGGTAGCTACAAAGCAAGTATTTAAGACCCAATCACCATAAAAGATCAACAACTAACATCCATACCTAAGAAGCCAGATCTTATCAACATGAAATCCTTTCTGGTGAAGAATGGAATAGAATTTGGATTTGGCCCACATGAATACCAATTTATCTTTAATAGAGATGCTCACATTCAATTGAGTTCAAGATTGGTAATGTGCTAATCAAGAAGGTTCATGTAGTATAAGGATATTTATGCATGGAAGAGGAACTATAAAGTAATCCAATTTCAAATTTTAGATGTTATTTAATTGCAATGTTCAATGGGGATGCATCCCCATCCCCCTTTCCTACCCTGACCCTGAAAAACTAGATGTTTTCAGGACAAGGATGTTTCCAAGCAGCAAGGACTTAAGAGAAACATCCCCCCACCATTTTGCCACCATTACCACCTTCCTTTCAAGGATGTTTAAGTGCATCTCCATAAAAGCGGGATATTTTCAAGACATCCCCCTATTTTCGAGATTGCACAAAGATGTTTGGATGTCCCAAGGACCCTCAAAGGGCATATAGTTGAGTCTCTTGAGGGCACTCAAACTGCTCAAGTGTCTCATATGCCAGTTCAAAACAATGCATTTATAAAAATCAGAATTTTTTATCTTTGTGTTAGTAAACCCAACCCTAACGGTCTATGCACCCACTCACACCCTAAGCATTCACAAAAACTATAAATGAACGTTCAAGCCTCACTCCAAATCACTCTCAAGTTTCAACGGAAAAATTGTAAGTTACAAACAAGTTGCAAGAGAGAGATTGCAAGAGTGAGAACACATGGATAGGAAAAGTAAGAGCAACAAGAAGAGTGAGAGTGTTTGCCAAGTCTTCATTGGTTGAGTGAAAGCATAGGAAAAGTGAGAGTAAGAGCAAGAAGAGAGGAACTGTAAGTCCTCATCAATCAACTGTTAAATCAACACATCCTTCAAGAATCAAACTAAGATTCAACCTTCATTCTAAGATCTAAAATTAATGATCATGATAGTTTCTTTAAAAAAAAAATTGTTTTTACTTTAGTAATTTAGAGGTTTAAAAATGAAATCAGCAATTACATTTTAGTTTTTTAACATTTATTTTAAACTTTAAAATCTTGTCAATTTTTAATCTTATAACAGCAGTATTTAGGTGTTCAAATTTATTAAATAAATTATTTTTAAATGTTCGTTATTCCCAAATTTGCATAAATAATAATATTTATTTACAATTTCAAAGTCATATTATGACTCCATCTTTGTGTATCATCTACTTTTGCGCTTCATGCAATGTGAAGAAAAAAAAGTGAAATCCTTTTTTGATAAAAGGTGAAGAACAAGAATTAATGTGTATCCTCTGCTTTTGCGTTTTCTACAAAACTTAAAATAAAACAAAAAGAAAATCATTGTCTCAAGCCCATGCATAATTTTATGACATTATGACATGTATGGTAGCCATGAATTTCTTTCTTACAGTGTCTGTATGAATTCTGCTTATAGCATGAGTGATGAAGAGAAACAACAAGAGCTATGGGGGTTGAATCTTAAGACTCCAAGTATAGACATGGGGAGAAATAAGGCAACTAGTTCTATTTGTAGCAAATTCTAATTACTTTTCTAGTTATTAGAGAAATTTGTCATGGGTCCCTTTGATAATAAGTCCAATTTGAGGCAATTTGCAACCACATTACAAGCAAAACCTAGGGCAACAAGGGGCACTAATATATGGAGATGTCATTTCTATCAGCTTTAATTTTGAGGCAGCATTACAAGAGTTAATGCAGACTTATGTCATGTTTCAAGCAAAGGTGTAGAAGTATGTAAGGAACTGTCACTTGAAATAAATTTATTGTTGGGTTGTGATGATGAGCAAACACATGTAACTACTACTTTGCCATTGAGGGATCCTACTACTACTATTAGGAATTCTTAAGACCCAAAAGTTTGTTTTACTTCTAGTTTTCCATCTAGTTCAAGGGCAGAAAAGCCTAAGGGGAAACATAGAATGAGTATTAATGATGCAGTAAACACAATTGCAGAGTTATTCAATGTGCAAAATAGGGATGAAGCAAATGGTGCCATTGGCAATTAATTCTTCTTTGCTAATGGCATTCCATTCTGTGTGGCCTGCTATCCTTATTATAAGGAGGTTGTGATGAGGACAATCTTGGATAAGAACTATACCAAGATTAATATTATAATGGAAAAAATTATAGCTATCTAGGTCACTCATGGACACAGCATAACATGGATGAGTGGATGAACATCAACCACCATATATTCATTAACATCACAGTCACATGTATAAAAGGCCCTTACTTCCTTAGGGCTATCAATACTAACAGTTCAAACCACAGAAAGGATACTGATTTTCAATTCCAAATCCTTAGAGATGCTATTGAGGAGGTTGGGCCAAAGAATATGGTGTGAGTATTCATACATAGGGCATATGCAAATAAAGTTACAGGGAAATTGATCGAAGCAACACAAAGGCATATTTGGTAGATTCCTTGTTGTGTGCATACCATGAATGATGCACTCAAGGACAAGGGGGAAAATCTGTTGGATTTAATAATGCTAGAGATGTGTAAATGTTTATTTACAACCATCATACTTAACATGCACCATCAGGACCTTCTCTAGGGATTTTTTGAAACCTATAGGGACTAAATAAGCATTGCACTTCACTCTCTTGGAGAGGATGGTTGAATTGCAAGGGACATTGCAACTAATGTTCATGGTAGCAAAGAGGAAATGGTGGCCCAATCCTAAATCAAAGCAGGGGAGGACGGTGAAGAAGGTGCTCAAGGGTGACACCTTGTAGAATAATGCAAAATACATTGTTCCCATCATCACTCCAATCTTCAAAGGTTTTAGATATGAGGAAGCTAATGCACCTAGCTTTGAAAATGTGTACAAGTTCATTGACAGTATGCTTGGCAAAATGAAAGCCATTGCAGAAGAGAAAGACCTCACATTGCAGTTCTGCAATGAATATATTCAACCAATCATTCATCATCAATGGGAAAATCTCAACACCCCCTTGCACATGGTTGCCTATCCATTGAACCAAAGTGGTATGTGCAGAGGCCTGGTATAATTATCTCTATACAAGATACTAAGGTGAATGTAAGGTTCATGAAAGTTATTCATTCTAAACAAGACAACATCATTTGTACTAAGTGAATAGAATTTGTTACTCTTAAGGGATATCCAAAGAAAAGCCAAGATGGATACGGAGACTATGACACAAGAGGATCCGTTTCTATGGTGGACTATGCATGACCCTCATTCTTTGACAACCACAATAGCCATTCATTTTTGTTCCAAGTTTGTAGTTCAAGAACTGAAAGGAATTTTACCTATAGTTTTATCCACTTTGTTAAGAGGAACTAACTTACCTAGGAAGGCAAATAATCTTGTAGTTGTACATAGCACCTTATGTCTCATTGATCACAACACACTTACATACAAGGAGAGTTCAGTAACCCAATGGGATGTAGAGCTAGACAAGTCAACACAAGTTGATGATGATGCAACGCAAATAGGGTTGATTGGGTTTGGTTTGGAGGAGCATTCTCATGAGGAGTTTATTTGTTTGAGGGTATGGAGTTTGGTGTAGACATTGGGGATGATTGATAATTGGAGGCATTGAGCCACTTGCCAATTGTATTTGAATTTTGAATGTTGAATGCAATCATCATTTGAATATAGTAAATAGACTAATATCTGGCATTTTCATTGTTTAGTGTGAAAAGATATATTTCAAATATGTTGAGTATTTCAAAGTTTGATTCATTATTCCTTCATTTTTTGTAACTATTTTTTTAATTACTATATAAATTTGCATGGCTCCCCTTCAACCCCCATTCACAACCACCATCCCCAAATTTAGGCCCTTGATCCCCTCATCCTCCAAACCCATGGAATATAGATTTGTTGCAAGAATTAGTCTATGGGTTGAGATTAAATCTAAAATCCTTGAGAACAAGAAGATAGAAATTGGTGAAATAAAATTAGTGTTGCAAAAGCATGTAGTCTCAACCATGACAAGTGCCATAAATATACTAAAAAAGTATACAAATACATACACTTGGTTTAGAACATAGCATGCCAACACATTATTAATATAACTATGCCAAGCTAATATGTAACAAAATGTTTGTATATTCATAATTGTTGACGGTCTAAATAATTCTTCAAGAAAAATGTGCTGCATAAAACCATCAAGCATGGACATATTTACAGATGTGGGACATGGGCTACAAATCAATCTTCAGGATTACAAGGATGGCTCTTTATCTATCTTAACTTAAGCCTAATTCCAAGATGGGAAGGAAAAGAGATGCAAGAAAGTAAACAACCTAACAAGAATAGTCTTATGCCAAAAATATTTTTTCTTGTAACCCAAACAAAGTTTTGCAACTCGTGATGCAATAGTCAAAGCATATATGGGTCAAACAAATTCATACACACAATCAAGATCTAGAATTTCAAGAATAATAGCCTCTTGAATTAATGCTTCTAATATATAGAGTAAAATATCTAACTCTAGACAAATGCATAGAGGTCCCCTTGTTTAGTTACAAAATTGAAAGAATTATACATAAGGCTCAATAGCTCATCTATACAAAATAGTATCTCCACCATAAATAGGCATAGGGCCACCTATTTATAAGAGAAACATGTCAACCCACAATAAGATTTCCCTCCAAAAGTAAGGAAATTGAATTTTGATGTCCAAGAAGCCAAAAACCTTGTTGAAGGCTAGGCAGCAAAGCACAACTAAGATTGCAGACATGAATGTTGGAGCAACCAATATCTGCTTGCAAGCTCAAAACTCTCCACAGATAATGAATTTGCAAAATGAGAAATACCATAAGCATGTAATGTAAAATGTACAAATGAGTCATGTTCATAAAGGCAAGCAAGAAAAGGTGAAAGGTAGGAGTCAAACTCTGACTACCCCTCCAAATATGAAACAAGTGTAAGACTCTATGGACAAGTGATGGGACACTTAGTGAGTCTACATGAGGTGAGACAAAAGTCTAGTTAACCTCTAAGTGAGTTTAAGTGTAGTGTGTATAGGACTCTACTAAGTAGGCTAACTAGTTGGATAATACATCTTTTCACACTAACAATGAATGCCCCTTGTCGATTATGTGGCACCTTTGGAATCAGTGCAAGGTACTCACCTTTGAATTTCAACTCTCTAACCTACATATGCAATTGCTAGGATGGTTGCACATCTTGTCAATGCATGGAGATGGGTTGCTAGGTTTTGAATGCCTCTTAGTACCAGCATGCAGCATGGTTGAAATTTGAAAAGAAAATAACTCATTTACGGCCTAATATGCATCTCTTAAATCAAAATGCCTTGGTAAATTTCCACTAAATGCCCAAGCCTTAAAAATTGATTGTTGGAACTCATTACTCTCAAAGTCAAATGAGAAAATAGCTCCATTCCTTCCAAGCCATCAAATTAGATCTACCGTGGAATATTGGACAGCTCACTCATATTTACAATGCTCCATCAGTAAGAATTCTTTTCAGCTCCCACACACCATTAGATCAGGAGATCAACAACTAGCAAGATGCAAAACCATACCTTTGTCCATCTTTTCCATCCAATAGAACTTCATCCCTCACCCAAACAGACCAATGGTGCTACCTAGGCTTACTACTTCCCATAGATACCACTTTAAGACCTCAAGAGCCACATGATCTTCCACTTCATATAGAAGATTAGTAGCAAACATTTGATTAAGTACACTACTTGTAGGAGAAGATTGCTAAGGTGAACATATGCACACAAATGGACAAAAGAAAGAGGGTTTGTTGTAGGATGATCTAGCAATAATGGAACAATGGTGCAACTCCAAGAGCTTAAAAGCTTTGACAATACCTTTAGATAGTGGGAGCCTACCACATAGCACCACTAACATCATAATTTGTGGGGCACATAACTTATAGGATATCGAATGATTGACATAAACACCTTGAAGATGATACAACTCAAATGACAATCGGACCAAAGCAATGGATAGTTGGCAAGAACCCAAGGCACTGAGAACATAATAAATTGACCTGTGAACCATCGAATCAAAGAGTTCCAATAGCCGGTGAAAGCCAAGATCTTCAATCTCCAATGCACTCTACCTATAGCAATTCGGAATATGACCACCATGAACAAGAAATAAAAAATCAATTAAAAAATTAGAATATGACCATTAACATAGCAAGGAAGGTACTAGAGTAGACAAGCGTGAAACAAGGTCATGAAAAGATCTCTTGGATCTGATTAACACAAAGGGCTAGGTACAAAAATAGGGGAACAATGGAGTTTGACAAAGGCAGAATGAAGACATAGGCAAGGCAAAAGAACATTAAGGAAAGCTAATAAGGAGAAAATATCAATGAGCAGTAGCAGGAAGAAAAGTCTATAAATGGAGTACAAAAATTGTACTATAGTTGCGGTGAGTCATAGGGGCTTTTCCCTTTGAGGGAAAGAATGAACCCAAAGGCAAAAAAGACTAGCCTTAACTCATTGAGCAATGAATTCAGGTGAAGAAAAAACGAACACACCTTATTTGGAATAGGAACATCATTGCACATAACATACACCTTCCCACATGAAGATCAAATGAACATACAATCCAACAAGGATGCAACTTAGACCAAACCTCTACAAAACTTATTTGTAAACAACAAAAACAATGTGATGTTGCACACAAATCATTTAAGAAAAACCAAAATTGAAACAAAAGGTCATCTAGTACAAAACAAACCCATTCACAAAGAGGAAGTCACCTCTCATTATGAGATTGCTCCATGAAATCAACCTTGAGATGACAATCAACCAAATAAGCTACATGAAAAAGCTTACCCTGCGATGTTCTATTGATTGAACATTTGGATTGCGCAACCTCTTTTCATGATTTGGATATAGGTTTATAACAATTAGGGGCTTGAGAAGAAAATAGGAGAATCAAATCTTTCTCAAATGCTTGAAAGTGAATGTGCTTAGGGACTCTGGATATTAGATGCCCCTTCATGCTACTCATAATCTATATCACTTTGGGGAACATTAAATATGGCCTTGAACCAAACCATAGTCCCCAAAACAAGCTTAAACTTCAATGGACTCCTTGTGTAGGTAGCAAGTAGGTGTATCACACTTGTGCTTGTAGGCTCAAATCCAACAAAGGACTTAGTATCTACTATCTCTTCCTCCTAAGTGGGGCACTTTCTTGATCTATGCACTTGCAATCATCCCTAATAACACAACGAAATTCTTCAAACAACTCAACCATGACATCCTCAAAACTTGTTAGAATTTCTTGTCATATAGTTCCTCTACAAAAGAGGACTCATCTTTATTTATCTCAATGGATTCAATCATCTTTGTTACAGCCACAAATTCATTATCAATTTCATCTTTAACAAGTTCTCCAATGCTTGACTTCTTATGCAGAATGCATATTTAGCTTCATGTTCATCTAATGCAACATCTGCATCACAAATGAGGCTTCTTTTGTTTTGTTTTGCATCATGGAAGGCATGAAGAAAACTCTCATATGAATCAAATTCTAGAGTATTGAGCAACACATTTGAGCCCACACATTCATCATTTACAAGGAGCACCTCATCTTGCACCAAGGTGCAAATCTTTAAATTTAGAGCACATGAGAGCTTGAGAGAATACTAGAGCTACAAGTTGTTCACTAAAAGCAATCAACTCATTAAAATTTTCTAAAAGAAGCTTTTTCATCTTAGCCACCTCCTTATTGGCAAGAGGCATTGCATAGATGCTTGAATATTGTCATTGATGGCAATAAAACTCATAATTCACATGTGCATTGCAGTAGGAGATCATATCAATGGTTCGCAGCAAGAAATTGGCTAAGAACAAGGTGTTCTACCAATATTCAGTGCTTGGTTCAGTGGCGTTCGGGTATTGAAGAACTTTGGTCGAGAATGTAAGGGAAGTATTTCAGATGCTTACAGATGCTAATTCCAGAATTTGAAGATTCAGTGATACACAGTGTAGAAGTTAGATGGATTTGTGCATTGGGTTTGTGTGTTTGACAGTTAGAACGGTTGATACGGTGGAAATTTGTTTGTGAATGTGGTAAATTGTTTTTGACGCCTAATCTTATGTTCAAATGATGGAAGTAATATATATAGAGACATGTGCATAGTTATTTTGGCACGCGTTGTTATTTGAATTTGGAATTTGGCAGTTTTGGTCAACACGTTTCACATTTCCCTAGAACATTTTTGAGCCAACATGATGCGATCAGATTCTAGGGTTGTGAACAAATAAAATCGATGGATTAGGGTATGAAGATGTTGTTGCATGCGTGAAAGTGTGGAGTCAAGGATTTGAGATAAGGGAGTCAGATCTAAGCTTCTGATTAGCAAAGAACAGTGAGAGTGTGCAGTCAGAGATTAAAGGGAATCATATCAGAGTAATAAGCTTATGCGAAACCCTAATCAGGCATTGTTAGATGATATTTCATCAATTCAACACCTACTATGATCATTGTAGTGATCTTCTAAGGCAGTGAGCCTTGTATAAAGGGTTGCAGCCCTGATTGTAATTGAGTAGTGAGCTCTAGGCAGTGTGCATGAATGCATGTGCATTCCCCATCATTGTAAGACAATATTTTTGCAGAGTCTTATCTTATGGGTTCAATCCCCACCGTGGTTTTTCCCCTAACAGGGTTTCCATGATAAAAATCTGTGTTATGGTCTTGTTATTATTTGCTTTATGTTCATGCATGTTACTTTTCATTTTATATGTTGAAGTAGATTGTGGGTTAGAATATTAAAGTTTAAGTTTAAGTTTATCAACAACTTGCATTTCCTCCGTAAATCCAAGTTTATCTCAAAGGTTCCTAATGAGAAGGATTCAAGTCAAATTATCATAGTGCTCAAGGCAAGATGAAGATCAAGTTCACGAAAATGCAAGTGCAAGTTCAAGTCAGGGCAATGAGGAAAATTCCAAGAGATGAAGAAGATTCGAAAGATGAAGCAATTTGGGAATATGCCATCATATAAGAGAGCTGGACAATGTTGAGTATCAAGAGATATTTTCTCTTCATCAAAAGATTAATCAACTCTACAGGATAAGGATGATGAGGTAGCACCAAGTTGTCTTCTCCAATCAGAAAATTTCAGATTCAAGAACAGTCAATCAAATCATGCCAAGTGTCCAATCTTCTCATTGGCTATCAAAAGATTTGTAATTTTCTTATTGGCCCATGAATTGGCACCTTCATGTAATTGGTTGATAGGGTGGCAACCCTAATAAGGGTTTGTAAGGATTAATCTTGACCCTTGATTTTGAATCGATCTTGGCCCTTCATTGTAATTGAACACTTATAAAAGGCCAAGGCCTTCTCATTTGTAATGGTTAGTAGAAAAGTTAGTGAGCTAGAAGCTAGAAAGCTAGTAGTAGAATTAGACTAGGTTAGCTAAGGGAGAGACTTGATCAAATTGTTACTTTAATGCTATCAAAGTGATTGATAATTCATTGTTGGTTCTCACGGTGAATTACTTAATGTTGCTTTGAAGTGTTGCATGGTTTCCTCAATCTTTCACTTGGAGTAGATTTAATTTCATGTTGAAGTAGTTTAGTTGAATGAAAATAGTTGTGGATGTTTACTTGCTTGACTCGAACAAATCCGGGCCACTAGCCTCTTGCTGATTCTAAGTGTGCCTTGTGTGGTTAGCCAATGATTAAAAGCACTTAACTTCAATTGATATTTAATCTTTAGTTTGCATCCATTCAATGGGATTGAAGAGGAGATATGATGTGAAAGCCATTTGAGTATTCCTTAGAAGCTTGCACTAGGTGGGTGGAGTCACTGATAAAGTTGCATCTAGTAGAGTCCAAGTCATCTAGTAGAAGTTAAATTAAGTTTAAGTTGGAATGAGAGTTGGAAAATCAAGCTATATTTTCATTAATATTTAATCTTTAGTTTGCATCCATTCAATGGGATTGAAGAGGAGATATTGATGTGAAAGCCATTTGAGCATTCCTTCGAAGCTTGCACTAGGTGGGTGGAGTCACTGATAAAGTTGCATCTAGTAGAGTCCAAGTCATCTAGTAGAAGTTAAATTAAATTTAAGTTGGAATGAGAGTTGGAAAATCAAGCTATATTTTCATTGCACATTGTGAAGCTAAATCTCTAGAGGTGCAAGCAGTTGATATCCATTCAATGAATAAACGTAAGTCCCCTAAGTGATTACCAGCAAATCACATTATTTCACTAAGTGAGTATCCACAATTGAAGGGAACCTTGAAGTCATTTCATGATCTTACTTTGCAAGCTTAGCATAAGAAGTGAGCTTATTCAAGAGAGACTTGGAGATTTGGTGTTTCATCTTGAAATACTAAGTATTTGATTCTGCATGTTGTAGTGGAACAAAACTCACATCAATAGGATCCCTGGCCATGATATCCAATTATGTTTGAACATTCAGCCATAGTTTGGAAGGGAGATAAATTTAGCCCTATCTTTGATCGAACAAAAATGATTATAGATAAGGAGATGCACTCTCTTTAATGTTGCATTAGAATTCAAGTGCGCAAAAATGAAATATTTTAATTGTATCTTGGAAGCAAATCGTTTTGAAGGGACCTTATCAAAGGTACTCTTTGCACAATCTTCCAAACAATTAGAGGCGCAACTAAAATGAGAAGCACTCCTAGTCCTAATTGAACTAGTTTCCTTATACTCCTCATCTGCATCCTAATTTTGTGTTTCAACATTTGGATTCAAAGCCTTATCAATGTCCCTCCCTTATGCTATGATTACTCATAGTGACAACTTAAGGATGAAGGCACTTACCTTGATGAATGATGAAGTTTGAAGCCTCTTCTTCAATCTCAAGTTCAATGCAAAATTGCTAAAGGCAAATTGTCGAATGTTGAATGCAATTTCAATTGAGGGCAGGTTATCATCTTATAGGTTTTTTGTGGTAGTGGGGCACTCAAGGAGCCCATTTGCGAATTAGGGACAGGTCAACAACTTTAGTTTTTTTGTTTAAGGGGTTTTTCTAAACCCCACATAAACATTTAGCTACCCACTAAAATAAAACAAGCCTTAGACAAAAACCTCTTTGTCTAAGAGCCAAGCACTCATGGATATCCACCAAAATTGCCCATGATGCAATCATGTCCTCATCCCTATGGTGTCAAGGTCTTGCACTCAACAAGACTTGAGGCCTCATTAAAAATCATTCAACGTCAACAAACCACATGCCCATTGACAACTTAAGGTTTTTTTAATATTGTGTTTAGAAAGAAAAAGAGTTTTTTTGGTTAGGGGGCTCCTAGCCATCCTCAAGATAGTCAAGTGACACCCAAGTATCCCCTATCCATCTCATGAATGACTAGGTATCCCCTTACTACCCCTACAAGACGATCACTAGAATTCCATTATATGTTTCTCTCTCCTTATATTAAGGAGGTCGTGGCTAAGATAATAAAAATAGGGCCTTCATATATGCCACTAGGAGAGATAACTAAAGAGTATAATCTGGGATAAGGACTAGTCCTAAATGAACATTCTTATGAAGAAAATGAAGGCTACATGGGTGATAAGTGTATTCAACATTATCATGGATGGGTGGTCAAACATCAGGTATTGTACACTCATCAATATAATGGTGAAATGTATACAGAGCCCGTACTTGATTGTGGCTATTAACTATTTGGGGCTCTACAAGGATACAAAGATTTAGTTTCACATCCTTTGAGATGCAATTGAGGAGGTTGACCTTGAGAATATGTTGCAAGACATGAGAGACATGGGCTATGTGTGCAAGGCATAGGGCAAGTTCATTGAAGTTGCCTAGAAACACATATATGGTACCCTTGCGGGGAATCCATGCTCATTGCACCCAAAGATGAGGAGAAGATTGACCAAAACAAACAAGTAGTACTTATTACAAGAGATGTGTAGATGTTTGTGTACAATCACCACACATCACATGCAATATTCCAAACCATGTCAAAGAAGAAATTTCTCAAACTTTTTAAGATCAGATGTCCCTTATATTTTATTCTCTTGGAGTGTACAATTGAATTGCAAGAGTTCTTGCAACTAATCGTCGAGACCTACAATTGGAATTGGTAGGCTAAGGCCAAAGCTAAAGTAAATGAAGAAAGTGAAGGAAAACATGAAGAGCAATGTTTTATAGGTTGAGAAAACATATAGCATCTTCGTCATATATCCATTTTTCACAAAGATCAAATATGGCAACTCCAATGCTCTAGACCTTCAAAGGTGTCTAGGTAGAATAGAAAAATCATAATTTGTGTTTCTATGATGAACACATTCAGCCTATCATTCAATGGAGGTCAGAGAAGATCAACACTTTCTTGCACACAATTGCCCATGCATTGAACCTGAAGTGGTACATGCAAAGGCCTCACAAAGTTGTCTATGTGGCGCATACTTAGGTGAAAAGAGGCTTCCATAAGACAATTTTGAAGATATATAATGTAAAAGATGTTACCACAATTCATCTTGAGTGGAACTAATTTGCTACTCAGGCTATCCAAAAGAGGCGAAATCAGATAGGGAGACGATGGCACAAGATGACCCAATTTCTAATGTCCCCATTTTGAGCGAGCATCTGAGATAATAGATTTAGCCTATCATTGGGTCCTTGTAGGCTAATACTGGTGATTAGAGGGCCCTGATGTGGGTTTTGGCCTGTTTTGAGAGACTTACTTTTGTAGTAAGTCAACAGTTGGTTCCGATGAGCTCAGATGAATTAGAGGAATTAAATGATGCTCTCAGTTTTTATTTTCGGCTTTCGGTTTGGGCTTCAAGATTCTTGGAGGGAGCATCTATTTTTAGAAAGTCACTCCGTCAGGTTCATTCGTCGTCTTTCATCATCAGGGTCATGCCTGTGTTGTCAGATTTCGATTCTGATGCTTCTTCAGTCATTTTCGCAAGACGGGTGAATTAAGATTATTATTTAATTAAATTGGCTAAGGTTGCTATTTTTATTGGGATTATTTATTGGGCACCTTGGTGTTATAGCTTGTTGGAACCAGGTTGAAAAGTTTTAAATCTTGGGCACAGGAAATAATGACCTTGTGTGTCAGAATATCATGATATTGATGAAAAAGTCATTTTTGGAGCCAAAGGGAGTTAATAAATTATGCTAGTCAAATATTTGTCTAAGTATAAAACAAAGGGCATTTAAGTGAAAAGTGTGTGAGAGAAGCTATTTGCCTTTGGTGTCTTGAAGAAGATATCTTTTACTATAAAAGCAATGTTTTGTGCAAAGAACTTCATTCTAGGCTATTGTTTTAATTTTATGGAGAATTTGCTAAAGGGTTTCAACAAGGGTTTTGTGAGGACTGATTTCTCTCTGTCTACACTTTGAGTCACTGAAAGATGTGAATTGTGCTCTGAATATCAGAGAATTAATTCTGATTATGTTGGTTACAATTTTGGTGTTGTTGTATATCAAAATTGTTCACTATTTGTTGTGTCTTACATGCTGAGGGTTGTGTCTGGTTTATAAGGAGGTGCGATCAGATTTGTGGAGGTTGCCATCTCCAAAATTGAGCAGCGTTAGTCTTGTAATGGGCTGCAATTTTTACATTGGAAGCTGCGTTGACTTCCAGAGCCTGTGTCAACACCAATAGAGGCTGCATTTTTCTTCAGGAAGGCTACGTTTGTAATTTCCCAATGGCAGTGATATGCATATATGCTAAGGTGCACATTTGATATTGAAATTATTAATAATCAAACAACATTATATATGTATATCTGCAAAATTGAATTGTCTGCAAATAATATTATGGAATTGGAATTGTGCTTTAAAATTTAGAATTCAGTTGCATTTCTTATATCTCAAAAACCAAAAAAAAATTGCAAAACTTTCAAAAATACAAAAAAATATAAATTCTTCAGCATAGAGCCACCAGTGCTCTTTACAGTGGTATCAGAGCGGTTTCCTACCAGCCTGCAGGGAATTGGGGTTCATCATGGCACAGAGATTCAAATCTAGTATGCACTACACCTGCAGAGGTCATAATTCTCCACCTGGTGATGGAGAGCTTGAGATATAGTTTGGCAGCATTGGTGACAGGGGTGCTGGTGGTTCAGGAGGTTCAAGTGGTACAGGTTATAGAGATGTTGGCACTGGTTCTGATATTGACAGAGAGGCCAGGGAGACTTTTAGAGACCTTGCAGAGGGTCAGCACCATGTTGCTAATGTGCTGCAGCAGCTATCTAAAACATTGCAGCGCATTGCACTCCCCAAAGGCTAGAGTAGGGAGAGAGGTAGTAGGAGTTATTTTGTCAGTTCACACAGGTTCAGAGCAGATGACAGGTCTAGAGCTTGTCATAGGATTAGAGCTGAGGACCGGATCAGAGTTGATGACAGGATTGACAAGACTGGACATACAAGTGTTTAGTATAGGCCGCAACGGCCTACTTTTCTGAGACTTGAGGTTGACATTGTTAGTACTGAGACTGAGGCTGCGCCATTTGTAAATGATATTGTTGCTCACTACACCAAGTGGGATGCTCTACCACACGCCATCAAGCAGAATCTGAACTTTGACAAATTCCTTGCACAGAAGCGCGAGCACACTAGAGGTAGTGTGCAATCAGATTTGTGGAGGCTGCCATCTCCAGAATTGAGTAGTGTTAATCTTTTAATGGGCTGCGATTTTTACATTGGAAGCTACATTGACTTCCAAAGCCTATGTCAACACCAATAGAGGTTGTGTTTTTCTTCAGGAAGGCTGCGTTTGTAATTTCCTAGTGGCAATGAATTGCATATATGCTAAGGTGCACATTTGATATTGGAATTATTAATAATTAAACAACATTATATATGTATATTCACAAAATTGAATTGTCTGTAAATAATATTATGAAATTGGAATTGTGCTTTAAAATTTAGAATTCAGCTGCATTTCTTATATCTCAAAAACCAAAAAACAAAATTGCAAAACTTTCAAAAATACAAAAAAATATAAATTCTTCAGCATAGAGCCAGCAGAGCTCTTTACACAATTCCATAGTGAACTATGTGTTATATACTCAAGCATCCTGAGGGGTAAGAGCAATCTTGCATCACACTTAATTTCTGGTAGGTTTGGCTGATATTCGTGAAGCTTATTTCCTTTAAAATGTTCTGAAAGGACTGACTTTTCAGGGTTTTTAAGTTCAGAAAATTTGCATTTTTGCATGTAGGGACCTGAAAATTTCCCCAAATCTCTAGAATTGAAAATTACAGTGTGAAGTTTTCAAGCAATGATCAAACTTGGAATTGAAGATATTAAAGATTTAAGCTCCCACAAGTCATATAAGATTCCTTTAGATTGAGTTTTGTGTATTCAAATGACATTCTAAGGCCCCGAAATCAATAAAAATCTGTATAGCTCGTTGAGGTCTTCAATTTTGAAAAAAAAAAACAGACCAAATGAAACGCTCAGATCAAAATTTATGGCTCTTAGAAGCTTTCTACTTTTTCGAGAGAAATAAAAAAGTTTAAAATGCACTTGGGGATGCCAAAACCCACGTAGGGCATATATTTGGCAGATTTTCCCAAGGTAGGGAAAAGAAGGGGAAGAACAGTAGGTCATCAAACAGACGAAAAGTGCAGAAATCAGATTTAGTTTTGGTAGCTTCAAGTAGGCAGAAGGATCCAGAAGCAAGGGGTATGAAGCTATAATGTGTTGGAGCCTGTTGCATGTTTTATTATACATTTCTGCTATGTAATCAGTCATTCTCAATAAAAAAATCCATATTTGCATGTGTGAAATCTATGTTGTGTTTTGCTTGAGCTAACCACTATCAGAATGAGAATGAGCCTCATTCGTTAACAATCACATTAGCATTTCACTTCTTGTCTCGAGTTTCTAGTTCTTCTATTACTGAAAGGAACTACTTTACTAATAGCCAGTGTAACACCGGCGTGGGGGTACGTCAAGACAGGGGGACGCCGAGACGAGTTTCAAGTGCAGGAAAAAAACGGGCCTCAATTTCAGGACAACGGGGGGACGGCGGCGGGGGTACAGGGGGGGAGGAAGGGGGGGGGGGCTGCATACTATACATATATAACTTCTATCAAAGATTCAAAATTCATTGTTCAAATATGAAATATGACATATCAACATGATCATGATTACAATGAGCACAGTAGCATGATATGATATAATGAATCATGATCAATAATCAATGTCAAAGTCTTCATAATTAGGTCTTAGGTAGTCTTTGTTGATGGTTGTTTTCAAGTCCCTAGGTCCGGCAAATGAGGTTTGGGTAATTTTGGCCTGTTGGGAAGTCATGTCTATCTGGGATTTGGACGAGAGCTAAGCTAAGTCTGTCATAGAGATGGGATTGAAACCAAGTGATTTGTGATAAAATGAGTTAAAACCCTTTGAGAATCCTTTTGCCAACTTCAATTCAACCTTAGAAAGCCATGATGGATTGTGGGAGGTAACCCTACTAAAAGCTTGCTTAATCCTGAAATTTGGCTAAGTCTGGAATTTTTTGAAAACCCCCAAAATCTAGAATCTGCATCTTAACTCCAATGAAGTTGGAACCTATCTCAAACATCCTAAAAGTATTTATACAAATATAACTTAAAGTATAAGAAATTAAATAAATCAAACTTATACTTAAATGATATATTTGTATAAATCCTTCCACCCCTGCATTGAAAAATCGGAAACTCACAAAAATTAAAAACAAACTTTAAAAAATTGCTTTTTGGGCATCCCATGTGCGGTCGAGGGACGCCTAGGCAGCACCCAAGTACCGCACCCAAGATCCCGAGCACCCGATTGGTGCGGGGATTGTTAGAAAGTAAAGTCCACCAAGATAACTGAGGGGGGGGTGAATCAGTTATCTGATAATTATAATTTTTATCAACTTCAATAGAGTTTAACCATGTAAGCAATATAATTACCAACCATAGAAAGATATTCATACACAATAACACAATGACACAAGATATGTTGACTAGGGAACCTCTTGATCAAAGAGTAAACCCCGGTGGGAATGATGCCCACAAAAGATGCACTAATATGAATATTCCTTGTGAAAGGATGGACTCGGTTAGGAGCCTTATGAAATACATTCAGTACATATGAATCCCGGTTAGGAGATTTTGAATCCCTGCTAAAAGATTCTAACTCTGTTAGGAGTTATGGAAGACAGAAGGACCCACTGCCCAAACAGCTTCAATGGCAAGATCACTAAACACACTGTCCAACTGATCTCTAGATTATTCAATAGAATAATATCAAGTCATTACTGATCTCAACAATATGTTACCTCTTCTCTGACTATGCCAAACCGCACTTCACTGCTACACCAGATCTCTGTACCTCGCATATCCTCTTCACAAATTTGCTTTCACAATTACATATTCCATATATATATCACAACAAGGAAAAACATTCCTTCCTTTATACCACACTCAAGTAATTACAAATGAGTCGGCATCCAATTACAAAATAAAAGGTTTCCACATGTTACATCAAATTTACACAAAATTGTCGGCTTTCAGTTAGAATAATTCTTCACTCGTGCGACCTCGAAGTTTGTGTTGTCATCCACGTCACTATCAACATGTCTTCAACTTCCCTTTAACTGCGCAAAACCATATTCCATCACGATTAGGAGATATCATCCAATTTTCACAAACCGCTACTCAGGAACACTGCCTGAATACTGCTTCCACCAAAATGTTCATAACTTCCATGAATAAATGAATTACTGTCTGCGCTCTTAACCACGAACATATAACATATCCAAGAGTAAATCTTCAACATCGCATAGCTTGATCTGCAATATCCCACATGTGCTAATCAAAACACTGTCTGCTCCTCTGCTAATCTTCAGTAGATCACTGTGTTGACATCAATGACAATCATAGTCATGAATGCAACAACTACTACAGAATGGCTGCCAATACTCCCATAGGATATATTTAGCATTCATTCCTAACAATCTCCCCCATTGGCATTGATGGCAACATAGATGAAAAAACATCCAATGTTCCATAAATCCAATACTACAACACTGTTGCTCTGAAAATGCTTTCAAGTCTTCTTTATCAATCAAATCTTGCTTTGTTTTCCTATTCAGTTCTCTCCAATAGATGGTACAAATGGTTTTTTCATGTACACTTCTCCCCCATTGACATCAATGACAGAAATTTTCATCATTATGTCAACAACAACTCTAATGTCAAAAGACACTGTTCAGAAAAATACATTCACTAGAGTCCTCATGACTTAGCTCAGATACACATACTCCCCCATAGAGGAAGTACCAACATCCAATCCAGAAGAAAGATAAAGCTCATATACCATTGGACAGATGCAACCAATCTGCATCACTTCTCAAAAGTAGGCTGGGGCATAACCCCAAGCATACCCCTCAGATACTCAAATGTATCTTTAGGCAAAAGCTTTGCAAATATGTCTGCTATCTGCTCCTTTGTGCTTATGTACTCAAGTCTAACTTCTTTCTCAGCAACTTTCTCTCTTACTACATGATACTTAATCTCTATATGCTTTGTCTTAGAATGTAGTACAGGGTTCTTAGACATACTAACTATGCTGGTGTTATCACAATGTATAACAATAGGTTCAACAAACTTTATTCCAATATCCTTCAGCATCTGCTTCATCCAAATTATTTGGTTACAATTGTTTGTTGCTGCTACATATTCTGCTTCTGTTGTACTCTGTGAAATACAATTTTGCTTCTTACTTAGCCAAGAAATCAATCTTCCTCCAAGGAAAAATGCTCCACCACTGGTGCTCTTTTTATCATCAACATTGCCTCCCCAATCAACATCTGTATATGCGCATAGGGTAAAATCATCAAATTTTTCATACCACAATCCATACTCAATTGTGCCTCTTAAATATCTCAATATCCTCTTTACTGCTGCATAATGTGATTCTCTCGGTTCAGCTTGAAATCATGCTACAATTCAATCTGAATGTGCTATATCAGGTCTTGTATGTGTCAAGTATTGCAATCCTCCAATCATAGATCTGTACTTCTTCTGTTCAACTGCAGGAGTCTCATCTGTGCTAGATAATTTATGTCCAGTTACCATAGGTGTTCCAACTGGTTTACAGTTCTCCATTCCAAATCTCTTTAACAAATCATTCAAGTACTTTGTCTGGCTTACAAAGATACCATCACTGTTCTGTGTTATCTGTAATCCCAAAAAGTATTTCATTTCACCAATCATACTCATTTCGAATTCAGTTTTCATTTCATCAGCAAATTTATCACTAGTTTCATCTTCTCCTCCAAAAATAATGTTATCAACAAAAATAACTATAATCAGCAAACCATTTTCAATTTCTTTTGTGTACAGGTTGCTATTAGCTGTTTCTTTTGTAAATCCCAATTTCAACAAATACTTATCCAATCTTGCATACCAAGTTCTAGGTGCTTGCTCCATATAAGGCTTTCTTCAATTTACATACCATGTCTCCTTAAGTCAAAGGAAAACCTTCAAGCTGCTCAATATAGACTTCTTCCAATTCTCCATTCAAAAATGTTGACTTCACATCCATTTGATATACTTGGAATTTCTTAAAAGCTGCATAGGCCAAAAACATTCTTACTGCTTCAATTCTTGCTACTGGTGCAAAAGTTTCTTCATAGTCAATTCTTTCTTGCTGTGAGTATCCCTTGCATACCAATCTTGCTTTGTTTCTTACTACTTCTCCTTGTTCATTTGTCTTGTTTCTGAATACCCATTTAGTTCCTATAACATTCTTATCTTTAGATCTAGGGACTAATTCCCATGTCTTGTTCTTTTCAATCTGATCTAGTTCTTCTTTCATAGCTTTAATCCAATGTTCATCTTCACAAGCTTCACTAGTAGATTTAGTTTCAATTTGAGAAATCAAACATAACTGTTCTTGTACTTTATTTTGAGTTAGAACTCCTCTATCTATGCTTCCAATAATCTGCTCAACAGGATGATTCCTTGATAAGTTCCCGTTAGGTGTCACTGTCTCAGATCTCACTTCAGGTGTCTATTCTTCAATGATTTCACTGTGGCTTTCATTCAACAAGTCACTATCAGTCTCATAGAATAATTCAGTAGTTTCAGTGTTAGGTTTAGGATGAGTTCCTTCATCAGATTCATAATCAAGCATTCTTTCTTGAATTTTAAACTTTTCATCAACTTTAACATTTGTGCTCTCAACAATAGTCTTAGTTCTCTTGTTATAACATCTATAAGCTTTGCTCTTCAAAGAATAACCAAGAAATATACCTTCATCACTTCTAGGATCAAATTTTCCAATATCATCATCTCTCTTTATATAACATTTGCTTCCAAAAAATCTAAAATACTTAACTGAGGGTGCATGTCCAAACTATAATTCATAGGGTGTCTTGTTTGTGTCTGCTCTGATTTGTACTCTGTTCATTATATACACTGTTGTGTTCACTGCTTCTCTCCAGAATATCTTCGCCAAATCATTCTCAAATAACATAGCTCTTGCTGCTTCAGTCACTGATCTGTTTCTCCTTTCAGCAATACCATTTTGTTCTGGTGTTCTAGGGGCTGAAAATTGTCTCTTAATACCATTCACTTCACAAAAGGTGTTAAACTCTCTTGAAGTAAATTCTCCACCTCTATCAAATCTCAAACATTTAATTTTCATTCCAGATTCATTCTCAACTTTATTCTTAATGACCTTGAACTTATCAAATGCTTCAGACTTTTCTTTAAGAAATGCAATCCACATCATTCTTGTAAAATCATCAACAAGAATCATAAAATACCTTTCTCCATAGAATCCTCTAGTTCTTGTAGGACCGCTCAAATCTGTATAAACAATCTCCAACTTCTCTGCAAATGTAAACTTCTTACTGGGAAATGAACTTCTCTTCTGTTTTGCCATCACACATTCCTTGCAAATCATGTTAGTAGGCTTCATAAATTTAGGCAAATCTCTTACTGCAAGTGTAGTACTTATTTTCACAATGTTATCAAAATTTATATGACAAAATCTTCTGTGCCATAACCAACTGTCATCTATCTTAGTAATCAAACATGTCATCTCAGTAGGATTCAACTGAAATATATTACCTCTAGTTCTAGATCCAGTTCCAATCAGATTTCCATCTTTATCTTTTATCACACAAGTTTTCTCAGTAAACCAAACTTGATATCCCTTATCAACTAATTGTCCAACACTCAAAAGATTATGTTTCAAACCATCCACAAGGTAAACATCATCAGTATTAGTCTTTCCATCAAGAGTAATAGATCCTACACCTTTAATCAAACAAGGTGCATTGTTTCCAACTCTAACTACTCCACCATCATAATTGTTAAACTTTACGAACTTTTTCATGTCTCCAGTCATATGATGTGAACAACCACTATCTATAATCCAATCAGCTTTCTTTTCAACTTGAGAAACTAAGGCTTTTTCTTCCTTAACATATGTTTCAGGATTTTCTTCTTTAATTGCTACAAATCCTATGTCATCATTATTCTCAGTATCACTTTCACTTAAAGTTCTCTCTATACTAACTTCAAGATCTTCATCATTAGCATAATAACATTCCTTAGATCTTCTAGGCTTGAAATTGTTTCTGTACTTTTTAACTCTCTTAGGACATTTAGATGCAAAATGACCATATTCTTGACAAGTCCAACATTTAAAGATTTTCTTACCCTCTAGTTCTCTCTTCACAAGTAAGGCAATACCTTCTTCAATCTTCTTGTCTTCTTCATTTCTAGATCTGATGCCGCCAGCATAATCTCCGCTCACACTGATGCTTCTTGACAAAGTAGGGCAAACACTAAGAGCACTGAATGTTGTCTCCATTCTAGGCAAATCTCCTGATAACCTCAGGTTCATTTCTGCTGCTTCCAATCTTCCAAGAAGAGTCTCTTTTGTAAAGTTCAAAGTACAAGGTATAACTTGTTCAATCATCTGTGTTGTCTGCTTAAATGCAGGAGTCAATGTCCTCAAAATTTTCCATATAACTTCATTTTCTATCTTTGTTCCTCCACAAGATTTTATGCCTGCAACAATTTCTGACATTCTACCAATATAGCTTCTAACAGATTCATCTTCCATCATTCTTATATCTTCAAATGCAAATATCCAATTATGTAATCTAACTTTCTTTGCATGTTCATCACCTTCAAAAGTAGAGTGTAAAGCTTTCCAAATTTCATGAGATGTTTTCAAATATTTTACCTGACTATACTCATTCTCCGGAAGGGCTGTCAAAAGTGCTTCTCTGGCAAGTGTGTTACACATGAATAGATCTCTCTCATCATCAGAACAAGTTTCAAGATTATCCTCATCAATGATAGTCTTCTCATTCTTTGTATTCAACCAATAACCTGGTCCTAAACACAGTAGATGTGTCTTCATCTTTTATTTCCAGCTGTCAAAATTCACTCCATCAAACTTAGGGCTTTCTTTCTTGAAATTCGCCATGGATCTCCTTAAGCTGTTAAATTTTTCTTTCAAAGACCTACTGCTCTGATACCAATTGTTAGAAAGTAAAGTCCACCAAGATAACTGAGAGGGGGGGGGTGAATCAGTTATCTGATAATTATAATTTTTATCAACTTCAACAGAGTTTAACCATGTAAGCAATATAATTACCAACCATAAAAAAATATTCATACACAATGACACAAGATATGTTGACTAGGGAACCTCTTGATCAAAGAGTAAACCCCGATAGGAATGATGCCCACAAAAGATGCACTAATATGAATATTCCTTGTGAAAGGATGGACTCGGTTAGGAGCCTTATGAAATACATTCAGTACATATGAATCCCGGTTAGGAGATTTTGAATCCCTGCTAAAAGATTCTAACTCTATTAGGAGTTATGGAAGACAGAAAGACCCATTGCCCAAACAGTTTCAATGGCAAGATCACTGAACACACTGTCCAACTGATCTCTAGATTATTCAACAGAATAATATCAAGTCATTACTGATCTCAACAATATGTTACCTCTTCTCTAACTGTGCCAAACCGCACTTCACTGCTACACCAAATCTCAATTTCAGATCTCTGTACCTCGCATATCCTCTTCACAAATTCGCTTTCACAATTACATATTCCATATATATATATATATATATATATATATATATATATATATATATATATATATCACAACAAGGAAAAACATTCCTTCCTTTATACCACACCCAAGTAATTACAAATGAGTCGGCATCCAATTACAAAATAAAAGGTTTCCACACGTTACATCAAATTTACACAAAACTGTCGGCTTCCAATTAGAATAATTCTTCACTCGTGCGACCTCGAAGTTTGCGTTGTCATCCACGTCACTATCAACATGTCTTCAACTTCCCTTTAACTGCACAAAACCAGATTCCATCCCGATTAGGAGATATCATCTGATTTCCACAAACCGCTACTCGGGAACACTGCCTGAATACTGCTTCCACCAAAATGCTCATAACTTCCATGAATAAATGAATTACTGTCTGCGCTCTTAACCACGAACATATAACATATCCAAGAGTAAATCTTCAACATCGCATAGCTTGATCTGCAATATCCCACATGGGCTAATCAAAACACTGTCTGCTCCTCTGCTAATCTCCAGTAGATCACTGTGTTGACATCAATGACAATCATAGTCATGAATGCAACAACTGCTACAGAAGGGCTGCCAATACTCCCATAGGATATATTTAGCATTCATTCCTAACAGGGATGGGTGCGGTTGAGGTGCGTCGGCCCACGGCCGCTGTCGGGGGTGCGCAAGTGCGTGAAGTACCCGTCCCAGGGATGTCCCCGCACCCGGTACTCCTGGGTTTTTGCTAGGGTGCGCATCCCCGTGTTACACACAATGGGATGTAGATGTAGAGGAGCCTACAAAGATTGATGAGGATTAGAAACAAGCAAGGTTGTTTTTTGCCCATTCAGATGTGCTTCAACTAGATGGGTCCGACGGTACCAACCATAGTTCAAAAACTCGCACTCGGCAAAAACTTAATAGGCCTAAAATTTTATTTATAATTGGGACTTCAGAAAAAAATCCCCCAAAATTTTGAAACAGTAAACAAATTCATAAAATAATCTTCAAAAACACAAATTAAGCTAAATTTTTAATTTACATAAGCTGTATGTTCCTTCATTTATAGATTAAAAAACAAGTTCAATGCACATCATAGTGTCATATGATTATAAACTATAAATTCATAATAGCTTTTTTAAAACTAATATGGAAAACATGGGCACAAAAAAACTTTTATTTTTTGTTTTCCAAAAATAGAGCAGGGATTGGGGGCAATAACCATCAACAAGGATGAGGGGAAACACTCATCAAAAGGGTCAAGGGCAGTGTCCCTTGCGATGTCAAGGTGCAATGCCCTTCACTAAGGTCTAGTGGCAGAGCCCCTACTAAGGTCCAACGGTAATGCAAGCCTCCACAACCAAGCCTAAATTAAGGCCTTTGAGACCAAATGTACATTCAGCCATTTTTCATAATTTTATCTTTTACTATTAGCCAAATATCAATAAATCAATGCAATGTTGTTAAGGGAACAATTGTGTGAATGAGAATCTTTTTCCCGACTGGCAAGTTTTCCTATGGATTTGTGATCTTTTGATACTTTTTTGGTAGTGTTTGGTAGGTTCTCACCAATGGTGAGATTTTTTGCAAGATTGCAAGCATAATTTGTCTCACAAGTACATGAGAGATAGCAAATTAGTTGCAGAGATTTTGTACTATAGTTCTTGTGATGAGTTTATCATGACATTTGGGGAGGATCAAGATGATAAGTTTACTAACATTAGACATAGTACTTCAACATAATAATCATAATGAAGATAGTACATATAGGTATTTAGCATTTTCAACATAACTTACATTAAAGACATATAAATTGCAACGTCTTAGAGTTTCTATAACTAATTTTTCAAGAAATGTATTGCATTTGCACCATTGTCCACAAATTTGGGTGGTCCATGGTCTCTATGTTCCTATGTCCACTCTATCCCCCTGTTCCAAAACACAAAAGAACAGTATTAAATAGTAGATATTATTCATTTATTTTAGTTTTATTTTTATTTCAACTGTAATGTATTTGCGACTATCAATCTTTAGTTAGGGTTGTAAACTTGGTGGATGACAAGCAAAAACAACAGGCCACCTTATGAGACCATGGGCAAAGCCAAGGACCCTATCCAAAAGTATTATAGGGGAGATCTAAGCAAGTTCCAACCCATTCGTGCAACAATATAATACCTAAATTTTTCTTCTTAGAAGACTTTAGGGATGTTAATGGAGGAGGGTCTTTTAGAGGTCATATGAGGTTGAGGCCAAAGACCTAATTATGGAAGAGTTGCAATAATACAAGCATGTTAAGGGGAGGCTTTTGACTTTGCCACCAGTCATCTAAGGGAGAAACATCCAAGCACAAGGCAATGAAAAATTTCAACCTTCACTTCACTTGACATCAAATCTTTGATGTCATTGGATTGCTTACAAACTTCTCAATGCTTTTTTGGTAGCTACTTGTTTTGGAAGATTGGGGCTGATTGCAACATTCCCACACAACAATCCACAGATACCAATCTGATGGTTCACAACCACACCCACACATATTATGACTTCAAACATTAACAGATTTCTACAGGTTGCCTGTCAAAACAGTGACAGGAAACTGCCCAGAAAATGATAGTTTTCACATATTTAACATATGATCAAATGTATGCAACAAGTATTACAATGAATCAACAAAATGAACATGAATTCAAAGTTTACCCAATACCAATATGAGGCAACACTCCTAACAACAGTGACAGAACACACACAGGAAAGACAAGAATATGACAGTTCAGAAATGTAACAAAATTTTATTGATAGCTCAATCTTCAAAGATGCATTTATCCGAAATGCACAATGTTTTGATTTTCCCTTAGGAATCAGATTTTTATTCATTCCAATACACAGACTTACAAACAACAAAACTACCGAACATATTATTTTTTGTATTTACTGTCAACCTGCATATCCTTCTTTCCTGACAGACAGTTTTTCCATTCAAATAATGTTTCCTTTCAAATCAACCATGAACCAACCCGTCTCCCAAAACTATCAACTTCCCTCATATCCACCAAGGAGGTCATTGAGAAACTGGTTAACTTCCAACAACGAACAAACAACAACAAAAACCGCTAAACTTCCAACTGTCTGTCTGTCTTCCTGTCACCGTAGTGACATGAAGTTTGTACCCAGCACAGTCTGTCAATCTTCATGTCACTGTATTGACATGAAATCTGTATCAACATACAAGAATCTACCAAAATTGAACAAAAGCAAACCAAAACTTGAAGAGAGAAGGATTCTCCTGCATCAGGAGCACCAAAATCCCAAATCTTCATAGGAGAGCCCTTCAATTTTTTTCTCAACCTCATAGTGCTCCCAGATGTGAGCAAAATTAGTGTTTACTTGATCACATTCACACAACAAAGCACAATTGGTTGGAACAGAGTATTACATTCACACATTTCATTCAAATAATTACATTGATCTGCTGCTACAAATAATTGTTTAATGATATTCAAGACTACAGTGAGTACAAAGATACTTTGAAAATGGCCCAGCTGCTGAAATACCCAAACATTATTGTAGACCTCTATCAACAAGTACAAGTCAAATAATTTCATTGGCTGGAAATATTTATTATGTTTCCTAAAGTGATGATTATTCAATAAAAAATTGGACTTGTTTCATGAAGACCAAAGATTGGGCCTTTCAGAAATTACAAGAGTCCAAAGCTTTTGTGAAATATTATATAGGAAGAAGGATTAAGGTGTTGAGATCTAGTTAATGGAGGAGAGTATATCTCCATGGACTTTTATGCTTTTTGTAAAGATGCAAGGATCAAGAAAGTTGAGTATGCCTTACAACCCTTAGCAAAATCGGGTTATAAAGAGGAAGAACTAATCCGACATAGAGATCACTAAGTTTACTATTTCTGACTTAGATTTGCCCACGCATCTTTTGGTTGAAGCATACAGTTATGCAGTATGTGTATTAAACAGGGATTCTCACGAAGTGTTTGAGGACAAGACTCTAGAGAAACCTATGTTTCCCATTTTTGGTGTTTGGAAGTCAATTTTTCATAACATGCTAAAAGAGAAAACAACCAAGTTTGAACCCACCATTCTAAAGGTTGTCTTTGTGGGATGCAATGAGTCTTATAAGGCTTACAGAATCTGTGTTTCATCAGAAAGAAAGGTTTCGTCAGAAAGATAGTAGTAAGCAAAGATGTTATGTCTGATGAGCATGCTTGGTCCTCTAAACCTGAGGAGTCTTCCATTGAAGTTGATGACAGTGAGCACCTTGTTATTTCATATTTGATTTGCAAGATGCACTGTCCCTATTATTGATCAGCGAAGTTCTAGTAAGTTGAAGACGTCTTAGCCTCATCTAAAGCAACCAGGAAGCCTGAATGACTTCACAAACTAGGCAAGAGGCTCAAGAGCAAGTAGTGGCACCAAAAAATTATTTCTAAGTAAGCCAGCCACCTAGGAAGTTTCTAAGTAATGTTGCTTTAACGCTATGTTCCACAGCATTTTGGGGATGGGGATGGCAGTCTAGGGGCCAATTTTTGGGAACGGCGAGAGGAAAGCAATATAAAAATACATACTATTATATATATGATTTTTTTAAAATATATGTTTACAGGAATACTCAAATTTCTACAAATTTAACACTATTGAGTAACATGACACCAAAATTAAGACAATGACAGCAGTATAGCAACAACAAATATTTCATGACAGCAAAAAATATATATGGCAGCAATGACAGCAGTATAATAGAAATAAATATATCATGATTAAGATTCATAGCTAATGATATAACACTAACAACAATAATAAAATTTGAATATCTGATTTTGTTGTTCAAACTCAAAGTTTTTGATAAACAGTAGTATAAAAACATATAGTACAACTATGACTCATATGGCCTATTAATAGTAAGAGAGTTATTTGTGTGTCACTTGGTGGCTAAACATATGGCTTGTCCAATGGATGCCCAACCACTCCCAACTGCACCTACTCGTCAATTTGTATCTTTAGGATCAACATCCCAACATGCTACTAAAGGCTATCAATAGTAAATACTCGGTACCCTACCAATCATGAAGTCTCAAGGGACTATGAATTGCAACTAATTTCTCTACTCATCTAGAGGTCAGCAATAGCATATTCTTACTCTTGAGTCTTGTGGATGAAGCCGCAGATGGATCAATTCTTCTCTGCAATAGAACTAGCAATCTATGAGAGTAAACAAACAGCAAGTTGCTTCAGCTCTGGTGTATCCTTCCATGAAATTCCCATCATCACATAGGGATTTCTTTGTGCAATAGTGGCCATATCCATCCTAGACTGCGGTTTGCTAAATGGAGGACATTAAAGATCAAAAAACTTAAGACATTGCTTATATAGTTGCATCCCTGATATTATACATATTATGAAGGGCATTATAAAGCCCTCCATTACCTCATCGTCCTCAAAAGGAGGAACTCAATCAAGCACAGTTGCAAACGTTTGGGATTGAGTGCATTGGAAACCATATGAAGAGGGGTGTTGGTTGTGTTTTACCTCTTTGTAATAATAAACCTAATATGCTCCTCCTAGAATTTTAATCCAAGATCCTTCGCAGATAGCTTGGCTCATTTGATCAAGCATGCTATGGAAAGTCCAATAAATCTGTCCAAGGCTAGGAGAGTTTGCATCTACATAGCCGATTACCCCCACAACAAGTGATATGATTGAGCAAATATATTTACAGACAACATTAAAAAATTAAAAGGCAACAGGAATATCAAAAAATTTAATTAAAAATAAAAGTAAAAACAAAATACAAACATATTCACAAGAATTTTTTACCTGATATTGACCGCCAAGCATCATCAAACACCCTTGATCTCATCTTCTTCCTCGTGTCTTTCATTGAACCAACTTTTCTACACTCCGCCCTACCATGGATTGTAGAGCATCTTGCATCACCAACATCCCTTTTAGTCATGGGCCTACTCAGAGGTGTCTAAGGATGCTAAGAGGCTTTTTTTTCTTCTGTGCGGAATTGTTGACAAACAAAATGGAGAATATCTAGAAGCTAGCAAACAATCACCCTCCTCTTTTCTCTAACCATTAAAGGGTGATAATTTCCAAGCTTACTGTGAGATTTTCTTTCTTCTTTTTTTTGCATTGTCATGACCGCAACTAGAAAGTGAGAATTTCCAAGCTTATTTTGGGATTTCCTTTTCTTTGCATTTTAATAACCAAGGACTATTGTTATATATTAAGGTTCTATAATGTACTGATGAATTCCTTATCAATGTTATCATATGAATATTTGAGATTTTCTCTATTTTTAAATTTACCTTTTGTTTTAATAGCCACTCCTTAAAAATAGAAAAACAAGAAATCCATCTCAGAAACACATACCCTACCATCCCCATCCCCAAAACTTGGTGGAACATAAAAAAAAATTATTAAGAACCATTCATGTCAAGACCCCATAGACCACCTCACTGGAACTTTCAGTACAGTTATTTTAACTCTTCGTCTATGTAACAATCTTTAAAGTCATTAAAAACTTGTAGCTAGGTAGAGAGAAGCATATTTCACTAATAAACTATACAACCATCTCGAAACTTCCAAATAAACTAAGGCATAACATCTACAAAGAACTGATTTACTTGATAATCCAATTAATATCATTATCTCTTCCTTTACGATACATCAATAATAGAGAGAAATTTGCACAGATATGTTCAACCCAAAGCTTGACTTGGTGAAAATTTTGCATTCCATTAGAATAATAACAGATGAAGGGGAATGCTAGATAAAGAGGATCCAATCCATATAGTATAGTCTGTGTGCTTTCAAGCATAGGCTCTTGAATGACAAGTACTGATAACATAATTTCGAAGCACAGGTCAGCTACTATGTTCAGTGTGACAGACAGGGGCCTTACATGTGTCTTTTAACATTCCGTTCTCCAGGCAGTTGTGACTTGGCATTAGCTTATGGTTCTCAGAGTCTTTTGTCAGTCTGTCTATTGGAGAACAACCATCCTTAATGATATATGGTTTCATAGACCAACTGTATGGGTGTTAAGAAATATAATCTGGCTTTCTATTATTAAATTTCTTTTCAAATTGATGAATAAGATTACTCATGAAAGGTTCAGAATCAACTTTTGTAATGTGGAATTTCATATGTTTTTATATGATATTCATATAGGTATTGGAGTTTGCTCTAGAGATTTTACCACCACAGAAAATATATTTACTATGACGAATGTGAATCGAAATCAGATATGCTAACTCCTCTTTCTTAGGTATAAAGATGTAGTCTTACCATGCCTTGTTCTTCTTGATGCCTATTATTTGTATTCATGTAAATATAGATCTCAATTTTTCAGAAGAAAGTGAAAAAGAATTAGCTCTCCCACAGCCACAGGAGCAAGACATATGGTAAGGTAGTGGAGAGGTAAATAATTTATAAATTATAACAGAATGCTCTGCAAGCTACCTCCAATGCTCCGGGCAGCATCTTTAAGGCTTCCAGAAAAGTAATGCTGAAGAACATGTAAGCTTATAGTCTTCTCTGCAGTACCACGCCTCTTTTCTACCTTCTTCTTTGAAAAGGTGTAATCCTGCACAAGCATATTAACAGTAATTAAAAAAATATTTAGAAATTTGACTTTTTCCCAAGTGTCCTGCAAATGATTAGATATTCCAATATTTTATTGTTTTCACAGTTATACAAGAAATTCCAATAAGAAAACTGAACCAAAATTATAGGCCCCAGTAGGACAGGCAAGATGACTTGGCCAGTGAAAGACTTAATGCATTCAAATAGGTGCTGGAAGAATTGCATTGCATCAATAGAAGCAGTATATTGTTTGTCTGTAAAGAATGAAGATAACAATTGCGGGTAAACAACAAAGTTCCAAAACAACTAAGGTACAATCATACTCACATTGAATCATAATAGGGAATCCCTAATGGACCGAATCTCTCCATAAACGGGGGCTCCTCTAACAAACATTATAGGATATATTAGAATAGTACACAAACTAATACTTGTTTTAAGTATACTAAAATGGATGCACTGCTGCAGCCATGAGCATAATGTTATGTATTTGTTAGTGAATTTTTTATGTGCACTGCAAGCCTACATATAGAGACAACACTGTAATGGAATGTCCCCCATGAATAAGACCTAAGTTAGCATTCCAGGTTTGGGTTCGGCTATCCAGATATAAAAAAAATTTGGGGGTTGGTTTCATCTTGGCTTCATCCATACAAAAAATGCTTAGTTGCTGGTCCTTGTTCAAGTACAATGGTACTGTAAAAAAGAAATTGCTTACTGTCTGGCTGGGTATGGCTGTTTAATATATATGTGAATTCATCACTCGTTCAACATCATTTGAACCACATGCTAATAGATTGTCTGATAAAGTTCACACAAATAACAATAGAATTATATATTTCAGAAGATAGATATCACGCAACACGAGATGTTTGTAGGCCAAGATCCCCTAATATCCAATATATGCAAAAGTATAGTAATCCTTTGAGGTAGGGTAACACCGCATAATACTTCTTAAGGAAGAAGCCACTCCGGGATATATCTCCAAGAGATCCAAAACATATATATATATATAAACTCCTAACAATACTATGGAAGGGTGAATCCTGAAGAAGGCCTACTCAACTCTTGATATAATTAATTAAGAAAATTATGCACATGAACCAATATAACTAGCTTAAGAGATGTGTGCCACATGTCGGCATCTACATCCACATAAATACCTTATAATATTATATCCCTAGTTACATAACATGCTATCCCTCCTTGACATGTTTCATCCTCAAAACATGAGAAGAAGTCAAAGAGTATATGACTGCCATAAGTTATTACAAATATGATGCCATGACCAATCATCTAACCATCCATTGTTGATCCTAATTGTGCCTTTTTCTTGATAATGCTAGGGTCCCATCCCTAGGCCATAATTTGTTGCACCATTTTGATTCTATTCCCTATCATAGTAAGTCATTTACTTCAATGGGTAGGCATTACTTTTGTGATACCATTGAATGTTGTAATCGTTCCTTTGATTCCGTGTAGTTCCATAGAGATTTGCTTGTTGATTTCTTGTACTATCATTCCTTCATGGTTCTTGCCCCTCACAATGATGTGGATGCCTATATACTACACCCTTTGTTATGACTGGAACCTTCTCTAATTCTTCACCATTTTTTGCTAATTGTTTTAGTGATTCCTTAGTAGAATTCTTTATCTCTTCATTGTTGTCAATATCTTTATCCTCTTGCTTTTCCTCTAAGTCATAGTTACAATCTTCATGAAATTCCTAAACTTTCCATTCCTTGACTTTCCTTTAGACTTCCTTGTGTCATGTCTTCTAATGTATTTTTTTTCTTCCTATACCAAAGCTTCATGAACTTCTTTTGCACATTAATATTTATTGTTCCCAAATATTCTAACCAAGGATAACCAAGAATAATGTCTACTTCATCTAGATCAAAAGCATAAAAGTTTGAATGCAAAACATATTTATCTATAGCAAGCTTTAGATCTTCATAAATTTGAATATCAACACTTAATATTGGACTATCCTTGACGTTCTTTTCTTGTACATGTATCTTCTTTGTTGATTCTATGTTGATAAAGTTATTCTTGCTAGTAGGATTTATAGAGAAAATAACCTTTTCCATTTGCATGCATCCATGAAACAGAAAAAACAAATCTTCCTTTCTTGGAGCTAAAGTGAATGTATCTATATCATCTCCTTCTAAGTCTTCCACTTCTCCATCTTCTTTTACTTCCTCTTCATCTTCTTCATTTTCTTCCTCGTCTTCTTCCTTTTCTTCTTGTTCTTTGTCCTTCTCTTGTTCCTTTATTTTCCTCCTCATCTTTATTTTCTTCATTTTCTTCCTCTTCTTCCTCTTCTTTATTTTCCTCGTGTTCTTCATTTTCTTCCTCCTCTTCTTTTGGAGCCCATCTATCTATAATATCTTGTTCTAGTTCAGCCAAAAATGAAATATCCTTATCTAAATGTATATCACATTGCCAAGCTACGTGAAAACAATTTTTTCCATATCATATGTTTACCATAAGCTATTTTATATTTGTACTACTGCCACCATTCTAATGCAACTCCACTTCCATCAAAATTAGGACAATCCATTGAAACTAGCGTTCAAGAAAAAATGCTTTCAAACACAATTGATCCAACTTGGATCAAACAAAAATATGATGTAGTCAACCCCAAATTAAAAAATGAAATTAATACACCCATAATGAGTTTTCACAAGCTTTCAAGAAATGTAAAAATTTCAAAAAATAAATGTTTGATTTGCGACTTGGAAGGCGAATTTATGAAAAATTGTGAAATTGCAATAACTTGCAAAATAGGAATGATAAAATCCTGATTTTTGGATTGTAGCTTCCTTATTTGATTCTCCAACATTAATTAAAAAATTGCTGAAAAAAATGAAGCCATTTGGAAATTATAGGCAAATCTTCAAAAACTAGGATTTTGTCTACTTTTGCCCAAATTGTAGCTTTCATACCACTTGATAAGATCCACACATATAAAAATAGAAATAATATATTGAAGAATATAGATATCACACAACGTAAGAGGTATTTGTGGGCCAAGATTCCCTGATATCCAATATATGCAAAAGTATACTAAACCCTTGAGCTAGGGTAATGTCATACAATACTCCTCAAGGAAGAAGCCACTCCACACTATATCTCAATATCATACTTCAAACACATCCCCTCACAATGATAATCACCATTCTATACAAGGAAGGAGGAAGGTGATTATCATTGTAAGGGGATGTGTGTGAAGTATGATATTGAGACATAGCGTGGAGTTGCTTCTTCCTTGAGCATTATTATTATATATATAGAAGGGTAAATCCTACAGAAGGCCTACTCAACTCCTAATATAATTAATTACACAAATTTTATGCACGTGACCCAATATAACTAACTTAAGATATGTGTGCCACATGTTGGCATCTCTCTCCACCTAAATACATTATAATATCCTATCCCTAGTTGAGTAGATTCAAATGAAAATAATTACAATTACAAATTTTTAAAATATTAAAATAAAAAGTCTATATCTTGATCTCCAATCTTCATTGAAAGCATCTAGATTGAAGTCATCACTTGGTTCAACATCATTTGAACCACAAGCTAATGGATTGCCACTCCCACTAGGTACATCATGTGCAACAGCCTCGTCATCATCTACATTGAATCTAGCGAGCTCTACAATAGATGCATCCAAGTTGGCACAATCAAGAGACAGTCAAGAGTCATATCCCAATTCTTTGTTGCCCCTTCCATGTAGTCAACTTCCTTATGTGATAGGAAATGCAAGTTAGAATGGAGATAGACCATGTCTCTACCTTTTTTGCACCCAACCAGTTAGACTTTACTAAGTGGGCAAAGGAGTGTGTACTCCAATTTTGTTCAAACAAAGAACTTGCAACTTATCGAAATTGGAAAGAAAGTCAATACAACTTATAAATAAAAAAATGCAAAAGAATGCTATAACATAAAAAATGCTTATGATAGGCTAAAGGAACAAATAATCTTGCCCATGGAGGTACCATGTACAAGCATCTTCTTTGGATTAGTTTGAAAAGCACAAATACTATGCTCTCATCCTAAGATGAAATAGCCAAATTCTTTCTTAACATTATCCACCACTTTTGGATCTCGGAAGATTCTTTAGAATGCTATCTTGTAAACATTAACAACTTCACATCCCTATATGGTATGTTTCTCCCTAGCAAATAAAGCATCTTTGTGTTGTAACATCATAATGCATAGCAAAGAGATGCAAGGTGTTAAAGTAATCAGATTATTTAGTGTGAAGTTTAATTTTAATTTTTCACTTTATATGTGCAGGAATATCAAATGAATCAACTACAATGAAGCAAAGATACAATTAATACTAATCTCTATTTGCCAAGCAAATCTGTATGTTACAAAGATAAGGACAGAGTGTACCAATTAATCTTGCTGGAGATGTCAATACCAATCTTCTGTTATGATCTTGAACTATTAATGATTTGCTGATATAGATAAGTGTCACTTCTTCAATTGGCAACCTGCAGTTTTATTCAATGGCAGATTATACAAATGAAATATATATCAATATTGTTTAGGGATTATGGAGATGCACGATCTTTTACTTGCACCGTATTATTTTTGCGTGTTCTTAGATCGTCCATCTCAAGAGCATATATAGAATGATGAGGAGGCATGCCTTCCAACAGGCATGCCACCTCACAATGGGTCGCAACTTTTCATCAGCGATAACCAATGTGTCAAGGCCCAATAACTATTGTTATTGTTAATATAAGACAGCACAATTATTATGGAAGTTAATAACTGTATAATGGTTACAATATTAATCGACACCAATAGTCGATGGAAGTTGATACCAAATCATGAATATAAGTCGACACCAATAATTGATAGAAATCAACACCAAATAATGAATAGAAGTCGACACCAATAGTCGATTTATTTGGTGTTCGATCATTCAGTTTTAATAAAAAAAGATCAGGTTTAATCAGCCTTAATAATATTTAATAATATTATTATAATAATAACAATATTATTAATATTAAATAATACTATATATAAATTGATTAGTAATAATATAAGATATATGTGAATATAAAATATTATTATTAATCAATATATGTATAATAATATTTAATCATTTTATCATTCAACTTAGGCTACAAACATTAACACTCCCTCTTAGCCAAGAGAATGATCACATGTGCAATGAATCCTAATGTCAAAACTTGTGACATTTACTCAGAGTCACTTTCTATCCTTAATGATATGTGCACTAGCATCAACCATATGATGCTTATCATAAGGATATGGTTTCATGGTATGAGTGGAATATTAAACCATATTAATATTCACCATGAAATATCTCATCCAACAGAGATATTCTGTCGTGATGTGTACACAGATATCAACCATATGATATCAGTCATGATAGAAAATTGTAAAGTAATTTCTTTACAAGGCCATAAGTATACAAGTATCTATCATTTGAGATCGTCACCTCTGAATGATATACATAGGGACACAGTGTCAAAGAAATTATGTTTATATTAAAACATTAATTGGTTAGTACAATGATAAGGAGAAAAACACATTCTCATAAATGTTTTATATTTTAACCAAACCAAGTTTGCTTCTGAAGTGAGCTATCTTATATCTGGCAAGAGGTTTGGTGAGAATGTCTACAATTTGCTCCTCTATACAAATATACTCTAAGCTGAATTGTTTTTCTTTCCACCATGTCTCTAACATAGTGGTATGGTATTTCAATATGTTTGGATCTGTTACGAAAGATTGGGTTGATGGAGAGTTTGATGCAGCTTTGATTATCACAGTGAATGATTGTGGGCTCTAAGGTTTGTCCAAACAACCTAGAAGTTTCCTTAACCAAACTGCTTCTTGAGCTCCCATTGAGGCTGCTATATATTCTTCTTCTATTGATCTTTGAGCAACTGAAGTTTGTTTCTTACTGAACCAGGATATCACAGCAGATCCTAAACTGAAACAACACCCTGATGTGCCTTTATGGTCTGTCACATTTCCAGTCCAATCTAAGTCTGTACATCCATGTAGATCCAGTTTTACATTTTTGTAGAGTAAACCATATTCTATAGTTCCTTGAAGATATCTCAAGATGTGTCTTACTGCGATCATGTGTATTTGCTTAGGATCAACCATGAACTGACTGAGGGCATTTACAGCATAGCAGATATTAGGTCTGGTATTGACCAAGTACATTAGCAATCCAATCATCTGTCGGTATAGAGTGAGATCTGTTGATTCAAAACTTAACATTGCTTCTCTCAACTTGTGAAGGTTTGTTTCCATAGGTGTAGACATTGGCTTGCAGTCCATCATCCCGAACCTTTTCAACACATCAATGGTATATTTTCCTTGATTTAGGATTATCTCATTTGATTGTTCCCAAACTTCTAGACCAAGAAAATAGTGAAGAAGTCTGAGATCTTTCATATCAAATTCGGTGGCTAGCTCTTGTTTGCATTTGATTATAAGGTGATCTTCTCCAGTTATTAGAAGATCATCAACATTAGAAAGAGGATCAACATTTCTCCATTCATTATTTTTAAGTAGAGGTTAGGATCTGCATCGTTCTTTGAGAAACCAATTTCTAGTAGGTAACGATCTATCCTTTCATACCAAGCTTGTGGAGCCTATTTGAGCCCATATAGTGCTTTCTTCAATTTGCAGACATGAGATTGTTGATCATGAATTATGAATCCTTCAAACTGTTCTAGATAGACTTCTTCATCTATTACACCATTCAAGAATGACGTTTTCACATCCATTTGATAAATCTTCCATCCCTTGGATGTTGCAATGGCAATTATGATTCTGATAGATGTGCAGTGACCAATAGGTGTAAATGTTTCCTCATAATCAATCCCTTCCTTTTGTGAGAATCCCCTAGCCACATATCTTGCTTTATGTTTTTCTATGCTTCCGTCTGCTGCATGTTTGATTTTAAACAACCATTTTGAAGATACTACAAATTTATCTTTAGGCCTGAGGACAATGTCCCAAACATCATTCTTTAAGATTGATTTATATTCTTCAGTCATTGCTTCTTTCCAAGTCTGATGTTGTAGTGCTTCCTCAACATTGGAAAGTTCTGAATTTATGATTTCACTCATTAATGGAACATATTTGGAATACATGTTTGGTCTTTTATTCTCTTTGAATGTTTCCTCGGGTGTTGCATAGTTATTGGCTTCCTCTATCATTTTTCTGGCCCATAGTGGTTTTTTCTTATTTATGGTAGAGATTCTTGTTTCACTTGTAATATCCATAGGTTCAGTGTGATTGTTGTTTTCAATGATGTTATGATTCTCCCTTTGAATCTCAGAGTGGTGATCTTTTTCACTGTTTTGAGGAGAGTCATTATCTAGATTCTACATCATTTATGTTTTTAGATCTCTTGAATGCAAGATCTTCCTCAAATATTACATCTCTACTTAGTTCTATTTGTCTTTGACCAGGATTGTAGATTCTATAGGCCTTGGATGTTTCACTATATCCCACAAATATTTCCACCATTGTATCTAAAGAATCTCTCGTTCCCTTCACATTGGAAAAATAAGGATCAATCTCTAAATACTTGCAGTTAAAGGGTCTTAGTGATCAATTGTCTACAATAAAAAACCAGGTGGATGATGATGATAGCAAGATGTGTTTTGGTCTTACGGAGCTTATTAGAATCCTATAATCACTTGTTGAATCTTTGTGTCTGACCATAGATAGCCAAATAAGCAAATATAGGGAACAATAGAAAAGACCGCCTTGGACAATTCAAGGAGTGCCTTCAATCCAAAGATCAAAGGCAAATGTAATGTCCCATTTTTGGGACTGTTGGGTAGATATTTTGCAACTAACAATTTTGAGGAAAAATCCAGTTACAAAATAGGGATATCAGCCACAATGTACGAGACAATGTCTCTCCTACCTTAAAGGGAAGGCTCCCCCTTCTCACCGTTCCTTGGATCAACTCAAGGTAAGCAAGAAGTTAAGAGATTATCAAATAAGATGTTACAAATATTCCTTCTTATCTTTCAAGAAGGAATCCACTTACTCGAAGAACGAGTAATGGGCAAGGCTTTAATCTCTAAACTACACTTCTATCTAAAAGCTGGAAACAGTGATACCGATAAACCAACACCAACTCACAAGCTGATTGAAAAGCGTACCGACTCGGCTCTAAGATAAATACCTCTACCATTGGGGCACACAGACTTCCAGAAGTAGAGATTTTCTAACTATTCTAACAAAGTGTATGAAAATAAGATGGTAATATAACCTACAGTCACAGCTTCTAGCTTATATTACCACAATCGCTCCCAGTCACAGCTTCGGCTCCTATTGTTTCTAATTTTCAATTTGCTCTTAACAAAACACAAGAATCGCATAAACAAAAAGACAGTAAAACCAAATTGCAGTCACAGCTTCCAATTTGATTCACCACAATTGCACTCAATCGCAGCTTCAGCTCCAATTGTTTCTTTCTATTTATTTTTCTCCAAAATAGTACTACACAATCACAGTTATGCTTCCAAAAGTTTGGCAGAGCTCTCTTGTATAAAATAAAGATGGTTTTTACAATGAGAGGGGCATTCCTTTTATAGGGAAAGGAATGAAGAAAAGCAGGAAAAAGTGGGAGCAACTTAACCACTTTGACCTCGTAAAACTAGGTGAGAAGCATTATTGGATTACATGTCATAAGGACATGCAATCAATTACATGTAATTGCACTGCATGCAATTCATCTTCTCCAATCTACAAAGCATGAAAACTAAAATATAAAGATGAAGAAAGGAGAATTAATCCTTGAAATTATCAAGGCCTTATATTTGGCCATACAATCATGAATAAGAGGAAGATCTGAAATGTTCAAGATCTCTGAAATAGCTTCAATTTTGATTGCACCCGTACCAGCTGATTTCACAACCTTGCAATTATCTTCAAGAGAATCCCTCAAGTGTTTTGCCACAAATTTATATGCAGCAAATTTGTTCATTGTTTGAGCTCCAAATTCTTCAAAATCGAAATCAGCATTAACCCTGTCAATATATCATGTAGTCATGTCTTCTTCAGTAAAGAGGTTATCATCTTGGGTAAGAACTTCGCATCCTAATTGCCTGAGATTATTGGTGATATCCTCTTCAACTGTCTCACAACTCTCTAGCTCCTCATGCAGCTTTGTTAAAAGCTTTTCTATTCCTTGGACTTTGTGATTCATGAGTCCCTGATTCCAGTAGAACATGTTCTCTAATGGAATGATGTCATAAGAAACAAGGACATCTAACTCACTATCAGCCATTTGATCCCAAGTGCCTAGGTCTTTTCTCAGGTTACTAATGTCTTGGTTGAAGGAAGCAATCATGTCATGGAGTCTTTCTTCAACCTCTCTGATACGCTCAAGGACTTTGTGCGTATTTCTGATTGATTGAACTCCTTCCAAGACAACTTCAAACCAAGTCTTTACTGCTTCTGCTCTCCTATTTACTTGAGTTGTTTGTGATGGAATGGTGATAGATTGAGATGCTTGTTGATGAATGATCTCATGAAGACGAGCATTTTCTTGCTTCAACAAATTCTTCTTCTCCTAGAGCTCATGATTTCTCTTAGACACATTTGAGAGTACATCTTGAGCATCCTATAGACATCCCAATCGCGTTTGTTTACCAAGTTCTACCTTAGTGAACTTGTAATCAGAGCAAGTAAGTTCTTCAACTGGTTTGTCTACCAATGGTTCTGCAATCTCAGCATATTTCGTTTTCTCATCATCAACAATGATTCTTGAGACAACCTTGACTTTTGAAGTCTTAGATTTACCTTTCCTGCAGAGAAATCCTCCAAGGGTAATGTGACTTTCTTTCTTTTCATGGTAATTTTTCCCAACCATGATGGCAAACTAAAACCCTCTTTTGATGGACTTGAAACAGTGATTGCGGTAGGCATTGATCCTGATTGTATTTCTGTTATCATAGTGCATGCCTCTATTTGCACGGTAGAAGCCATAAGTGTTCTTTGGGATGACTCTGTCATGAATGCCTCAAAGCCTGCACCCGAAGTATCAACTTGGGAAACTTGACCTTCCATAAGAGCTGGGAAATCACCAAAGACATTTACCAAATTCTCACACTGCCCCGCTGTGAGGATAGGAGCTGCAGAAGAGATAGGAAATGCAGACATGTTGACCTCTGAAGTAGCAATAGCAGAAGTGAATACAGTGGAAAATGAGTCCACATCATTATCTACCATATGTAGAAATGACTCCTCTTGATTAGATGGATCCTTGCTATTTGGCAACTAAGGAGGAGATAGGATCATTATTTCTGCTTCCTCTTCATCTGATTCTTCTTCCTGCAGGGGTGTTTGAATAGGACCTAAGGGTGGATTTGACCCTTTTTCTCCTCTGAGTGTAAACTTGATAGCTTTAACTGGTTGAGAAGAAGACTCATCCTTGCTTTTGATTTCCACCTATGATCTCTTTCCAATAGGACCAAAATGATTGCAATCTACCCCAACCTTTGGATGTACTCTCTTGAGACCTTTGCTTTTCAGCCACTTGTTGGTATTCAGCAAAATAGATTGGAATCTATCAAAGACAGAGTTCCCTTCTTTCTGTTGCCACTGAATGGGAAAAGGAACGAGCTTTTCAAATTGAGTATTGTAATACTCAGGATCCATGACTAGGCCATCATCTTTAATCTCAACCCCTTCTGGAATTCGACCATGTTAAGATCAATGATTTGCTTCAAGGTGATCCTGCAGTAATCCATCTTCATGATATCCACCTCAGTGCGCAAATCAATCCACACATCTTCCATGCGATGAACATGGGTGAAAGCTCTTTTGATTTTTGAATGCATCCCTCTGTAATCAAAGTCAGACCTAGCTTTGAATTTCTTCAAAGTGATAAGCTGAAGTTCTGCTTCCATTGCTTTTGCCTTATACATTGAATTAAGTGTATATCGACCAATTTGAAGAGGTTTGGCAGTGGTGATACCAAAACCTGGCTTATGCAGATTGTGTTGATATGACTACACCTCCATGAGCTGTCTCGCCATCTCCATAAGAATGATCCTATCAGTAGGATATCTTGGCAAGGTATAGGGTTCTCCTTGGAAATAACCCACTCTTAAGTAGGTAAAAGTTGGAAATTGCAGGAAGATGCAACCAAACTGATTTACCTTTTCCCAAGCTTCATCTGACAGTCTCTTGATTGCCAACTCTTTATCAAACAGGCATCTGAAATGCCCAAAGAAAGCATCTTGCACCCTCGGGTAATGGTATTTGCTCTGTGTAAGCGTAATTTGATCATGATACTCCCAAATGGGTACCAATGATTGATCACCTTTAGTGGAGAGTCCAAAAAAGGTTCCCATGGATGCAACAATGTAGACCAAATAAGAATTCATATAAAAAGGTACTGATGTACCCACATGGCTCAACTGTTCACATAAAGTTGTGCTTACAAGTTCTCCTCAATAGATTGGTTCCTTATTTTCAAGAATCTGGAAGATGAACTTATACATCTATGGCTCAAAATTACATGAATCCTTGAGGCCACAGATTCTACTGAGGAGTGTTATTAGATCATTGACTTCTAGAGAGAAATCCAATCTATGTATCGTTTTTGGCCATCTGGAGAAATTTGACCTTTTATTAACCAGCCATTGGTCATTCATGTATCTTTGATAATCTGTCTTATTCTGATTCCACAACTATATGGATGTCCTTAGACAAGTCTGCACATTCAGGGCTTGGAGGAATCTTGAAAATTTGTTCAATAACATCAGGATCAAAGCTGAAAATCACCTTTCCATTTGCATCTTTGACTATTTTGCCCTTGGGATTGAAATGACATGCACACTCGAAGACAAATTCGGGTTCCAAGGCAGCCATAGGGAACGTAGAAATCAAGTGAATATTACTCCTCTTGATGCGTCGTAGTTCCTTGTTGGCAGAATCTTCAAGCAGCTCTTTATCATATTGATATTTCATTTTTCCTTTAGCTTTTGTCGGTGTTGACATATCCTGTGCTACAACATGGAAATTCCAAAGAGTAAATACATCATCTGAAGAGATTGAACCCATGAGAGGATTAAGCTTTGGCTTGCAATGATGGATCTATGAAGAACAAGGTATTCGGAGTATTGATTAGATACTCATAGAACACACATGTTCGCTGGAAATGAATAGAATGGCACATGAATATGGACAAAAAGGAGTAAAACCGGACTTGTGAAGACGGCTTACATGTGGGGCTTTGTTTGTGTGGCCAAGAATGCAAGTTGGAAGTACATGGAAACATGTAAATGATAATTTTGGTATTAAAAGAGTGACCTTTTTATCAAAAACGGACTCTTGGGATGTGATTACATGTAATGAAGGATGACACGTTTTCACATGTAATGGACTTGAGGAATGCAACTACATGTGTTGGAGAGTGAAGGATGAATCGACATGAATGGATGCACTTGCATTCTTTGAGGAAATGATTTCAACTTTCTTCAAAAACAAACAACAAGCAAGCAAGCAAAACAAAACGAAAAACTAAAACATACCTCTTGCTATTGACTCAAACATGTCAAAAACTTGAAACCTATCTTCACATGCAATTTTTTTTTTGTGTAGAGTGATTTTATGTATTGACAAAATGAAGATTTTAACTTATTTAAACACAAAAATGCATAATACATGGGCTGCACTTAAACAAATGGAAATAAATGAGCCATAAAATGCAACATTGTAGGAAAAATAAGAGAAAAACCAAAACAAAATCAAATACATATACTTACTTGGAGCTCAATGAGCCAAAAATGGGAGAAAGAGAAGTTGAAATGTCTTTGTCTTCTCCAAAAACGGATTCTAGAGATGTATTTGCATCCAACAACTCAAAAATCTTTGACCATTTCCAAGCTACCAAGAATGCACTCAATATGCAACAACAAACTTTGCATTTGATCAAAAACAAGTCTACAAAACCCTTCCAATCAATCTTGCTAGGCGTTTTTTATGGAAATGCATTCGAATGATGCCCTTGCACAAATCATTTTGGGCTGAGAATGCAAAAAATCTGCTCTTGGATGAAGAACACATGCATTTGGAAGTAAAACAGACTCTTGAGATGCATATGCATGAGTATTTTTTTGCAAATGAATGTCTAGAAATGGATCCTTGAGCAAAACGCAGCCTCTAGATGCATTTACATGCAAAGTTTGCAAGTGTTTTGAGCATAAATGGAGACCTCCAGCCAAAACGCACTCTCCAAGTGTAATAACATATGTTATTTTGGCTTGCATTTGACTTAAATAACACTTCCAAGCAAAAACGGGTTCTAGACATGCAATTACATGTCACGTTTTTGATATAAGATGATGCCCTAGACCCAAAACGCACTCTCCACATGCAATCGCATATGTTATTTTGGCTTGCATTGGGCCTGCAAATCAAAAACGGGTTCTAGAGATGCAAAGGCATGTGTTATTTTGCATGTTTTTTGACTTGAAAGTTCATTTCCAGCCAAAACGCACTCTTAGAATGCATGTGCATGTCACGTTTTTGGCATAAAAATGACTTCTCAAGCAAAAATGGGCTCTTGAGATGTATTAGCATGTTTTATTTTGAATGCATTTGGAAGAAAATGTCTTTTACATGTAAAACGCACTCTTCAAGTGCCATTACATGTATTTCAAAACTTGCATGTACATGTTGTTAAACTCAACATGTCTTTTACAAGCAAATCTCACTCTAGAGATGTAAAGACATATTTTATTTTTTGACTTCAAACACTTCAAAGCATCCCAAGTATAAAACGCACCCTCTAGAGGCATTTGCATGTAAAATGAAAGACATGTTGAAGACATTTACATGTAAAATGGACTCTTGGAGAGGCATTACATATATGCAAAAGCATCTTTTAAACAAGTTTTACCCTTTTACATGCAAAGCTCACTCTCTAGATGCAAATGCATGTTTTATTATTTACTTTACATGCAAAATGGACTCTCTAGATGCATTTACATGTAATATAGGAGATTGTTGACATGTTGTTGCTATACACAACTTAAGTGATTTAATTAAGCACATGTCTATTTAAAATATTGAGTGTAATATCACTTAAAGAGTCCAAAATAAATATAAACACAAAATATATAAACACATAATGTGCAAATATTATTTTATTAAGGGATTATAACTTATATGTTATTTAAAACATAAAAGTAAAACTCAACATTCAAATAGAACAATAAAGTAATATAGTCACTTAAGTGAAAGATTAAAAAGCAACTCAACATAAAAATATATCATAAAGTGCACTTTAATCACTTAAGTTATAAATTTAAGTGATAAAGTAACTTAAAAACATAACATAAAGTGATTTTATGTTATATTTTTCAAAAAGTGCAACTCAACTATAGAAAATAACATTTTTTTTTAAATATGCAGTTGAGCTTGGAGAGTCCACTTTTTGAGCACTTAAATGACCATATCTTTTGATTGACAAGTCTGATTAAGCCCAATGATAGATCGAATCAAAGGGAGAATCGAAAGCAAGAGATTGGATGAAACAAAAAAACCAAAAGCAAACAAAAACACACTCGAAAACACACCAAAGGACGCTGAAGGATTCAAAAATCAAGTATAGGAAGACAAACTGAAAAAAACGTAAAAGACTTGACGAAAACCTTGAGCATAAAGATTCACTAATCAAATTGAGATCAACTGATTGATCATTATCGGCTAATTAAATAGTGAATCAACATAGAGAAACATGAAACTAAGTTCAAAAGTTTCATACTGTTACCTACATTATGTGGTGACAAAATGCAGGACAACAGCTGGCTCTGTCTGGGGAATGTTACTCGTTTGTTCTTGGAAACAAAGAGTGACATAGAATCCAGTTCTCTAAGTGCCTTTATCCACTCCATTGGGTAATAGAATCAGGTGACCTCTAAAAAGCTAAAAACTAAAGAAAAATCTATGACACAGAAAACTTATGTACAAAGGGTACTTATCTGATAATCACTGGAAGTAATGTTTTAGATGTTGCCCACTATGTGGCAATGGCATTGGTGTTCCATCTTGATATGCAAGCCAGAAACTGTTTTCGCCTACAAGTTGATGAATTGTGAAAGGACCTCGCCATAGAGAGTCAAACTTGCCATGCAATCCTTTTCGTTCTCTCCTTTTATCCCAGAGTAGAACAAGATCGCCAATTTGGAATTCTTTGTATTTGGCTTTCTTATCAAAAAGGATCTTAACTTGCTGTTGGTGAGCACTGAGTCGATCCACCACTTCATTTCTTTGTTCCTCCAATTGTTGAAGAAACATAATCCGCATATCCACTGAGTTCGAATAAGTTTCATCTTCGATGGCTCGCATCAACTTAAGAGCGGGAAGCTCTAAAGTTATTGGAATCTCAGCATTGATCCCGTATAGCAACTGAAAAGGTGACATTCCAATTGCTCGTTTTGGAGTAATCCTGTCAACCCACAAAGCATCAAACAACGGTTTGTCTCAGGTCCTCTGATTTGTTTCCACCAGCTTCTTTATGATTGTCACCAAATTCTTGTTACTAGATTCAGCTTGACCATTACCTTGTGGGTAATAATCTGAAGCATGAGCTAGAGTAATCCCATGAGTGTAACAAAACTCAGTAACTTCCTTGGATGAGAAAGCAGCTGCATTATCTGCGACAATCTTGTTGGAAACACCAAAACGAGAGATGATGTTCTATTTTAAGAAGTCACAAATCACTTCTAATGTGGAGCTCTTAACAGGGATTGCTTCTACCCACTTGGTGAAGTAGTCAGTTGCTGCTAGGATGTATGAATGACCCTTGCTGGAGGATGGGTTGATAGTACCAATAAAATTAATTCCCCACTGATGAAATGGTTCTTTAATCACTACTGGCTTTAAAGGCAGAGCAGCAAGCTTTTGCCTTCCTACGAACTACTGACATGGTTCATATTTCTTTACCCACTGATAAGCATCCTGAAAAAGTGTGGGCCAATAATATTGAGCTCTCAGAATTTCATGTGCAATGGCAAGTGCTAAAAAATGTCCTCCACGTGCTTGATTGTGGAAGGAATCCAGAATTCGTACTTGTTGAGTTTTGTCAACACATCAGAGAAAAGTCCCGTCCATCCCATGCTTGTAAAGACCATTTTCCCATAGGACGTAACCAGAAGCTTTGAGCTTGAGAGTCCTCCACTCCTTATATGTTAAATGTGAAGGGCATTCTCCATAACTCAGGTAATGAGCCATATTAGAAAACCAATCATCTGTAGTGTTGACAAAAAGAACAGTAGGAAGAGAATGGGAATTCTCATTCTCTATTTGTAATGGTACATTCTCAGCCATAAGCTGACAAAGACCCTTACCTCGGACCAATTTGGTAGGTCTAATCTCCATGTCATATTCTTGAATTTTAGCAATCTAGTTGCCTCTCTTGGTACCAAAATCTTGTTGTGTCAAAATTGTCTTGACAGTAGCATCTAGAACCAAGGCTATAACATGAGAATTCAGAATGTAGAACCTAAAATGCTTCACTACTTTGACCACAGCATAAGCATGCTTCTCCATCTGAGTATACTTCAATTCATGAGCTTTCAAAGGACAACTCATAAATGAAATGGGTGATTCGATTTGTATTTCGCAGCTCTTCTTGTCTTTACCGTGCAGTTCAGATAGAAATCATTTGCGGCAGTATATATTTTTTTGATGCTCTTCTGCAAACTGTGCCTGGACATTGAATGATGGTTATTGGTCTAAGCCTTTTGTGTATGGTTGTTTCATATTGTTGGAGCTGTTCCAATTCCATATGAGGAGGTGTTTTTATTATAGATAAATACCAGCGAAAAGGATTTATAGAGATTCAGGTTTGGTGAAGGAATTACAGTGGCTGGCTGCATATTGGGGCATTGGGACTGAGCAAGACGACACTAAACCATCAACAGCTGAACCTGAATAGCATGCTGAAGTTTATTCAGTGATATCTAAAGATGATAAAATTTCCAACGGCAATCATTTTCTCTTTCAGGTTGCAGTCAAAGCTAATTGAGGCTCTTATTTCTCTAGTGGTGTGTATCAACCTTCAAAAAGGGTCTGAATAGCTTGTGAGAAAATTTACAATTAGGGAAAAATATAGCTGTTGTGTAGAGACTAATTCCTTACAAGATCAGAAAAGTAGATAAATCCATATATATTGCTGAGATCAATTGTTTATGCTGGTGCCAATCTCAGTTGATTAATATTCAGTCAGCAAATATCCAATATGGTAGTGTAAAGTGCTCAATGCTATAATATAAAAGCAAGCATTCATAAGGTCAAACCAAAGAACAGGGATTTCAGGTAGCAAGCTAAGCGTTTGTCAAGATTACAACTATGGTCTGATTGCTAACACTGAAAGCTAAATGCAACTAAGTGTTTGATGATTTGCCTATGTCATGAATTAGCAAACTGTTCTTGAATTTATTGGTAAGAATCAGTGAGGGATATTAGCTTAACTAGCAGGGGTTCTTACAGAGATTGCAGTACTTGACACGGCTGGGTAGTTCTTAAATGCATGTTGCAACACATTTCAGAGTGAGTTTCAAATAACATTCAGCACACAAATTAGTATTGTTAGCACACAAAATTTTGAGTAACAACATTGACACGACTACTTTGAATGGAAAAAAAACAAGAAAACAAGTTGAAGACAATGGAAAATCTGAAAAGAAATCTTTTCTCAAAAGAATTCAACGATACATTTCAATGGTGTTCAGCTAAGGGACTTGCAAAAAGAAAAGGAAATAGGGAACTGGCTCTATGTAATTGGTTTGCAATTGGAGCCCATTAAATTTCTTGATGGTATCCTCTCTAGGTTGCAGGAATTAGACTCATATTTGTCCAAAGTAGACCAATCAGATTGGAAGCTTCTTAATTGGGCTTTGCAACTCTCAATGCTCGCTTTGGTTCAACAAAAGTTTATGGAACATCCACATTAAGATGTTAGACTTGCAGTTGCTTCATGTCTCAGTGAGATTACACGAATAACAGCTCCTGTAGCACCCTATAATGATGATGTACTAAGAAAGGTTCTACAATTGATTGTGAAGAGCTTTCATGGGTTACATGATGTCAAAGAGCCTAGCTTTATTAGGAGGGCTAAAATTTTAGAAATTATGTCAAAAGTCAAATCATTTGCCATTATGATTGATCTTGAATGTAATGATTTGATTCTTCAAATGTTTCAATGCTTCTTAATAGAAATCAAGAAACATCATCCAAACAATGTGAGGGCTTGTATGTACACTATTATATCCTTAATCTTAGATGAGAATGATGATATTTGTAAGCAGTTGCAATCAGATTTGTTGGCTATTTGGAGAAAGGAGTATAAAATCTCACCTACGGGTTATGAGCTCTCAAAGGGGTTGATTGAGCATAAAATTGAAAAGTTCAAAGAGCACATGACTGAAAATGAGCTAATATTAATGGTCTTACAGGTTGCAGGATCTCCCCAAAAAAGTAAGAACTAAATGAGAAGAGAGCAGATTTGTTTCGCATGTCAGGGCACTTGGACACCTAGTCACAAATGTCGAGGTGGTAAAAAAGATAAAGCAGCCAAAGAGATTCTAGCCAACAATGAAGAAGATGAGAATCTCAGAGTTTGGTTTCAACTAAATAACACAAATGCTTGCAAGAAGGATTCAACTATTGTTATAAATAAGGGATATAAAAACCTCTATATTGGTGACTTAGAAGTTTTAATTGACAAATATTTTGATGAGGATGCCCTTACTCAAGGAGAGAGCATGTTGGAGTATCAAGATATTTCCAATGAAGTGTATGAATCTTCACATGTTCAAGATTTTCTTGAAAATGATGACATAGCAGCAACCTTGACCTCACACACAGAGCAGTCAAACGAGAATTTGGAGGCTTATGATGATATTGACAACATTTGTGAGAAGTATGATGAACCATGTGTTCTTTATAACAACAGCTCATTTATGCAAGATAGTGCTTTGGAGGACCAATCAAACAATGCAAACCAAGATGATGGTGATGTGACATACTTTGAAAAATCAACTAAAGATCACCAATGAGATGATAGTTGCAGCCTTAGTACATTACCATGACACTCACAGGATCATTGAAGAGCTTTGCAAGAGGGCTCAGATGGAAAAGAGACAAAGGGGTATAGAAGGTGATTCTTATGTTGTTGACTTGTAGGTGGTCAAAGTAGCCTTTGAATTTATGAAATCAGAACATTTGTGTTTGCTTTCTGACAGGGATCATATTTTGAAGGTTGCTGAAAAATATGTTGATAAATTGAAGGGAAAGAAGGGTGAGGTTAATAAACTCATCAAGGAGCTTAACGATACGCAAGGAACATTGGAGAATATGCAGATTGCTCTTCAAACAAAAAACATATTTTGGTCACTAATCAATTCAGAGACCAAGAGAACAGAGAAAGGAATGAGTTTTCCCGGGAAGTGATTAAGGAACTTGACAGCATACATCAGACTGACTTGGATAGCTGTCCCAAAAGATCAAGTAACAGTTTTATGGATCAGCCAGATGTTCAGTATGAGTTGGGAGTAAAGGATAATATTCAGGTTGTTGACAATTCTTTGTTTGAGGTGGATGCTGATTGGACAATTGATAATCCACTCTTCGAGTTGGATGAGGAAGATCTTTCTGATTTCCGTGATGAGGATGGGATTGATTGCAGGATTTGGGAAGGATTTGGGACCCAGGGTGATGAGTTTTGGTCACACGATTGGAGTACTAGATCGATTTCTAGAGTTAGTACTGCTTCCCATTATTCGATCAACTTACACATGGGTTCAGATTCAGATTTACATATAAGTTGGATGGATTCTATGTTTCAGCAGCTGAATAGTTCTTGGTTGTGGATTGATGGTAGTTATTGTTTGATCATAAGAGATGGATTTTCGGCCACTTCCTTATTCATGATACCTATGTATTCAGTGCATTTCAAATTGATTATTATTGTACTAGCCCCTCTACACCATTGGTGTTGACCTCATCTTTTGAGCAATTTGATTTTTACGTCAGAAGTTCACGATGGGCTGATATGTTTTATTGTATACCTATGATGGGTGTTATGCATTTCAATGGGAGATCATTCACAGTTGGAGGGTTGTTCGGTGTTGATAACTCCTTGAGATACTACTATCTCTTCATATTTAACAGTTGTGACAGCATGATAATTTGGGATCCTAGCATTGCCATGATTGGCGCATTACTTTAGTGGGAATTTGATGAGTGACTTCACAATTATATGCATGTTGTTGTTTATATCAAAGTAGCGCAACGGATTGGCCGAGCAACATCCTTGAGGCTGATATGGGATCCAGGCATTTGGTTTCAGCATGTAGGTACAGATTGCTAGAGGGCAAGCAATCTTTGGGAAGGGAGGACTGTAATGTCCCCTTTTTGGGACATTAGAAATCAATTAAATAATTAACTTTTAAGTTGTCGAATTATATCAAAATTAAATGACAACTTAATTTAATTATTTAATAAAGTATTAAAATGACTTTATGGAGCCTAGTGAAAAATAATAAAGTCATTTTAATTTAAAAGAGGGAAAAGTAAAGAGACAGAAAAAAAGAAATACAAAGAGAAAGGCAGGGGAAAATGAAGTCACCAGGATGTGTTAAAAAAGAACTTTCAAAGGCTCATTCTTGGATGCTTGGTTTTATGTTTGGTTTCTCTCTTGGAGAATTTTGGGAAGCTTTGGCTTTCAGCAAGTTTGAGGACGGAAACCCTCGAGCTTGGAAGCAGTGGATGGAAATCCATTGTCGACATGAAGATATCACTCAGGTGTCTCACTTGTGCTTCAAATTCATATTTTTGGCTATCCAATCTGGCTGTAAGTTTTGTGACTACAATTGGATTTTGTTGTTGCTCTATTGAAAAATTAAAAACAATATTCATATTTCATTACAGAATCTCTTTTTCAGTCGGAAACTGCATGATTTACAGTGAATCTATTGTTTTTAAAGATATCATTTACATGCAAAAATGTTTGTTTAAATTTCTATGGAATGTTTGGAAAATCTGGAGTAAATACCCTAGCGGGATATTACAGCAAAGGCTAGCAAAACACTAACAAGCAAACGCATGATCATTTCTAAGAAAGTAATGCATGTTATAATGTAAACAAAATGTTATTACTATCAAATGCTTGGACATTTCAAAAGTAATTTAATTACCAAATGAGAAAGAGTGTCTCGGCACATCAAAGGGGATCAAAGCAAGTAAACATTGTTGAGTGATGATCAAGAGTCAATATAGAAGAGCTTCACAAGAATAGTCAACTGAGACCACAGCTAGCCATTTTGACTCGAGTGCATCCAAATATTATAAATGCTACAAAGACTGGTATGTAACCTTTGTTGAAGATAAAAGTAGAAGTGAATGCAATGTGCACACTGTTTAAGGATGTGGTAATGTCCATGTCATGTTGAGTAATATTGGGAGTTATTCTTTCAAGAATGTTATGTTCCTAACATGAAAAGAAAACCTTCTATCTTTTAGTGAAATAAGTGATAACAAAAAAACCTAATCTTTCAATATTTTTTTATGGCTACAAATGTGTGGTCACAAGTCTTCATAATAACAAGGTAATCCCAGATAGTATAGGTGAGAAGGGATAACACAACCTTGTTGATCCCAAATCAGTAAAGTACTAAATTCACATGCACTTGCAGTGGAGAATAACAGCATACTTTGGCAGGAAAGGTGTCAACACCTCAATTACCAATATATTTTGTACTTACGTGGATCATTCATCATGGATTGCTATCTATTCAGGAACACCAAGTTGCATGTACATTAAGTCAAGTGGTAAAATAACAACCATTTGAAATAGGTAAAGCATGGTGTGCCAAAAGAATCTTAGATCTAGCATATGCTGACCTACACAGTTCAATGAAGACACCCACTGTGCTTGAAGCAGGGTATTTTTTGCTGTCAGTTGAAAACTTTCTAAAGAAAATTGTGGTGTCTACTTCTTGCAAAACAAGTTATAATACTTTTCACAACTTGTAGCATTAAAAGCACTGGTGGAGAAACAAAGAAGTAAACAGATCGAGACTCTCAGGTTTGATACTAGAGGTGAGCTTTCCTCATTATCATTTTGAGTCTGCAAGGATGGTATAAAAGACAGTATACTACTCTATCTGCAATAGACTTGGACTAATCCAAAATGTGCATGCTTTGACAATTTTAGATAAAAAAAGATGTATAAATAGTTTGTGAGAAACATGATAAATTGAATAAATTAATAGACTTGACCAAACTCAGCAAATCTAGTAAAACGAACTAACAAACATCATCTTGGTCTACACAAACATAGAAACAAAAGACTCGTTGAGCACTCAGTGAATCTAGCAATAGTGATTTATACACTCCATAACAAATAGAATCAATGAGAGAAGGAAGATGATATATATGGAAATGCCAAGATGATAGATATGGAAATGCCAAAGTGCATGGGGTTACAATTAAAATGTGTTGTATCAGTAATTGACCAAAGCAGCAAATATGGCAATATGCACTCTTAGCCAAAGGCTATCCAAAGCAATGGTGAATGTCACCCCCAAGGGAGCATGGTCAAGCAAATGATGAAATGTCCCCTTTTTGAAATAGGATTTAATTATAAACAATAAATAACAAAATCAAAATATAAAAAAATAAGAGTAAAATTTAAATTAAAAATATAGAATATAACATAATCAAAATTTAGTTAAAATTGATAAATGGTCAAAAGGCATGAAATGAAAAGTTGTGACTCCCTCAAACATGGGATATTAAAGGGAGAAAGAGAACTTCATTTGAAAGGGAGGAGAGAGGAAGGAAGAGAAAAGGGAAGGTGTGATTCAAGAAAGAATTAATGTAAGAGAAAAAAGAAACAAGAAGAAAATAAGGAAGTGACTCTTTCAAAAGGCAAAATTATGAAAGGTCATGACTCTTTCAAAGGGCAGCAATAATGAAGAGTTGTGACTCTCTCAAAAGGTGGTAATTATGAAAGGTTATGACTCACAAAGGGTAGAGATGGTGAAGGGTTGTAACTCTTTCTAAGAGTGGTAATTGTGAAGGGTTGCGACCATTGCAAAGAGCAGAAATGGTGAAGGGTTGTGACTCTTTCGAATGGTGGTCATTGTGAAAGGTTGTGACCATTGCAAACAGCAGACCCAATGAAGAGGTGTAACTCTCCCTCACATTGGTAGATATAAAGGGGAGAAGGTTTCATTGAAGACATTCAAGGGAGATCAATGTGGGGATTAATATATTATTCTCAAAGGCAACAACAAAAAGTGGTGACTCAATTCTTATGAAAGGTGTTGACCCTTTCACTAATAAAGTATAAAGGAGATTTAATTCCAAGCATTGAAGGAGGATTTATAAATCATCATCCCTCTTCCATCAATCATTACTCCCTCAAGAAATCAAGCGAACAATCAAACAGCAAGATCAAGCAAACACAATCAAATCCACATCAATCATCACTCCATCTTGGATCAAGAAAACATATGATTCAGCAATCAAGCGTCACTCTATAAAATCAACATTCATTCAATCATCATCCACCAATATACTAAACTAGCATTCATTATATCATCATACTTCAATCATCTAATCAAAATTACTTAATCATAACTCACAAATACCTCAAATCAAAGGAATTCATTCAAGCAATCAATCGTTCAACAACAATTGAATGAATGATAGCAATTGCATAACACTGAACAACAGCAGAAAAAATCATATCCAGCAGCATGATCAAACAAACAGCAGAGGCAATCATGGATATAGCAGATTAACTTATTTATAATCTCTTAATTGTTGTGGTATGAAAGAATAGATATGCATATGCATTTATAATTATATATAGATGAGAATACATATATATTTATACCTAATTTTATGCAATTGATGAATACTTGAATCTAAATGTCTATGCATTTATCAATATGAAATTTTGCAATAATCAATAGTGTTGAGGGAAGGGAGTGCAAAGAGGGGGAATGGTGAAAAATCCCTCACTATATATGGCACCTCATAAAGATGGTTAAGGACTATGACGCCAAGTGGGATAAGGTCCTACTCTTGGGCCTAGGGTTGAGAGTCAACTTAATGGCACCCTATTGCAACTCCCCTACCATCCCCACATTGATCAATTGTTGAAGTGAACTAGAAGGGATCATCAATCATAAGAGGTGAGAGGTTGACATGATGGAGAACGTCGTACAAACTTCGCTAGGTACACCACTTCATTAGAATAGTTAAGGACCACATGAGGCCAAAGAGGATGAGGTAATACTGTTGGGACTAGGATAGAGGATACTTGGGGCAACTCCTCATGTCTTCCACCACAACCCTTGTTATGGTCGAGCTCCCACGTAATCTTTGAGATTTGTTGGGTAGATCGATATATATTACCTAACCCTAGAATTGGATGTATCTCATGAGTTATATCTACATTACTATCTAATATGGTTGTAGGGTTCCAAAATAGGCTTATCTCATCCTATTCTTGGGTGAGGATTATATCTCTAGCTATATTTTGCTATTTGTTCCATTTTGGATTTGTGAATTTAGGGCAAAGTATAAGGTGATCCAAGAAAAGGACATTACAAAAGATCATCAGTAAGTGACTTTCGTGTTTTTGTTACATTGCTTTTGCATTAATTTCTGTAGAAACAAGAAGCAAATCAAATACAAAATTAAGACATGTAAGTTTCTTGGCTATAATGAGCAGTCAAAAGCATACCAAATACTGTGTGTCTACAAAATAAATTGTCATCAGGAGAGATGTTATAGATGAGACATGTTTCTTGTCGAATTTTACCAAGGATGATGAAGACATGAATTCCCAACCATTTATGTAGAGCAGAGATCATTTCTATTTTTGTGCAGAAACAATTTATAAAGCTCGTGCTGAGACAGGTGAGATTAAGGGAAATTACCTCAATGGTACTGTAGGTACACGTGAAGAAATGATGAAAAGATTAGTATTCGCCAGAGAAATGGGAGCTCCTATAGTCATGCATGACTATCCGACTGGAAGTTTTACGGCAAATACATCATTGGCTCATTATTGTCAAGATAACACCCTACATTTATGCAGCACTTTTGATGACAAAATGAGTGATTCTCAAATCCTAGGAACAAGAAAAATGAGCCAATGACAATGACCAAAATGGTACTTTAAAACTCAAAATGATGTTCAGGAGAATGAATTGCCATGTGCAATGGAGGGTTGACTTATAGGATCAAGAAAACATTTTATGCAATGTTTTGGTGTGTGAATTTTGCTTGTAATCTTGTTATTTCATAGGTATAAGAACCTCACATCTATGAAGAGTCCAGGGGAAAACCTGAATTAGAAGTTGCCATGAAGGTCAAGCTCGATACTTTGATACAAAATAAGATTTGGGTGTTGTCAGAACTACAGACATGGAAAGAAGCCCTTTGGTTGTTAAGAAATTTATTAGGTGAAAAGTGAATTAGATAGTTCTTTGGACAAGTATAAAGCTCGAATTATCACTTAAGGGTATTTACAAAAAGAAGGGGCAAATTATAAAGGGACATTTGCCCCCACAACAAATATGGTAACCTTTTGGTTGGTTCTCTCCTTTCTAGTTCGATTTGGATGGAGATTTGTCAGAGGAGGTCTACATAGTTCAGCTACAAGGATTGATTTCAAGCATAGAGCATTTGACTTGCAAATTAAATTTTGTCTTGACTCAATCAGGTTTCTGTTGATGTGAGTTTGATGCCACTACAACATGCAGAAATGAATAATTAGTACTCCAAATGAAATACCAAATTTCCAACTCTCTTGAACAAAGACACCACATATGCTAAAGATTGCAAAGAAAGATCATTGAGGCAACTCCAAGGTTCCTTCTAATTGCGGATACTCACTCACAATAATAATAATGTGATATGGATATGATGCTATCACAAAGGGACTTACGCTAGTTCACTTGGACTTGTCAACTTGACTTCACAAATGATATGGCGATTGAATGCAATTAACTATTAGATTTCCAATTTGTGAAATGAAATGCAAATGAGCTTGGTTTTAAGGATCTAAACTATTTCTAATTCTACTCTAGGATACGAGAGATCATGAATAACCTTGTGACTCTACTAGGCTTGGTTTTGTCATCAACTCCACCAAACTAGTGCAATATTCTAAGGTAAATGAAGGATGTTCAGACTATCACCATTACAATAACACCATCCATAGATGCATATCAATGTGCAAGTGATAATTGAAGTTAAGTTCATAAATATGCCAGTTGACCACGCAAGGCAAACTTGCAATCAACAAGCAACTAGTGGTATGGTCTAAATGAGTTCAACAAAGATGTGTCCACAATCACTTTCATCCAATCTAAAATACTCAAAGAAAATTCTAAAACTACTAAGTACTTGAAAGCAAATTCTAAACTAAGTGAGGAATGTAAGTAACCATGCAATAATCCAAAGTTCACAAGTATTCACCATGCGAACACAACAATGAATATAGAGCAATTTTGACAGTATATTAGCAACAATTCTCCAACAAATCTCTTACAAATGAGGAGAGAGCCTTATATAGGGAGCTCTAGTACAATGATTGGCCAAGATTAAATCAGAAACAATGGCCTAGATTTATCTACCAAAGCCCTAATTAGGGCTTCAATAACTACTACTAACAAACATTAAATGCCAACCCAATAACATCAAAGCACCACCATGTGGACCAATAAGAAAATTACATTGCTTCCAAGAGCCAATAAGAAAATGGGTTAGGTATAGACCACTAGACTAAGGGCACCAATCAAATGGGTCAATCAAAATGAAACACCTATCTATGAGCCAATGAGAAAATTCAATGCCACATGGGCTTAAATCAAATCTTCCTTTAGAAAATAGTTTTCTTTGACTTTTTCTCCTTTTGCAAATTCAATGAATTTGGACATAATATTGTTAATCCTTTCTATTGGAACACTTGGGATATTTTGAACCTTCCATTTTGCAACACCCAACTCAGCTAAACATGAAGCCAAAGTCCTTTCCCAGTCTAGTGCATTGTCATGACAAGTAGCTATAGAAGTCTTGAATTTTGCAACACTTTTCAATTGTCTTCTCTTGATGATGTGGGCATCCTTGAAGTAGATAGCCTTCATCTTTTCTCTCAAGACCTCCAAATTCATATTCTCCTCTTTTCTTTCACTAAGCTGAAATGTTATCCTCACTGCCTCAAGAATTTCATCCTGGATAGCCTGAATTGTTTCGTTGAGCCACTAGCAATCATATTCACCTTCTTAATAGTATCTCGCCTTAAAACCAATGCACAATACCATCCATTGATGTCGCCCATCTCATCTGCTTCTATCACTTTGCCTTTTTCCAACATGAACCTAGAGGCTTCTCTCATTGCTTGCAATCATGGTATGGTTTTCTCCTTGATGGGTTGAAGCTCCTCACAAATCATACACAGAGCTTGGGTTCTTATTCCGATAGATGCAATGACCTTATAATTCTCTACAAACTCAGGAAGGAAAGCATCTGCTTCATTGGACACTTCTTGAACCCATGCCTTTGCTTCTTGAAGTGTCATCTTCATGATCTCTAGGTTGTCAATTGATTCTCTTTCAAGTGTAAGTGGAGGTGCAAATGTTTATTTTTTTGTTGTATGGAATTCATCAAATGTTTGATATACTCTTTCAATTGTCAATTTTCTTCCTTAGATCGCTTCTACTTTCCAACCTCCTTATTCACTCTTTGCTCCAAATTTTGAATGGCTCCATGAGCATCAGCAACCTCTTGTTTCTTCGTAGTGGCCCCTAAGTCATGCTCCACTATATCATAATCTTCAAGGAGAACATCTTCCCTTGTTTTATCTCTTCTTGGGATGGCAATCTAAACTTTGCAAGCACCAAAACTATCCCTTGTAATCTTTGCTAATCTCTTTGTTGGCTAGCTTTCTTTTTCTTTCCCAACATTTTCAATGATATATTCAATATCTCCAACTAGTTCCTCATTGAGAACTTTCTCCTTCTTTAACATCTCCCTCAACCACGCTAGTGTTGTACATTCTCCTTATTCTTTGTTTGGTTCTTCTTGGTTTTGTTCTTCATTTCTTTTTCCATCATCCTTTTGTCTCTTTTCTTCTTGATTTTCATTTGAAAAGCCAACCCCACCTTCAGAAGTATCTTCAATATTGATCATTTCATCCTCTTCCTCTCCTTGTGGAGGAGAATTCGCCTCTTGCTCATCATGGCTTAAAGGGGAATATCCAAAACTTTGGTTGATGGTAGCCTTCGACTCTATCACAACCTCTTGAGATGCTTCCCAGTTCTTGGTTGGCATATTCTTCTCTTGTCTTGAAGTGACACTTTCTTTTGATGGAGGCGCATTTGCCTTTTGCTTCTTGGCTGGAGGCGTTGACTTAGTATCTCTTTTTCTTTCGAACCTTTGGTTTGGGAAGCTTTATCACTATTTTTCCTTTTCTTGTTGTCAATCATTGACTTCTAGTGGCTGCTCAATGATTCATCTTCAATTTCCTCCACTTCATCTTTTCATAAGTTAGTGGGATTCCTCTTTTCTTCAAACTTGCCATCTTTCTATCCAACCATTCTTGAGCGAAAACTGTAATTGGTATCATCAAAGCTTCCAAATTGATCTCACGTTCATCCAACCAGTCGATGGGTTCGAGTTCTTGGCCCTTCGCTATTTCAAAATCTTTTCTAATGAGACTATCATCATCCTCCAATTGATCGGGCACTTGGATTTTTTTTCCATTTATACTCCCTAATCATTTTCACTGTCAACCTTGAAAACATTCTCTTCCTTATTTCGAAATCATCAGCTGCATTTTGCCCAATAATCCTCCAAATGTGGAACATGTTCAAACTTGTTTCCATAAGCTCTTTTGATTTTTCTTTCTAGATCAAAATTTCCCCTTGCTTCATAGGATCCCAAGGCATAGTATTCAAATTCTTTCTTTGTTGCCTCCATGGCTAGAAGGGATGGACAACTTTCGGCTTCGAGGCTAAATGGAAATGTAACTGCCTATTTATGTTTATGCTTTTGAATCTTGTCATATTTAAGCAATTGTCTTGCTACCTCCATTATTACCAACTTACTGGGAGGATATCTTGGAAGTCTCTTTGAGCAACATGTACTTCCCACTACTCTAATATATGTGAACTTTAGAAACTAGATATACCACGACCATATTTCTTGACAAACTTCTTCGCTTCATTGGTCAACCTCTTGTGAGTAGCCTCTTGGAAAATTCTCACAATCTTCATAGCAAATGCATCATTGAATATTTTGAACTGCTGCTTGTGGAGATGTAATTGCAGATAGCATTCATGTATCAAGTATTGCCCTATTTTCACTCCAGCTTGACCCAAATATCTCATTCCTAGATATCTAAATATCATTGCTATCATGTAGAACAAATATGAACCCATGAAGAATTTCTTCGAATCATGTAGCATTCTCAATTGAAGATCCAAGTTATCCCTAACGATCCTGGCCCAATCAAACATCACTTCTCCACTTGAAATCTTATCCATAAAATAAAACATCACTGGTTCAAAAAGTCCACCCTAAGGGCTCTCCATTACCCTACTCAACATCATGATGAGATCGCCATAATCCTCTTGAAAATCTGATTTGGATAGCTTTGGCAACCTTGAATGGTGCTTTCTTGGCTCAAGTAGCTAACCACTGCAAATTATGGTGGAGCAGTCATCTGGTTTGTCATTATAATGTCTCAATGCTTCATCTTTGGTGATGTAGACACCCACCTTGTGATGTGGAATGTTGAATGTGTTGTCCTCAATTTTGTATTCACAAAATTGGACAACCCTACGCAATTTTCTCATGATTCTTAGGCGAAATTCTCTAAGTTTGGTGTTCTTAATGGTGTTTTACAAAGGCAATTAGTTATCCTTTGAAAGTCCTAAGTTTTGCATCCTACAAATGCCACTTTCAAAGGTTTCCATCAAGTTTATCTTAGTTTTTCTTGCTATGACGAGTTTTTCTTCCCTGACTGCAAGTACTTGATTTTTGGTAACATTCGAGTCTTTGTTTGATTTTTCTTGATTGTTTGGTTTGTTTTTTGTTTTGTTTTCTCCCTAGGATTGTTGTATTTTGAATTCCACTCATTTCGAGCTATCTTTAGCCTCAATCGGAGCTATATTTCAAAAGATAATAAGGAATTAAGTACACTGCAGATGGGATTTTTAAGCCTGACTGCAAGTCTTCATTTCTTATTTAAAATCTTGATTAAGTGGGCATTTTGTCAATAATCACATGTCGTCAAGGGTGTCATTTGCTTGCAATTTGGAATTAAAACTCCACCATTACATATTTGCAAGGGAATATATGATTTTTAAAGAGATTATAAAGAATTGGTGGGCTTTATGAGCTTCATTACATATTTTCTCTTTAGAAGTTTAAATGCTTGTAAATGTGCATGATAAACCCGTCTTCAAAACAAAATGATGGTTTTTAATTAAACTAATACTTGCTTAGTGGGTTTTCCAAGCTTATTTGCAAGTATTATTTTTGTTTTAAATAGAGGCATGTTCTTGCAAAACAATTCCTAAAGCCCGTCCAAAGACAAGGTGGCAGTTTTTTAGGGCTTTACATATGTAATTTGAAGTTATCAAATGACTTACGAATGCTCATAAAAAGCTTGTCATTAGCTAATAAAGGCAAAAGTGGTGATTTTTGAGTGCATTGCATGACTTAAAACCCGTCCAAAGGTGTTTTAAGACTAACTTTTATTAAAACTATTGCATGTATATGGAAATGAAAATCTCGTCACTGCCTTTTATATATTGTTTTTGACTTGCAATGACAAAATAAAGTCCCATCATTATGCAGGGATGTCTTTTGTTATATGTAATACATATGATAAAAAGCGTTTTTAATTATAAAATGATTTGCAAATGCTCATCAAAAACCCGTTGGTGGTGCTTGAAGGCAATTTTTAAAAGCATTGCATATGTATGTTGAGTTCAAAAGACCGTTTTTATTCAAAAACATTGTTTTTAGACCATGAAACATCTTGCGCAAGGCATTAAAAAGCCCCTCATTATTGTTCTAAAACATTTTTAACTTGTAAATGATGTCTAAAAGCCCGTTTTATTAGTTTTTGAAGTCGCTGCTGCAAATACAAAGCGTTTTTACATGCATCGGCCTTCCAAAAACCTGTCATTGCTGTTTGAAAGCATTTCCAGCATATGCAATGTTGTTTTAAAAGCCCATCTAGGGCATTTAGAGCATTTTTAAAGGGAAGAAACACATTCAATCTTGCAATGTGAGTTCCAAAGCCCATCTAGGGCAGAAACAAAACATTTTTGAAGGAAATAAAAGCATTTCTAAGCTGTAACGTCAAGGGAAAAGCCCATCCTAGGGCAGAAGCAAGTTATTTTTGAAAAACAATAGCATTTTCAGCCATGTAAAAGCATTTCAAAAGCCCGCCTAAGGCATTTTGAAGCATTTTTGAAGGGGAAGAGATCATTTCAAGTTGCAACAACGTTTGAAAAACCTGTCCTAGGGCAAACTCAAAACATTCGCAGCTTGTATTGTTGCACAAGGATCACGTTTTAATTCCTTGGACGCCATTTTTAGTCTCTATTGCAAGTTGCCTTGCTATGCACGGCTGAGAACCCGTTTTTTATGTTTGAAAGAGTCTTTGAGCTGCTATTTTCCAGCATTATGGTTTACATTCTCAGCCATTTGTCGAGAGATCATCAAAGACTCAAACTTGCATTGATTGTTAAGGAGAATTTAGTCAAGTTTGGTTGCCTATTTAGCCAAGATTTGGGGATCTTTTCCCAAATTCGAACCAGCAAAGATTTGGAGTTTTTCTTCAAAGTTCAAGCATCTTTTTCTTCACATTTTGGTTCTCAGCAAGAGAAATAATGCAAGTTAAACAATACATGTTCTTCCCAAATGATGCAAGTTGAAAAACAGGTTCTTCCCACAAAGAGAGAGTCCAAGTAATGCATTTTTCCCCTTTCTACAAACGGAATTAAAAAGCCTGTCCATGAGTTTGTCTTTCCAAAAAAGAGCTAAGTTTTTCTCTACTTATAATTGGAACTAAAAAGCCCACATGCTAGTGTTTTTCAAGCACTTTTGAACTCTTTTTTCGAGCTGCAAATGGACTTTAAAAACCCATTTGTAGGCATCAAGTTCCTTCCAAATAACTTGTAATAGGAAATAAAAACACCACTTATTAGTAAAAAGTCTTCCCTCATATATATGCCTTGCATCTTTTATATATATATATATATATATATGCCTTGCATCTTATTTCCGTATCATATACTTGCATTTCATCCACCTGCAGTGCTCCAAAAAAACCTCGTTTTTCATCTTTTCTCCCATTTAAAAGGCTGATTTCAACCACTTTCTTCCATCTTTTATTGCTCAAAGGCCTTCTAGTCATATCAAACATGCATAGCTCCAAATTTGCAAAGTTCTAGCTTGGAAGAAAGATCCACAACTTCTCCTATTTGCCCACATGATCTACCTAATTAACAAATCATGGCATTGGTATTATTTTGCAAACAAACTCGAAGATTTGGACACGAAGATGAAATCAATCACATGGAGTCTACAAGGAGCTGAAAACGATTGAGAGCATAGGAATCTTTCAAGACTGATTTCAAGAAAGGTCAAAGTGCAGATGTTCCCACTCATGTACAGATTTGAAGATTTTTGACATCTGGCAATCTAGTGATAGGAAGACCGACAAAGGATGATGTAATAGGAGTCATGTCTTATTAGACACTTAGTTTATTTTCATTATGCAATTTGTTTTTGACCGATTATATGTAATGTAGAAACAAGATGTAATTGCATGTGATAGTATCACCTGCAAAGTTGTAACATGTAATCACATTGCAGGAAATCAAGACTTGCAATGTTGAATAAGTCAAAGTAGGTTTTTGAATAGGTCAAAGTTTGTTGGGTTTCTCCCACCTTTTTCTCTTAGCCCCTCACCTATATATAGGAGGGCGCTTCATTGTAATTATCATCTTTTGGCAATGCCAGAAAACTCTGCCAGTTTGTATATGCACTCTAAGACTTTGAGCTTAGATGTAAATTAAATTGCTTTCAATAAAAGAGATAGGTTGTTCAGAGACTCTACCCAAACTGTGATGTGACGACATTTTCTTGAGTTGATTGTGAGTTCTATGCTTTGTTCAAAGAGGATTTGAATTCAATCTTGCAGACTTTGAGCTGCATATTGCGTTCAGAGTTATAATTTGATTTGTGTTTTTTGGAGACTTTGTGCTGCAAAAGAGGCAGGTTAATATAGTTGATAGTGGCTTCAAATACTTAAGGCTAAAAGACTTTGTACTTCAACGTTAAGAACTTAATAGAAATTAGTGAATATTTGGTAAGAGAATTTGTGCCTTACCGTTTGTTCAGATTATTAAATCTTCATTCGGGATAAGTGCTAGAAGACTTTGGGTTCCTTCAACTGTTCCACCCATATTAAAGTAGATTGGTGTCTTTTGTGTTGTTCTTCGTCAACTCACGAGCCATCGATATTGTCGTACCAATAGGTGTTTTTTGTTGAATTTTAGTGTTGTTCATAAGTTGTTTGTAAAGTCATTCTTGAAGAAAGAGGAATTGAGCAAAAGAACCCCCCTATTTTGTAATTTCCAGTTAAGTTTCTATTGGAGCCACCTACGATAAGAAGGGAGCCTCCCCTATTGTTGAGAGGAAGGAGAAATCTCATGAGACATTGCCTAAGTTACAGTTTTGCAAGTTGTGGTCACAATGACTTACAAAACTTTTAGCCAACAGGATGTTTCATCAATCGCCCTCTCCGTGAGTGTTACCAATATCTTCTTATCTTTCCCATAACGAATTGATCTTGTTTGAGGATCATAATGCTTGGCACACTCGATTATCAACTCCAGGCACTGCATCGTTGGCTGGAAAGTTGTAGCTTAAATTATTTCATTCCCTGTCATCCTCCTTGCCACCATTGAAGGGGTGTCTCTAAACATTCGGTCTCTAACATGTATCATGTTGACTAGTCTGAGGTTTGTGTCTCCAATCTTTCTCCATTTTGAAGGAAATCCCAACTCAGGTACCATCTCCTTGGTATTATGCTTCAATTGAGCTTGCCTATCCTTCCTTGGATTCCCAATCCTAGGCTCCGACATTTTTCAACTACAAGGCAACAACCTTCATTAGAAACTTAAATTTAATATTTAGCTTTAAGATCAAACTTTTGAAACCCAAAAATGAAGTCCACGCACTTGAAACCAATTTCAATAGACTTTGACTATGAATGAAAAATGAACCTTCTAAATCACTCAAAGCAGATTGCATTTCTAAGACAAAACAATGATTTAGAACGAACTTCTTAGAAGCAAAGTTTATCAAAATATATTTACCATCTTCATCAAAGGCTAAGATCGCCATTAAAACTCAATACCTTGCTGCCTATCACAAAAATTCTGAGTTTATACTTTCAGGTCTGCAAGGAATTCTTCTTACACTTGATTTTTCTCCTCAAATTTCTGATTTTTAGCCTCTAAGCCTGATGGAATCTCAATGTTTTTGCAATTAAGGATTGAGTTTGATGGGATTTGTCTTTCTAAACCCTGATTTTGTGCGCAGATTTGTAATTTGTAGCCCCCTTTATTTCTGATTATCTTGGAAATTTTAAAGTTATTAGCCCAGATTTGATGGACCTGGGGCTGCTAGGTGTTTGACTCCCACTAATAATCAATCACTTTCTCCCAAATTGATCTGCTGTTATGAAATTCACCAAGTATTGAATCAGGTCTGCTCTTCTTATGATTGCACTCTGCTTGTCTTATTTTGATTTTGTGGTGAAATGAAATGACCTCACTTCCTTTATATGGGCAACTAAAGGTCAAATATCATGACCGCTAGCTAGGCCGACTTGCCTTGGGAAAATAAATATGTTTTTTTATTTAAAATTTTCTTTCTCCTTATCCCCAAATGCAGGCCAACCTGGCCTAAATTCAAATTTTTTGATTGATAAAAATTCATTTTTGTCCTTTGAAATACTCAATTTTCCCCTTGTTGATCGACTTGGAGGCAAATCTGTGTGTGTGGCTGAGTTTTACCCTCCAAAGGAGGTGGCAGAAATTAGGGGGTGCTTGTCCAAGGGTGGACAAGAGGGGTAGAATCCACCACCTCCATGTCCAGCCTTGGGCAAGAGGAAGGCAAAATCCACCACCTCTATGTCCAGCCCTCATTTGCCAACGGACATGGTCTTGGACATGAAGATTTCGATCAATTTCATTCCTATACCAATTTCACCTTTCTTGCTCAGCAATTTCATTTTGGCATCCAATCCTTGATCAATTTCACTCCAATCTGCAAGTCGTGACTACAAATTTCCCTTCAAGGATCTGATTTTAACATTTTGTTGATCTTTGGCCGCTCAAATCTTAATCAAACTTGGAGGAAAACTGATTTTCAAGCATTAATTCCACCTATTTTCAATGCCCCCAAGCCCATGGAATGGCACTTTTATGTCAAAATGAGGGCAGAAATTCATGGTCTTCATCCAAGAGTGGACAAGAGAGGGACAGAATCCGACCCCTCCTTGTCCAAGCTTGGCAAGAGGGGGTCGGAATCTGGCTCCTCCTTGTCCCTGCCTCTATGCCAAGGCTTGGACTTGAAGCCTCATTTTCTTTACTCTTTGTTTGCAATTCCATTTTCCCATTGACTTCTTCCCATTTTATTCATTACTCACTCTTCATTTCTCCTTTGTCAAAATTTCATGGTTGCATCCATTTGGCTTCTCCTTTGGCGATCATCTCAACTTCATCTTTCTTCATCTTTATTCACCAAGTGTTCTTTCTTATCTCGCTCTTCTCCATTTCAATTCTCACCAAGTGTTTTCCATCATCACGTTCATCAATTTCCACGCCTCACTTCATCCTTTATTAGTGGACAAGGTTTGGTTCACAACTTGGATCCACTTCACTCAAACTAGTTCTAGACTTTCAACTCAATCTCCCTTCACCCCTTGACTAAGAACCAGATTTCACACCTAAGATATGCATTGGTTTGGCTCTAAGATGGGCAAAAATTGCTCAAACTTATCCCTCTCGCTTGAAGAATTCAGAAATTGCTCCTAGACTAAGGCAAGCTAAGCCACCTAACCTACTCCCAAGCAAAAGAGGGGGTCCCCATTCACAATGGAGCGATGGTGTGAAAACCTCACAACAGTTCCTTTAGCCTGGTGTATCATGATTGATCCACATCTCAGATATTTCAGATTTAGAGGATTTTTTTAATCCCAATCTCTATGTCAAACATATTGGTGATGACATAATGATCCTAATTGTTTATGTCGATGACACTATCATAACCAATATTATTCAAAAGGTAAAATCTGATATTTGTTCATTTTTTGAAATGATATATCAAGGTCTCCTACGCTATTGCCTAGGTGTAAAATCTTGGTCATTTCAACAAAATGAATATACCAAAACACTTTTGGAAAAGCTAAAGTTGAATAAATGTCATCCAACAGCTATGCCCACTGAAGTCAGGATGAAACTCTTGATGCACTGATTTGCTACTGGTCAATAAAACAGACACTGATTTGCCACTGGTCAATAAATCAGTTGACCACCAATTGGTGGGAAGGCTGATTAATCTTATGAGCACTCAATCATATTTTAGTTTTCCAGTAAGCTATCTTTCCCAACTCATGTCTAAGCCACAAGAACATTGGCAAGCCGCAATAAAATTTATTTACTATGTTAAAAGAAGCCTTAACTTTGCCATTTGATACCAACGATCTGCTTATTCATGCTATCTGGGTATACTGAATCCAACCAGCCCAGATTGGTATATGCTTTTGCTCTTAGCTCAAGAGTAGTTTCTTGGTGAAGCAAGCTCCAAAATATAATTTCCTAATATTCCACTAAAGTAAAATATAAGGCAGCCCATAGTGCAGGTTGTGTGACAATATGGTTGCAAAAGATATCTTCCACTTTACCTAACATTATCGACTTCATTTTGATATGATATTTGAAGTGTGGTCAAGTTGGTAAGAATTCAATTTATCATGCCAAAACAAAGCATATTTAAGCTCGTCATCATTGCATCCAATAGGATGTCAATAATGAAGATGTTTATCTTTATCATTGTCCTACAAAGGAGAAGATGGCTGACATAACGACTGACTATACTTCTTGGAAATAAACATTGGCATATCTCTAGCATGATTAACCACCTCTTGGACACATGATACTTGAGTGCATTATTCATGGAATGCACACAATGAGGAGTCCACACCAAATATGCCTAAAGGCTGCCTCAGTTAATTTTCCTATAGCTTAGCACACATATGCTACATTTGTCACTAATTGCACCAAGTTCCCTGGCCCAACCTCAATAGCTGCTCTAAGGATTTAAAACCAAATGCAACGTCCTTGCAATGCCCAAAACAATCCATAGCTCTAAGGAAATAAGGGTTCTCTATACATGTGACCATAATGCTAATGAGTGGATAATGACTAATACTTGTCAACCCATCCATGCTTATAATACATCCACTAGTGGCCTTCATAGCTTTCATTTTCCATATTGGAATATAAATCTTGGTATAGTTCTTATATTAGATTGTTGTCCTCAATTTCTCTCCCCTGGTGGCACATATGATGGTCCTACTCTACTTATTTTTAACACAACCTCCTTATAATAAGGAGAGAGGGCCACATGGAATGGAATGCCATTGGCAAATAAAAATTGCTGGTGGTATCATCTACTGCATCCCTATTCTGCACATTGAATAACTCTACCACCATATTTGTAACATGACCAGTGGTCATTCTAAATTTCCCTCTAGGTTCTATTGTGGCTGCCCCTAAACTACAAGGAAAAGTATAAATAGAATAATCTAAAACTCATCGATCTACGATATTCCTAGTTCTAGTAGGAGTAGGAGCCCTCAATGTTAGAGCAGCAGCTATAAGGCTTCAGTCACTAGCATAACCCTACAAGTTATGTATTTCAATTGTTTGTTGAAGTGGCAACCCTTGACATACTCCTACAGCTTTTCCTATGAAATAAAGGTGTGCATTAACTTGTGATGCTGCCTTGAAATTCAGGTTGATAAAAATTAAATCTTTGTAGCCTAGTACCTCTCATTGACCCAGATTTTGTTTGCAATTTAGTGGCATATTGTTTTAAAGGTGACTTTATCAAAAAAAACCTAGCAAAATCCTCTAATAATTTGTTAGGGCAACTAAAATGTGCACTACCAAAAGAACTAGTTTCCTCAACGCCCCATATTTATAGTTGGAGTCTCTGACTAAACTCCCACAAGATCTTTCTGATCCTCTTCCTCACACAAGTTGTGAGAATTAGAACTTGTAATATCCCCAACCGGATATTCTTTCCCAAATTTCTCTCAAATAATTTTCAGAAATATAAACCAATAAATTCATGCAATGGCTTTCAGATTAACCAGCAAAAATACTAGAAAAATCCCAAATAAACTAGTCTCAAAAACATTATTGCATTTCAATCTTCAACAGTACAATAAAATATTCCAATCTTAAATACAGAAGTAACCGTCAGATTGGAAAACTAGAAAGAACCTGAAACTCCATGTGAACTCCATTGCGAATCCACCTCAAAAAGAAGAACAGGGTTTGCGTCCAATCCACCACGAAAGCCTGAAGGTTTTTGTCATCAGGTTTCAAACGAAAGCTAAAAGATTCCCCAAATCTCTACAAGAGAAATCTGAAAATCAAATCATAAATCCAAGCATGCTTAAATGAATCAAGCTTTCTTCTTTTAATGCCCAAGTGCAATGACTCTTCAGTTTCCCCTACCTGTCTCATCATCTTCTATTCTTTTATTTAAAATGTCCTTTTTACCACTTAGGGGAATAAATGGCCCTTTTTAATAATAAAGTGACTTATTAATATGTGCCTTAATTTAATAGTCACTTTATTAAATAACTATTGAATCTTTTGGCATTAAGATAAATAACCAATCAAACTCGGAACATGTGTGATAGGCCATTGGAAAAGTTTTGACAAGCAGATCCAAGTCCAATATTGAAATGCCAAAAGTACGGAACCCTGTTGACTTACTATAAATAGTATCTTGGAAACCCTGCTAAATCACTCTAATTGGCCTGAAATTGAAAGTGCCTAGGCCAAAACTCACACTGATCCCTGTAAAGTCCTGGTTAACCCACGGGACCATGGTGAAAAGGGCTAACAACGCATCAGGAAATAATGGGCTAGAAAAGGGGACATTACAGTCCTCCCTTCCCAAAGATTGCTTGCCCTCAAGCAATCTGTATCTGCATGTTGTGATCAAAATGCCTGGATCCCATATCAACCTCAAGGAAACTGCTCCATCAAGCCATTGTGCTACTCTGATACAAACATGTCCAGAATTGTGAAGCCACTCATCAATACCCCACAACAGCAATGCATCAAACATACTAATACCAGGATCCCAAACTATCATGTCGTCACGACCATCAGATATAAGGAGATAGAAATGTCTCAAGGAGCTATCCACACTAGACAACTCTCCATCTGTGAGTGATTTCCTATGGAAATGTATACCACCCATCCTACAATAAATCATAGCTGCTCATCCTAAACTACTGATGTAGGAATCAAACTGCTCAATAGCTGAAATCAACACCAAAGGTGTAGGAAGGCTAATACTACAATCATCAATCTGAAATGCTCCTGAGCACATAGGTGTCATGAGTAAGGAAGGGGCTGAAAACCCATCCCCTATGATCAAAAAATAACTCCCATCAATCCTCAACCAAGATCTATTCAACTGTTGAAGCATAAAATCCATCCAACTCATATGTAAGTTAGAATCTGAACCCAAGTGTAAGCTGATCGAAGAATAAGCAGCAGTACTAACTCTGGAAATCGATCCACCACTCCAATCTTGTGACAAAAATTCATCACTAGAAACTACACCGGGGTCCCAAATCCTGTAATCAATCCCATCCTTGTCATGGAAATCGAAAAGATCTTCCTCATCCAGCTCAAAAAGTGGATTATCAAATGTCCAATCAGCAACCATCTCAAACAACAAATTGTCAACCATCTAAATGTTATCCAACTCATATTGAAGTTCTGGCGGTTCCAAAATTTTGGTACTTGATCTCTTGGGGTGGCTATCCAAATCATAAGTCTGTTGAATGCTATCAAGTTCCTTGATCACCTCCCTGAAAAACTCAGTCCTTTCCTTGTTCTCCATTCCCTGAATTGATCGAAGTTCTGGCGGTTCCAAAATTTTGGTACTTGATCTCTTGGGGTGGCTATCCAAATCATAAGTCTGTTGAATGCTATCAAGTTCCTTGATCACCTCCCTGAAAAACTCAGTCCTTTCCTTGTTCTCCATTCCCTGAATTGATTAGTGACCAAAATCTGATTTTCCGCTTTTTGAAAAGTAACCCGAGTATTATCCAATGTCTCTTGAGCAACATTAAGCTCCTTGTTGAGCTTATTAACCTCATCCTCTTTTTTCCTCAATTGATTAGCATATATTTCAGCAACCTTTAAAATGCAATCCATGTCTGAAAGTAGACATAAATAATCTGATTTCAAAGATTCAAAGGCTACTTTGACCCACTGTAAATCAGCGACATAAGAATCACCTCCTATACCACTTTGTCATTTTCCCATCTGAGCCTTCCTGTAGAGATCTTCAATGATCTTGTGAGTGTCATCATGATGTACTAAAGCAGCAACAACTATATCAAAATTAATTTTCAGCTGATTCTTCAAAGAATCATTGTTATTTTGAGATGCATTTTCTAATTGGTCATCCAAATCGCCATCATGCCATAAGTGAGTTGCTGCTATAAAGAACACATGATTCATCATCCCCTTTACAGGTGTTATCAATGTCATCATAGGCCTCCACATCCTTGTTTGATTGATCTGCATGCAAAGTCAAGGCTGCTGCCATGTCATCATTTTCAAACAATTTCTCAAGATGTGAAGTTTCATAAACTTTTTTGGGAACATCTTGAGATACCATCATGCTCTCAGATTGAGTAAGACTATCCTCAGCAGCATGTTTATCAATTACAACCTCAAAGTCACCAATGAAGAGATTTGTATAACCCATACTTTGAACAATATCTGAATCCATCTTACCACCAATATTTGTGTTATTTTGTGGGGGCAAATCTGCGACAATCCTATCTTCTTCATTGCTGGTCTGAATTTCTTTGGCTGCCTTATCCTCATTGCAATTCCCACAATCATGATTAGGTGTCCAACTTTGCTGGAATGTGAAACAAATCTGCTCTCTTCTCATTTTGTTCTCGTTCATTTCCGGAGATCCTTCAACCTGTAAGCCTCTTAGTTCATTTTTAGTCATGTGTTCCTTGAACTTTTCAATTTTATGTTCAACCAATCTTCTTGAGAACTCATAAGCAATAGGGGGTACAGCTTGTTCCTTCCTCCAAATAGCTAATAAATCTGATTGCATTTGCTTGCATATTTCATCATTTTCATCAAAGGATTAAGGACATCATGGTGTGCATGCAAGCCCTCACATTATCTAGATGATGCTTCCTGATTTCAGCCAAGAAGCATTGAAACATTTGAAGAATCAAATCATTACATTCAAGGTCAATCATAATGGTAAATGATCTGACCCTTGTCATAATTTCTAAGATCTTAACCCTCTTAAGAAAGGTAGGGCCTCTGTCATCATGTAACCCCTGAAAGCTTTTCACAATCAGCTGCAAAACCTTCATCAACACATCATCATTATAGGGTGCTATAGGAGTTGTTATCCATGTAATCTCACTAAGACATGAAGCCACTGCAAGCCTAACATCTCTATGTGGATGCTCCATAAACTTTTGTTGAACCAAAATGAGCATTGAGGGCTGCAAGGCCCAATTAAGAAGTCTCCAATCTGCCTGGTCTACTTTGGACAAACATATTTCCAATTCTTCTAACTTAGGAAGAAGAGCATCCAGAGACTTCAAAGATTTCAATTGTAAACCAATTATATAGAGCTCATTCCCGATTTTTGTTTCTTTCTGCAGGTCTCACAGTTGTTCACCATTAAATGTGTCATTAAATTTTTGTGAGAAAAGGTTTCTTTTCAGATTTCCATTTTGTACTAATTTCAAAATTGCAATTATTGAGACAAATTATCAAATGGATTGTCTACAACATACTCATAGAATTCCTTGATTGCTGAGTTAGAAATTCAAATAGTTTTCAGTCTTACTTGAGTTACAAATAATGATCAAAACACCTGAAGGAATGACAGTATACCACAGATTTACAAACAGGGCTGAAATATAAGTTTTGACCTGTTTAATCTCTGTAATAACTCTTGCATACAGTACCGGTGTATTCAAAACATCTTCAATGGCTATAATTTGAATTACTAATGGAAATTCACTGGCAGCAAATAAGCAACTAGCTGTCCTGCTTGAGCTCTGTACTATGCTTGAATTAGCCACTGCAAATAACTTGCTATCTGATCTTTGAGGATAGTTCAATAACATGGAATTCCCATTGCTGCAGTTCTACTCCCAATCACAACTCAACCGAAAGAAAATTGTCACACTAGTCCTCCTTCAAGGTGAAAACACTGCAAATACTTCATGCCCAGAATGTTCAATACTACTGTTCGTTGCAGCTACAAATTTCCACGGCACCTATCAGAGGCGAATTTTCTATGCATGGGTAATCCAAATATCTCCAGCTAGCCACAACAGTTGTAAATGCCCAACACCAATGGTGGTGTCAGTGTTATTCACAAACCAAAGCTGACCTTTCCAGAAAACGTCACCAATTTTGTGTAGATACCAACAAACTTATGAAGAAAATTAATTGAACCATTGCAAACTCATGGAAACAACTTCAGAAGTTCGTTTCTGGATTCTCATCAGCAACATAAAATCCCATGAAACAATCGCTAAACACCTTCAACAGTTTCGCACTTATTCTTCCCCTTTGCTTGATACTTCCATAGTTTCGATATCTTCTGATGAATTCCAGTTCGGTATAAATTCTACAGATGTGTCTCCTGTTAATCATCGTTCACAATAAGTTGACCTTAAATGGACTTCTAACAGAGTTCTCCTTCAAATGTTTAGCGCAATTCCCCCAAAAACTGATAGTTGCAATAGTCGCATTGAAAGCTTATAGTCTACTCTATTGGGGAACTCACAGCTTCTATCTAATCACTCCACCTCTTTCACTACTAAGTCAAATAGCTTTAACATGAGTGACATAGCTTTGGAAGATGAAACGCACTCTGGTATAGCCTTGGCCACTCATATTCCAGTCTTAATTTACTCATAGCATTGGATTTTTGTTGCTAAAATGGATATTGGAAGAATACGACAGTTTGCCAGATTTTGAGTGTCTGCGGTAATCACCAGGTTACCAATTTGATGACAGAAAGCTTAGACAACCACGGCCACCTTAACGGCAATACAAGCGGTCTGTAGAACAATTTATTGTAATCCTGTCATATGCCACAATCTTCAAACTCTCATCTCTTCCGTTTGCAAGAAACCCTATATGAATTCCCGTGCGAAAATTATTCTGGGTGATGTCGTCTGCCTTTGATAAAAATGAGGAGTTTGAGCCAATAGAAACACTCCTCTTCTCAAATATTTAGCCCAAACTTTAGAGGACCTCGTGGATATAAGATATATTGCCAAATTTCCATTATTCTTCAAAGATGAAGAAAATAATATATCTCCTCAAAAAGATTTCAAATAAAATTATACAGTTCACAGTCGAATATTAGAAAAGCAGCCAAAAGTTTAATCTTTGCCAAATATAATCATTGGGCCCACAACTATGAACTCATAACAATATTATTTGTGTTTTCCATCAAATATTAATCAACTTTAAAGTATCCCGCCCAAATATTTCACACCTCCAGTATAGTCTTCAGCATGGAATTGTCACGATTTTATAGTTTTCACCAAGTACAGATAAAAATGAAAGCCCACAACTATAATCTGAAACTTAAATTATTTTTCTCACACCCAAACAGTAAACCGGGCCCACCGAAAAAAAAATTCCAAGAACTTAAAATGAGAAAATATTATAATCTTCAACCATCAAATATTTTATTATTGCCAAACTTCACACATTCTTATAGCGTGATGATTTTAAACGCGACAATACATTGGACCTCAATAAATAAATCAGAATCGCATTAGACATAGAATGGGTCCAGCGAAATATTCTCTTCCAAATATGATATTCAGACCAAAAAAATTATTGCCTCATTAATTCATTTCCTGGTGTTTATCGCACACTTATATCAAGGTTTGGTCGCACAGTATTATTATTCTGAAAACTTTTCTTTCCAAACCATTAATTATATTTCAAACCTGCAATCACTTATTTGCAAATTTATCCTCACATTCCAAACAATCGAGATATAGTCCCTTGTTGTTCAACAAAACTCACAAGCTGGCAAGAAAACCAGCTCTGATACCACTGTAATATCCCCAACTAGATATTTTTTCCCAAATTTCTCTCAAATAATTTTCAGAAATATAAACCAATAAATTCACGCAATGGCTTTCAGATTAACTAGCAAAAATACCAGAAAATTCCCAGATAAACTATCTCAGAAATATTATTGCATTTCAATCTTCAGCAGTACAATACAATAACATATTCCAATCTTAAATACAAAAGTAACAGTAAGATTGGAAACTAGAAAGAACCTAAAACTCCATGTGAACTCCGTCGTGAATCCACCTCAAAAAGATGAACTAGGTTTGTGTCCAATCCACCATGAAAGCCCTGAAGGTTTCCGTCCTCAAGTTTCTGAGACAAAAGCTAAAAGCTTCCCCAAATCTCTCCAAGAGAAAACTGAAAATCAAATCATAAATCCAAGCATGCTGAATGAATAAAGCTTTCTTCTTTTAATGCCCAAGTGCAGTGACTTCAGTTTCCCCTACCTGTCTCATCATCGTCTATTCTTTTATTTTAAATGTCCTTTTTACCACTTAGGAGAACAAATGGCCATTTTTAATAATAAAGTGACTAATTAATATGTGCCTTAATTTAATAGTCACTTTATTAAATAACTATCGAATCTTTTGGCATTAAAATAAATAACCAATCGAACTCGGAACAACATGTGTGAAAGCCCATTGGAAAAGTCTCGACAAGCTACTCCAAGTCCAATACTGAAATGCCAAAAGTACAGAACCCTGCTGACTTACTATAAATAGTAAGTATCCTGGAAACCCTGCTAAATCACTCTGATTGGCCAGAAACTGAAAGTGCCTAGGCCAAAACTCGCACTGATCCCTGTAAAGTCTTGGTTAGCCCACAGGACCATGGTGAAAAGGGCTAACGACGCATCAAGAAATAATGGGCTAGAAAAGGGGACATTACAGAACTCATAGTGACGTTGCAAGAAACAAACGCGGAGATTTTCTTTTCATTTTTCTTACTTAGAAGCACGAGACTTAGAAGAAGTGGATAAACAAAAATACAAATCCTAGTTCTTCAACCTTTATCAAACAAGTATTCCTTTTGTTTTTCTTGCTTCAAGTCGCACGAAGCATAGAAGAAGAGAATACACAAAAGATGAAATCTTAATTTGACTTGTGAATTTTAAATTTCTAATCAAATATTTATGCAACTTTGCAAAAGAACATTTATAAATAATTTTACAAATAAATTTGAAAACCTAAATATTGAAGTTGCATGGAGCATAGAATGAAATGACCCTAACCGGCCATCTACTAATTTGTCCCCAATAAATCACATGCAGATTCGAAAACCAATAGAACATGCAAATAACCATTGAACTGACAACAATAACCAGTAGCTATATTCATATAACCAGCAAATACATTCTCATGAAATAACTCAAAAATATGGTTTTGTATTATACATCAGCAATACAACAACCAAACATTACAATATCGAATCCAATTCGAAATATAGCAAAGAACAGTAAGACTGGATGATAAGAACTTGGTAAAACAATGGCGGACTCTGAAGTGAATCCGCACCGGGATGAATTGGGTTTCCGTCCAATCCACCAAGAAATGCTGAAGGTTTCCGTCCTCAGATTTCTAATTCGATAGCTGAAGCTTCTCGAATTCTCAAGGAGAGATAAAAATCCATAAACTAAAGCATTCTGAATGAGACTTCAAAACCTCCTCTTATGGCTGCAGCTGAGACTCTTCAATTTCCCCACTGTGACCCTTCATATGCCCATTTCGTCTCTTTATAATTTCACTTTAAGTCACTTTTAAATAAAATGACCGTTGAGTTATAAAGTAAAATAATGAATAAGTGAAGAAATCTTTCGTCATTAAAACGGAGGCCCAAATGAGCTCGGATGCCGACATGTGATAGCTCGTTGAAAAGCTCTAGACGAGACGCTCCAAGTCCATTACTGAAAAGCCGAAAATTTTGAACCCCTGCTAACTTACTAAAAATAGTAAGTACCCTGAAAACCTACAGAAACGGCTCCAATTGGCCTAGAACTGAAACCACCTAGGCCAATTATCTCCTGGAGCACTGCCACGCCACGGTTAGCCCTTCGAAACAAGGTAAATAGGCTAACGACATAGCTCAATATAATGTACCCCAAAAAGGGGACATTACAATCATCCCTTCCCAGAGATTGCTTGCCCTCAAGCAATCAGTATCTACATGCTGAGATCAAATACCGGGATCCCAAACCAACCTCTAGGAGGCGGCTCCACCAACCAAACGTGTGAAACTGGCCCGGTCATCATGCCCCAATCTGTGAAGCCACTCATACAATAACCAAACAGCAGCCCATATAATGTTAGGATCCCAAATCACTGCAGGATCTAACGAACCAATCTGCCCTGTGCTGCTAACATTTGCAAGGAGGGTCTCAACCCAACTGAGAACCTCACTCCAACTGGGCTCTCCCGCGCCTCTACGGCCATATGCCAGAGAAAGCCAAATCTCATACCGATCGGCTCCAAAAATGAAAACCGACCTCAAATATGCCCCTATGATTTGTAGCCTGAGCCAGAAACTGCGCTAAAGAGGCAAACTGTCAAAATTGTCGGATAAGGCTTCCATCTGCAATGCACTGAATAGCTCTGTTGGAAACCCCGAATCAGCATAAGGACCCCATGATTGCCTCTCAATACCCGAAGTCATACAATGTATATCATTGTGTGAAAAATTCACACCAGCCAACATAACCAACATGCCAAACTCGATAACCCCGTACTGAAGGAGTCCTACCTGATCAACATCCTCATCGGGTGGTAGTGTAAGAAAAGACATAGCTCTCATCATGCCACTAGACATAGCTACCACTCCTGGACTGCGGGTACACAAACCACATTGTTCATCAACTGAGCTCATCCCGCTACTCCAACCTGATGACCACGGCTCACCTCTGATGATTGCACCTGGGTCCCAGACCTTGCGACTAACATCGTCCTCATCCTGGGGATAGGAAGTATCTCTCTCATCTAACTCAAAGAGGGGATTATCAAATGTCCATTCAACACCCATCTCAAACAAGGAGTTATCCATCTTCTAAAAGTGATCCAACTCACCAAGAAACTCTCGATGACCCAAAGATCTCCTCGGACAATTGTCCAAGTCATAGATCTGTTGTACGATGTCCAGCTCCTAAATCACCTCCTAATAGAATTCAAACCTATCCCTATCATCTTGCTCCCTGTACTGGCTAGAGACCACAATCTGATTTCTCGCCTCCTGTAGAGCAATACAAGTATGCTCCAAAGTGCCCTAAGTAGCACTAAGCTCCCTATTGAGCTTATCGATCTCAACCCCCTTATTCCTCAACTGCTCAACATATGTCCTGGCAACCTGTAACAGGTGGTCACGGTCTGTAAGTAGTCTCAAATACTCTAATTTCCAATCCTCGAATGCTGTCATGACTCCCTGTAAATCTGTAGTAAAGGATCCAATCCTCCTGTCGTCTTGCCCTTGATCTCTCTGAGCTGTCCTGTACAGATCATCAATGATCTGGTGAGTGCTATCATGGTGAACTAGCGCTGCAATAATGGCATCATCACTAACTTTCAGCTGACTCTTTAAGACACACTTCTCATCAGTGTTACCCTGAGATGCACTGCCAAATGGGTCATACATATCCTTGTGATGCAAAAGTGAAGTGATGCTAAAGAAGTCACATGATTCCTCATTACCGGAATCGATAAAGGTCTCCAACTGGTTACCACAACCTATAACCATGGAGTTATCAAACTCCGCCATCAAGTCACCGAAGTAGAATTCTGAATACTCACCACTATGTCCCGAAAGTGGGGTAGTCACAACTGTAATGTCTCTATCACTAGGCTACAATTTATCTTTCCCTTGATCAATCGTGCAAACATGCCCCTGTGACCAGCTCTCCTAGCATAAGAAACAAATCTACCCTGCACTCACTAAGTCATGGCCTATCACGGGAGATCCTACAACCTGTAAGCCTAATGATGCTTGTTCATTTTCAGATAATGAACTTATGAATCTTTCAGCCTGAAGCTTGATTAATTCAGCTGAGAGTTCATGTACCGTGGATGTGTACCTTATTTCTCCTCTCCATAATGCCAACAATTCAGATCGCAATTGTTTGCATAAGTCATAGTCCTCATCTAAGATTGAGGATAAGATAGTCACTGTGCCTGTCTTCACCCCATCCGGATGATGCTCCCTGTAATTGTCTAGGAGACACCGAAATAATTGTTGAATCATTTCATCATAACCAAGATTCAGCATGTGACTGAAAACTCTAGTGCTGGCCACTAACTCCAAAATTTTTACTTGTGTACCAAAGGTAGAATCTCTGTCATAGTTCAGTCCATCTAAGCTGTCTACAATCAGCTGTAACAGCTGTCTCCAAATGTGCTTGGTGTAAGGAACAATAGGTGTTGTAATTCGAGCGTTCTCATTGAGACATAAGGCAACTGCAAGCCTAACATCTCGAAGTGGATGACTCATAAATCTGCGTTGCACTAAGGCAACCATTGTGGGATGCATGGCCCAATTAAAAAGTCTGCAATCAGCTTGATCTATCCTGGATAGATATGAATTTATTCCATTGAGCTTGGCCAGCATGTTGCTTGCCATTTTCTGCTCCTCCAGTTGCCATCCAAAGCAACACAATTCATTTCCTATCTCCATTTCTTTCTGTATATCTCTGAGTTGCACACCGTAGAATGTGCCATTGAACTCCTTAGAGAAAATCGGACTTTCCAAAGTCTCCATGATTTAATTTTCACCAAGCTTGTGCCAAGACTAAATTGCTTTTCGAAACTATGAAATGTTGTCTCTGCAAAATTGATCCTGATTCCTTTTTGCTGAAGGTGCTTTACCTCTGTAATTATGAACTGCGGTCTCCACAATAAAATTCCTGATTTCTATTGGCTGTAAATGTGCAGTAAGTTTACCAACCCTGATCACTAAGTCAGCCTCTAATGCGGTTTTCTAGTTTACTTAAATGAATGAGTTCCAACATAAAATCTCATGGGATTTCACTATTAATTTCCTGATCACACTAACTGGAAGAGATCCAAGAATTTCCTCAGACTGCAAAGGATTGATACAGGGACCTGCTCTGTAATTACTACTTAATTTGTGCCCAGTATAGAAGTTCTGATTCGCTGAATAGTTGATATGCTTGGTTTGTGAATGAGTAAGTGGTAACCAAGTGGCCAGTTTGTCTTGAGAACTTCAAGTGAATTATTTGGACTGGCCGATTTGTAACATTTAATGGATTCTCAGGAATGCATTACAATCAAATTTAAATATTTCTCTAATCTAGCATAGAAGTGCTAAAAAAATGATTTCAAGAATATGCCTTCAGGAAATAGCATTCAATAATGTATATCAGTCCTCTTTAAAATAGTCTACAGACAGTGTGTTGAAATACATATGCAGAGGAAAGGAAAAGCTGAGGCTAACTTATTTATTCAAATTTCTCCACCACAAATAAGATAGCAATTTGTTAAATAGATACCGACCAGGCAATATGAGTTCTAGTGTGTAGGACGCTGGCTACCTCACCCGTGAAGGCCCATGAGCTGGGACTTGTCGCAATAGTGGCTCAAGCATGGATTTTATATTCACGCGAGCTGCCTGTGCTTGCGCACATTGGCTCAGTGCCTGTGTGGTTGACTTGATTTCCGCTAGACTCTCTGTCTCCAATTCACTGTTGGGTGCCAACAATGCACGACCCAATAGAATATGCAGGCGTGCTGCAAGGGAGGGACCTCCGGCTTACAAACTGTTTCAGATTCCAGTCGCTATATGCTCTTAGCAAGTTTTTGTAGAGCAAATCTCTGTCGATAACCAATCATTTCCCAATGCACAATGTGATTTCTGAAATTAATGGCAACTGCGCAGCTGAGAAGATGAACCGACTCCTCCTCAATGGTTCCCAGTTATCAAAGACTGAGCGGAACCATACGATAGCATCCCAATATTTCACTCTTTTTTTTTGTCCGACTAAAATCTTGTCAAATAACTATAGTGCCACGATTATTAAAATCAATCCTCTGCTATATTAACTACAACTCTTCATGACTGCAGCTCCTATGTTGATGCGGGCAGGACACACTTCACCATTTGCGTGCCTAGCAGCCTAGTCCCTTCCACGCTAGACGCATAGTGTCTAAACGCCTTACGCACAGCCGTACTTATCGCGCCTTTTGGCTTATACGCCCAATTTGGTGTATTCTTAAATGTGCAGCCTCCTTATACTATCCTCCAGTGTTTTTATCCTTTCATGAACACTTTCGAAGATCTCACTGCTCAAGGTTCTATTCTAGGACCCACATGCTGTCACAATAAACGCCCGACTTATAATGAAGTCCAAACAATAACCTTCACAATTAGCGAGACTCCCAATAAGTCAATACTTCGCTTCAAATTGCCATGCAGCTCGATCCAAAACGAAATTTATAGCGTCGAATCTGTTTGCGCGGAGGGTGAGGATAAGACAAGGTCTCGAGCTCCTTAACACTCGGCCTATACACACTATCTTCCTACGCTAAGCTGTTGTAAACATCTCCTCACAACTTTTAGTGCAATATTTGAAGTGATCACTCGAACCAGAATGTGCGCACACAGCAATGCTTGTGCTTGGAGTTGCTAAGAGTGCTTTTACTATTATTCTTATGTCGCCATATACTGAGAAGAAGGCTGTTGAAAATCGCAGAACAAGAGCGACTGAGGATTGAATGAACTCTTCCAAACTAAAAGCCCAAAACCACTCTTCCAATACAAATAAGGATTCTGAAGAAAGACCCCAGTCTATAAATGTTGTGGAATGAAATTCTGAAAAATATCAAATTTCTGAAGATAAAGGGTTTTCCCTTCTACTATTGTCACTTCACAAACAACTGATTTTCTATAGATAAAGTTGTAGAAGGAAGCTTCACAAAATCTCTACGAATATGTTACTGAAAAGAACCTCACAGGCTAGCAGGAAAACCAGCTCTGATACCACTGAAATGATCCTAACCGGCCATCTACTAATTTTCACCAATAAATCACATGCAGATTCAAAAACCAATAGAACATGCAAATAACCGTTGAACCGATAACAATAACTAGTAGATATATTCATATAACCAACAAATACATTCTCATGAAATAACTCAGAAATATGGTTTTGTATTATACATCAGCAATACAACAACCAAACATTACAATATTGAATCCAATCCGAAATACAGCAAAGAACAGTAAGACTGGATGATAAGAACCTGGTAAAACAATGGCTAACTCTGAAGTGAATCCGCACCAGGATGAATCGGGTTTCCGTCCAATCCACCAAGAAATGCTGAAGGTTTTCGTCCTCAGATTTCTAATTCGATAGCTGAAGCTTCTCGAATTCTCAAGGAGAGATAAAAATCCATAAACTGAAGCATTCTGAATGAGACTCCAAAACCTCCTCTTATGGCTGCAGCCGAGACTCTTCAGTTTCCCCACTATGACTCTTCGTATGCCCATTTCGTCTCTTTACAATTTCACTTTAAGTCACTTTTAAATAAAATGACCGTTGAGTTATAAAGTAAAATAATAAATAAGTGAGGAAATCTTTCGTCATTAAAACGGAGGCCCAAACGAGCTCGGATGCCGACATGTGATAGCTCGCCGAAAAGCTCTTGACGAGACGCTCCAAGTCCATTACTAAAAAGCCGAGAATTCTGAACCCCTGCTAACTTACTAAAAATAGTAAGTACCTTGGAAACCTGCGGAAACGGCTCCAATTGGCCTGAAACTGAAACCACCTAGGCCAATTATCTCCTGGAGCACTGCCACGCCACGGTTAGCCCTTCGGAACAAGGTAAATAGGCTAACGACACAGCTCAATATAATGTACCCCAAAAAGGGGACATTACATAGAGGTAGAGAATACACAAAAGACAAAATCTTAATTTTATGTGTAAATTTTAAAATTTAAAATCCTAATCAAATATTTATCCAACTTTGCAAAAGAAATATTTATAACAATTTTACAAATAGATATGACAACCTAAAATATTGTTGTTATAAAATTAAAAATTTACAAATTTGATGATTTGTAAAACTAAAATTGTAATTGTAATATGTAACAATGTCAACCCCTAAGGTCTAAATTAATTTTTAATCAGCTAAAATCACTAAATTGAACAATGAGAAAAAATTGTCATGAAACACCGAAGCCTACCTTGAGGCTTGAAGAACATGTTGATTCAACTGTGTATTGACAATTTGATTAAGTCTTCCCACTTGTTCTTACTCTAACTATTCCTACTGCCATCACTTGCAATCTTTCTCACTCTTGCACCTTGTTGTTGGAAGTCGACAATTCAATTATGTCTACCCACTTGCTCTTACTCTAACTATTCCTACTACCCTCACTTGCAATCTTTCTCACTTTTGCAGCTTCTACTGCAACTTTCAACCTTGCTGTTGAAACCTGGGAGTGATTTCCAATGAGGCTTAGATGCCTATTTATAGGTTTTTTTGTGAGTTCTTAGGGTTTGGGTGGGACCCATAGACCATTGGGTTCAGGGTTTGTGGCATATAAATTGAACATTTTTTTATTTTTATTTTTAATATTGAGTTTTTCATTGTCCTATTGCAAGGGATGCATGGAACTCCCAATTGAGAGACTCTTAGGAATCCCTTGAATGTGTCAAGGACATCTAGAGTTCCCAAGGCATCCCCAAACCAAAGGATGTCCCAAAAACCTTCATAGTGGGGAGGACATTGCCCACAAGTCCCCATATCCGAAAAACATGGGGATTTTTGGAGGAGACACATCCCCATGGAACAAGAATAGAAATATAGAAATCCACACAGTATATAAGAATGCACAATAGCTCATTTGATTATGTCTTGTCACAATGACTGTTAAGCAGCTCTGGCCATCTGCAAAGGGTCTTTGATTGTAGATTTTAGATTAGATTTCAACTTACCTAAAGATGCAGGTTATACCATTTTACTAGGTTGCAATTAATTGCCATAACACTTACTGGCTGACCTAGGGATGAATTGAATGCTGAACTTTAAGCTTTTATTTCATTGCAATGCTGCTTCAGGATAGTAAATCCAATCAATAGCAGAAAAGATAATCATAACCATAGAAAGGAGACTCGGACTCGGCACGGACTCAACAAGGCTGACCCAACTCAAGACATGGCAAAAAATTTGCAAGACTTGGCAGGACTCAGCAAAAACTCGGCAAGAGTCGGCAAAAACCAGGTTTGGGGGGAGTCTCGCCTAGCGCGAGATTCTAGCAAGTCCTGGGCCCCTAGGACTCGGCCAAGGTCACTTGGCTCAGAACTCACCAAGGCTCAACAATTCCTAGAGAGTCCAGGAACTATGGACTTGTATTCCATATCATGCAAATTTAGTTATGAATCATAACTAAATTTACATGATATGGAATGCAACAAGATGAAATGTTTTAACTAGTTAATGATCTCTTCCGTCTAGAATCTACACAGCCTAGTCAAACAAAAGAACCGACATACAGAAGGTACTTTCTCATTCAAACAGAAATTTCTAAGGGAGATTTAGAGCTCAGTATATACATGGTTGAACAAAGTTTGTTTCAGAGGACCAGAATTGGAAACCAAATTACTTGTAGACACCACAGGCTGCTGGACATTGTCCACAGTCCAGACATATTCCACCATTGTAATCTCGTCAATTTTTCACTGGATATATATATATATCTATCCAGTGAATGGGATGAGAGCCTTCCTTGTACTTACATGATGTGGGACATCTATAATGAAGTAGATAATAACAAGATTCTCATCATCATGCTAGCAATATCATGTAACTTGGCCAACAAATGTAAGATATTAAGTAGGATAAATAGCTATTCTGGACATCAATATGCTAAATAATAAATAGTTCAATAATAAATGAAAAAAGTCCATGTTAATTAAGTTAGGTGTTTCCTTGAAATTCTGTGGAAAGAAAGATCCAAATGCACACAAATAGCTTCTATATCCAAAGGACATTTTACCATGTTTTGTTCTTTAAAGAAACCAATTACTAAAGATTTAAAACAGTTTACGCTATCTGAATATTTAAGTTCTTAGAGCACCTGCTGCTGATGTGAATCCTGATCAGCCATTCCTTCCCCAGAGAAATTGTCGCGACCAATTAGATTGTCAGGCAAAGGCATCTGGCGTGGTTTATAATTCCTCTGCATATTGCTAACAGATGGGAAACTTTCACTCTCATTCTGTGTATATTGCTTCCCCTTACTTCCATCTTCCTTCAGTTCATCATCACCTACAGTTCTTAAGCTTTTACTTACCCTCTGCATGGTAATAGATAGACTGTTCAACAAGAGTTGTTGCTCAGAGATGTCTTTACAATTCGTTGGGAGGAAAAACTCCAGAATATAGTCATCATTTCCAGTGTGAGTGCTTCGTAAGCGAACAGCAACAGCAGCATTCATACCAAACAGGTGTGCATAATGCACAAGTGGGTACTCTGTTATGCTAAAAGATTTTACATCATTTGAAAAATATGGCTGATTTGATTCAAAAGCTTTCCCAGGGACTCCTTGCCCTTTCTCTAGATGATACTCAGAACATGCATCCTTATAGCCCTTCATGAAAGGATCATTTACATAACATGCCCAATCCTGAAGTGACAAGAAAGTCTGATCCAAGTTGCCACTTTGAGTACCACTGCTCTTTCCAACAATACGTTCATCTATTTGCAGATTGCAATGTCTGCATGGAACCCAAGTCTGTGCCAGTGGAAGTTTGTGTGTCTGACAGACAGCTGTTAAAACTTCTAGTATCTCAGCCAAAGCAGCCTCATGGTGTTCAGAGTGGTGCTGATGCCAGAATTAAACCAAAAGAAACCAAGTAAGTTGTTCAAGGCATGACCAAACATGAGCAATTAAAAAACTACTTCTGCAAAGAAGACATACACGTCAAAAAAGGGAGACTTGCAAGATACCTCCAGTTTAGAATGATCCCAACCTTCTTTACTGCTCTTTAAATTGACCCCCTATACCACAGTTATACAACTTAAGTTAGATAAAAAACAGTTTACATGAATTTTGATTTTACAAGAGTACACATAATAGTGCACGTGCAAATACTTATGATATGGTATTATTAAGTTTAAGAATTAAATGGATTGATGATCTAACATCTCGATCCACAAAGTTTTCAAATTCCTCCAAATCAAGACAATGGCTAGAAAGCACTTGGCACACAAGTCTGCAGTAAGTATTCCTTGATGGGTTGATTTTATAAGAGTACACATAATAGTACACGTGAAAATACTTCTGATACGGTATTCTTAAGTTTTCATCTTATGCAAGAATTAACTGGGTTGATAGTCTAACATCTCGATCCACAAAGTTTTCAAATTCTTCCAAATCAAGACAATGGCTAGAAAGCACTTGGCACACAAGTCTGAAGTAAGTATTCCTTGATGGGTTAAAGATAAATGGATAGAAGTATACTCTGTTGCCCTAGTAATTACGAAATGTCAAATTATCCCACATAAGCATATGCATTAGATTGCAAAAACCAACCTACCTCAAGTACTTTGCTAAGATTATCAACCTCAGATTTGAAACTAAATTTCTCTGCTGTTGTGACAACTTCCACTACTGCAACACATGACTGACCATCAGGCTCAAAGACGGGCACTGCAATGGATCCACGTATGTTATACTTCCGTGCATGATTCACCCTCAGATATTCACTGCCACTATACAATTGCACATTTGGAGACCATTCTGGCATCCTTCGGAGGAAAACCCGGCCTGGTAGCCCTGGAAAAGAACCTGGAACTTCTTCTGCTGCAAAAGTATAATTAGTTGACACTTCTCGGTATCCAGTCAATCTATGATCTAGCACAAAGGGTTGTTCACACGTTGTTAAGACATATCTGCTGCCCTCTCTCACAGGAGTCCAGACCTGTGCAAGAATGTTCTCTCCAGACAAATTTTTAAGGTATGAAAGAGCTCTTATAAATTTTTGTGCAAGAGATACTGGCACTGTTTGAAAGAGCATACTATTTCTTGTTTCAGTTCTAAGATTTGAAAGTCGGTTTGATAATGGACCCTGGTACTTCCCTTTCTCAATGTCATCTTGATGTTTCTGCTGTTCAACAACAGTAACAAAATCAGAGATCGGACTCTCTTCTAACCTTGGATCATAATACTCCGAGTTTATTTCCTTGAACAACCTCTGTTCCCAAGAGCTGCTTGGGCTGACACTACCTGTGCTGCTGCAATTATAAATGTCATCAAACTGTTTCAACGTGGTTGAAGTTGAATAAGCCATCTCAACTGTGGCACCATTCTTCGACAGTGGTTGCTCATTAGAATTATCAGAAGCCACATACGATGCTGATGTCATTAAGAGGTCGTCTGGCAGAATCAACTGTGAAAGGCCAACAGGAAAATTGGCAATTGAGGACGTGAATCCTGACGAATGAGAAGGAGAAGCAGTACTGACTGCCAACTGCATCTGCTGCTTTTGTCTTTCATCATCACCGGAGGATTCAATATGAAGATACTCCCTACAACTAGCATCAGTAGCTGAATCAGACCCAACAAGGGCAGGGGAAGACTGGGAACGAGATTGAGCACCCAACTGCACCAAAGGAGAGTATGGAGAGAAGACAGAAGTGGAGGGTTCTGGAGAGGCCACCAAGGATGAAAAATTAACATAAGAAAGTGATCCAGAATCTGATCTCATCCAGCAGGATTCAGGAATCGGGTCAATCAAACTATCTAGTTCCATGATTTCTGACATGAGGTGGGAATCTTCCTGGACTCCTGACCCTACAGTAGATGGAATTGCTACTATCAACTCGGTATCTGGCCATATCCTGGGAGAGGAATTATATTGATACCACTGCTGCTGCTGCTCTGGTGTTTGTTTTTGCCGTTGCATTTTGACAGTTTCTATGGAGTGGGTTTTTAGGGATTGTTGTTCCCCTGCTAAATTGAACCTGAGATGTGTTCGAATGCAAGAAAAGTGTTGGAATCAATATGGGTATTCACGCATTCATTAGGTTTGCTATTTAAATGTAGTTGATATATATGAAACTACTTTCATTAATGTCCAAGCCCTAAAATTTGATAAATATATGATTCGTGACCTGAATTCAAGGAAAAATTAAAAATAAAAAACATATCCAACTCGAATTTGGAGCAGAAATATTGTAAAGAATTCCTCTCACCTGGACATGGCCTCATAAGCTGCTTCACCCGTACTCGTCGGTAAGTTTAAGTTGACCAGAGATAAAAGACACAAGATAGAACTGAAGCCAAGAATCTTGTTTCACTTTATACGGAATCTCGAACTGCTGTCCCGAATGGAATCTTGTTGTCATCAATTCATAGATCCATGTAAAGCGATTTTCCACAATGTTGTGTCAATGGGCTGTCTACATTGCTTTCTCCGTTGACAAACCAATGAGAAAACCAAATTATGATCTTTAGGGAATGTGTCAAGGATAGGTACGTGATCTCGGAAAGGATCTTGATACCTCTTGAAAAAGAAATTGAGGGCTTCCCCTCTATAAAAAAACGTTGTCAGTTATTTAGTCTTCAGATTTCATATTGCTATGATGCGCTCAGCGCTTCGGTCGTCGCTTGTTGGGGAACAAGTGACGTCCATTAATGTATTGCATGCACATTATCAAACGGGACCCTTCCAAATTAAAAAAAAAACCAAACTACCTAAGGACTCTTTCTCTATAACGAGTTGGAGTTCTTTATGTGCACTTCGTTGACTTTCATACTAACATATATAAATATAGCTAAGACTCTAGAGGTCTTAAATTTGTTTTTTAAATCTATAACTAATAGGAAAAATATCTTGGTCATCGAAGATATAAGAAATAGAAATGGAGATCATGTTTTGTTTTTATTATAGTAGAAGGAAACGGGTTCTAATTTTAGTTACAAAATAGTAAAACAGAGTATCATAGAAGGAAATAACAAAAGGGATTTTGACCAGTTACTAAATAGCCATCTGATTATCAAAAACCATGGGTTCAAAAACACAACAAGACTAACTAGGGCTAGCAAGCAACAAACAAGCACATCAATAAATCAAACTCACAGGCCCACCAAAAAAAGAATCGAGTCCTAGTAGCATAGTATAGCATAATATAAACCCTACTTAAAACCATAAGAGTCACCATCAAACAAGAGTTTAAACAAACTCACAAGCACACCAAAAACAACTAAAAACATAAGGAAATTAAACATTTTTCTTAGAGACCGAGATGATGTCCCAATTCCTCTTTAGCTCTCCTAGCACCTCCTTCCAGCTTGTCATGATCATGCTCTAATAAGTTTGCTTCAACTGCTTTTTTATTTTAGAGAATGTGGTTTGTTAGTTGGTATTTGAAGCTACATTAAATACTCCCTTGAGCTTACTCTTTATTTTTTTATCAATATTTAAGGCTACATTTATTGTAACTCTCCACAAAAAAAAAATGGATATATTTGGTAGCTAATTACTTTCTTCATATCTTTTGTCCCAAAATATTGATATGTTAAACATGAAAAACCTCAATACTTAATGATTATGAATGTGTCGATTTTCAAGCCTAGAGTATTTTATGTCAACCTTAATGGTCATCTTTATGTGTGTTGAACCAACATAGAAGATCATTTGCAACTAGTAATGTAAGGTCATTGTCTCTACATTCACAAGTACAGTTGTTTCATGTAGTAGTGTGTGGTGCTTATGGTGAAGATTTTGGATCTAATAGAGGGTGTGTTGACTTAGTGTGATTCTTCACACACTTATTTTCCCTTCTACATGCATTGGAGATGGTGTTTGGAGGTGGTAGTTCATGCAGTACACACTACATCTTATTAGGTTGACCTAATGGATGTAATTTTTTGTTGTGGTGGATATATATTGGTGATATTCTTTAGAGATATATATAACTATCATGAATGACAATGCATGATATATTTTGAAGTGCAAGAGTGTGACTATGTAGATAAATAGAGATGAAATTGTAATCACCTGAAAATGGACAAAGACAATTAAGTAATAAATCAAAGCAAATCAAAGTAAATTAAGGACAAAATCAAAGTAATTGAATCAAATCAAACATTTAGCCAATCAAAATTAAAATCAAGTCTTAATTCAAGATAAATCAAAATCAAGAGCATTTTAATCAAGTGAAATCAAATCAAAGTGCAATTAATTCTATTAATTGTATAGTTTTGAATTAAATCAAATTCAACCCATTCAAAGGGTACATAGCTAAACAAATGAATTTAAATCAATTAATAAATCCTAATTTCTCTCAACAACCCAAAAGGGGAGGGAATTCAATCAACCAATAGGATTTAAGGAAAGGCATTCACATGGATCAAGCCAAATCCAATCTCAATCACTCAAAGTGAAAGAGCATCTTGTCCATTCATCTTGTCTACTTGTCCCAAGCTTTGAGGACACAATATTTAAATTGTCTTCAAAAGGTGGAACCAAAGACTCAACTCAAGCTTAATCATGATCAACACTAATACACCCCCTACCCTTGCATAAATCTATAAAAGGAAGGCTAAAATCAATCATAATTCATAACTACACATCTGAGAATTGCATCTAACCTCTTGAGAATTAGAGCTAGAAAGGCAATTTAAGAGTTAATTTGAGCATTCAATTTGATATAATTGTTAGCATTTGTTTTAGCATAATCATTTCTCATTCTAGGACTGTCATTAATGGTAGCTTGCTGAGAGCTTCACATTAACACTCTTAGTTAGAGAGCCATAGGATGCTTAATTGTGCTTTATTTGCTAAATAAAGTACTAATTGCAGTTTATTTAGTTTCTATTTGATTTATTATATGATACTAATTCTATGAAGGTACTAAATCTTGTACACATAAATCAATAACAAAAGTATAAACAGTGAACTATAATCAACATTATAGAAGAATGCACCTATACTTAGTTCATTCAATATAATCCATTATAATATGTGATATGTATCTTGACCTAAAGAAGTGATCTTCAATGATTCACAAGTCATTATATATTTCCCTAAGGAGATATATCTTAGTCTACAAGTCCAAATTAGGAGTAGTGAACTCCTTGCCCAATGGCCTAAAATAATTGTAACTATTTCTTCATATAGTGAGTGTGATTCTTGCGGTGGTTTTTTTTTCGCTTTGGATTTTTCACTTAAAATTTTGGTGTTACGTATGTTGGTCTTTATATTTTAGTTATTTACTTCTAAACAAAAGCTAAATGAATGAATGGTTAAGAATAAGACAACTTTTTAGTGTATGTTGATCCACCCCTCTCTCAACATACAGAAGTGTTCAAAAAGATTTGCTTCATCATCTTTGATGATATATCTAGATGTTGAGATTCTCATGTTGTTTTCAACAACACCATTAAAACTCCACATAAGATAGCTACTTGGCATGGAAAATGTTTGGTGAATACTTTCTTAAACTTTTCACCCCCATTAACGAAGGGTTTTAAAATTGATATATCATCACATAAACTTATTATCCCAACTTGTTTGTAGAAGGATCTTTTTATTGTAGACTCAAAAATTGGAAAATGAGAAACATACATGACAAAGCGAACCACAAAGCTATGAAATCATGTAAAATTTATTCCTAATCACACCAAAAAATCATCAAAATGAAATGCATAAAACATAAGCTAAAATAAAGCAAACCATTCCTTTAATGAAGCCTCGTTGTTCTTTCTATCTTCTCTAAATTGTTGTTTCTCTCAAGTTGATAAGTGCACAAAATGATGAAAGAAAAATGGATAATTTGATAGAATAAGCACGAGAATACTAGAAAAGTGGTTGCAAGAATGAGAAATGAGATTCCAATTTATAGAAAAATTGGTATAGATTGGATGGCCAAAATCAAATTGAAAGACAATCGACGAACATGATTAAATGAGAGGAAAAGTTAAGTGATGATAAATTGGAAATTGTTTTTCCCAAGTGGAGGACAAAATAGAAATATGAGAGTTAAGTAAAAATAAATATTAAAAATATTTATTTTCATCAAAAAATGTCATTTGGAAGGAATAAGTTAAGTGGAGGAGAAAATAGGAGGAAAGAGTTAAGTTGCAAAGGAAATTAGTAAGGAGGAAATAGAAGTAGAGAGAAAAGTGGAAGCTGGAAGAGTTAAAAGTGGAGACAAATTAGCATGAAAAAGAGATACATAGAATTAGAAATTAGAGTGAAATTTGATAATTAAAAATTATTAATTCCTTCATAATTAAAAAATTAGACAATTAAATAAATAGACTTATTTAATTGTGGGAAAAGGGGAAACGAGGTAAACAAATAATATATTTATTTACCAAAGGAGTGACATTAGGATAAGAGGGTGAAATAAATAAATATTTGACCATATGACCAATATTAAATAATTGATGGAATTATTTAATCGAGGACAAATTGATAAGACATGGTGAAATCAGAGGATAAAATTTACTAATTAATTAAATAATTGTCATTATTTTTTTGATCGATAAATAATTGTCATTATTCAATTAATAGAAGAATGACACAATATTGACAAATGATGAAGATCAAACGTGCACAATAGAAGACATGTTAAAAAAATGGTCCCATAGGCATTGACCATTTTTTAGTGTCTACATTTTGCCCCTCTTCGAGACAATGCAATTATGTGTGTTGTTTCAAAAAAAAGATTCTACCCCTGTGGATTGAAAGAATGGAGGTAGGATGCTCCCTCAAAAAATTTGGGTGAAATTTGATAGGAGGACAATTTTTTGAAAAGAAAATGATTGCTAAGACTGATGAAAGAAATGTTAGTAGAAAGCAGAAATTAGGCGGAGAAGAGTTAATAATGATGAAACTTGCTTTCATAAGTGCACTTTATCTTAGAGAGCTTTATTTAATACGAAAAACCAGATGCAGCACACCACGACACAAAATGTCAAGATGATAATGTGATCCCTTTGTATAAAAATAGACACATTGCAGACAAGGAACGTTTCCATCCATCTCAAAGAATTTGACATACTTATCCCAAAACTTCATGAAAAACACCCGACAAATAGAAGACAAAAAAAATAAAGGACCATGAACCATCCTGGCTACTCTCATCACTCACTGATATCCTTGAGCAACATAGGAACATGACCAAAGATGAATCAATATAAGATGAAACTCATTGAACCAAGCAAGTCAACACCCATTTTGATCTTGTTAAAAATGATAATTTATTTTATTGTATTGGAATTTTTGTTGTTTGAGGTGTTGAAATTCATGTTTTGTCATTGATGTCAACATATGTTTCAATTGGTTTCATCAAGAGTCTTAGAAAGACTAGTTATGACAGGAACATGCAGGTCTAATAGGGCGATACAGACAGTGTACAATATTCCAAGGTACGCAAGCTTAGATCTATGAAGAAGGAGGTGTGTAGACCTTATGTTTAAGGTCGTGGATTATTATCTAGTTTTTTGCACAAGTTATGGTTGATTTGGTGGAGATTGGTTACAGTGCAGTAACAAAGGATTATGATAGAGATGGTCTCTGAGTTTTTAGTATAGCTTGGATGTGAGCATGGATTATTGCAATCTTGAAAAGTGACATAAGACACATGGGAGAACATTCTGTGAGATTCTTGGGTTGTTGGGATCATGGTGATGTCAAATGTGGTATGTGATCTTACGAAGACCTATTTGGGGCCGACCGGAGGAGATAACTTGTTTAGAGGGTTTCTAGCATGGATTGTGGATCTTAGCGTGCATTTGATGATTTGCATTTGTTGTATACTTGTTTAAGATATTGTGTGTATCTTAGCAAGGTTCTATGTATTCATTTGTGCATTGGGGAAGTCCTAAGAGGCCGACCTAATTGCTTGTTGTAACTTGTATAAAGGATTTAGTCATTCCTTGGAGTGTTCGAGACATGGTTTTAAGGGTTGCGAGCTTGTTGTGAGGTATGTTGAATGTAGAGTAGAGATCATTGATTGAGCACTTCATTGGAACTATATAGGCAAGGTAGTTGTTGTAAATTAGTTCATTATTGTTATTATATACTCTTGTACATTTATTTGGACAGTGGATCTAGAAGGTGAGTTTAACTTTCAAAAGGGGGGTTTAACCTCTAGAAGGTGGATTTAACCTTCACTTTGGGCAATGTGCTCAAGTAGTGAGCCTACCTTTGTACTCAACTCCTAACAAGGTTAGAAATACTCCTAATAGGGTTTGTCCTTTAACAAGGATATGTGTTGGATATAATAATCAGCTCCTAACAGGGACATAATATTTCTAGTGCATTATTTGTGGATTCCATCCCCCCTGGGGTTTTTCCCTTAATAGGTTTTTCCTCGACAACAAATCCTTGTGTAATGGTGTTCATATTTTGTGGTGTTCTTGTGGTTACATTATTGTTGCAGTTTGTTCAAAGTAATCATATTAAAAGGAGTTAAGTTTTCAATTTGGCACACAACTGATTCACCCCCCCCCTCTCTCAGTTGTGTTGGTGTATTGTTATTGCTAACAATTGGTATCAGGGCTTATGGTCCTCAGATAGAAATATTAACGATTTGAGGAGATCCTAAGATGGCTTACTATAGGAAGGAGAGCCCTAAGTTTGATGTTGGAAATTTTGAGAGCTGGAAAAATAAGATGGGGACTCATTTGAGCTGCATGGGAATTGATTACTAGATGATTACCAAGAAGAAGGAAGAGATCAAGGAAGAATCAGAGATAGTTGATGCTACTGATGATGTGAAAAAATTATTTCATTGGGAAGCATTGATAAGTGTACTTTTAGAAGAAGAATTCACAGAGGTTAAGGAACTTGATTTAGCACAAGAGATCTAGACAAGGTTAGAAACTTTGTATGAAGGAGACACGTACACTAAGAGGGAAAAGTTGCAGAATTGGAAAGAGAAGATGGAGAAACTAGGGATGTGAGATGATGAGAATGTCAGAGCATATATAGAGAGGATAACTAAGGTTGTTACAAGTGTAATCACCTGAAAATGGACAAGAACAATTAAGTGAGCAATCGAGGCAAAAACCAAAGCAATTAAATCAAATCAAGCTAAAATCAGAGTAAAATTGTAATCAAGTCATAATTCAAATTTAAATGAAAATTAAAAGCCATAAAATCAAATGAAATCAATTAATTGTGCAATTAATCTAATTAATTACATAGTTCAATTAAATCAAATCAACCCATTCAAGGGATACACATGGCTAAACATATTAATTAAATTCAATTAATTAAATCATATTTTCCCTCAACCACCAAATAGGAGGAAAATGCATCAACCAATAGGATTTGAGAATCAATCTCACATGGATCAAGCTCACATCGAATCTCCACCACCCATAAGGAGAAAGAGTCTTGTCCGCCCATTTTGTCCTCTTGTCCCAAGCTTTGAGGACAAAATATTTAAATGGTCTCCAAAGGTGGAACCATGGACTCAACCCTAATCAAACCATGATCAAATCAACTCCACCCCCTACCCTTGCCAAAATCTATAAAAGCAAGGCATAATTCAAGCAATAATCATCCACAAAATATTTGAAAAGCATCAAACCTCTTGCAATTTATAGCTAGAAAGGCAAATCTAGGAGCTAATTAGTCTATTTCATTTGGAATTAACTTGTTTTAGCTTATTTTATCATACTTTCTCATATTAGGACTGTCACTAATGGAGGCTTGCTGAGAACTCTTCATTAGCATCCCTAATTAGAGAGCCATAGAGTGCTCATTTGTCTTTTAAATAGCTTAATTGGATTGCTTTTGTGGTAATTTAGTTCTTATTTTGATTTATTTGACAAAGCTAACCCTATGAAGGTACTAATCCTAGTACACAAAATGGCACCCATCGTGGGGCATCAAGCCTCACTAACTTTTAAATTCGGAGAAGTTAAATTTTTCTTGCAAATCCTTCTATTGTTCTTTGTTTTGCAGGTTTTTTAGCACTTTTACAGGTTTCTCCAGTGCGTACAAGGTCTAAAACAATGCTCCTATGACAAAGTTGTGCACATTTACACAAAGTTTTAGCATATTCAATCTTTCTATTTTCTTGTCTTAATTCTTTCAGTGTGTGTGCCCTGACTTTGCAGCGCTTCCAATTTGTTCTCCCCCACGTTCGAGGATTTATTTACATGCCTTTTCTTACTTAAACGACACATTTAAATTATGTTTCTACACTTTTAATATTTGTCTACAACACATTTGATACTTTTAACAGCGCTTTCAATCATTTAAGCAACACATTTAATAGATTATGTTGCGCATTCAATTAAATTGCAAATTTCCAGAATCTAACATTCAAAAAATGATTTATCTATGTCTATAGGATGACTAGTCATAAAAGAGTTAAAAAGCCAGAGACCAGATTTAATAGTGAAGCAAAAGCCTTGGCCAAAAAGATCAAAGAGGAGAATATTGCAAACATTCAGCTAGTTTTGGATAATTCACAACAAGAGGCTGTGGTATATGAACATTATTTGAAAATTGTAGAAGGCTACAAATCTAAATTTGCTTCATTAAATTGGATTTACTTACCTTAATCGATTTGCCTCAAATTTGATAAATAAGGTTAGATTTCCAATTTTGTTCTTGTTTTTCTTCATTGTGCTTGTTTGTGTTGACTAACTTGTTCGAGTAGAAGCAAAAAAAAAGGAAGGAACGATCACCACTAGGTAAGCATAAATAATAGAAAAATCATCAAAAATGCCCCTAGCCTTTGCTAGCTTCGATTAAAGGTAAGCCTAAACTTGGTCAATTTTTCTTTAAATTGTGGCCTTGTGATTTTCATTCAAATCTAGTAATTAAAATAGCATAAAGGATAAAATCAAGCACTTAATCAAACAACCCCTTGTTTGTGGAAAAGATTAGAAATGCTCAATTCCCATTAGTTAGTGGGTTTTGGAAATTGAACCTTGTTAATAGTGTTTGGGAAGCAAGAATAGATAGGGATGTTAGGAATAGTCCCAAAAGATAACTGAGGGGGGGGGGGGGGGGGGGTGAATCAGTTATCTACAAGATTCAATTCTTTATCCAAATTAGTATAGAAGAACATTAAGAATAATCACAATAACATAACACTTAACACAACACTAGAATTTTGGTTACGGGGAAACCCAAAATAGGTAAAAACCCTGGTGGGAATTAACACCCACTATAAACTGCACTAGAGTATAATGATCCCAGTTAGAAGATCTTACAACCTTATTAGAAGTTGATCTTTACAATATATGAAGTACAGTGACTTGGTTAAAGGTCGCACCTTGTTAGGAGTCTTTTATAAATAACCATGTTAAAGGTGAGGACACAATGTCCAGGAGCACATTGCTCAAATGGTGAAGACTGCAACCTTCTGCACAACACATACACATTATATTTGGATCTTGGTGAACTATGAATTAGACCTACTATCTCGATCAGTTCCAATGAATAACATGCACTCTCTAATTCTTTACATATATATTCAACTAATGATTGATATGGCTTTACTGGCTCAATACTTTTGCACCTTCTTATTCTCCATCCATGAACAACAATTAGCAACTACAACTGACCGGCTATAAGTAGCCTTGTCCAAGAGATATAATCAAGTCAGCCTGTTGGGACCTTCTTGAAATCATATAAGTGAAACAATAAAACTTTCCAACAACAACTCCAATGGCTATACTAAGCACGCAACACAAATAGGACTACGTAACCCAATATGAGTAGACGTGTCACTTCACATTGTCGGCTCCACCAAATTAACTAAAACTTTATTCTCAAGCTGAAATACATTATGTGCCCTTAACCAAACAACCTTATCTCATAACCAAACATGAAACCAAACACACATACCATAATGATAGGTGCAACTACAAAAATAATATAAATATTATCGGCTCTCAACAAATAATCTCTCGAAACTGTAACTAGCAAATAGAAACATCATAACTCAAATTATACTGCATAGCTAACTCTGCGTCTATGAACATAGCTTCATTATTATGTCTACAACACAAAAATAAATGTGCAAGGCTCCATAGTAACCATACTGTGAATTACACACAAAACTCAACTTGCAACACTATCAGGAACACTACTATTACAAACAACTGCACAACTATCTGTACTCAGATTCAATATTTGCATCTATGATATCATGTCGATAACATATCCATACAACATATGCTCAAGGCTCTCTGTATAAAACTACAACACACATTGCTTACCATATGTTGTCATCAATGACAAACATACAGTCAACACTAGCTTGCTAGCAAATCTCCAACAATCTCCCCCTTTGGCATTGACGACAATATATGAAATGAAAAACACCATCAATAAAGTACAATAACATTCTCCATTTCCTCAACAACATACTCCCCCAAAAATGGTTTTTCCATCTATTGTTGAATGCTCTGAATATCTGCTGCTATATCTTCTTACTATATACTCCCCCTTACTTCATACTCTTCCTTAGAATAGATCAATTGTTTTGTTTTTCATGACTATATACTCCCCTTTTGACATCAATGGCAAAGGTTGCCAATAAATAAATAAGCACAGGTACTACTCCTGAAGTAGAGTAATCCACCATTCATCAGTCACTGAGGACTGATGCACTTCTACAAACTCTAATTAGATCTGGGGAAGGGAATTACTCACAGCTTCTCCTTGAGATACTCAAATGTATCCTTAGGTAATGGCTTTGTGAATATATCTTCTAACTATTCTTTACTATTCACATAATCCAACTTTACTTCTTTCTCTGTAACTTTCTCTCTTAGAAAGTGATATTTTATCTCAATGTGTTTTGTCTTTGCATGCATCATAGGATTCTTTGATATATTGATAGTGCTAGTGTTATCACAATGAATAACAATAGGAAAATCAATCTGGATTCTAAAATCTTTTATCATCTTCTTGATCCAAATAATTGTAGAAAAATTTAATGCTGCTGCTACATACTCTGCTTATGTTGTTGACTGACAAATACAATTTTGCTTCTTGCTTGTCCAGGTAGCTAGTCTGTCTCCAAGAAATATTGCTCCTCCTGAGGTGCTCTTTTTGTCATCAACGTAACCTGCCCAATCTGTATCTATATACACATGAAGTTCTACATTCTCTGAGTTAAGATACCATAAACCATACTCTATATTTCCTTTCAAGTATCTGAATATCCTCTTTACTGCCATAAGATGACTTTGTTTAGGTTCAGCTGCAAATCTTCCAACAATACCAACTACATTAGAAATATCTGGTCTAGATTGAGTAAGATATATGAGTTTACCAATCATAGACTTATATAGAGTCTTGTCAACTATTGTAGAATCATCATCTTTTGAAAGCTTGCTTCCTGTTATCATAGGGGTGCTTACTAGCTTGCAATCATCCATCTTGAACTTCTTCAATATCTCTTTCACATACTTAGATTGATTAATGAATATACCTTTGTCTGTCTACTTCACATTCAATCCCAAAAAGTACTTGATAGGTCCAATCATGCTCATTTCAAACTCGCTCTACATTTCTTTAGCAAAATTTGCACTAAGCTTGTCATTTCCATCAAAATTAATATCATCAACAAATATAGCAACTAGTAATAATCCTTTAGGTATCTCTCTTATGAATAAATTACAATTTGCTGCTCCTTTTTTGAATCTGATCTTTATCAAGTAACCATCCAGTCTTTCATACCATGCTCTAGGGGCTTGCTTTAGTCCATAAAGGGCTTTCTTGAGTCTGCAAACCATGTCAAGTTTGTCTAATAAACTAAATCCTTCAGGCTGCTCTATGAAGACTTCTTCCTTCAACTCTCCATTCAGGAATGCTGACTTGACATCCATTTGATATACCTTAAAGTCTTTGAATGTTTCATAGGCTAGAAATAATTGTATAGCTTCCAATCTTCTTATAGGGATAAATGTATCAGAGTAATCAATTCCTTCTCTTTGCGCATATCCTTTACATATTAGTCTTTCTTTGTTTCTTACTACTGTACCATCTTCATTCATCTTTTTTTTGAATATCCACTTGGTTCCAATCACATTTTTGTCACTAGGCCTGGGGTCCAATTCCCATGTATCATTCATAACTATCTGATCTAACTCTTCTTTCATTACTTCGTGCCAATGTGAATTATTACATGCATCTTCAACACTTAAAGGTTCAATTTGTGAAAGTAAACATACCGCTTCATCAATTGTTGAACTTTTTGCTTTTGATCTTGTCATAACTTTCTTGTTCTGATCTCCGATGATGCCTTCTTTTGAATAGTATCTAGATATGAATTTTGTAACATTAGGTGTGACTCTCTCATCTGTCTTTTGTGATTCTTCTTCACTTATTTCAGGTTCATTGATTAATACATCAATGTTGTCAAACATTTCTTCAACATTTTCTTCTCTACTGATAGGTCTAGGTTCTTCTTCTATCATAGGTGCATAATCATAGAATCTCTCTTGAATCATAAAATTTTCATCAATCTTTACATGTGCACTTTCAATGATCTTCTTCAATCTTAAGTTGAAACATCTATAAGCTTTTCTTTTAGTAGAGTAACCAAGAAAAATACCTTCATCGCTTCTTGCATCAAACTTACCTACACCATCATCTCTCTTGATGTAACACTTGCTTCCAAAGATTCTGAAGTATTTTACTGTGGGTATATTCCCAAACCATAGCTCATAAGGTGTTTTGTCTACGCTTGGCCTTAATTGAATTATGTTGATAGTATAGACTACAGTATTGACTACTTCTCTCCAATAGGTGTGTGCAACTTTTCCTTCAATCAAGATAGTGTGCATTGTGTCAAGTATGATCATATTCCTTCTTTCTGCAATTCCATTCTTCTGAGGGGTTCTAGGTGCACTTAGCTGTCTCTTTATCCCATGTTCTTCACAATACTCATAAAATTTGTCAGAAGTGAATTCTCCTCCTCTATCTGATCTTAGAAATTTTATCTTTAATCCAGACTCATTTTTAACTTTAGCTTTGAATATTTTTAACTTCTCAAATGCTTCAGATTTATCTCTTAAGAATGCAACCCACATCATTCTAGAATAATCATCAACAAACAAAATAAAGTACCTTTCACCATAGTATGATCTTGTTTGAGTTGGTCCACATAGGTCTATATGCACTAGATCCAATTTGTTCCATGTTGAATTATGCTTTCTTCTGAATGAGTTCTTTATATGCTTTCCCATCACACATTCCCTACACATTGTATCAACTAGTCTTGCAATACTAGGGAGGTCTCTTACTGCCTTTACATTGCTTATCTTTACTATATTTTCAAAATTGATGTGACATAGTCTTTTGTGCCATAACCAACTGTCATTTACTTTTGCAACAAAATAACTTGCTTCTGAATTAAGCTGAAAAACATTACCTTTTATTTTTTAACCTGGTGCAATCATTACTCCTTTGTTATTAATGACGCACTTGTTGTTTTTGAATTCCAACCGATATCCTTTGTCAAGTAACTGTCCAACACTTAGTAAGTTATGCTTCAAACCATCAACATATAGAACATCATCAGTGTTATTCTTTCCATCCAAAGTGACAGCTCCTCTACCTATGATAGGTTTAGGAGTGTTGTCTCTAAATCTAACCATGTCGCCTTTGTATTTATCCAGATGTACAAATCTGTATTTTTCTCCTATCATGTGATGTGAACATCCACTGTCAATGATCCAATCTGTTCTGATGTCTGCTTGTGAAATCAATGCTAGCTCTTCTACTTTCTTTTCATCTTCAATATCCGTGTCATCAAACATTTTATCCATATCTTCAATTGCAATAAATCCAATTTCATCTTCTGCTAAATCTTCATTTGTTACTCCATCTTCAACATAGTAACATTCTTTTGTATACTTAAGATTGAAATTAGTTTTGTACTTTTTGACTCTTGTAGGACACGTAGATGCAAAATGACCAATCTTGTTACATGAAAAACATTTAAATAGTAATTGAACTTCATATTTTCATTTTCCTTTTCTTTCTTTCTTAGCAACCATAGCAATGAATTCTTCTAGTTCTTTATCATCATCTTCATCATCAAAATTAACAGAAGTGTTCAAATATTTCTTACCATGGATTGAGGCTTTGAATGTTGTTTCACTTTTAGGCTCTGTCTTCAATCTTGATATCTTGCATGTTGAAATCTTGTTGATTAAGGTCTCTCTCTTGAAGTCTATTGAAAACTGCATAGTCTCATCTAGGATGTTTATCTTGCTCTCATATTTTGTTGTCAGAGTAGTCATCAATTTATCCATTATGTCTTCTTCCGAGATCTCTCCACCATTGTTTCTAATTCCTACAACTACTTCATTAATTCTTTGATTATAGGCTCTGATGTTCTCTTCAGGTAGCATCTCCAAAGTATTGTATATTTTCTTCCATGTCTTTTTGTGCGCATTCTTGGCTTGGATATCTCCTTCAAACATGTCTTCTAGATACTTCCATATTTTGTAGGCTTTATCTACTTTCTTGATCTCTGAAAACTCATTGTCAGATAAGGCACTAATAAGGGATTCTTTGGCAATTGCATTTTGAGTGAATATTTCCTTTTGTTTAATAGTTACATCTTCTTTGGCAAGGTCTTTTAGAGAGGGAACCTAAACATCTTGAGTAGCTACTTCAAAAATCTCAAAACCAATACACTGTAAATGTGTTATCATTTTGTTCTTCCAGTCTAGATAATTCTCTCCATCAAACTTAGGAATTTCTTTTCTAAAGAATGTCATCTGATCAACCTCAAGTTGTTAAACTTTCTCTCCGAGGCACTTGGCTTTGATATCAATTGTTAGGAATAGTCCCAAGAGATAACTGAGAGGGGGGGGGGGTGTGAATCAGTTATCTACAAGATTCAATTCTTCATCTAAATTAGTATAGAAGAACATTAAGCATAAACACAACAAGATAACACTTAACACAACACTAGAATTTTGGTTACGGGGAAACCCAAAATAGGTAAAAACCCCGATGGGAATTAGCACCCACTATAAACTGCACTAGAGTATAATGATCCTAGTTATAAGATCTTACAACCTTGTTAGGAGTTGATCTTTACAATATATAAAGTACATTGAACTGGTTCAAAGTCAGACCCTGTTAGGAGTCTTTTATAAATAACCCTGTTAAAGGTGAGGACACATTGTCCGAGAGCGCACTGCTCAAATGGTGAAGGCTACAACCTTTTGCACAACAAATACACACTATATCTGGATCTTGGTGAACTGTGAATTAGACCTATTGTCTTGATCAGTTCTAATGAATAACATGCACTCTCTGATTCTTCACATAGATCTTCAACTTATGATTGACATGGCTTTACTGGCTTAATACTTTCACACCTTCTTATTCTCCATCCATGAACAACAATCAACAACCACAACTGACCGACTATAAGTAGCCTTCTCCAAGAGATATAATCAAGTTGGCCTATTGGGACCTTCTTGAAATCATATTAGTGAAACAATACAACTTTCCAACAATAAATCAAATGGCTATACTAAGCACACAACACAAATAGGACCGTACAACCCAATATGAGTAGACACATCACTTCACATTGTCGGCTCCACCAAATTAATTGAAACTTTATTCTCAAGATGAAATATGTTATGCGCCCTTAACCAAACAACCTTAGCTCATAACCAAACATGAAACCAAACACACATACCATAATGATAGGCGCAACTACAGAAATAATATAAATATCATCGGCTCTCAACAAATAATCTCTTGAAACTATAACTGGCAAATAGAAACATCATAACTCAACTTATACTACACAACTAACTCTACATCTATGAACATAGCTTCATTATTATGTCTACAACACAAAAATAAATGTGCAAGGCTCCATAGTAACCATACTGTGAATTACATACAAAACTCATCTTGTAACACTGTCAGGAACACTGTTGTTACAAACAACTGCACAACTATCTGCACTTAGAATCAACCTTTGTGTCTATGATATCATGCTGATAACATATCCATACAACATATTCTCAAGGCTCTTTGTATAAAACTACAACACACACTGCTTACCATATGTTGTCATTAATGATAAACATACACTCAACACTAGCTTGCTGGAAAATCTCCAACAAGGGATATGCTCTTCACCTTTTGGTGAATCAAACTCCCAAAACCTATCTCTTAATTCCATTTTTATTGCTTTCAATATGAACATGCTAGATCTTTAGTGGGCTCACCTCCCAAGATTTTCCTTAACAAGGTCAGTGAGAGGGATAGCCCAAAGTGGGATACATTTGCCTTTGCCACAAATATCTGACCCACTATAAAACAAAATGCATGCATCCTTAATGGGGTGTGCGACAAAACAATATTAAGCTTTTGAACTTCTTCGAGTAGTCCTTCAGGATTGCGCAAAACTCTGACATACCGGTGGTGCGATGCCTCCTAATTTTGGGGGGATAAAAACTTAATGTCCATTTTGAACAGAATCTTGATTAAATACCTTGTTAAAATAGCAAAGCTTACCTTATAGAGCCATGTTTACAAACAAACTTGTGAACTAGGTAGATTGCTTGAAGTGCCTTTTTGTACAAAAACCCATGATAACATTCTTATACATTCGAACACTTTATGTGTAGAGGGTTAAAAAGAACAAGTGTATTTGTGATTTCTTTGTTTGAAAAATACGTAGAAAAAGTAAGAGATATCCATTTTGAAAATTTATCTTATATTTTTAATCTCTTCATAAAAACAAACAATTACCAAGTTTGGGGAAAATAATTCGAAATCAAATCTTGTTAAATGTCGATTTCTACATGATCTCATAGACTCAAACTATCTTTACAAGAAGACAGAACCTGCATCGCAAAAGAAGTCCCCGAATTTGAATCTCAAAACTCTTTCATAAATCACAACCAAGGGGATAGTCTCCCAAATCTTTTTGAAAAGAGAACTGATCCAATGGATAGAAACTCCATTTTTCATGATTACATCCATGGAGGAAATAATGACAACATTAATAATGCCAATCAAGGGCCTAAAGAAACACTTGAAGATAAGGCTAACAAGGTGGCTCAAGACATTGAATTTCTTGAAGTCATGGACAAATTAATAGAAAGAGATAGGGAAAGATATTTCCTAAATTTAGCCCAAGAAGGGGTAAAACTTCCACGTGATTATGACGTTGATCAACTTAATAAAGATAAGGAAGATGATAATCCAATAGGTGTGATGAATAAACAAATAAAAATGTTCCAAGCACAAAATGACCAAATTAAGAAAGCGGTTGAACCTAAGCCATTTTCTATTGAGGCCTTGTGCCCATCTCCTTTTGACAAAAGCTTGGTTATGGCACCTTTTCCAATAAATGTGGTCTTTCCAAAGTATGATAAATATATGGGTAAATCAGACCCACAAGACCATCTTAGAGAGTTTTGTGCTCTAAGTATCGAATTCATGCATGATAAAACTTATCTAATGAGACTTTTTCCAAGAAATTTAGGAGGTCAAGCAATGGAATGGTTCTCGAAACTTTCACAAGGGATAAAGACATTTGAGGAATTAGCCTCCAAATTTGTAACCCATTATTCCTATAACATTGAGCATGAGATCACCATGCTCAACCTATGCGACACCAAACAATGAGATGGTGAATCTTTCCTAGGGTTTCTTCAAAGGTGGAGAACAATCTTCGCAAGATATCCATGAAGCATATCCAAAAAGGAAAAAATGGAGATATTTATAAATAACCTAAATGCGGAGATGAATTATAGGCTCCAACTTCAATGTCCCCCTACTTTTGAAAAGCTTATCGAAAATGGGATCAAAATTGAAGAAGTGTTGGTTAAAAGAGGGGAAATCAAGTTATTCAAAGATAATAAACCCTATACCAACACTAACAACAACCATAATTTATCTAATTATAACAATAATAAAGGAGCCAACAATCACAATGATAAATCAAGACTTTGGTTGAAAAACAATAATAAAAATCTTGTGAATGATGGAGTTGTGGAAGCACACAACTTAAAGGCTACTCCCTTTAATTTATCAAGCAGTGTGAATTCAACATATAATGTCAATCAAACAACCAAAGCCCCTTACAATAATAATAATCCCAACAACAACAACAATGCTAACAATAACAATAATCCCTTTAATAATTTCAATGTTAATAAACCTAAACCATTCTTTTCCACATATCAAAAGATAAAATTCACCTTTTTAGGTGAACCTTTGGAAAATGCATTAAGAACTTTGGTGGCTAATAAAATCATTACCTTACCCGAATCAAGGTCATATGAACCCCAGATCAAGCCCAATTGGTGGAATGATTCTCATCATTGTGAATACCATCGCAACAAGGGACATAAAACAACCGAGTGCATGAAATTGAAACATCTTGTCCAAGACCTAATTGATGATGGAATAATAAAAGTGGAAGGACCTCAAAATAACGAAGACCATACGACTTCCAAAAACCCTTTTTTAAATCATAAAAAGGGGGAATCGTCAAATACCAATCCTAACAAGAAAAGAGGTAATGAGATGGTTAACTTTGCTCATACTTATGATAACACCATCAATCCTCAAAGAAGTGATGAAAATACTATAAATGTGATTGTGGTGAAAGAAAGGCCTAAAGAAGCAACATCTAATATTGTAACTAGGGGGCAAGCATCAAAGATTACCTTACCAGGAAGTGCCCCAAGGACTGTCTTACCAAATCAGACCTCATCTTCATCTTCAAAACAATATAATTTGGTAGACCAATTGCAAAGAACTCTTACTCAAATCTCTATTCTGGAATTACTCAAGCTTTCACCAACTCATAAGGAGATTCTAGAAAAATCCTTAGTGGAGACCAATGTGCCTCTAAATTTAGATGCAGATAAATTTTAAAACATGGTAGGCCATCTTGTTGCACCCCATTGTCTATCCTTTTCAGAATAAGATGATATGTCTCTAAACCACCCACAAAATTTGCCCTTGCATACAGAGGTCCTAATCCATAAGCATAGAGTGAAAAGAGTCCTCATTGATGGGGGAGTTGGCCTGAACATTTGTACCTTGAACTTGGTTAAAGCCTTAGGATTTTTAGAGGAAGCTATTGACCCTAAGAAAAAGATAATCATAAAAGATTACGATGATGAAGAAAGAGCTTCCATAGGCATCATAGTACTTCCCATCCAAGTTGGTCGGATGCAAAAGGAGACCATTTTCCAAGTCCTTGACCTAAAATTGACTTACAATATCATATTAGGAAGGCCACAGATGTATGAAATGCAGGATTCACCTTCAACCTACCATCAATGTCTCAAATTTCCCTATCTAGGACAAGAAATCATGGTAAGTGGGGATTTGACCCCCTTTCAATATTGTAATAACATGAAGCCTATTAATGACTCCTCATTCCCACACAATGCATAAGGGTCTATAACTCAAAGAATAGAACAAGGGAAAAGCTCAAAAGATCTTCCATCTTTGAAGGGAAAAGAAAAGGAAGAAAAAGAAATTGTTGTTGAAAATAACCAAAGTCCTACTAACCTAACTACATTGACAAAAGGGAAAGAGAAGGTTAGTGAGGAAAGTGCTCCTGAGAAATGAAGAGAAGACCAAGCAAGATCCATTCAAATTTACACCAAAGATGCCCATTATCAAAAAATGGATCATATGATGAAGAATTTTTTAAAAGTAATGTCAAATCAAACAAAAGGGGGTAGGTGAATACTCCTTACCCATGATGGATCTACCCTTATCTCCAAAATCACATGGAATACCATCTAATCTACCTCATAAATATAATGATCAATTTGTGAGGGAAAGAACTTCTTCATCCATGGATGAGGATGATAATGACATCTTAAATTGGTTATATAAAGATGAGGAATCAAGTGCCCATGAAAAGCGCATTCAAAACATAAGTATTCCTACTCACCAATATGGCAAAGGATTTGAAATCATGCAAAAATGGGATACAAAGGACAAGGGCCTTTAGGTACAAGAAATGAAGGACTAATAGAGCCTATTGAAATGTCATGGAGAGATAGTAAAGAAAAGACTGGGTTGGGGTACCTAGAACAAGGGTACACTCAAAAGAAGTATCCTTTGATTTATGACCAAATCTTACAAATAGGTTCCCAAAGTGATGAAGATTTGAAAAATTGGGAATGGGACTCATTGTCAAGTGAGGCATGCCAAGATAAAGAATTCAATGTCATCCATACCTATACTCCTAGCAAGGGAAAAGAACAACTCTCAGAATCAAATTAGAATCAGGCTTCAAGTTCTAGCCAAGGGGTCTTAGATAATGTAACACTTCAGGAAAGTGAAATAAATCAATGGGTAGGAGACCCTTATGTTCCAACATGGAGACCTACTATAGGGGAATCTATCCCTAGGTTTAATCCAAGAGATTTTTACCCAACACAAATCCTAGAGGATTCTAGTGAGGAATATTTTGACCCTAGTTCTCTAGAGCATCTCGAAGAGGCACATATCATAAACTTAAGTGATACAATGTTTGAACCTTCAAATGAGGTCATGTCCTTAAACCCTATTGAACCAAACCAAAGCATTGATCCCTTGACCCTTATCTATCCTGAACTAATTGAATGAGATTCCATTAAACCTACCATCCTCCCTACATTCTTGAATGATAACTTGGTGTCCCAATACCTTAATGCGGTTGAGCCTTCTTCTACCATGGAATATCAGGACAAAGTGACAATGGGGAGTATTCAACCTTTCAGTTTGAAAAAAGTGAAAATAAAAATTAAAAAAATGGAAAGAATTTAATGTTGAAAACCACATTGTGGCAACATTAAATAAAAAAGAAAAAGAAATAAAGAACATTTCTAAAGGTGAAAAAACAACAGAGGCACCTAAGGAAGAAAGGTTGGATACTTTTCCCAAGCACTATGAGGAAAGATCACCTATCTTAATTGAACCAACAAAGAAAGTGAACATTGGGTCAGAATTAGAGCCAAGAATCATACACTTAGCAACATCCTTATCTAGTGAGGAAAGAAGGGATTTCATCAAAATTTTCAAAGAAAAATAGATCAATTTTGCATGGTCATATGATGATATGCCTAGATTAGATATGAATTTAATCATGCATCATTTGAATATCAAATAAGGAGTAAGACCAGTTAAAAAGAAACTAAGAAAGATGCATCCACACATAGCTTTACTTGTAAAAGTAGAGTTGGAAAAATTGCTAAAAGTAGGGTTTATAAGAGCCATTGACTATGTCGAGTGGATTTCAAACATTGTGCCTATTTCCAAAGTAGACAAATCCATCAAAATTTGCACGAATTTTAGAGATCTTAATCTTGCATGTCCTAAAGATGATTTTCCTCTACCAAGCATATACGCCATTGTAGACCTAACAGTGGGACATTCAATGTTCTCACGTATGGATGGGTTTAGTGGTTATAATCAAAAAAAGATAACATTAGAAGATCAAGACAAGATGACATTTACATGTGCATGGGGGACATTTTTCTTAAATGTTATGCCCTTTTGTCTCAAGAATGCTAGAGTGACCTATCAAAGAGCCATGATGACTATATTTCACAACATGATGCACAAGTTCATGGAGGACTATGTAGATGATATACTTTCTAAATTCCATTCAAGAGAAGAACATCTACCCATCTTAGAAATGATATTTATAAGATTAGAACAATTCAAAGTCAGGCTCAATCCAAATAAATGTGCATTCAGTGTGCAATCAGGAAAACTATTGGGATACATAGTTTCAACAAAAGGGATAGAGGTAGACCCAGCCAAAGTAAAGGTGAACATGGAAATGGGGGCAACTCAAAATATCAATCAAATGAGATCTCTTCAAGGTGGGATTCAATCCATTAGAAGGTTCATCTCTCAATTAGCAGAAAAGTGCCAAAATTTCACTCAACTCCTCCACAAGGACATGGTATTCAAATGAGATGAGAAATGTGAAGAAACATTCACCTTATTAAATAAATACCTAATGAATCCTCCAAAACTGATGCCACCAATCAGAGGAAAGCCCTTAATTTTATACATCTCAGCGATAGAACATGCATTAGGGGCACTCTTGGCTCAAGAGGATGAAGCTAGAAAGGAAAAGGCCATATACTACATAAGCAGAACATTGGTGAAGTATGATTTAAACTACACCTTCATTGAAAGAGCATGTTTGGCCGTAATTTTTGCTTCTAAAAAATTATGCCATTATATGTTATCCCACAAGATTCAACTCATTGCAAAGATCGATCCCTTAAAATATCTTCTCAGTAAAACAACATTGAATGAGAGATTGGCCAAATGGGTCATGGTTCTAAGTGAATTTGACATCAAGTATGTGGACTAAAAATCTATCAAAGGCCAAGTAATAGCTGATCAATTAGTAGAATCACCTTTACAAGATGAACATCCAATTCAAGTGGAATTTCCAGATTCTGAAATTGTTAATGTTGAAGCATAAACATGGCAATTGTATTTTGATGGTTCTTATACACAACATGGATCAGGAGCAAGGATACTTTCAATTACTCCTCAAGGGTCCACAATTCTGAAATCATACAAATTTCTATTCCCATGCACAAATAACATAGTTGAGTATGAAGCATTGGTCATTGGCATAAAGTTGGCATTAGAATGGAAAGTAATAGAGCTACAAATTTATGGAGATTCCCGACTGGTTATTAATCAAATTAATGACGAGTATCAAACTAAAGATGATAAGTTGATACAATACAAGAATATGATTGAGAATTTTAATAAATACTTCACTCTAATCACATTTGAGCAAGTGTCGAGGGATAAGAATAAAGCAGTAGATGTAATGGCTACTTTAGCATCACTTCTCCAAATACCAGATCAAAGTGCCATATATGAATTCTTGGTAGAAGAAGTTGACAAACCTGCATTTGACCCTTCCCATCCTCATAACATTTTCTTACTAACATGACATGAATCACCTTGGTATGGAACCATTTACACCTATTTGAAAGACCAAATATTACCCTTAGACCAAACTAGAAATCAAAAGAAAATCTTTATACGCCAAGCTTCTCGCTATACCTTGATATCCGACACGTTGTATCGCAAGAGTCTAGATGGAATGCTTCAAAGGTGTCTAGAAAAAGAGGAATCAACTTTAGCCTTGAAAGAAATTCATGAGGGGATTTGTGGGTCGCATTTGAATGGTTTAACCCTAGATAAGAAACTTATTAGGATAGGATATTTTTGGCCTTCTATGAAAAAGGATGCTTGTCACTTTGCAAAAACTTGTCGTAAATGTCAATATCATGGGAACTTGATCCACGTACCAGCATAAGAGCTTCATCCTATGACAACACCTTGGCCCTTTTACAATGGGGTTTGGATTTGATAGGGATGATTTATCTGCCATCTTCAAATGGTCATAAATTCATCATTACTGCAACAAAGTATTTTACCAAATGGGTGGAATTTGTACCCTTATCCACTACTACATGAAAGAAGATATCCTTATTCATATTAAATCATATAATCTGTAGATATGGTGTTCCTCATGCCATCATAACGGATAATACGAGACATTTCAAAAATAAGGATTTGAAAGAACTATGTACAAAATTTCATATGGTACATCACTCATCTTCAATATATTACCCACAAGGTAATGGGAAAGAAGAAGCTACAAACAAGAACATCCTAAAAATATTGAAGAGAACTGTGGATAATTCAGGTAGATATTGGCACATTCAAATAAACCCTACTCTATTGGCTTGTAGAACGAGCATTAGAACGCCAATAGGAGCTACACCCTTTTCCCTAGTCTATGGATCAGAAGCAATTTTACCTTTAGAGATATAAATCCCATCCTTAAGGGTCTCATTGCATGGGTTACTAAGTGAACAAGACTATAGAGTTGCTAGTTTGCATGAACTAGAACTACTAGATGAAAGACAACAACAAGTTTTTGATCAATTAAAAGTGTATCATAATCAAATGACTAGAAATTATAACAAGCATATCAAACCAAGGGCATTCCAAATAGGTGACCTAGTGTTGCGTGAAAATCCCAAGAATCAAGCAAAAAGGAAAATGGGAAGAAAACTGGTTACGACCCTTTGTGATTACTTCATCTTTTGGCACTGGCACCTACAAACTAGCTGATTGTGAAGGAGAAGAGTTGCAAGAGCCAATAAACAATATACACCTAAAAAGGTTCTACACATGAAGCAATTAACGAGAGATAGAGAAAAAGAGTATCATAGATATCAGATGAGAGAGCATCCTATTTATTGTACATAGTTAAAAGAGATCCTGAAAATACCAAAAACATTGAAAAGCATAAAAGAGAAAACAAATCAGAAATGCAGAAAAGATTAAAAAAATAGTGGAAAATTGAGCATGAAGAAAGCCAAAAACATTCAGAAATAATCCTCAAAAAGATGTTGTCTTGGTGAAAACATAGCAAATAGGTTCCTTGATGATATGGACACAAAAATAATTGAAAAATGAGAAAATACAAAAAAAGAGAAAAAGGAGAAAAAGAACCTTGGTGAAAACCTAGCAAATAGGCACCTTGGTAGCAAAAAAAGAGAAAAATCTTTAAAAACATAAAAAGAGAACAAATCCATTCAATCGGTGAAAACCTCGTAAAAAGGTGTCATTGAAAGTCCAAGTCAGTCTCATGCCTCGTGGTCATCCTTGTAACTATTGCATTCGACAACATTTGTATATATTACATAATAAAACCCATAGTTGCATTTGCAAGTAGCTAAAGGTTTCGTCACCAATCCAATTTGCAAATTGTCCCAAGTCCCACAATGCAATCACATCAAACTAGGGGAAAATATACTCTCAAGGAGGAAGGATTCACCAAAACAAATATCAATCTGACACTAAATCAATTCATCAAAATGCAAGTGAAATGCTCAATCAAATCCCAAATCCTAATCCAAATGTCATTCAAACGCCAAATTTTGATCCAAGATCTCACAAGAACAGTTATCTTTATCAAGATTAAAATTATGAAATGGATAGAACTATACTTGAAATATGGATTTAAAAATGATGCAAAATTCTTCTAAGTTTTGATTTGATTGATGAAATAATGTCTTTCTAGCGAATTGATGAAAATTTTTAAACTAGACAAGCTAGGATGAAAGCATGAAATTTTATTGATTTCTGTATGAGTGTCTTAAGATCAACATTTTGAAGTATGTATTATTTGTCTAAGGACATGATCATCAAAGAATCATCGAGGACATGTACCTATGGGGAAACTGGGATCTTTGTTTGTTTACGCAAAATAATACCTTGTATATTTTGATGTTAAATATCATAATACCAAAATCCACTTGCAACATAGAATCAGACAAAATCAGTATTCGTACTCTCATGATTGGTATCAATCAGTGACAGTCATACCAAGGATAGGAAAGCACCATGTAAAAAGGAAATAAGTATTCATATCATCATAGTTGAACTAGTGATGATTGTACTAACTTCAGGATTCCAAAAACTGTTCAATGATGAATATAAGCTCCTAATTTGTGAATAGTGATAGCTAGCTGCATCCATCCTAGATTAAATGCATTTAAGTGATTTTCCTATCTTAGTTTGAAAGCATAAAATGGAAAAGATAAAAACAAAAGGGGATAGAGTAGATCAAACATCAAAATGCACATCAAAAACTATATGTGATAGAGTGTGTTGGAAATCAAAATAAAAAACAAAAAATAAAAGGTGCTTTGCATTAGATTAATGGCATGTGGTACATTCATTTTAAATCATGATAATCTTGCATCCATTTAAGACATTAGCCTAAGTTCATTTAAATAATAATGCATTAGTTTTGCATTCATTTAGCCATATTCATTACATTCATTTTCAAACAAATCTTTCAATATCATTCTAGGTCATATCCATTAAACTCATTTGGTTTAGTTTGCATTCATCTTTAAATTTATTCATACTCATTTTTATTAGGTCATCACATTTCATTATTCATAGTAATTCATTGCATCTCATTGCATTTCATTAAGTTCATCTTAAAACATTACATACATCTAGTTTATTTAACGCATTATCTTTCATTAGGTTGCACTCATATTAAAACTTTCACGAGGTCATTAAATTTCATTGCATTAGTTGCATCCATTGATTAATCTTTATCATTTAATGGAATTAGTTCATCATTAAGACATTACTAAAATTGCATTACATTAATTCTACATCATTGCATTTTCAAGGTCATATCGTTAGTACATTGCATTATTCATTTAGATGCATTCATCCAAATTCGTACATATAAAACATTGAAGTATATTCAAAATTAGGTCATTTACATTTACATATAATATCATCATTATTTAATTCATATAATTAATAATTAAAGCATCCAATTTCATAGATGCATCCCTCACATTTTGTATCACATTGGTATACCATGAATCCATTACATTTATTATCCATTACGTACATCCATATCATCAAATAAATGCATCCATAAGTACCATCACATCACATTAATCATTAAACAATTACATCATCATACAACATTAAAACATGTGACATATGCATCCATATACTCTATGTCATAAATAAGACAAACATTTACATCAATAGAAGATTAAACATGTGCATCCATATCATAAACTACATTTTAAAAGCATAAAAATAAAGCATGTAGAGATAGAATCATATAGATCTACATATCATATAAAGCACCTAAAAAATGAAGTCCAACACATGATGACATCATATGAAGTAAATCTGACAACTGCATATCAGAGTCCATAGTATCATCAAAATCATCAATATACGAGAATCAAAGTCCATAAAAAATATCAAGTATCAAAGTATAAATAACATCAACTAATCAAAGAATAATATGAGTCCAATGTCTAGAGACCAAAAAAATGAATCATCATATACATCAAATAATACGGTATCTCATCTCAAAAAATAGGTCAACTACTAGAACCACCGACACCATCAGGACCATGATCATCATCTGGATCCCTACTCGAGCTATCCTATAAACTATGCTGACTCATAGCATCCATGAAGGTCTACATCATCAAACTAAGCTGAGTCACCTATTGTCTCATCACTGACATCTCAGACTATAAAGAATGAACATCTAAGGCCAATGCTGGTACAGAAGGAGTATGTGCTGGTATCTGTGTGGGCGGAGCCTGTGGAGGAGCCTGAACAGGTGGAGTTTGTGGGGGAGCCATAGAAGTAGATGGAATGAAAGTAGAAGAAGATGGAAGAATGGAAGAAGATGGCATAGAAGAAGAAGGAGGAGCCTGTACTGGAGGAGCCTGTGGAGGTGCCAGCGGACCTTGTGCCTGATCTAACAATATCTGTGTGGCCTAAGCATGCACATTGGCCACAACCTGAGCACCAACCTGTCTAAAAACCCTAAGTCTATGTTGGCCCCATCTGGCCAATCTATCCACACCAACCTAGTGCAGAGCTCTATATGGTCCACCCTGGACTCTGACCCAACCACCCCTCATTCTTACTCTACCACCTCTAGGAGGAATCGGTGTAGCAACAATCACTGGGATAACAAACCTACCTCCTCTTCTAGCTCATCAACCCCATCATCCCCAACGACCTCATCTCCGACCACCCCCACCATCAGTATCTCCACTATCATCATCAGAATCCTCCTAAATGCCCAGCACTCTCTCTACAGGATCATTAAACCTTGGAAATGGGTTTCAAGAAAACCACTTGGCATAATCATCCATCATACCAACATCTACGATATGATCTGTAATCATCCTTTATCTATGGGCCCCATATCGACCTCTCCACCTGTACCCGGGTGTATAATACCAATCCCTATGGCATGCCCTAAATTTGGCCATACTACCGTAAACCCTCTGAAAATAAAAACCGCTTAATGATTAATGGTGTGCACCCTATCATCCACCATGGTATGCACATAAAGGGTAACTCAGCCACATCCTCAAGCCATGCCTTACATCCAATGTATGGTTGCCAAACAACCTGATCAATATCATCAATAATCCATCTCTAGTAATCTAACTTGCCCAAATGGGCCTGCACCACCATGCCCTCATACATCCAAGAGAAAGGCCAGCCTAGATCATGGTGATGAATATAAATGGGATGAGTGATAGGGATGTGTTCCCATGTCCACAACTGTAGCAAGATCACCCTGATAGAAAGAGTAGCCCCGCGATGGTACACTACATGATGCAGCTCATGATAAAGCTGATAAAGCACACAGGTCCCCCAGTCGAATCTCTATGGCTGTGCAATCATATCCTCTAAGATATGACCCCAACCAATAGCAAACACATGACCTCACTGATCAGGTACAAGGAATTTTCCAATTAGAGCACCAAAGACAACAAGAAGAATAGGAAAAGAAGGGAACTGTACCCATTGAATAGAATCATCACCAATGGTAGGATCACCAAACACTCACCTACAGGCAGTCCCATCATAGACCTGGTCATAATAAATAAGCTCCCCATGAGTCAGGATGCATAGGAGTTGGTACACATCCTCAGGAGTGATAGTCATCTCCCCCATCGACAAATGAAAGGTGTTATGGTCAGAGTGCCATCACTCTACCATAGCTGTGAGAAGACCTTGACTCACGAGGAATCAAGGGAGAGATAAAAGGAAGGACAAGATGAATCTACCATTGATTCGGCCCTCAGGACTACTCAAGTCATCAATCATGCTGAAAGGTAACATATGCAAGCCACAAATTCTGAGGAATTTAAGCTCGACCTACAAAAAGTAAGTTAAACACATCAGAAATCAAAATCATTACATATTGGATCATTTAAAGTCAATCAAATAATCTAAATCAAACCACAATCAATTTTCCTAATTCTATTCAGAGAGGAGAGAAAATTAATCATCATCCGCCATCGAAATCAAGATTGACAATCAAACATTCAAATGTGACATGACTCGAACTGACATCATACAACTTGCTATCAAATTAGACTTGTTACCTAAGCCAATCAACTGATTGACAACACCAGACGGTTCAGAAAACTAACTCAGAAGTTTGCACATTTAACCAAACAGGGTATACGCGCTATTTAAATGCTTCTAAGCGCTAAAATGAAAAAGCACGGTTTAAAATGGTGAATGCGCAGAAGAAATTATTGAAAGCGCTATTTCAAAGTATACGCACTATAGAATTTAGTACATACTATAGGAAACCCATGTACGTGCTGCTAGAATAATTAAATGCGCAATCAAATTTGTATGCGCAACATAAAAAGGTGAATGTGAATTGTGCCCTAGTTCTACCATTTGTATGTGCTATTAAAACTTGTGGATGCGCTGTAGAAAACTGCGAATGCATTGGAAAAGAATTGTACGCACTACTAAAAGCATTGTACGCGTTCTTTAAATTAAAAAATGCATAAAAAAGAGTTTTTCCTATAAAAATCCAAAAAATTTCAAATTAAATGCATTAAATTGACAAAGCGAGTTGTCAGAGTACATATCGGAGGTTCGTAGCCAGGTGGACGCATGTATCGGCAACCTCGCTCGAATCTATGCTCACAAATAGGGATCACCATCGTCAGAAAGGCAAAAAGGGCTCAAAGCAAAAAGACAAAAGGAGAGGTAAAAATGAATAGTAAAAATGACTTTTACCCCTATATATAGCCCATTTTGACCTAAAAAGGGCATCTTTGACCAGAAAATAACCAAGGACCCAAATTTTTTACCCATTCTGCCAAATTAGGGGCATTTGTCATCAAATGATCGCAAATACATTATAAAAAATGAAATCAAAATTCATTACTAATTGACCTAATTCACGCAAATTGACCTAAAATGTCATATTTTTCAACTACGCTCAAATTTCATTTCATTTTCGAGGGGGCATACACTTGGATAATTAGGAACGACATCATAATCACCAAATCAGGGGCACGACCATCAAATCAAAGCGTTATCTTTTATAAAAAAAAATTCATTTATCAATTGAAAGGGGCATCAAACAACAAATCAGGTACCATATCAGGAAACTTATCATCAGAATGACCATTGAGGACCTAAAATCAATCAGAACTATATCAACGTTATCATCAGAATCCACATCTTTTATCACATCAAATCAGACATCAGTTGATTAGGACTTCACATCAGAAATGATCAGGGCATTCTTTGAACTTATACGCTTCATGCATCGATTCAAAAAGGGGCATTTGTAATCACCTGAAAATGGACAAGAACAATTAAGTGAGCAATCGAGGAAAAAACCAAAGCAATTAAATCAAATTAGAGTAAAATTGCAATCAAGTCATAATTCAAATTTAATTGAAAATCAAAAGCCATAAAATCAAATAAATCAAATGAAATCAATTAATTGTGCAATTAATATAATTAATTATGCAATTAATCTAATTAATTGCATAGTTCAATTAAATCAAATCAACCCATTCAAGGGATACACATGGCTAAACATATTAATTAAATTCAATTAATTAAATCCTATTTTCCCTCAACCACCAAATAGGAGGAAAATGCATCAACCAATAGGATTTGAGAACCAATCTCACATGGATCAAGCTCACATCGAATCTCCACCACCCATAAGGAGAAAGAGTCTTGTCCACCCATTTTTCCTCTCAACCCAAGCTTTGAGGACAAAATATTTAAATGGTCTCCAAAGGTGGAACCATGGACTCAACCCTAATCAAACCATGATCAAATCAACTCCACCCCCTACCCTTGCCAAAATCTATAAAAGCAAGGCATAATTCAAGCAATAATCATCCACAAAATATTTGTAAAGCATCAAACCTCTTGCAATTTATAGCTAGAAAGGAAAATATAGGAGCTAATTAGTCTATTTCATTTGGAATTAACTTGTTTTAGCTTATTTTGTCATACTTTCTCATATTAGGACTGTCACTAATGGAGGCTTGCTGAGAGCTCTTCATTAGCATCCCTAATTAGAGAGCCATAGAGTGCTCATTTGTCTTTTAAATAGCTTAATTGGATTGCTTTTGTGGTAATTTAGTTCTTATTTTGATTTATTTGACAAATCTAACCCTATGAAGGTACTAATCCTAGTACACAACAAGAATAAAAAACTTTAGAGGCACATATACTGAAGAAGAAGTGATCATAAAGATTCTAAGATATTTGACACCAACTTATAAGAAAAAGGTTCAGGTGATTGAGGAGATCATTCCGCTTAGTGAGAACTTCAACAAAGAGATGTTGATTGCTAAATTAACCACCTTTGAGACCATAGAGTTGTAGGAGGCATTACCTAAAGTGGAAACTACATTCAAAGCTACTATTCACAATGACTAGAGGGTGTTATCAAGCCTTCAGAGCACTAGCAGAGGTAGCAAACATGTAGAGCTTGGAGATTACATTGATGATTGGGATTAAATAGAGTAAGAAGAGAGAAAGTTGGATGAGCTTGTAGCTCTAATCACAAAGAGGGAAAATATAGGTAAGGGTAAGTTTGAAGGCAAGTTACCCCTAAATATTTTTCTTGCAATAAAATTGGTGAGTTTGCATCCAGATGTCCTACTAGGGTTCCTAAGCAGAAACCTAAGTTTTACAAGTCTAAGAAGGATAAGGAATTTTATTATGCTAGTGACAATGTTTCTAATGATGATTCTGCAAATGATGAAGATGAGATTGGATTTGTTGCAATTAAGGATGGAGAACTTGTTCATGAAGAGAAATCTTTAGTTTCACATGTGGAAAAGAAATCAGGATGGATTATAGATAGTGGTTTCTCTCATCACATGACTGGTGATAAATACAAGTTTTTTTAACTAAAACAAATATGATGGTGGAGTGGTTAGATTTGGTGATAACACTCCTAGGTTGATCATTGGTAAAGGACCAATCTCTCTTGATGGAAAGACTAATACTGATGATGTTTTATTTGTTGATAGCCTTAAATATAACTAGTTGAGTGTTGGAAATCTTGTAGACAAGGGTTATCACTTGCAGTTCAAAAATGGGAAATGCACTATTAGAAGTGAGATAGGGGACTTGATCACATCAGGTACAAAAACAAGAGGTAATGTATTTCAATTGAATTTTGCAGAGGCTAGTTGTTTTGTGGCAAAGGTAGATGACAGTTGGTTATGACATAGAAGATTATGTCATATCAATTTCGAAAAACATTATGAAGGCTAGTGACACAAATGTAATCGGAGATCTATCAAAGATTATCAAGCCTATTAACACTATATGCAGAGAGTGTGTGATGGGGAAACAAACAAAGAGAAAATTTTAGAGTAAATCATTTTTAACAAAGGGGAAGTTAGATCTGGTGCATACAAATCTATGTGTTTCTATAAAGATAAGGTCCTACAATGGTGAAAGGTATTTCATTCTTTTTATTGATGATTATTCCAAGATGATGTGAGTTGATTTCCTTAGAGAAAAGTCTGAAGATTTTTTATAAGTTCAAGATTTATAAGGCAAAATTTGAGAATGAGTCAGGTCTAAAGATAAAATATTTGAGGTTAGATAAAGGTGGATAGTTTACATTTGATGCATTTAATTTATACTACAAAGAACATTGCATATATAGACATACTTCTACATCTAAGACTCCACAACAGAATGGGATAGAAGAGAGAAGGAATAGAACCATATTGGATGTTGCGAGGACTATGTTGATTGAAGGCAATATAACACACATGCATTAGAGGGAAGTACTTAACACTGTTGTCTACACTTTAAACAAGGTTCAGATCATAGAAGGTACTGGTAAGACTCCTTATGAATTTTGGTTTGGTCATACTCTTGTTTTGAAGTATTTCATAGTTTTTGGTAACAAGTGTTATATCAAAAGAGATGGTGAAATAAGAAAGTTTGATGCAAGGAGTGATGAAGGTATCTTTCTTGGGTATTCCACTAAAATTAAGGCATATAGGTGTTTCAATATAAAATTAAAGAAAATAATTGAAAGTGATAATGTGAAGATTGATGAGAGCTTTTAGATTCAAGAAAGGATGTATGAGTGTGATCCAATACCTGAGATTGATAAAAAGACTAAGAACAAAGAGGCAAGATAGATTTTTGAGATTGACAATGCTATATAGGTTTTCTTGGGTGAACAAAAGGAAGCTCCTAGAACCCCAAGGTATGATTTGATGAACTATCCTGAAAGTCATAGTATTGGTGATGCTAATCAAGGTATGATGACAAGGTCTAAGGCTAGAAATGAGCTCTATTTAATCTTGCAAGTTGAACCTAAGACTACTGATGAGGCTTGTAAAGATGAATCATAGATTAAGGCAAGGTAGGAAGATTTGGATTAGATAGAGGAAAATAACACTTTGGAATTGATTCCTAGGCCTAAGGACAAAAATGTGATTGGAACCAAATGGGTTTTTAGAAATAAAATGAATGAATAAGGCATAGTTGTGAGGAATAAAGATGGACTGGTCTACAAGGGCTATTCACAACAAGAAGGTATAGACTTCGAAGAAACATTTTCACCTATTGTGAGGTTAGAGGTAGTAAGATTATTCCTTGCTTATGCAACACATAAAGATTTCAAGGTATATCAAATGGATGTGAAGTCTACATTCTTGAATGGTGATCTTGAGGCAAAAGTATACATAGAGCAACTTGATGGATTTCCTTTGATAGAATATGACCTAGAGTAGTTTACAGGTTGAAGAAGGCTTTGTATGGAATAAAGTAGGCACCAAGGGTCTGGTATGCTCATCTTGACACATATTTACTATATCTTGGTTTCAGAAAAGGTAGTGCAGATAGTAATTTTTATTTGAGAACTAGTACATATGGTATTTTGATTGTTGAGGTGTTTGTGGATGATATTATCTTTGGAGGTAATGATGAAATGAGCAATAAGTTTTCTAAATAAATGAAAAGTGAGTTTGAAATGTTAATGATTGGTGAAATAAAATTCTTCCTTGGTCTGCAAATAACTCAAAATAAATATGGTATTTTCATCTCACAAAACAAGTATCTTAAGGAGCTGCTATAGAAGTTTGGAATGGAGGATTGTAAACATGTTGGGACACCTATGGTGACTGGGTGTAAGATTTCCTCTATTGATGAATCTAAAAGTATTTTTCAAACTAATTACAAGTCCATGATTGGAGGTTTGTAGTACTTGACACACACTAGGCCAGACATAGAAAGTGCAATTGGAATTATTGTGAGGTTCCAAGATGATCCTAAGAAGACTCATTTTGCTGCTTTTACAAGGATATTCAGATATCTAAAAAGAATAGTGTAATATGGTTTATGGTATGATAAATCTCATGATTCCACTTTACATGCTTATACTGATGCAGATTGGGTAGTAAATGTGGATGATAGGAAGAGCACTAGTGGAGGAACCTTTTTCATTGGGAAAAGGTTGGTCTCTTGGTTGAGCAAAAAAAAAGATTGTATAGCTCACTCTATTGCTGAGTCAAAGTATATGGTTGCTGCTATAAATTTTACATAGATTGTGTGGATGAAACAAGTGTTGAAGGATATTAGGGTAAGCTTTGAAGAGCCTATTATAATACATTGTGATAATACAAGTATAATAAACATGTTAAATAATCTAGTAATGCATTCCAAAACTAAACATATTTTAATCAAATATCATTTCCTAAGGGAAAAAGTTGAGGAAAAGGAGGCCAGGTTAGAATACATCAGTACAAAGGAGAAGACAACAAACATATTCACTAAACCCTTGCCAAAAAATGTTTTTGAAGTACCTTAGAGGTATGCTTGGGGTGAAAACCCCTCCTTGTGAGAACTAGATGATGCAAGGATACATCAGTCCAGTGGCTATTACAACTTTATCACTTTTTAGACTGGATGCTTGGATCTAATCCTCAGGGGGAGTGGTCATAGGTACATAATAAAGCATATTTGGGTGATCAAGCACCTGACTTGTTGCAAGCATGAAGATTTGAAAAAACTACACGTTGTAGAGGTGGGATGTGCAGAGATGGAGAAGAAGAAGAAGACCTTTGGAACCCTTTGCCATTAATGTCAAAGGGAGAAAGTTACAGGTGAAAAACCCTTACTATGTTAGGGGGAGCATTGAAGAGGATATTGAGAAGGTCGTATTAAAAGGGATACTTTTGGGTTGATGGTTTTTCACATATGTTGCCATCAATGCCAAAGGGGGAGATTGTTAGAATTGTTTCTATTTGAGCTATTGGCATTCATGTTTTGTCATTGATGTTAACATATGTTTCGGGTGGTTTCATCAGGAGTCTCAAACATACTGGTTATGATAGGAACATGCAGGTCTGATAGGGTGGTACAGACACTATATGATGTTCTAGGGTACACAAGCTTAGATTTGTGAAGTATGAGGTGTTTAGACCTTATGTCTAAGGTCATATTTAATTATCTAATTTTTTTCATGAGTTATGGCTGATTTGGTGGAGACTGGTTACAATGCAATAACAAAGGATTATGACAGCAATGGTCTCTGAGTTTTCAATATAGATTAGATGCGAGCATTGATTGTAGTATGCGAGCTTTAGGATTGATAGAAGACACATGGGAGAACATTATGTGAGATTCTTGGGTTACTCATATTGTGGTGATGCCAGATGTGGTGTGTGATCTTGTGAAGACCTATTTTGGATTGACCAGAGGAGATAACATGTTTAGAGGGTTTCTAGCATGGATTGTGGATCTTGGTGTGCATTTGATGATTTGTATTTGTTGTATACTTGTTTAAGATACTGTGTGTATCTTATCAATGGTATACGTATTCATTTATGCATTGAGGAATTCCTAACAGACTAACATAATTGATTGTTGTAACTTGTATAAAGGAAAGTCATTTCTTGGAGTGTTGGAGACATGGTTTTAAGGGTTGCAAGCTTGTTGTTGTAAGGTATGTTGAATGTAGAGAACATATCATTCATTGAGCACTTCATTGGACCTTTATAGGCAAGGTGAGTTGTTGTAAGTCAATTCATTATTGTTATTGTATACTCTTATACATTTATTTAGACAAGGATCCAAAAGGTGGGTTTAACCTTCAGAATGTGGATTTAACCTTCACTTTGGGCAGTGTGCTCGAGAAGTGAACCTACCTTTGTACTCAAATCCTAACAGGGTTTTTCCTTTAAAGGGACATCTATTGGATATAATAATCATCTCCTAACAGGGCTATGTATTACAATAGGGACATAATATTTCTAGTGTATTATTTGTGGGTTCCATCCCCATTGGGGTTTTTCCCTCAACAGGATTTTCCTCGACAAAAAATCCTTGTGTAATGGTGTTCTGATTCTAGTGTGTTCTTGTGGTTATATTATTGTTTCAGTTTGTTTAAAGTAATCAGATTAAAAGGATTGTGGAAATCTAATAGATTAGATTAAAATGAGTTAATTTTCAGATTTGGCACACAACTGACTCACCCCCCCTCTCAGTTGTGTTGGTGCATTGTTATTGCTAATAGATTGATGATGGTGATGTTTGGTTTTAAGAATGAAGTACCTTATCTAAGATAGATACAGTCGGGTTTCAAGTATACCACACCTTGTATAAGACAAATGATAGGTTGATAAAGGACTGATTGATGTTGATTGATTGATTAGACAAGTTTGATCTGACCGATTCTTGACTTGATTAGATTGATTGTCTGTTAATATGTGATTTCATTAAGCGTAATGTTTATCAGCCTTCAATCTGTGTTTGCTTCAATATATATGTTTTGCAAAGAAATGATTTATTGGAAACATGAAAAATGATTATGTATAAATTTATTTCAGTTTTTTAAGGAATTTTTTTTTAAATTTTTAGGTTGTTTGAAAATAATTGATTTTTTATATGTTTTTCAAGATATTTTAGGATTTTTAGGATTTTTTTTCAAACATTTTATGGTTTTAAGGGATTTTTTCATGACTTTTTATGTTTTTTACTAAAAAAATTTCAAGATCATAATTAATTTTTAAAGATGTTTTTTCAGCATCGTATTTATATTTTTATGAATTTTTTTAGGACATTAATATTTTCTTGAGAAAGATGTATTGAATTATCCCCAATGTCTAGCAAGGCAAGGACATGATGAATGGACAAATGAATTGGTAGACAGATAAAGTCAAAGATCGCTTAGTATGGCATTGGAGTTGGATGGATGCCAAGGACTATCCGTGAAATGGGATAATGTGTTTTTACTAAGCTTAGAGATTGGATATGACAAGATCGAGTAATGGTACTTTTTCACTTGATGGCATGTGATGTATAAGAATGGAAATGTCAAGATGTTTTTGGAAAACATATTTTGCATTTCAAGTCCTTATTTTATATCAAGATCAAGAGAGGGATTTAGACATGACAATGAATAAGATATGGATAGGATACACAAAATAAAAAAATGGCTAGGGGGAAGAGATATGGATTGAAGGATAAAATAAGATAGGCGATATAGACCAAAGGAATGTGGACAACATAAAGCAGATAGGTCATGCGATGGTTCTAGGGAGATCCATATCCTTATCAAGATCAAAGTTGGGAAAAAGGGAATGTGGATGTCAATAGGATAAGGGATATGATAAATAGAGGATAATGGAGGAAACAATAGGGGTATGATATATGATAGGAAAATATGGATAAAACCTTCCCTTATGTATGGTTTGCAAGACATTTATAGATTATGCATGACACATGTTTGTCATGGTTTCATCATGGTACTTTCTCAAAGCACCTATTTGCCAGGCTTTCACTATTGGAAAAAAATATTTCTCTTTAATCTTTTTTTTTCTTTTTTGATGTCACCAAGATGCTTGTTTGCCAGGTTTTCATCAAGGAAACATTTTTTTGCTTTTTGCATTTAGAATATTTTTCCAATTTTTTTGTTATTTTTCTAGATATTATTTCAATTGTTTTGTCATTTTTTATTTTTTGACATTTTAGGAAGATAATAGATGCATGACATTACATGGATGAAGGACTCAAGTATCTTGCCCTTTTAATGGTGCTCATGAAGGACGTGTAATAATGCACCATGGAGATAAAGACATGCTCAAAGACATTGATAGGATAATGACAAAGGGATATCAAATGGATGATTGATGAAGTGGGATGAGGGTTTAGGCAAAGGATTAGATAGACTGGATGAAATGATGGAAAATAGGTGTTGGATAATGGAGGGAGTGTAAGAAGACTTGCTTTTGATTGAATGGAAATATAGGTGAGAATAACATTGACACACACCTTGAGGGGTGATCGAGTGATGGAGGAAAATAAGATTTTGGATTTAATGAAGGAATGGATATGTATTTTGGGGCATAAGGACCCAAAATGGATTTGGAAGTTGGGAGGAATTTAAATGAAGGGATAGAGATTTTGGATGCCAACTTTGATTTTTCTTTAGGACTCTGTGCTTCAAGAATTCACTTGGAATCCACGTGCATTTCAATTTTTCATTCTTTTGTGGATCCTTGGAATGCATTGCTTGCACAAGAGATTTAGGAACCCATATTTCTTTTGAATTTTATTTTCTCTTAATGGGCCTTTTTGGCCTTTTGGAAATTTCTTTTTCTTTTTAGATCATATTTTAATTTGTTTTTACATGTCAATTAGACTGGACATGTTGATCCTTGGTTGCATATGGATTGCTTGACTTATGGACTTAATGTTTGGCATGAAAATTTCTAGGAAAAGGAATGAGATTCATTGATGGATAGGAATTGTATGGAGGTATTTTGGATGAGTGGATGGTTCTCCAAGAGGTGTGCCTCTTCTGACCTTGATTTAGGAAAGGGTAAGTAGATTGTGAGCTAGTGGACATGGGAATATATGGACCTAAGATGAATGGAAGAGATGAAGGGGAAGGTATATGTTTATATTTGGATTTTGTGGGAATACCAATGTCTTGAGAATGAGATTTGTAATTGAGGCCATGACCATCAAAATTTCCTTTGATATGACATGGTTTTAATATACCTTGTTCACGTATGCTTAACCCTTTGATTTGGTAATGGTTTCTTTGACCAGTGGGATACTTGCTACAAGATGCGAGTCCATTTTGAGGTGGATATGATATGGAAGGACTAATAGGATCATGAAGTGGACTAGATTGGATGCAAGTGGGGGAACCTGTTTGACAAGTATGGGGTTCAAAAAAAATAATCACAAATGTATTGGGATCATGAAGGGGATCAAGAGGAATAATGGGATCCTATGATGGAATAGGATAAATGATAGGATCATTTGGTAGGATAGGATCTTATGGGGGATATGAAGGGTTACAAAAAGTAAATGAAGGGATGATAGGATCCTGAAGAGGATCTAGAGATATGATGGGATATTTTGGTGGACATGAAGGTGATGGGATACTCCGATCTTCACTTAGAAGGGGATAATTGGACTCTAGTTTAAAGAAGTTATGCGCTTGACTTTAGATAGAATCATTATGAAGCATGGAAGTGTAATGGATTAAGTTTTACACCCTCATATAAATAACCATTTTGCATTACCCCTACCTTAATCTAAGACACAAATTTTCCTTGATCTCCATCACTCTCTCACACTTTCCAACTCATCCCCCACTCTAAAATATTAGCCACATGGTTTGGATGGTTTAGGATAGGTGTTTGTTTTAGAGATATCTCCATAGAGTTTTAACGTCCACAAATTTGCAAATGCGCAGTCTATTGTTTGAGCATTATGAACTGCCAACCTATGTTCATAACATTCGAATGATGGCCCTTCCTATGTGGGATTCATCTTGCATGAATTATAATCCCTCATTTGGCATTCATTTAATCTCTTGTGATGTCTCTTGGTTATTCACCCACTCTCTCTTCACTCTCTGGATTTTATTGGATATATTCTATTTACTTTCTACATGTAGGTTCTTAAGTTTACACCATTTCCAAGCTCTCAAGGTGTCATTGTTGCTCATGTGTGGGCTCCTTCATCCTCATTTGGAATCCTACCTTATTGAGGGAAGTCTCCTCACTCTCTTTCATTAAGTTCTGATTAGCATGCCAATTGTATTCATCCACTTCCTTTATTTTTTGATTGAGGCAAAAGTAGGTTTTGAAGGGACCTGAAACCCTTTAGAAAGTAGTTACATCAAATATAATAATAAAAATTCCCAAAGACAAAGCATTACTGGATAACCAATAGACCAATAAAAAACTAGAAAAAACCAACACATAGAAACCACCAGCAAAAACCAACACACAAGGACAACCAGTGAGACCAGCACGTTAAGACCAGAGAAAATAGAGATAAAAATAGGAATAGGGCCACACTAGGCAACATCCTTCAGATTAGTCATAACCTCTTCCTCCAAGGAAGTCATCTTTTGCACAATAGCCTTCAGATCCTCAATGTCCTTGGGAGCAACCACCACTTTTTTTATTGAGGCTCATCCTGGTTCTCTTTTCCAGACCCTCATTATGGACCACCACCTCCTTAGTATCATCCAACTTCACAATATCCTTCTCCAATAGGGGGTTCTATAGCTTAGCCACCAAGGCTCTAATATTATCAGTAGAAATCTTCAAATCCTCATGCATATGTTGAAGAATTTTTTTATGGTTCTATCAATCTTCACTCATTTTGTAGTAAGCTCCTCTAGCTTTCTTTCTATAGTGTTCATCCTATTGTTATCCCTGTAATCACCTAAAATTAGGCTAATAGAACATAAGGCCCTATTTGCCCTGATTTGGGATAAACTCCTAATTGTGTTAATTCAATTCTTGATTATTAACATAATTCATTAAATTTGATGAAATCAATACAACTTCATAATTCAAGCATTAATCATCAATAATTGAGCAAAAATCACATCAATTATCTCTAAGCCTAATTAATTAAATCAATCCCATTAAATGCATGGCTAGAGTAATTAATTAAAATAAATGAATAAAAGGTTAAAAAATGACATGTCACCTCTCAACAGGACAACAAAGACATCTTAAACCAATGAGATCTCATCACATGGATCACTCACATGGATCAAGCTTGGAAGCATCTCAACCACTCATCATGGATGCATCTCAACTGTCAAAATTCTCAGAGTTCTATAAAAGAAGAATTTTCAAATATCAAACAAGGTTGATAATAGTTAATTTGAATTCATACTTACATGCTACTCATTTTGATTTCATAGCTAATTAGAAAATATCTCAATTTGTTTAATAGTTAATGAATCAATAGATTTCTTGAATGAATTTGATTTCTTAGCTTCATATTTGACTTGAATCTCTCATTCTAACATGCATTGTCACTATTTAGGACTTAGATTCTTTTCATACTTGTGTTAGTTAGAGAGTAATAGAATGATTTTTTGTAGTTTAATGGCTTTGATTTGATTTGAATTTGAGTTAAACTAACAAGCTAATGTTCTATTGAAGTGTTGTATTGTAGATTTCACAATGACCACAAAATACACACACATTTCTGGCACCCACCATGGGGCCAAGCCCCAGATTTCTACCTTTTAAACTAATTCTTTGTCATGTTCTTGACTGCAAAAAATCACATCCTGAAAATTGAGTCGCTTTTGGGAAATAGGATCGCACCCGGGGTTTCTTGGATTGCATCTGAGATTTCCTAGATCGCATCTCGAAAGGTATCACCTTTAGTTAATTTTGGATCACATTTGGGATCCTTAATCACATTTAGGAAAGGGGATCACATTCAGTAAAACTTTAGATCGCATCTAGGGATATTTCCTTTAAATTTGGTTTTTCTGACATCTAATGGGTGAATTTCATGATTTTTGTGGATTTATAATAGCCTAACAGTGGTTTGCATGTCAAATTTTCAAAGATATCAACAAATTGGAGACTACTAATAGTTGTTTGTAGGTTGCCTAAAAGGATCAACTAGACATTGTGCTTATTTTTATAGGAATTTAATACAATTTGAAATCAATTTGCAAACTAATCAGAGGATTATGCTCTTCTCCATTTAGGAAAATCAGAAACTCAAAAATTAGCTTGCAATTTGGGGGTCAAATTGGGGTAATTTGGATAAATTTGCATGATTTTTATTGGAGAGATAGATTGAGATAGGAGATTATGCTCTTCTCCTTCTTGGAGAATCAAAAGTCTAGACCTTAAGCTATTGATCCTTTTTCTTTTATTGCATACCTAGTAGAGGGCTTGCCGATTGAGTAAAAAAGCTCCTAGGAATGACCCAAGTGGGGACAAGTCTTAAGTTGACTCTTCCACCCCACTATAAAATTTGACACTTCCTTAGATGAAAATCTCAAAAGACATAATTCATTTTGTCATTGGAACCCAGATTTGATTTTTTCCAATGACATGCTTGGATCTTGTGTAGAGTGGAGCTGCTTGAATCTTGCTTTGGAGACTACACATATTTGAGTACTCATAGGACTATAGGCCTCAATCTTGCTTGCGGGACTATGGGAGATTGTTATGAATAGATGCCTTCATTAAGAACCTAAGTTAGATGCTACTTGGTTTACCTCCTGTATCGTCTTAAAATGGAAGCACTTCCATGTTAAGAGCATTTAGCCCTCTGAGTGAGTGGTTTGGTTCATGTCAAGCACCTTGAATCAACCCTTTTCTTAGATCTGACTTGTACTCCTCATTCTGCTTCTATCTATCCTTATTTTTAGTATATTTCTACATTTCCTGGCATTATGGACCGAGGTCCTAAGGTTTTTGACATCAAGGTCAAAGTCAACCTTGAGGGTCAAAGTCAACCTCAACTCTGACCTAGGGTAGAGCTGACCTCATCCTTGACCTACATTTCAAATTTCAATTTCCCATGATTTTCAGGTGTCGAGTTTCAGAGATATTTGTTTTTCCACCTCTGGGTCGGCCATTTCGGGTTTCAGAATGGTAAATCCTTAAATTGCATTTAATATGGGTCCATTTCTAGGGGTTAAGGTTAATTGGGATTTGATTCCCCAATGTCGGCCTTCTCTAGAGGTTTGTGCCCTAGTTCACTATAAAAGGAGGCTTTCCTCTCTCATTTTCTCCATCCACAATCAAGTAATTTCATGAGAAAGCTCTCAAGTGCAAGCAAGTGAATTCAATAATTTCATCAAGCATTTTCAAGGAAGCATTCAAGTCCTCTTCTCCATTCAATTTCTCCATTGAAGATCAAGGATTCAAGCATTCAAGCCTTTGAAGGGATTTGGTTCAAGCATGCAAGATTCATCATTCAAACCCTAGATCTAGCCATCATGGTGGTGTGATCTTCCTTCAAGATCCTTTGTTCATATTCTAGATCCATTCATTATTCTATCAAGGTGGATTCCAAGCATACAAGCATGGAGGTTTTGTATTTACTTTCATGGTTTTGATTTACATTTTCCATTATTTTGTTCAAGCTTTCATATCAATATATTTGTTTACATTCAAAATACAATTACATATCTATCGAATTGCATAGCTTCATTGTTAGATCTACTTCTACTACTTTCTAGCATTCTCCATTTCAATTTCAATATTAAGGTTGATTCCAAACCGGGGTTTGACCAAGGCAAACCCCTCAAACAAACAACAAAAATCCTCTTTTTCTTGCAGGTGCAGGTGCAGAACTTCAGATATGAGATTGGATTTGGATACCCTTTTCGGTGAACTTCTGAGATCTGTGAACAAAGTCAAAGTCAACCTTCAGAATAAAAATGTAGCCTTTGACCTTTTATGAGGGTCAAAGACTACCCACTTTGAGAAAGATAAAAGAAATCTGGGTTTTCTTTGTCTCAACATTTCTAGTCCGAAATAGGTTGCAGAATTGCCCGAAACTACACATAGACATCAGAAATTGGCATTTTCTAGATTTTCCCTATTTTGAGGTTGGTGTTTGCATTTCAATTATTTTAGATTTTAAGTACAATTCCTTTATAGGGAAATAGAAGGTTTTCTTCCTTTTTCATATTCTCCATAGATTGATTCGATTGTGCATTAACCTTTTGGTGATCAATTTGGATCTCTCCTTTGGGAATTTGGATTTAGAAGTAGATCTCATATTTCCCCCATACATACATTTAATTAGGTGATTCCATTTCACCTCTATTCACCTCCGAAAGGTTGGTAATACTTGTACAAGACAAATAGTAATCGTCCCAATAAATTTACCATATTGAGCCCTCTTTGACGTTACTACTTAGCTAATATGGCCTCCAACATCCATTGTGTATTGTTGGAATGTCATATTCTGAGGAGTCATTGAGTGTGTTCCTAAGTCAGTGAACAAGTGTTTCCAATCTCTACCTATTCTAAGGAAGGATAAGTGTGTTTTCTCCTAAAAATGATTGCTTGATGTGTTTTAAATACAAATCTCAGATCAATCCCTTGAATGAACAAACCACAAGCATTTTCAGATACCTACAAGTCCCTGGAATCGGACATACAAGACCAATTTTCACAAACTTGACAAAATTTTGCATCAGACAAGTTATCATAATGTCACATCTGGTATCCAGTGTCGCACCCCGTATCCCATATTACACTTGGTAAAACCAGTGTCACACCTCGTATTTCCTAGGTCACATTTGGATTAGGGATTGCACCCCGTATTTCTTGTATTGCATCTGGGGCCAAAACCCTATCAATCACATCTCAAGGATCACATCTGGGACTAAAAGCACTTTTGTACTTGTCACAACCTAATTTTTAGTATTTTTGAATACTCTTTTTGGTCTTTAGTCAGATTCTGTTGTCAAAACCAATATACCCGCAAGCCTGAAAGAGTTATTATTGAGTGCATCTTGTCATCCTATTTGGTCTATATCCAGAATTGTTCAAATTGTGGAGTTTTCTTGTCGCATAAGATCCAGTCAAGTTCTCAACTCACTATCAAGACACTCTAACCCTTTGATGTTGAATCTTTTAAACAAATCTAAATATATCACTTACACTTGGTAACCAACTCACTATCAGGGCACTCTAACCCTTTGACATTGGATCCTAAGACATTTTATAACCCACTATTGCAACTTTGGACTCATAATTAGACACTTGAACATTTTGAGACCCACTTACACACTTGGACCCCCAAAAATTCCTTAATCAAGCTTTCATGGTTAATACAAGACATAAGTCTTACAAATTTGAAAGAAATCCATTCTCAAACGAAGTGCCACTAATAACAAATTTGAAAGAGGAGAAACTTCATGTATCAATCCTTTATTTGGAACTACTCCTAGCACTAGTCACGTGATAACTCCTAATGTGACAAACATGACGAATCAAGATGACTTCCATTGAGATGAAAGACAAGAAGAACAAAACAACCAAGAAGAACCACAATGTTATGAAGCATGTTATAATTATGATAATGATAAAGGCCCTACAAAACTAGAATATCAAAGGTCTTTGAAAAGAAAAAGATTCAATAAAATCCTTGAAAGATCATTGGAAGAAAGAAAGGAAAAATACTTCCTAGAACTCGCAACTCAAGGAGTGAAATTACCTAAGGACTATGATGTAAATAAGCTCAAACAAAAGGAAGATCTTAGTCCTATGTCCATTTTGACATGACAATTACTTGACATGCAAGCAGAAATCCAAGAGCTAAAGAAAGAAAAGGACAAACCAACAAAAAAATACTCTTTGGAGCACATTTGTCCTTTCCCCTTTGATAAGGGATTGAAGATGATACCATTTCCTCAACATGTTACAATTCTGAAATATGACAAATACACTAGAAATTACGACCCTCAAGACCATGTAAGGGAATTTTTCACATCAAGTATGGAATTCATGCATGAACAAACCTACCTAATGAGGTTATTTCTATGAAGCTTAGGTGGACAAGCAATGGACTGGTTCTCAAAATTACCCACAAGAATCAAAACGTTTGAGGAACTAGTTGAAAATTTTATCCAACAATACTCCTATAACATCCAACACACTGTGACTATGTTGGATTTATGCAACACCAAATAGAAAAGTGGAGAATCATTCTTGAATTTCTTACAACGATGGAGGAAGATATTCACATGATACGCTAGACAAATACCTGAAAGTGAAAAAATGCACATTTTTATCAATAACTTGGTACCCGAGATGAATTTTCCTATACAACTACAAGGTCCACTAAGTTTTGATAAAATGATATCTAGTGCTATCAAGATTGAAGAGGTCTTGATAAAAAAAGGGGGAGATTATGATCAATACAGAGAACAAAGATAAGTATTATCCCTCCAAAGATAAGTACAAATATGGAAATAAGAAAAAGAATGTGTCAATGATGGAGTTGTGGATACTCCTAATACCAAACCAAAACCAAAAGATTTTAATCTTACAACAAGTCTCCAAGTGAGCAAGAGTTCAAATTTGACAATGACACCAAAGACTAACAAGACTTTTAATAAATCTAATACTCGAACTGAGCCTTGGTCAGCAAGAACCAAGATGAAATTTACACCATTGGGAGATACACTAGAAGTGGTCTTGAAGTAACTCTTAGACAAAAAAATTATCACAATTCCTAACTCCAAACCTTGGGAACCAGAAGTAAAACCAAGGTGGTGGAATGATAATGACTACTACAATTTTCATCGCAATAAAGGACACAAGACTAATAATTGCATGAAATTGAGACATGTTATTCAAGATTTAATTAAAGAAGGAAAAGTTAAAGCGGATGGACATCATACCAATAGTGATCATAAAGCATTCCAAACTCCATTGCCTAACTATAAAAAAGGAGAATCCTCTAAGAGTAACAAGATGAATTACACATATATAGACAATGACAACGTGATTTATATGGTGGAGCCATGAAAACCATCCATTCATATGATTACTCTAAAAGGAGGGAAAAATAAAACTGAATCCTATAATGTTGTGAGGAGGAACCAAGCTAAGCTCACTCTTAAAGGAGCTTCAACATCAAACACACCAGCTATAACAACAACATGACCTAGACAACTGGCATTACCTCTGAAGTTCAATCTAGTAGACCAGTTGTAGCGCACACCAACTCAAATCTCTATTTTAGATATGTTAAAATTTTCTCTGAGTCATAGAGAGATCCTTAATCAAGCTTTTCTTAATACCAATGTACCTAAGGACCTAGATGTGGATAGATTCCAGGCTATGGTTGGTCACCTAAATTCCCCGCATTACCTATCTTTCTCTGAGGAAGATGATAAGTCATTGAACCAACCACATAACAATCAAATCTTATGATGAAGTAGAGAGATCCTCCAAAGGATTGGTTGTCTTACCTATTAGAGTGGGACCAATAGAAAGAGATGTGATATGTCAAGTCCTTGATTTTCCACTTGCATATAACATTCTTCTTGGAAGGTCGTGGATCCATTCAATGCAAGCTGTTCCTTCTACTTACCACCAATGTATAAAATTTCCTCATAATGGAGTTAAGGTGACTATTCTAGCTAACACAACATATCCTGTAACAGTCTCGAACAAACAAACATCATGGTCCCGTACAACAAAGAAAGTTCCAATAAAGAAGAAACATCCAATGAAATGGTCCTGAGAAGCTTTTTGAAGAAAGTCAACATTCAAAAAACAAGCATGGGTGAGTACAAGATAGATTTTGAAATGTCCTTGACAGATCTCCCCATATCTCCTAGGTCTCAAGGACAACCTTCATCTACATTTACACCTTCTAAAGGTAGTGCTCTAAAAATCCATGAAGGAACAGGGATGGTTAAAGCAAAGGTGTCCCTTGAAGAAGAAAATGAAGAAAAAGAGGTCTTGCAATAGCTTTACAAAGACAATGAACAAGATGGAAATATCAAACATGTAGAGATAGCCACTGATAAATATGGAAAAGGCTATAAGATCATGAATAAAATGGGATAAAAAGGCAAGGGACCATTGGGTCAAAGCAAAAAAGGACTCGTGGAGCTGATACACATGCATTTCAAAAACCCAAGGGACAAAATTGGAGTAGGATTTAAGGAAGCAACATCTCATCCTATAGTAGAAAATGGTCTTGTGTTTGATAGATCAAGAGACTCAGATGATGAAGAAGAAGTGGAAGGGAAACCCATTTCCTATGAAAGATTGCTACTCTTGCAAGGATACCTATTATCTAAACTTGGTACTAATCTTGGACATGAACAAGAACTAGAAGAAGGACAAATAGAAGAACTTGAAAGAGAACAAGAACAAGGACTTCCTATTTTTGACACACCTCACTTTGATGAAGAACCAAACATGACATCTTTACAAGAAACTTTGTAGGAAGGAGAGAACAATGTCAATGGAGAAGCTAAAATACCAATGACTATTGCCCACTTCTTGGGGGTTTCAGATTATAGTAAAGTGGACTCACATGAATATGAAGGATATTATTTCTGATGCTACGATGGATATAGAGGTGGATGTGATACATAAATATGCTCCTAGAGTCTTAATTGAAGAGGGAGAGAGTTCTAATGCTAGGTTGCTAGAGTGATAATTATATACATTAACATGGACTCTAATAATAATGATAATGACTCTAATAATCCTATCATCTATTTAGAAGAAAACCTAATGGAAAACATCTTACAAGTTAATGACATTGATAATGTATCGTCAAAAAATGGAAGCACTTCCATTTAGGACTGGTTTAGCCCTCCGAGTAAGTGGTTTGGGGTCATGTCAAATTCCTTGAATGGGTCTTTTGACTTGGATTTGGTTTTTCCCCTGTCCTGCCTTATCTTCCACTTCTTTCCTACCTATTTTTGGTATCTTGCTCTGAGATTTTGAGGTTCTTGACCTTAGGGTCAAGGTAGACCTCAACCCTAACCTAGGTCAAGGTTGACCTCGACCCTAACCCCGGGTATAAATTTCAAATTCCAAAGATTTCTTGATGTCGGGATTTGGAAAGAATTCTTTCCCACTTCCGGGTCAGCTGTTTCAGGCTTCAAAATGGTGACTCTTAAAAGACATTTAATATAGGTCCAGTTCTAAGGGTATGAGCTTAATGGGAATTTATTTCTCATATATCAACCTCTTTAGAAGTTGGTGTCCTAGACTAGTATATAAGGAAGCCTTCTCCTCTCATTTTAGGGAGAGAAGAAAAGGAGAGAAGGAAAGAAAAGGGAGGATCATCTATGCATAATTTATCAAAGCAATCATCTATTTTCAAGCATTCAAGTATCCAAGCATTCAAGATTCAATTCATCAAGGAGATCCATTGGTAGCCATTGAAGGATTCAAGCTCTATGGAGCCATCTTGTTGAAGACTTCTCCTTCCATATCCATTCAAGATTCTTCCTATTCCAAGATCAATTCAAGATTGGTGTTGAAGATCTAAAGGCAATTGATTTGAGACATCCTACATCCTATAATTTTACATCCATTTGGAGCATCCATACTTGTGGATTCAAGGATTCAAATCCTCCACAAGGGTTTCAACATAAGCAAGGTGAATTATTCTATTTACTTTGTTTATTACTGCAATTTCAATTCTATTTAAAGGTTAATTCCAAAACTGGGGTTTGACCAAGGCAAACCCCTCATCCAAATAAAAAAACCATTTTAATTGTAGGTGCATGTTTGAAACAATGAATTACATAATAGATTTGGATACCCTTTTTGACAAACTTTTGGGATCCATGAACAAAATTTCCGTTGGAGTAGTGTAGGTCAAGGTCGACATAAAGGGACACAATTGCGCTCCCGTATTTGGGTCAAGGTCTACCTGGCTCGAAAAAGAAAATGATTTCTGGGTTTTCTCTATCTCTATCTTTCCAGGCCAAGGCAGGTTGTAGAATCTCCAAAAACTCAATATAGACACCAGAAAACAACAATTTCTAGATCTGCTACATTTCAAGATAAGTGTTTCATTTTATCCTAATCTTTCAGATCTATTATTTTTGTATGCTATGAGAAGCATCTTCACAGGGTTAGTATCATCAATAATTCAAAATAACAACTAAATTACCACAAATAGCAATCTAATTAAGAAAATTAATGACAATTGAGCACTCTATGGCTCTCTAATTAGGATTGCTTGTGCAAAGCCCTCAGCAAGCTTCCACTAGTGACAACCCTAATATGAGAATGTATGATAAACCAAGCTAAAACAATTAATTCCAAAAGAAATTAGTCTAATTATCTCTAGATTTGCCTTTCTAGCTTAAAATTGCAAGAGGTTTAATGCTATTCAAATATTTGTGGATGATTATTGATTGAATTATGCCTTGCTTTTATAGATTTTGGAAAGGGTAGGGGGTGGAGTTGAGTTGATCATGGTCGAGTTAAGGTTTAGTCCATAGTTCCACCTTTGGAGACCATTTAAATATTTTGTCCTCAAAGCTTGGGACATGAGGAAAAAATGGGTGGACAAGATTCTTTCTCCTTATGCGTGATGGAGATTTGATGTGAGCTTGATCCATGTGAGCCTTGTTCTCAAATCCTATTGGTTGATGCATTTTCCTCCCATTTGGTGGTTGAGGGAAAATTAGGATTTATTAATTAAATTTATTTAATATGTTTATCCATGTGTACCCCTTGAATGGGTTGATTTGATTTAAATGAACTATGTAATTAATTAGATTAATTGCCCAATTAATTGATTTATCATGATTTATTCCATTCAAATTGATTTTATGGCTTTTGATTTTCAATTAAATTTGGATTATGGCTTGATTGCAATTTTGCTTTGATTTTAGCTTGATTTGATTTTATTGCCTTGATTTTGGCTTGGTTTCTCACATGGATTAATCTTGTCCATTTTTAGGTGATTATAAATGCCCCTTTTTGAATCGATGCATGAAGTGTATCGGTTCAAAGAATGTCCTGATTGTTTTGATGTGAAGTCTTGATTTAAATTGATGTCCAATTTGATGCTCGATACAAGATGCATATTTTGATGATAGGATTGATGCAGTTCTGATTGATTGAAGTCCTTGATGGTCAATTTTATGATGGATTGTTGATATGATGCCTGATTTGACTTGATTTTCTAATTTTGATGCCCCACTGATGAATGCGAAGTTTTTTATGTTGAAATATTTTTTCACTGATTTGCTTATGCTGATGATGATATGATTGCATGCCCCCTCAGGAAATGAATTGAAATGATTTTGGATGATATGGTTGAGATTGGGAAATTTTGATTTGTTTCCTGATATAGAAATTTGGAAATGCCCCGATCATGAGAGAATTTGATGAGAAAAGATGTGATTGATAAGATGTTGTTGATGGTCCAAATAAGTTGAAGATGTTTTGATATCATTTGATGTCAGCCAGAATCACTTTGTTGATGTTTATGTCAATTTGATAGGATAAAGTTTATGGGTTGATATTTTTCTCTCAAGATCTAGAGAGACAAAACAATGATTTTCCTTCCTCAAGATCTAGAGTTAGGAGATTTAATGTGCTCAAGATGAGAAAATGGATGATAGGATAACTTGATTGACTTTAGATGATCAATTGGATGATTTGAATGATTGATTTTTGATATGCTTAGTTAGATGTTTTGATGATACGAGGTTGATTGGATGTTCTCATGATTCAAAATTAAGGATTGGTAGAAGAGAAGGGTCATCCGTTGGGATAGGTGCAAGTATAGATATAGGTGATAGATAGAGTTAGGTTGCCCCTAGTTTGTCAACATGATTGATTATTAATGATGTCCTTGATGAATCATGGATCATTTTATGGATCATGATTTGCATGTAATTGTATCTTGATGATGTTGATGTACCTTTGATGATCAAATTGAGCATGATTTTTGATTATGGATATTTCAGATATTGATGATGTTGATTAGGACTTTGATTATATGGATGGACATTTGCTGATGTATATAGATATTGATGTATCTTGATTAATTGATAGTCTTGATGCTCATTTTGATGATGATAACTCCACCCCCTTTAGCTTTTATGATAAATTTTGAGAAAAGGATCCACACATACAAACTAACATGCAATTAATCTAATATGGATGTAGCTAGCTGTCAATATTCAAAATTTAGGAAGGTTATTTTTATCATCAAACTTTTGGAACATGAAATTGGTACAACCCTCACTGGTTCAACCATGATGATATGAATATCGCTTTCCTTGGATTTTAGTAAACAATCAAAGAATTGATCCCTTTCATATACAAATTTCCTCAATGATTCTTTGATGATCATGTCATTAGACGAATTCACATACTGCTATGAATCAACATGGAAAGTACTCAAGCAGAAATCAAGAAAATACCATGTCTTCATCATCGCTCATCTAGTCAAACATCATCTATTTTCCAAAAATACACGATTCCAAAAACTAAGTACCACTTTGAACAATTTTTCTTTTGTTTGTAGATCCATATTTTAAAAACTTCATCCACTTTGATCCTTAGTTATGTTTAAGCCTTTTTAGATTTTGATTTGATTGTTCGTTTGAATATTTTTTATTTGATTAAGAATTTTAGATTTTTATTTGATTTGTCAAATGTTGTTATTTAGATCAAGTATTTGGATGTTTGAAACGTGATATTGATCAATAAGTTCAAGTATTTGGATTATGGCTTGATTGCAGTTTTGCTTTGATTTTAGCTTGATTTGATTTTATTGCCTTGATTTTGCCTTGGTTTCTCACATGAATTAATCTTGTCCATTTTTAGGTGATTACATTTGAGAAAGTACCAAGGGATAAGAATAAAGCAGTGGATGCAATGGCTACTTTGGCATCACTTCTCCAAATACCAGATCAAAGCGCTAGATATGAATTCCTGGTAGAAGAAGTTGAGCAACCCGCATTTGACCTTTCCCATCCTCATACCATTTATTTACTAATGGGACATGACTAACCTTAGTATGGAGCCATCTACACATACTTAAAAGACGAAATCTTTCCCTTAGACCAAACCAGAAATTAAAAGAAAAGATTTATATGTCAATCTTCTCGCTATACCCTGGTATCTGGCACGTTGTATGGTAAGAGTCTAGATGGAATGCTTCTAAGGTTTCTAGAAAAGAGGAATCAACTATAGCCTTACAAGAAATTCATGAGGGAATTTGTGGGTCGCATTCAAATGGTTTAACCCTAGCCAAGAAACTTCTTAGGATAGGATATTTTTGGCCTTCTATGGAAAAGGACACTTGTAACTTTGCAAAAGCTTGTTGTAAATATCAATACCATGGGAATTTGAATCACGTACCAGCACAAGAGCTTCATCCTATGACTACACCTTTTCCCTTTTATCAATGGGGTTTGGATTTGATAGGGATGATTTATCCACCATCTTCAAATGGTCATAAATTTATCATCACTGCAATGGAGTATTTTACCAAATGGGTGGAAGTTGTACCCTTTTTACTGCCACAGGAAAGCAAATATCCTTATTCATATTAAATCACATAATCTGTAGATATGGTGTTCCTCATGCCATTATAATGGATAATGAAAAACATCTCAAGAACAAGGATTTAAAAGAACTATGTACATAATTTCATATGGTACATCACTCATCTTCAATATATTACCCACAAGGTAATGGACAAGTAGACGCTACAAATAAGAACATTTTAAAGATATTGAAGAGAACAATGGATAATTTAAGTAGAGATTGACACATTTAAATAAACCATACTCTATGGGCTTATAGCATGAGCATTAGAATGCTAATAGGAGCTACACCATTCTCCCTAGTCTATGGAGTAGAAGTAGTTTTACCTTTGGAGGTATAAATAATGTCTTTAAGAGTCTCATTGCATGGTTTACTAAGTCAAGAAGACTATAGAGTGGCTAGGTTGCATGAACTAGAGCTATTAGATGAAAGAGAACAACAATATTTTTACTAATTAAAAGTGTATCAGAATCAAATGACTAGAAACTATAACAAACATATCAAATCGACATCGTTCCAAATAGGTGACCTAGTATTACAGGAAAATCCCAAAAAGCAAGCAGAAAGGGAAAATAAAGGAAAATGGGAAGCAAACTGGTCAGGACCTCTTGTGATCATTTCATCTTTTGGAACTAGCACCTATAAACTAGCTGATTGTGAAGGAGAAGAGTTACAAGAGCCAATCAATAGTATACACCTAAAAAGGTTCTACACATGAAGCAATTGGAAAAGGGTATAAAGAAAAAAGAGTATCAAAAAATTAGATGAGAGAATCCTATTAATTATATATAGTCAAAAGAGATTCTGAAAAATTCAAAAACATTGAAAATCAGAAAAGAGAAAACAAATCAGAAATGCAGAACAGATAAAAAACAATGGAAAATTGAGCATGAAGAAAGCTAAAAACATTCATAAATGATCCTCAAAAAGATGTTGTCTTGGTGCAAAACTAGAAAATAGGCACCTTGATGATATCGAAACAAAAAAATTGAAAAAAGAGAAAAAGTACCTCGGTGAAAAGTTGGAAAATAGGCACCTTGGTAGCAAAAAAAGGGAAAAAGATTAAAAAATAGAAAAATAGAAAATCCATTCAATCAGTGAAAACCTGGTAAACAAAATGAAAGTCCAAGTCAGTCTCATGCCTAGTGGTCATCCTTGTAAATATTGCATTCCCCAACATTTGTATATATTGCATAATAAAACCTCATAATTGCATTTTCAAGTACCTATAGGTTTTGTCACCAATCTAATCTGCAAATTGTCCCAAGTCCCACAATGCAATTACATCAAACTAGGGGCAAAATATACTCTAAAGGAGGAAGGATTCATAAAAGAAAACATCAATCTGACACCAAATCAATTCATCAAAGCACAAGTGAAACACTTACCCAAACACTTTTAATCCTAATCCAAATCTCAATCAAACCAAACACAAAATTTTGATCCAAGATCTCACAAAGACCTTATCTATATTAGGATTAAAAATATGAAATGGATGGAACTATAATTGAAATATGGATTTGAAGAAATAATGCAAAAATTTTCTAAGTGTTGACTTGATTGATGAAATCATGTCTTTCTAGTGAATCGATGAAAGTTTTAAAACTAGATAAGCTATGATGAAAGCATGATATTTTATGGATTTATGAATGACGGTCTTAAAGATCAAAGTTTTAAAATATGTATTATTTATCTAAGGACATGATCATCAAAGAATCATTGAGGACATGTACATATGGTGAAACTAAGATCTTTGTTTGTTTATGCAACAAGATACCTTGGCTATTTTGATGTTAAATATCATATTACCAAAATCCACTTACAACATAGAATTTGATGAAATCAGTATTAGTACTCTCATGCTTGATTTCAATCAGTGATAGTCGTACCAAGGATGGGAAAGCACCGACAAAGGAAAAAGGTATTCATATCATCATGGTTGAACTAGTGATGGTTGTACTAATTTCAGGATTCCAAAACTGCTCAATGATGAATATAAGATCCTAATTTATGAATAGTGACAACTAGCTGCATACATCCTAGATTAAATGCATTTAAGGTATTTGCCTTTCCTAGCCTGAAAACAAATTTGAAAATGAGAAATAGGAAGGGGTGGAGTAAAATAAAAAATCAAACACACATCAAAAACTATATATGATCAAGTTTGTTGGAAATCAAAATCAATTAAAAAAAAAGGTGCCTTGTATTAGATTAATTGCATTTATATTCATCTCATCCATGGTAATATTGCATCTATTTAGGACATTAACCTAAGTTCATTTAAATTGCATTTAATTAGGTTGCATTAATTTAAGTTCATTCCATTTAGCCACATTCATTGCATTCATTTTAAATCAAATATTTAATTATCATTGTAGGTCATATCCATTAAACTCATTTAAATTCATTTGCATTAGTGTCCATTCATTTCTAAAATCATACATAATCATTGTCATTAGGTCATCACATTCATTTAAGATTGCATTACATTAGTTTGCATTCATTGATTAATTATCATCTTATAGTTGAATTAATTACATCATTAGGACATTATTCATTGCAATTCAGTAAGTTAATTTAAAAATATTACGTTTCATATTATTGATACATTGCATTTTACATATCAGTGCATTTCATCAAATTCATTACATTTACACATTGAATTATATTAACAAAGTGTATTAGATCATTGCATTTATATTTACATAATCGTTTCATCCATATATCATATATCATTACATCATCATCATTAATCCATATATCATTTATATCATTTATCTCATTTACCATCACATTTATCATTAATCATTAAGACACCAACATCCATACATTGCATTATATCAGTACATCACATTTGCATCACATTTATATCTCATTTTTCTCCATTGCATTACATTGCATACATCCATAATATCAAATAAAATGCATCCATAAGCATCATCACATAACATTAATCATTAAAATAATTAAATATCATCATCATATATCATACACATTAAACCATGTATCACATGCATCCATCTATACTATGTCATAAGTAAGATAATCATTTAAACTCATGATTAGACATGTGCATTCATATCATAAAATTGCATTTTAAAACATAAAAAAAAAGCATGTAGAGATAAAAGCACGTAGATCAGCATATCACATCAAGCAGATGTAAAAAATAAGTCCAACACATGATAACATCATATAAAGTAAATCTATCAATTCCTATCAAAGACCATAGTATCATCAAAGTCCATCAGTATATGAAATCAAAGTCCATCAAAGTATCAAAAAGTATCAAATCGTAAACAACATCATCTGATAAATGAATAATGTGAGTCCAATGTCTCGATATAAAAAATGAACATCATCATGTACATCAAAGAATATATATATATCATCTCAAAAATGTCAACTGCCAGAACCACTGGTACCATCAGGATCAGGACCTTGGATTGAGCTCGCCTATAGCTCATGCTGACTCATGGCAGCCATGAAGGCCTGCATCATGCTACCCAACTAACTAACCTGCTATCTAATCTCTAACACATTGGACTGTAACACCCGAACATCAGTAGCAAATGCTGGAGCCTCTGCAGGAGCCTGAGGAGGTGGAGCCTGTGGTGGAGCCATAGAAGAAGGTGGAGGCATAGAAGAAGATGGAGGCATAGAAGAAGATGGAATAAAAGAAGATGGAATAGAAGAAGATGACATGGAAGAATAAGAAGGAGCCTATGTAGGAGGACCCTATGCTTGATCTAACAAAATCTATGTAGCTTGGGCATCCACGTCAGCAATAACCTGTGCACCCACCTTCTTGTAAACCCGCACTCTGTGTTGGTCCCATCTGGCCAATTTTTCAACACCCACCTAATGTAGGGCTCTATAAGGTCTTCCCCAGACTTTCACCCATTCACCCCTCATCTATACACCACCCCTGGGAGGAATAGATGCATCAATAATAACATGCATAGCAATCCTGCCTCTTCGATCACCCCATTGACTCCATCATCCTTGATGACCTCATCTCTGACCACCACCATCTCCATCACCATCCCCACCATCATCCTCTAATTCCTCCTTGATCCTCAACACTCACTCAGTTGGATCAGTAAACCTTGGAAACAGGTTCAGAGCGAACCATGCTGCATAGTCATTTGTCATCCCTACATCTACAATGTGATCCCTCATATCCCATGCAAGGTGGGGATAGATGCAACACCTCCTCACAAGAAATCCAATAGTCAATCTGTGGGCTCCATAATGACCTCTCAACCTGTACTCAGGCATATAAGGCTAATCTTTGTGGCATACCCTGTATTCGGCCATACTAGCATAAGACCCTCAGAAAGTAGAATCTCTCAATAATCAAGGGTGTATGCCCTATCATCCAGTGAAAAATGCACATAAATGGCAATTTGGCTACATCCTTAGGATATGCCTCGCAACCAATATATAGTCACCAAATGACTTGATCAATGTCATAAATGATAGGCCACCAATAGTCTAACTTGCCCAAATTGGCCTTCACCACCATACCCTCGTACATCCAAGCAAAGGGCCAGCCTAGATCATGGTGTCAAACTAAGATAGGTTGAGTGACATGGATGTGCTCCCATGTCCACAACTATAAAAGGACCACCCTAGTAGAGAGAGTGGCCTTGCACTGATAAACTACATCGTGCATCTCATGATATAATTGAGCAAGTACACAAGAGCCCCAATCAAATTTGCGAGGCTGTGCAATCATATCCTCCAGAATACAGCCCCAACTGATGGTAAAACTATGACCTCTCTGATCAGGTACAAGGAACCCACCAACGAGTGCAACCAAAATTGAAGGAAGCACTAGAAAGGATGGAAACTGTGCCCACTGAATAGACTCATCCCCAATAGTCAGATCAACAAATACCCGCCTGCATGTTGTCACATCATACACCTAGCCATAATAGATCAACTCCCCATTAGTAGGGATATAGAGTAACTGATACAAATCCTCATGAGTGATGGTCATCTCCCCATTGACAAGTGGAAAGTGTTATGGTCAGAGTGTCATGGTTGTCAATAGACCTTGATTCACATGGAATCAAGGGAGAGAAAGAAGAAAGGACAACCCACATTGGCCAATGACTCGATGCTCTTGTTTTATTTTATAATTAAGAAATTAGACCCCCTTTCCCTCTTTATCCATAACCAGTTAATTCCTTTTTGCATTTATCATCTCCTTTCGGCTAATCAATTGGGATCTTCTTGTCTTGGATTAGGAGGTACTATATATCTACACAATTTTCAACACACCCCACCCACAAACACATTAAAACACACACACACATTGTTACAAGTAGTGGTTGTCATTGCACCAAAACATTGACATTTTAATGCCCGATACAACCACTAGACTTATAAAAGACACAAGAGGTGGTTAAGCCATGTCATGAATCCCGAGGGGAGTGCTGACCATTTTGCCAACATTCTCCCCCTCAGCATTACCCAAGGGGATTAAAACCTTTGATCAAGCTCTGATACCACTTGTTACAAGTAGTGGTTTCCATTGCACCAAAAGATCAACCTATTAATGCCTGATACAACCACTAGACTTATAGAAGACACAAGAGGCGGTTAAGTCATGTCACGAATCTCGAGGGGAGCACTGACCATTTTGGTGAACCCACGATAGACAACTCTTTATTTTTGGTGTTGGATGCTTTGCCTCTTTTACTTAAGACTAGCTTAGATTAGTTTTCTTTTATGCTCTTGCATTTTAAAATACAAAAAAAAATAAAAATCTACATACTCATCAAAATAAAAAAAAACATTTCTTGCATTTCATTCACTATGAAGATCCTTAAGATGCTTTGGTGTGTGGTTATTTTCCTCATTATTCTCCTCTTAGCATTTCTTTATAGTACTTATGATGTTTATGAGAGTATTATACATTTCATTATGTTTGTCACTCTTCATGTTTCACTTGCTTATGCTATTATGAGATTGACTAATACTAGCCTTCCTACTTTCAAAACTTTTATTAAAAATTTGTGTGGACTTATTACTCTTTTGGATTATGTGAAAAATTTGGTAGATGATACCCCTTTTCCCAATCTTCCTAATCCTAATCCTATCCTTCCTAATGTAGTTCCTAATCTTCCTAATCCTAATCCTATCCTTCCTAATCCAATTCCTAATATTCCCATTCCCATTTCTCCATCTACTATTCCTAGTTCTTCCCACACTTATGATGGGGCTCAAACTATGGTTCATGATGCAGTTGTGCAAGAATTCTTTGATTTAGCTTCCCCTTATTATTCGATCCATGATGATATTAAAGGGGAGAGAAAAGAAACTTCTTCTAAACTTATCATTCCACCTTACACAACATTTTCTCATGATCACCATAAACAATCACCTCCTGTAGAAGATTTACAAGACATGTACACTACATGATACAATATGATGGCTTAACAAGGTTATAAGGGTTTAGGGCTTGGTGTTAATGAACAAGGTATTAAATATCTGGTTCATCTATCCCCTAAACAAGATATGTGTGGTCTTGGCTTTCCACTATCCAAATTTAAGGTGGTTGATTTTGATCATCACCCTCCTCTTCATGTTCTTCTTCCAACACCTTCCTTAGATTACCCCGATACCCCTCAAGATCTGGCTAAGAAGGTGTATGTTCAGTTAATGAATTCTAAGAAATAAATATTTAAACCTATGCCGAAAGATGCTCTCTCCAAGTACAAATGTCCTTTTCACTATAGTAATACACATTTAGTTGTTGATTGTGTGCATTTCAAGATGTATGTTAGAGAAAGAGCTACTTTAGGAATTATATCTCACTCTCGTGCGGTTTTATAATTTCTTCATAATTTCCATATGGGGAATACCCCTCATTCTTCTATAATATAGATCTTTTCTCCTCTTGTCTCTTGACTGGGGGGCAAGAGGCATTTCTTCCATTTTTCTAGGATCCATTATGCTCTTAGCATGTTTTTTTTTTTAGCTTAATTGGTTATTCTTTCTATATTTTATCCCTATGGTTTTGTATTATGATATCTTTCCTTTGCTCAAAATCATCCTTAGCTCTTTTCTAGTATTCATGATATCTTTTCTAAAGACATTTGTTTTGCAAAGATATCTCTTTGTTATGGTATATCTTGGCATCCCTTGCTTTCATCCCTGGGGGGCAAGGTTTTCCTTCTTTCTCTCTATCTAGGGATCTACTTTTCTTAGCTTAGTGGCATTTGTTTATTCTGCAACATTATTGTAATACCCCAAAAATGGGCTATAGGTTCATTAGCCTCTTACATCAATAATTTGATCGAAATCGACATCAAAGTCCTAACCTAAGGCACATCTGCACATCAATTTATCAAAAACCTAATTGATTATCCTAATTCTGCATCGTGGAATATTCCTTGAATATTCCTAATTTATCATAATTATATTTAATTAAATATTATTTGGCAATAAATATCATTATTTATCCTAAATTTGATTAATTAAATATGATGAATATTTAATTAATTAATTTAATTCTGCCACTTAATTATTTAATTAGACTTAATTACATTTATTCCTAATTAATATTGTTTTTATTTTGACAATAAATCAAAATTCCTACAAACAATCAATTGAATATTTATTTAATTGATTTAAAATCAAAATTTTCAAATTTAATGATTTAATTGGAATAAAGTTTGATTTAATAATTGATTAACCCATAAATCAATTGTTTAAATTTAAAATCAGTTAAGTGGAAAATAAATCACTTTATTTATTAAATTAATTCATATTAAATCATGCACAATCAGAAAAATAGTCGACTTTAAATCAATTTTCAATTTCAATTTGTTAACTTTCTAAACTCGACATCTGATGATGAGTTGAAAAAGAGAACTAAACTCTATTTTGAGATAAAAATTGCTTTTGCATGATTTTATGAGTTTATTTATTCTTAATTTGTTGTTAACTCAAAAATCAACCTTAGTTTATCAAGAGTGATTTATGGCTTTTCTCAATGCATCATCAAGCCCTGGATTTCTATAAAATCAAGGCTCAGCTCTTCACAAAGTTTGGCTGGCTGAAACATCTCTCAATCTCTCAAATTTGCACAATTACTTTGGCGAAATTACATACGAAGAAGCAAGCTCTTGTGACAGGCGATTTTGTGAGATCATTGATAGTTTTTCATAGCTTTACATTCATTTTCATATCAATTCATAGCATTGTTAGATTAATTTGCATATCATTTCAATTAATTCTATATTAGTTTCATATCAAGTTTTTCATCTTATTGCATTCAAAATCCTAAAAAAAAAGAAAGATTAATATGCATTCATACAATTATTCATCTTTTGCATTCAAATCCTTTGTTTAGGTGTTGCATTGTCATTGATCTCAATTTCAATCTGAGAGCATCATACTTGCACCTACTAGAAGACAATAAATCACTTGGTTAGCTTAGTTTCAATTACTTGCAGATTTTGATTTTGCTAACCTCTAATGTTTTACTGAAGTGTTGTGTCCACAGCTAGGTACAATTTTCACACACACATTTTTGGCACCCACTATGGGGCCCTAAAATGGGTTTCCATTCTATTCTATCAAATTTCTATCATTTTTTCTCGAACCCATGACCACAAGGTTAATTTTTATGAGTTTTGTGATAAATTTTTAAGCTATTTTTCCAGAAATTTGACTGATGTTTTTATTAGTACATGAAAATATGACATGATAAAGATCCAAAATTTATATTTCTGGAAAGGTATTTGAGTTATCTTTCATTTTCCATTGGTTTGGATTAATTTCATTTTGATTTGAAAAAGTTATGATCATTTTAGTACAGACTGGTCAAAACCTGATTTTATGAAATCTGACTGATATTTTTATTGGTACATGCACATATGACATGATACAAATCAAAAATTTATATTTTTGGAAATGTGTTTGAGTTATCTTTCATTTTCCATTGGTTTGGATTAATTTTGTCTTGATTTGCAAAAGTTATGATCATTTTAATAAATACTGGTCAGAACCTGATTTTATGAAATCCAACTGATGTTTTTATTGGTACATACACATATGACATGATACAGATCCAAAATTTATATTTTTGGAAAGGTATTTGAGTTAGCTTTAATTTTACATTGGTTTGGATTAATTTCATCTTGATTTACAAAAGTTATGTTCATTTTAGTAAAGATTGGTCAAAACCTAATTTTATGAAATCTGACTGATGTTTTTATTGGTACATGCACATATGACATCATACAGATATGAAATTTATATTTTTGGAAAGGTATTTGAGTTATTTTTCATTTTCTATTGGTTTGAATTAATTTTGTCTTGATTTTCAAAAGTTATGATTGATTTAGTGTAGACTGGTTAGAATCAGATTTTTTATGACAGCAGGTTTTTCGATTATCAAATGACATATTATCTTTGACTAACCTGATTTTGTACCACGTGGGGTTGACAAGTTGTGTTTCTTTTTTGATGGATTTTTATAACAGTGGGTTGCATGTACAAGAATAGGTAAGTTTTTCATAACAGTGGTTTGCAGGTGCAAGTGTAGGTACATCCCGTGGGTACAAAAGATAGAAGATAAATACTAAAAAATTGCTAAAACAGGTAAAATCTACTAAGCGCATTGCGAGGAACTCAAGTATTCTATTCAATCTAATAACACTTCAATTTTGGATATAAAACAAACTCTCACGTGTCAAGCTTGTGTGCCTTTCCAGCTTTCATAATTCACACTTCAGTTTTGGGCTATAAAACGAACATAGATTTGCTTTTTGCATATCTGTTACACATAGTAAATAGGCCCTATGAACACTATTTGTGGGTGATCCTGAGAGAGTGGGCTTCTTTTTCTTGTTCACACATGCAAAGCTCTTCTTTACGAAGGATCCCCTTGTAGGTAGGGAGGATACTGAGATTATCTTGCGTTCTACTGGGTTTTTGAGTCCTCAGCTTTTGATCGATATGTTTTCTCTATGGAGAGATCGATAGACCATAGTTGTTGACATCATAGATCTTGGTGGGATAATTTCAGTCTTAGCATGTCAGATAAATTTGTATGCTTTGTTTTGGTGAAGTGAAGAGGCTAGGGGATTATTCTCTACTTCCTTTTTGGATAGTACCAGAAACTCAGATCCTTGAATCTGATCTAGTCCCCCCTGTGGTATCTTTTGTGAGTCACCTTTAGAGAGGGTTAACCATAGTGGACATTCCCTTAATTGGGTCAACCACATGGATGGAACCTCAAGTGGTAATAGCCATTTTTGTCATGGTAGCAATAGCCGCTATATAAATGTCTCTATGGAAGAAATCACGACAAGTGTGGTCTCTTATTGGGTTGTCAGATCTCCCTAGCAGCTCCTGATTGATTAAATTCTTGGACTATGTCAAAACCCCGATGTGCCTAGATTGGATTTTTCTCTCTTGAGATCACAAAAGTTGTAGATTCAGACCATTACTACAAACCCTAGTGAGGCCAAATTTTTCATTTTCTAGGACTATGTGCATTTATTGAAAAACTTTTTGAGAACATACACGAGTAGCATTTCTAGGGGTTAATAAAAATAAGTCACTTGATTGTTCATGCACAGGGTTGCTTTGTCCCCTATTCATTCTTTTTAGATGTGCATGACATCACTTTCTTATTGTTCTATGTGCTTGGTATCTATTTGGTTATTTAAAACAAACATACCCTAGATGAACTATTACACAAATCTTCAAACCTGGACAGAAAAATTTGCAAACAATCTGATACTAAAAAACTAAAAAATTGCAAATCTGAAGCAAAAATCCTTTTTGGTGTCAAAATTCATCTCAAAACTCATATCAAAGCTAAAGTCAAAGTTGTCAGAAGCCCTCTAGAATTTTTCATAAATCCATTTTTTACAGCCTACTTCTAGATTCTGTCAAAATATTCACTATGTCAGGAATAGAGTAGAAACTAGAAAGAATCCAATCTATTTGCCTAAAAGTGGTCTCTTGAGTCTGATCTAGCCTTCTGATCTATTGATTTGAGTCTTTTCCATCTTGTGTCAAAACCTTGTCAACATTATCTTCAATTCAATCTTTTTCTAAAAATGCCTAAGTGTTGCGAGCTCATGTCCACCATCTTTTGGGTGTCTACCTATACTACTAGGGCTTAATATCCTTCATTTACGTCCAATCTAATCTTCAATCAATCCAATCTTGACAAGGTTGCGTCATTTGATTTTCTTGAATCAAGTCATTCTTCAGTTGTCTTCATCTTGATCTTTTGCTTCACCCGAGGTTAATGGTGGAAACTAGAGCTTCATCATAGCGAAAACAAGGAGAAAAACCCAAATTCTCTTTAGCCGCATCTTCTGTAATTGTTGAGACATTTCATCAACCCTACGACACTACTAAATTTGGAGAAGACGCTCTTGGAAATCTCTTTTTGAAAGCTGGTTACATCACTCCCCCTGCATCAATCCACACAGGTCATCAAATAACTCCTCACCAATCAATTTCTTCTAGTTCTCATATCAATACGATGTCTCAAGGAGGAGGGAACCAAGGCTCCCAGGGAAAACAATCTCAACATGGTGTGGATCAAGAACCCACTCCTTCTGAAATTGCTCGATATCAAAACAATGATGACTTAAAAAGAATGATGAAACATTTCTTGAAGGAGGATAGAGAGGCATATTTCCTAGATCTAGCTTGCCAAGGAGCTAAACTTCCTCCAAAATTTACTGTTGAAGACATCATTACTCAAGAGGAAGAAACTCCTATCATGGCTATGATGAAATAGATGCATGCCATGCAAGTCAAAAAAAAAAAACTTGAAAAAGAGAAGGAACCCAAGGAGTTCTCCATGGAGGCTCTATGTCCTTTTCCATTTGATAAAGACTTATACATGTCACCATTCCTGAAAAGAGTGGAAATGCCTAAATATGACAAATATGATGGAAAATCTGATCCTCAAGATCATGTTAGAGAATTCTATACTCAATCTATGGAGTTCATGCATGAACCAACCTACTTAATGCGTCTCTTCCCTCAATCTCTGGGAGGAGTGACCATTCATTGGTTCTCAAAAATGCCTCCTACAATCAAGACTTTTGAGGAGTTGATCAAACTGTTCTATCAACAGTAATCCTATAACATAAAACATCTGGTCACCATGATCGACATCTGCAATCTAAAACAATATCCAGGAGAACCATTCTTGACTTTTCTCAAGCGATGGAGGAAAAAGTTTTCTCTATATGCTAGACCTATTCCAGAAATAGAGAAGCTAGAAATTTTCATCAACAATCTTGTTCCAGAAATTAACTACCCTTTGCAAATGCAAGATCACATATCCTTTGATAAGATGGTAGATAATGCAATCAAAATTGAGAAAGTCCTTGTCAAAAAAGGAGACATATCACTCCAAAAAGAGAAGTATGAATCTGGATCTAGTTCTAAAGATAAGAACAAAAAGTGGAACAAGAAAAAAGGTGTCGTCACAGATGACGTTGTTGACAATGATGTAATCCACCCAAGAAACCCATTTTCAATCTCACTATTGGTACCCAGGTCATCAAAGCCTCTGAATCAAAAGCAATAGAATCAAACAAGAAGTCATCTGACTACTATGTGTGTGAAAATTGTACCTAGCTGTAGACACAACACTTCAGTAAAACATTAGAGGTTAGCAAATCAAAATCTACAAATAAATGAAACTAAGCTAACCAGATGATTTATTGCCTTCTAGTAGGTGTGAGTATGATGTTCTCATATTGAAATTGAGATCAGTGACAATGCAACACCTAAACGAAAGATTTGAATGCAAAAGAATGAAAAACTCTATGGATGCAGATTAATCTATTTTTTTTGGATTTTGTATGCAATAATATGAAAAACTGTATGAATCTAAACTAGATGAATGAAATTGAATGCAGATTTAATCTAAGAATGATATGAATTGATATGAATGCTATGATAGGAAAACTATGCAAAACTATGATCAACAATGAAAGATCTCACAAATCGCCTGTCGCAAGTGTTTGATCCTTCAATCACCAATTTGCCAGAGTAATTGTGCAAATTTGAGTGTTCATAATTATGAAGAGCTGAGCCTTGTTTTTAAAGAAATCTAGGGCTTAAGGATATATTGAGAAAAGTCATAAATCACTCTTGATAAACTCAGGTTGATTTTTGAGTTAACAAGAAATTAGAGATAATTAACTCACAAAAATTATGCAAAAGCAGTTTTTATCTCAAAATAGAGTTTTAGTTCACCTTTTCAACTCATCTTCAGATGTCGAGTTTAGAAAGTTAACAAATTGAATTTAATAGTTGTTTTAAAGTTGACTGCTTTTTGAATGTGCATAGATAATTATGAATTAATTTAATAAATAAAGTGATTTATTCTCAACTTAACTGATTTTAAATTAAAACAATTGATTTATGGGTTAATCAATTATTAAATCAAACTTTTATCCAAAACTATATTATTAAATATTAACAACTGGCATTAATTAATTAAATAAGAATTTAATCAATTAGTCACAAGATTTTAGATTTATTGTCAAAATTAAATAGAACAATTTAGGAATAAATTTAATTAAATTTAATTAAATAATTAAGTGGCAGTATTAAATCTAATTAATTAAATATTTAGAATATTCAATTAATCAAACTTTAGGATAAATAGAATTTATCACCAAATAATTATTAAATTAAAGATAATTAGGAATATTCAAGGAATATTCCTCGATGCAGAATTAAGATAAAATCAATTAGGATTCGATAATGTGCAGATGTGCCTTAGGTTAGGACTTTGATGTCGATCTCGATCGAATTGTTGATGTAAGAGGTTAATGAACCTATAGCCCATTTTTGGGGTATTACATTTTGCCCCTCTTTGAATTATTGTGCGAAGCATAGTGGTTCAAAGATTAGTCTATGTTTGATGTAGATGTATGAAACTGATTTGAAAGATGAACTGATTCCTAGACAGAAACTGATTGAAATATTTGAAAAAGTTGATTCAGGTCCTGGTTGACCAAGAATTGTGATGATGTTAACTATAGCAACAATGAACCGATGATTACGAAAAAGTATGAAAATGCCTGATTCTGAACCTTATGATTACAAAGAAGTGAGTGACCTAATTCTAGACCTAATTGTCTAAAGGAATCAATATTGGTATCACATCTGAACCCTTCAGTTATGAAGAACCAAGGAAATAACACTAATGAACCAATGGTTACGAAAAACTAATACAGTTTACAAGACAGATTAGGATACCAGATTGATATGGATCTCGATGAATCTGATATGCCCCAAGCGATGATAGATTTTCCCTGAGCGATGAGGACTTTGATAAATCAGTAAGTAGATGTGGTTGTTGTCTTGATTACTGAGGAAAGATTTGATTGACATAATTAGATTTACAGATTTGAATGATGTGCAATACCTTGCCCCCTTCGGGATTAAAATTGAAATCTGACAAGAAAAGTCAGTGTTGAATGGTTTAGAAGCATGTTAATTGATTTGAGAAGTGGTTATACATGTTCGAGAATGCATTCTGCATCGTTTAGAGGTCCTCGAGACCAAGTTTGACTAGGTTTGACTATGAGTTGACCATGGGTGACCAAGTTGAAATTTTGATAGTTTGATGTAAGATAATTAGTTAAGTTGAATTTTGGATTTCTGCGATGACTAAAGGTCGATTATGCAAGTAGTTAATAATATAAATGATCTCAGATTTTGATTTTGATCTCGAAAATGAGTTCTACTTGCTGTTTCATTGGAGGGACCTTCATACAATGTGCAGTCTTTGTGTCATGTTTAGCGTAGTTCTGGAGAATCATTTTCAAGTTTATTCAGCAATTGTGAGATCATGCAACCATGCAAAGTGCAAAATGAAATGTAAACCTAAGACCTAGGACCTAGTCATTGATCATGTGTCGATTTGTTTTCATCATTGAACTTTGATTAGGTAAATGGATAAATCAATACAACATCCACTAGTTTAGGAAACTATAGACATATGAATATCAATTTGTATGCAAGAATCAATATAATGCCCACTGGCTAGACAACCATGGACATATGAATATTGATTTTGTTTTTGAAATTTTGGATTAGATATAAGAACCAAGGCATAAACGCCAGGATGACCTGAATATCATGTCCATTTTGATATAGCAATTTGTATAGGCATCAAAACATAAATGTCATGATGACCAGAATATGCCTTGCGGTATAAACACATCAAGCAGTCAAGAGATCATTCTAAATCCAATGTGAATTACCTGCAGTGACCCTTTATCGTTCACATCTTTAGGTAAGATCGTGTTTCACAGTAGGAGTAAGAACTCACTCAAAAAGACAATAGTTAGATCAAAATTCCTTGAATTTTTTGAGTATCAATGGTCAAGGTACTCATGGCCATCCAACACGTGATGGAGGCTCTTATAGATGGACACCATTTCAATCCAAAATTTCCAAAGTTATTAGATTTTCACTCAAAGCAGAAAATAAAAAAAAGATTATGCCCTCAGTCATCACTCTCTAAATCCTATAAAGGACATCATCGAAGAGCTAGAAAGGACACAATATGCAAAAATCTCAATGCAAATCAGTAAGCATACAAGGAGATAAAAGCATGTAAAAGCATAGATTGTTTTCAATTTGTGTTGATGTTTGATTGCATTGTTGTAGATGGAAAATCCTTTCTAGAGAGGAGACTGACTGACTAACTCAAATGAAGCTTCAAAGGACTCTAGATGGATATGACATGTCTAAGATACATTGGAGACCATAGGATATGACATTGATTGCCCCCAAGTTTGAACATTGATAGGATATAGACGCTTGAGCTGATTGGTGTACAGACTGACTTTATTGAAAATAGGAATGCAGAAACAAACTGGGAGGTATGTACAAAATAAAGAAAGACTAAAAGCTGGGATAGACCAAGATTGTGCTGATAGATGGAGCATTTTGAAACAAGTGGCACCCTTTTGTCGAGTTTTCACCATCTTGGCAGACATTCTATTTTTGCTACCAAGGCACCTGTTTCCAGATTTTCACCAAGGCACTTTTTCTTTTTCTCATTTTTTTTGTATTTTTCATTTTTTTATTTTTTTTGTGCTTTTGACATTTTTGATTTTTTTTTTGTGAATCATCAAGGCGCCTATTGCTAGTTTTTCACCAACATGTTCATTTTTTTAGGACTTTTTCTAATTTTTTTGATTTTTTAGGACATTTTGCAAAGACTGAATGCCTTAGGCATAGGATTTCTTCAGATGGAGAACATTGATTGGTTCTCATAGTTGTTCTCCTTCAGTCATTGAGAGTTGATAGGCACCAGAGCCAAAAGTAGCAATAAAAACAAAGGGACCCACCCAGTTGGGTTCAAACTTCCCCTTGCATTCTCTATGTGATTGATTTTTAGGATTCTCTCTCAAGACTAGATCACCAACCTAAAATTCTTTGTGTCTGACTTTCTTATTGTAGCCTCTACACATTCTCTTCTGATATACTCTAAGATGATCATATGCTGCTTGTCTACGCTCATCTAGTAGTTCAAGTTCTTGCAACCTAGACACTCTGTAGTCATCATCGGTTACTAGACCATGCATTCTGATTCTTAGTGATGGGATTTCAACCTCAATAGGTAGTACCACTTTAGACCCATAAACTAAAGCAAATGGTGTAGCCCAAGTGGGCATTCTGATACTTGTTCTATAGGCCTAGAGAGCTGGATTGATCATGAGATGCCAGTCTCTTCCTATTTTATTAACTGTACGGTGCAAGATTTTTAATAGATTCTTGTTTGAAGCCTCTTCTTGTCCATTCCCTTGAGGATAGTAGATTGATGACCAATGTTGTGTAATCTTGAATTTAGCACATAGATTATCTAAGTCTCTATTCTTGAATTGTCCCCCATTATCTGTGACTATAGAATGTGGAATACCATACCGACATATGATGTAGTTCAAGATGAACATTGAAATTTGTTTGCCGATTGCTTGAGTCAAAGGAACTGCTTCTACCCATTTTGTGAAATAGTCTATAGCTGTGATTATATGGGTATGTCCATTAGAAGAGTGAGGATGTATGGATCCTATAAGATCAAATGCCCATTGGTAAAAAGGCCATTGTGTAGTAAAGGGAATTAGATCTCTCCTTGGTACATGAATTAAGTTACCATGTACTTGGCACTTTTGACAGTTCTTAGCAAACTTGATAGCCTCTTTTTCCATTTCAGGCCAATAGTACCCAACCCTAATAAGTTTTCGAGCTAGTGTTAAACCGTTTGAGTGTGACCCACATATACCTTCGTGGACTTCCTCTAATGCAAGTTGAGACTCTTCCTATTCTAAACATCTAATTAGTGTACCATCTAGACCTCACTTGTACAAATCATTAATGATGACATACCAGGATGCATTGCAGATAAGGTTTCGTTTCTCATACCAGTTAAAGGAATCGGGAATGATTTGATCTTGGAGATAGGAGAAAAGGTTTTTGTATCAGGATGAATCATGACCAACAACAATGTAGATCATGTGGGTTTTAGGGGAATCATATGCAGGATAAGATAGTGCTTCCACCAGGAACTCATAGCGTATCTCATGCTCGGGTTGTTGCAGTAAAGTAGAGAGCATTGCCATAATATCAACAACCTTATTCTCTGTTCTAGGTATTTTCTCAAAGGTGATAGATATGAAATATTTCTTTAGATCATCTACCATTCTCTTGTATGGGACAAACTTTCCATCTTTTGTTTGATACACATCATTGACTTGGTGTATTACAAGTTGTGACTCTCCATGAATGTGTAGTTTTGTCACCCTCCATTCAATTGCTATCTTCATGCCATTAAGAAGGGCTTCATATTCAACAATATTGTTTATGCAAGGAAACTTGATTCTAAATGCTTTAGGGATTGAGTATCCTTGAGGAGTGATGAACAATATACCTGCTTCAGATCCATTCTATGTATAGGAGCCGTCAAAGAATAACTTCCATGCTCTAGAAGAAAGATTCATGATAGAGGAATTTGGGAATTCCATTTTCATTGGTGTATCATCAAACAATGGTACGGCAACCAGTTGATTAGAAATAACTGTTAGAGTAGTCATATTATAGCTAATAATTAATTAATTTAATTATTAGTCTATTATTCTCTACACTTAAGTTAGACTTAGGCATCTCATTATTCTTTAGGGTTTTCACCTTTAGGGTTTTGGTATCCTTTTATAAGGATTCCCTCTTTGTAATTCATAAGGAGATTGTATTATTTTCATCATTGTTAATAGAAGATTATTTTCTTGCAACATGGTTTTGCAGTCTCTGGCCTATTGGCCGCCATAGCTTTCTGTCTCTCTTCTATCTTCATTCTTGTAGCAGTCTTTGCATGCAGGTGTTCTTGGGAAGATTTGATGCTTATCAAATCTAACATGGTATCAGAGCTCTCCTGTTGTTCGCTGTTTGCTGTTCAAATCTAACAATAACTTGGCCCTTGATAGATTTTCTTTCAACATATTCGATGTCAAATTCACTTAATAGCATCACCCATTTAGCTAATCTACCTGTGAGGGCATCTTTTCTTAGGAGGTACTTTAGTGGATCAATATTAGCTACCAAATGTGTGGTATGAGCCAACATGTAATGTCTCATTTTTTGTGATGCAAAGATCACAGCTAGACAAAATTTCTCAATCATTGAATAGTTCTTCTCATATGCTACCAATGTTCTACTGATATAGTATATAGCTCTTTCCTTCTTGTTCTCATCATGTTGTGCTAGTAATGCCCCCAGTGAGGTATTTGTGGTAGAGACATATAAGATCAAAGGATTCCCTTGTATAGGAGGCATCAAAATAGGAGGATTTGATAGATATTTCTTGATATGGTTAAAGTTCTTTTCACATTCCTTGTTCCATGCAAAGGTCACACCTTTATGTAATGTCTTTGTAAAAGGTTGTGATATGTTAGCTAGCTCAGATATGAAGCATCTAATAGATTGTACTCTCCCTTGTAATGTTCTCATTTGAGTGATGTTCTTGGGAGGTTTCATCTCCATGATAGCTTTGACCTTAGCTGGATTGAATTCAATACCTTTCTTTGAAACAATGTAGCCTAAGAGCTTTCCAGAAGTGACACCAAAAGCACACTTCTTAGAGTTCAGCCTAAGACTAAACTTCTCCATTCTATCTAGTATTTTTCTCAAGTCATTTAGATGTTCAGATCTTATCATAGATTTTTCCAAAGTATCATCAACATAATCCTCCATAGTTCAATGCATCATGTCATGAAAAATAGATTTCATAGCCCTCTGATATGTAGCGCTTGCATTCTTAAGCCCAAATGGCATGCCATTCCAATAGAAGGTTCCCCACACACATGTGAGAGAAGTTTTCTCTTGATCTTCTGGAGCAATTTTTATTTGGTTGTATCCAGAAAAACCATCCATTAAAGAATACATCTCGAAGCCCGCATTCATGTCCACTATCATATCAATGTTAGGTAGTGGAAAATCATCCTTAGGGCATGCTTTGTTTACATCTCTAAAATTGGTGCACACTCTTATAGATTTGTCTAGTTTTGATACTGGAACAATATTAGAGATCCATTCAGCATAATCAATAACTTGGATAAATCTAGCTTTCAGTAGTTTCTCTAATTCAGCTTTGACCAAGAGTGGAACATGTGGATGCCTCTTTCTCAATTTTTGTTTGACAGGTTTGACCCCTAGAGCTATAGATAAATGGTGCATTATAAGATCAGGATCCAACCTTGGCATATCTAAATATTTCCATGCAAAGTTGATCTTCTTTCCTGTCAAGAATGTTGTGAATGCTTGTCTTTCTTCCTCTGATAGGGATTGTGCTACATGAATCAGTTGAGGTTCCTCTGTAGTACCCAAGTTGATAGATTGAGTGGGCTCAATTAGTACTGGAGATCTGTCCTATAAATGACTCGGAAGGACATCAACTATCTCATCTTTAGGTGCCTCAAAGAGGTTTTCACCCTCAAATATGTCTTTTAAATTTACTATTGTAGGTTTTGAGACTGCCACAAAGTGGTTTTCACCCTCAGAACTCATTTTATTTTTATTTTTATTCTTTTGACTGTGATATTTGATATCTGACTCCATTATGCTAACGCTCAGTTCATTGATGGAAGTCATCATAGGTTCAACTTCATTGAGGTAGCAAGCAAGGTCATAGTCATTTGGAAAAGTATAGATATCTTGGCTCGGGTTCATGGAGGATTGGTTAAGAAGTTCAGGATGTTGGATAGTCAAAGTGGGGAAGGATTGAGAAATAATGTTCACGAATATGGATCTGTCATCATTGGTCCTAACCTGACTCTCGAGTTCAAAGGTGATATTACAGCCTAAAATGTTTAATTTGTGAATAGGCTCAATGTCATTGTGGGATTCCACTTCAGCCATCCATGGATCAGACTCGCTAAGTTTGTCATTTCACTCTAGACTTATGTTGGGTTTATTGGTGAATGACATCAACATGTTTTTCTATGATAAGCTCATCTTCCTTTGGAATGAATCCCCATTCATAGTCATTGGATTCATCTTCTGATTTTGGACCTCTAGGAAATCTAAGAACATGTGTAAAGTCAGGATGGATACCCCAAGAAGGGTTACCTTTAGATTATGAATTGAATTCATACTCATGAGAATCTGTCTCAGAATAGCTACCACCTTCCTCCTTGTCTATGTGGTTTTCTTCAAGATCAGCTGGTTCTTGTGGTGCAACTATCTTTTTCTCTATAGTAGGTTCTCATGTTTCCACTACATTGCTTCTTTTTATTGGATCATCTTTGTCTTTAAGAAGGTCTAGTATTTCTTTAGGAAAATTCTCATAAGGAATGATATCATCAGTGGTGTCCAAATCATCACTGTCAAATTGTTAAGTTGTTTCTTCCTTTAATTGATTTTCTGTGGATGGCTCAATCTGTTCTAAGACATGGGGAGTTCTTGCTAGGATAGAAAGGCTTCTTCTTATATCCTAGACCTATTGTATTCTTGTTGGTTTGACCATGGTGGTCAAGAGGTGATAGAAGACCCTTACCTTGTAGTCCTAGAGGTCCTTTTCCAGTATATCCCATTTTTGTGATCAATTTGTCCCCTGGTCCATATGAATTCTGAAGAATTTTGCTTGAAGTAGAGCCACATTTATGGACTGATTGGGATTGAGGCTCATCCTTGTATAACCATGCAAGTACAACTTCATCTTCCTCAAACTCTTGTTTAGATACTTGTTCTGTGACAAAGCTTCCATTGAATATGACCTAGGATTCTTTAAATATAGGTTTCACTTTGTTAGATGGTTGTCCATAAGGATTAGGGGACAATGGGAGAGATGTGAGAGATAAAATAGGTTCCCTTGTGTATTCCCCCATACCATTATCCTTGATTTTGACTTCTTTAGCAATGTTTTCCAATTTAGAGGTTGAAGCAATATCTGGCTGCTTAGTGGAAGATTCTCTATTATTAGGAACAAGTTTATTAGCACTTTCTTTCAAAGCATTGCAAGTTGTATATAGGTCATCTAGAATCATCACCTCTACTCCTTCATAAGGAAATTTGACACATTGATGGTATGTGGAAGGAATAGCTTTCATTTCATGTATCTAGGGTCTCCCTAAAAGGATGTTGTAAGCCAAAGGTAGATCAAGAACTTGGCATATGGTGTCTCTGATAACAGGTCCTATTCTGATAGGTAAGACAATAGTTCCTTTGGAAGATCTTTCTTGCTCATCATATGCTTTGATATTTATCTTCTTCTTAGGATCAATGGAAGTTTTAGATAATCCCAAGTGTGTGATCAAGCTGTAAGAAAAAATGTTGAGACCAGTGCCTCCATCTATCAACACACATTTGACATGATGGTTTTGGATCAAGACTTCAATATGCAAGGGTTGGTTATGTAGATGACTCAAGGAATTATCATCTTCCTCTGAAAATGAGATATACTGTGGAGACATTAGATGAACAACCATAGCCTAGAATCTATCTAAATCAAGGTTGTCAAGAACATTGGATCCAAGTAGAGCTTTGTCCAGAATGGCTCTATGAGCTGGAGATATTCGAAGCAACTCAAACATGGAGATTTTTGCATTTGTATGATGGAGTTGTTGGACAATACTATATGATGTTGGTCTTGTGTCTTTGGGATTTGATGATTTAGAGATAGCCTTCTATTTAGAAGTAGATGAAAGATTGAAAGGCATCTTAGGGACATTTGATGAATATGGGATTTGTCCTTGCAGATGTTCCTGAGCTTGTGATCGAGTAACCGCATTCGCTGATTGATTTTCTCTATCTCTTCTTACAATTATGATGACATTGCAATGCTCAGATAGACATGGTTCAACCATATTGATGACAACATTATTTCCAGAGTAAGCATAATTGACTTTGGCACCCATGTTAGGCTGAGAAGATGAATCTCCTTGATTATGTTTCATAAATGGCTCTGTGAATGCTATATGATCATTATTGCTCTTATGATTGTCAATTAAAATTTCTCCATTATCAATTTTATCTTGTATGATGTATTTCAAGCGTACATAGTTATTAGTTTTATGACCCTTATTACGATGGAAGTCACAGAAATCGGTCTCTTTCCACCATTTTGGTTTAGGTTCAGGATCAAATGGTCGGATCTCAGGTAAGAAGATGATGTTGTTAGCCAACAAAGTTTTCATGGCAGATTCCAAGGACTCTCCAAGAGGAGTAAACTTACATTTAGGATCTATAGCCCAAGGTTTATACTCAGATGACTTCTTATTTGACTCTGTTGCTTTAGCTTCAGAAGCTTTGATGGCCTAGGTGCCAACATTGAGATTGAAAGCGGGTGCCTTAGATGGGGCATGGATAGTATCAACAACACCGTCTGTGACAACACCTTTATTCTTGTTCCAATTTTTTCCTTTGTCTTTAGAACTAGATCCAGATTCATACTTTTCCTTTTGAAGTGATATGTCTCCTTTTTGTACAAGTACTTTCTCAATTTTGATTCCATTTTCTACCATTTTATCAAAGGATGTATGATTTTGCATTTGCAAATGGTAGTTGAGTTTTGGAACAAGATTGTTGATAAAGATTTCCAACTTCTCAGTTTCTGGAATAGGTCTAGCATATAGAGAAAATTTCTTCCTCCATCTTTTGAGAAAATTTAAGAATGGTTCTCCTGAGTTCTGTTTCAGATTGTAGATATCGATCATAGTGATCAGATGTTGGATGTTGTAGGAGTATTTTTGATAGAACAATTTCATTAACTCTTCAAAATTTTTGATAGTTGGAGGCATTTTTGAGAACCAATGAATAGCTGACCCTCCCAGAGATCGAGGGAAAAGACACATTAAGTAGGTTGGTTTGTGCATGAAATCCATAGATTGAGTGCAGAATTCTTTGACATGATCTTGAGGATTAGAGTTTCCATCATACTTATCATATTTAGGCATCTCCACTCTTTTAGGGAATGGCAGCATGTACAAGTCTTTATTGAATGGGAAAGGGCATAGAGCCTCCATGGAAAACTCCTTAGGTTCCTTTTCTTTTTCAAGTTTGTTAAGTTTGACTTGCATTGCATGCATCTGTTTCATCATAGTGGTGATTGGAGTTTCTTCCTCATGCGTAACGATATCTTCAACATTAAAGTTGGGAGGAAGTTTATCCCCTTGACGAGCTAACTCTAGAAAGTATGTTTCTCTGTCTTCTTTCAGAAAATGCCTCATCATTTTCTTGAAGTCATCATCATTTTGATATCAAGCAATTTCAGAAGGTGTGGGTTCTTGATTTGCACCATGTTGAGAGTGATGTCATTGAGATCCATGATGTGTCCCTCCTTGATACATGTTAGGAGTTTTAGGACTCCCTAGGAAAGATTGATGTAGAGATTGTTGATTGAATCCTTGGATTGATGGAGGAGGAGGTATGTAACCAATTTTTAATCGTAGATTGCCAAGACCATCATCTTCGTAAAGACCTGAATTAGAGAGTTCATCAAAGGTTGGACCTACGTGAGTAGACAAAGGTAAGGTATGAGGTGCTTCTCTGGATTTCTTGTGTGATGAAGCTCTAGTTTCCACCATTAACCTTAGGTGAAGTAAGAGAGCAAGATGAAGACAATTGAAGAATGGATTGATTCAAGAAGATCAAATGATGCAACCTTGTCAAGATTGGATTGATTGAAGATTAGATTGGACATAAATGAAGGATACTGTGCCCTAGTACTATGGGTAGATGCCCAAAAGATGGTGGACACGAGCTCACAACACTTAGCCATTTTGTATGAAGACTGAATTTGAAGATAATTTTGACAAGGTTTTTGACACAAGATGAAAAAGACTCAAATTGATAAATCAGAAGGCTAAATCAGACTCAAGAGATCACTTTAGGTAAATGATTGAATTATTTCTAGTTTCTACTCTGTTCCTGACACAATGATTTGTTTGATAGAATCTAGAAATAGGCTGCAAAAGATGGATTTATGGCAATTTTGACAAGTCTCTGACAACTTTTTGAAAATTCTCAAATGATTTTTTGTCGGCTCATGTGACACTGGGTATGCTCTCAAATGACAATTGACAGGACTCGTACGACAGTTGTTGCCAGGAATAATTTTCTTTTGATTTTTTTTTGACAACACTCATATGACACAATACTGGCTCCCATATGACAATACAGGGGTTCTGAAATGACTTTTTCTCAAGACTCGTATGAAAATATGCCTTTTGACTCCAGAGAGGAATTTTGCTTTAGATTTTGCAATTTTTAGGCTTTCAGTTTCAGATTGTTTGCAAAGTTTTCTGTCTAGTTTTGAAGATCTGTGTAATAGTCCGTCTTAAATAACTAAGTAGATATCAAGCACGCAAAACAACAAGCAAGGGAAGCAAGCAATCATCTAAAAATAATGAACAAGGGAAAAAGCAACCTTGTGCATGAACAAGCAGTAGTGACTTAATGTGCTAATCCCTAGGAGTGCTATTTGTGTATGTTCCAAAAAGTTTTCAATAATGCACATATTCCTAGAAAATGAAAAATTTGGCCTCACTAGGGTTTGTAGTAATGGTCTGACTCTACAACTTTTGTGATCTCAAGAGGGTGAACTCTGTGTGCTATAAATGTGTCACACTTCTATGGATCATTACATGCAAGGAAACTCAAGAATGAGCCCTCACAAATCGATCCATAGCTCCCTAGGCATGGAGTGCAAGGGTTTTTAAAAATGCTCTCAGCTAGAGCTATTTAGCCTATAACCTTGCTAGTAAACCATGCAATGGGAGATTCAATGAAGACAAGGGCAAGAATGCCAATATCCTCAAGAATCAAGAATGAAATACAATGCAAGCTAGTTTAAGAATGGAAATGCAAGCTAAACTATGGAAATGAAAGATGCAAGTATTAGAAAGCCTCCTAGTTAAACTAGATGAATTAATCTAAAGCATAAAAGAAATCTAAGCTAAGAATGCCATGAAAATGAAGCTACTATGCAAGAAATGAAATCTAACTATGAAGCAAGAAAGCCATGGTGATGCAAGAATGAAGACAAGAAGATAGAGTGTTGATGAAGATCTAAGATGAATGCCAACAATGCTCCAAATCTTCAAACCCTAGATGCAAGAATGTCTCCAAAAGCTCCAAGATGACCTAGAAAAATTGCAGCATAATATTAGCATAAAAAGTTGGGGTTCTAGAATGAAGAAGAGAGCTCTTCTTTTATAGGAAATGAGGAGAAATGGACCATGGAGATTAAGAGGCAAAAGATTTAATCAACGGTGGAGCTTGAAAGAGGAGCAATCCATGTGCACACATATCCTCCAATGGGAAAATAAGAGTTGACTTTTGTGTCCATATGAGACAAAAAGTACTTTTTCTTTTTTTATAAAATAAGAATAATGCTTTATTTGTGCAACTTAGGATAAGAGGAAAAGTGAGGGCTTTTATTTATTTAAAAGGGGAGGAAATATTCCTTTTAAATAAATAAAGACTTAGGATAAGATGGTTAGCCCATAGAAAATAATCAAATAAATGATAGAGCTAGGATTTGATCAAGAATAAGCAATTGTTGATTTAGCAAAAGGGGCTAATAGTCTAGGTGACCATTTTTAGGTGTATACATTTGCCCCTCTTTGACTAATGTGTGATCGATTTGGGAACACATGTAGTCAAAGAATGAAGTTGAAATGTGAGATCGATTTGGGATCACAAAGCAACTCAAATCAGCCAAGAAAGAAAGAGATAGCCAAGAAGGCAAGCAAATAGCGATCTGACTCCAAAGAATGAAGTGCAGAGGGATAGAAAATCCTGCATGATCAGCCTAGTAGCGACAGTACTGAACACTTAGGAAAGAGATAGCCAATAAGATATGATGTGTCTGCCCCCTCGGGATCAAAAGTGAAATCTAGGTAGAGGGAAAGCAGAAGCAAGAGCAGCATGATCAAATCACTAGAAATCATAATCAAAGAAAGAGAACAGAATAACCATCAAGCAGTGAAGATATGCCCCACACATGGGACACGAGGCACGAACCGATCGGTCCCTCAACCCGAAAACACCATGGAGGGGAAGAATTTGAACTTGGGATTTGAAAGTGAATGAAAGACTAGAAGTTTGAAAGAGATGGGGATGAAGAGGTGAGGAATGCCCCAGCGAAGATTGAAGGATTAGGCCTCAAAAGGTCATCCAACTGCGTGAAAGAGGGGGAAAAGGTGATTTGGGTGACAAGGTGAACTCAGATTTCGGTTTCGATCCCAAAATGAAAGGAAAATGATTTGATATGAAAGACAAGAAGTGAAAGACATGGTTAGGAAGAAGTGAAAGGTGAGCGCAGTTGATTAACAAGTCCACGAAAGATAAAGGAGAGCTCTCTCCATATGCAAGATGCAAAACTAACTAACATGAACTTAAGAATGCAAGCTACATGAAAAGTGGTTTACTTGCAAGGTTACAAAGCTAATAGACATCTAATATTCATCATCGAGCGTTATTGGTAGCATCGCAAGATCATACAATACACACTAGCATAACTATGTGGATCTGAATATGATCTATATCAGATAGAAATGTGGAAATCTCACCTAGGCATCAAAGACATGTAGGTCAAGATGACTAGTGCAGTGAGATTACCTAAGTTTGATATAGCAAGATTATGCTCGCATCAAGACATAAGAAAGTCAAGATGACTAGAAGCATGCACTCGCAAAATAGTCAAGGATAATACCTTGTAGGTCCAAAGTGTCAAGTAAGACCAGCATAAATGCTCATGACAGTTAGGACCAACAAAATATACCCACAAGCAGAAAAAGCAATAAAACATGTTCTCATTCCCTCAGTCTTCTAGCTATGCATCATCGAAAATGATCATAGGGGGAGAACACTCAGCAAAGAAATCATCATAGACAGCATGCAAAGAAATAAAGCCAAGCAAGTCTCAGCGAGTCAAATGTTTAAGTGCGTGTGTGTAGGTCATAGAGTCAAACTTTGAGTATCACATCTACCAATGAGAAATATTGCATCATCTAGACTGTGGGTAGGACATCTGATAAGTGTTGAGAAACACTTGACGCAAGGGGAAGTGTTGAAAAACACAGTTGGGGTGGTGTTGAAAAACACCATTTGCGAGGTGCCTAAGAAACCCAGACGCACAAAGAGACCCAAGTTAAGCTTAAAACAACGTATGCCCCCTAGACTAAGACAAGAATCAATTCCAGGCTAGGAGAGACAAAGCGAGAAGTGGAGCGAATGAGCGCCACGCAAGACTGATAGACATAGGTGCAAAGGGTCTCAAGTAGTGCCTATTTCTAGGTTTTCACCACTTGATAGATTTATTGCAATTTTTTAAGGACTTTTTATAATTTTTGTATTTTTGCTACCAAGGCGCCTGTTTCCAGGTTTTCACCAAGGCACTTTTTCAATTTTTTCAATTTTTTGAATTTTTGGATTTTTTTGGGTGAGACATCAAAGTGCCTATTACTAGGTTTTCACTAGGATGCTCATTTTTTCAGTACTTTTTATGCTTTTTAGGATTTTTTCAGCATCATATATGAATTTTTTTGGTATTTTTTCAAGATCATAAAATATGTACAAAGGATGCCCCAGACAGAAATGGGCATCAAGAATCTGCTTCCTCTGATGTAGAGAACTGATAGGCCCCAGGCCCAAATGCTGCGACTGTGACAATAGGAGGTCTCAACCAGTTCGACCAATAATAACCAGCCCTAAGCAATGTCTAAGCTAGCGGAGGATCGTTAGAATGTGATCCACATATGCCATTATGGATTTTAGCTAGCACTTTTTCTGACTCCTCTATTTCTAGACACTTAAGGAGAGTTCCATCTAGACCCTTCCTATACAAGTTACCAAAGACAAAGGAAAAGTGTAAGGGATGATGGAAGGAATGGCGTGGTGGATTTGCAAGAGGAATATGAGGTGGAAGATATGAAAAGATGGTAGGATTGTAAGATTTGTGAGTAGGATAGTGTAATTCGTCCACTAGGAACTTGAAGAAAAATTTATGCTTTTTCATTTGTAAGATGGATGTTGAAGCAAATTTATTCTCAGCTCTAGGAATGGGCTGAAGTATAACAGATATGAGATCATGCTTGAAGAATTTCACCATTTTTTTGTAGAGAATCAACTTGTCATCTTTTATTTGAGACTCATTATTTTTTAGCAGATTTTTATTTTTACTTTTCTTAGGTGTGGATACCACCACAATGTGGTTTGCACCATCCAACCATTGCTCTTTTCTTTTGACATGATGACTATGATACTTGATTGCTAATTCAATCTTTTTTGTTGCTAGTTCTTTGGTGGAAGAAGTAACAGGTGTTGATGTGAGATGAAATGAAGTGACTGGTTCAATAGCATTGATTTGAGGGGTGTCATCTCTAGTAACAAGAGAGGTTGAGCCTATAAGGTAAGCTCCAAAAGTATCTAGATCTAGACTTGTCATAGAAGAACTAGTGTGGTCCACTAAGGCAATATGAGGAACAAACTCATCAGACCCCACACAAGACCCATCAACCATGTCGGGATGGTTACTACAAGAATGAACCATATCAACATCCATATCATCAGTAGATATACATTTTTATCCCCAAAGAAGTGAAGTAGAGCGAAGATCATCTCCCATTTGAACCATAGTGTGTAGTGGTGACTCATCTATATCTGTGTCTGAATTACTGAGTATGGGAGTATTTCTAGAATCCTCTCTATAGATCCACTCTTTAATAGCTTGTTCTTCTCTTTCTGCTTCTAAAGGAACGGATGAAGGAACAAAAGTATCAAAGATCACCATAGCAGAAGTGGAAGGCTGCATGTGATCAGAAGGTCTCCCATATGACCTAGGAGAAATAGGTATAGAAGAAAAGGAATCCATCGTATATTCACCCATACCAAGGCTCATCATCTTAAGTGATTTCTCAGCAGCAGCTAGAGACGTACTAGGATCAACAAAAGGTTCATTATGAGGAACAAATTTTTCAGTAGCAGCAAGAGCATTGATAGCAATAGTATGGTCTCTAGGAATCACAACCTCAGTGCCATTGTATGGAAATTTGACGCACTGATGATAAGTGGAAGGAACAGCCTGCATGTCATGGATCCAAGGATGACCCAAAAGAATGTTATATGCGAGTGGGATGTCCAATACTTGGAAGCTAATATCTTTCATGATAGGGCCCACTCGGACAGGTAGCGTGACAAGACCTTTGGAAGATCTTTCCACTTCATCGTAAGCTTTTATAGTAATCTTCTTCTTGGAATCCATAGCAAATTCTGACAAACCCAACTGTTGTATGACATTGAAAGAAACAATATTTAACCTTGCACCATTGTCTATCAGGACTCGGCAGACTCGGGTGTTGTAGACTAGAACTTCAATGTGTAAAGCCAAATTATGAGGGTGAGCAATAGATATGTCATCTTCTGCAGAAAAGGAGAGAGATAGTGGAGATGAAATGTGGTTGACCATAGCTTGAAATTGATCTGGATCAATGTCTTTGGGGACATGTGCTGTATGCAAAGCTTTCTCAAGGATTTCTCTATGCGAAGGGGATAACTGAAGCAACTCAAAAATGGATATTTGGGCTGGCATCTTTTGCAAATGTTGGACAAGATCATAGCTAGGGGTGGCTGAAGGAGCCGCGTGTTTGGAAGGCAAAGCCTGCTTGGGATCTTGCACAGTTTTAAGGACAATCTTGGCTTGCCCCCTAGTAACAGCATTCAATGTCTCACTTCGAGAAGATGAACTACCATGTGTTTGCAAGACTAACTTTGGCTTACCATGATTGGTGTTATTATCATCTTGAGACCTCATCATTAGAATGCTCTCAACAGGCTCTACCATGTTGATCACAGGTGTATTAGAAGGATACATGTAATTGATCTTTGCATCATGATTCTTCTTATGTGTTTGAGAGGTTTCCCCCTTATCATGCTTAGGTAGAGGATCTTTGAAAGCTGTGTGATCAGAATTTTTAGTTAAGCCATCAGTGGAGATTGTGCCATTCTCAATAAGATCCTGAATATCATCCTTAAGCCTAAAACAATTATCTGTTGGATGTCCCTTGTTTCTATGATAATGGCAGTAATGATCCTCTCTCCACCAATCAGGCTTATTTATTGGATCCTAGTTACCAGGTTTATCAGGAAGCGTAAGATATCCATTGTCAACCAAAGTCTTAAGGATCACATCGTAAGGTTCTGCCAACTTGGTATAGACTCGCTTTCGAAATGACTTCTTAGGCTTATCTGCATATTGAGGTTTAGGAGCATTGTGAGTGTTGGCAGCTTCTTGTTGTTTTGCTGCATAGATAGCATTGGAAAGATTGAAAGCGGGCTCTTTAACTTTAGGAGCATCAACAACCCCATCATTAACAACATACTTGTTTTTATTCCAAGGTTTTTTCTTGTCTTTACCATTGCCTTTAGCATCTTTATTAATAACAATATCCCCTTTTCTTATAGCTACATCCTCAATTCGATATGCACTTTCAACCATGTCATGGAAGGAGGAGAACAGTTGCTTCCTTAGATCATAAAATAGCTCAGGCACAAGTGTGTTGATGAAAATGTCAATCTTTTCTCTTTCGGGTAGCTGACAAGGATATCGAGAATACAATGACCTCCAACGTTGTAAGTAAGTTGCAAATGGCTCACCTTGATATTGTCTTAGATTACCGAGATCTATCACAGTGATAGGTTGTTGGATGTTGTAAGAATAATGTTGTGTGAAGCGCATAGCCAACTCATCAAAAGTCTTCAAAGGAGGTGTCAACTTTGCAAACCATTCTAAAGCTTGTCCTCTTAAGCTTCGAGGGAATAATCATAGCAGAAATGTGTCTTCATGAAGAAAGTCCATGCTAAGAGCATAAAAATGATGCACATGGTCATGAGGGTCACCATTTCCATCATACTTGTCATATTTAGGAACCTCAATATCCTTAGGAAATGGGACCATGTATAGATCTTTATCAAAAGGAAGAGCACAAATTGATTCTACAAAAGAGACCTTTGGAGGCTCTCTTTCTAATGCCATTTGGGTAAGGCGTTGATTTGTTTGACGTAATTCTTCTTGAAGGACTTCCAATTCAGTTGGTACTCTTTGTTGGACAATTTGTCTAACATCATAGCCAGGAGGAAGCTTGTATCCTCTAGAAGTCATATATTGAAAATATTGATCACCATTACGCTCTAAAAGCTTATGCATCATTCGTTGGAAATCCACATCTTGTTCACATCTCATAAGATCCTCACTAGAAATCTCATCATTAGCCTCTGCCTCATGTTGAGAGGGAGGAGGTCTAGGTGGTGAAGAAGGCATAGAAAAAGTTGGCCTTGGAGGAGATCTTGGTGGCGTGTTGTTGTCATTGTTGCCATTGTTAAAAAGAGGTCTATGCTCATGATTACTAGTCTCAGGTTGCTCATGAAATGTCCCTCTATAAGCCATGCGCCTAGTAGCATCCATCCTTTGTTGATTGTCTTCTTTTTCTAAGCGCGCTTGATTATCCTTACGCTCAAAGTGTTCTTGCAAGAGTTGAAACTTTTCTTGTTCAGTCAAAGTGAGTGAGACACTGTCTGTATTTTTGGGAGTCTTGAACGTGGAAAAGAGGAAACCTCCTTTGTACCACGGTGTAGCCTTAGATTTCTCAGATTGGTTAGAACTAGAACTGTCTTTGCTAATGGGTGCTTTTGAATGTCTAGTTGGAGAAGGTAACTGTGTATAATTGAACGGAGGATGACTCTCCTGCTCAAATTGAGACCGAGTTGTAACCGGCATGAAAAGAGATGTTGGTTGACTAATAGAATGAGGCAAAGTTTCTCAGATTTGAGATAAGAAAAGCTAATAAAGATCACTTGTCAAAGTAGAACAAATAGAGAGATGGCTCGTCAAAAGTGCTAAAGCACTTACAGCAATCAATTGACTAAAGCTGAGCAATGAGCAAGAAGCTCAATGAGCAAGTAGCTAGAGAGGTAACCATGATGTGACAAGTGATCAAGAGTAGCATTTGTTAAGCTCAAATCCAATAGTTTTAGCTCATTTGTTTCAGTCTAGAACAAATCTAAACATGTAAGTAACAAACCAGTTTCAAGTAAGAACAGAAAATGACACTCTACAGCAAGTTAAAGTGCAAGTTTAGCAACTCCGAATTGTAGCAATGACAGGACAGTAGAAATGACTCAGGATTCTTGGTTGAGTGTATGCAAGGATACTTCAATATCATATGACTCTTGACCAGTGAACGTGAAAAACTCAGTTTTGAAGTGCTTGGACCAAATTTGTAGATTGAACAGTGCAATTTCTCAGTTTGACAAGCAGTAGTAATAGATAAAAGATAGGTTTGCAAACAGTATGGGATCAAACATGTCATAGAACACTTGAAACAAGGGAAAAAGCAACCTTGCCAAGACAAGCACTTGTGATATCAAAATAGAGAACCTTATGAATGCTACCGTTTGTTTGAATGTTGAGAATGTTTACACTGGTATAGCACAATCGAAGACAATTCAAGCAATTACTACCTAGAAGGACAAGGCTCATTACTTAGCAACGTGGCCCACAACTTGATGCTCCCTTGCCTCACACCAAGTGGTTGCCCACAAGAGATATTGGCGTTGTCATGGAAGTGTCAAAAACACAACCAAAGGAGCACATATGGTGAGTGTCTTGGGGTGATCCGGGTAAGTCCACTTGGATCAATCCTTGCACCAAGAAGCTAAGCGGCTAAAATAGGGTGGCCTCTATCTAATGGTTCATAGTAAGGGTTTCCGTTCATAGCACCCCTCTTGCTCCTCATAAAGGACTAGGACCTCGCGGCCTCAAGAGTACCTTAAGCATTCTTGCTTAATGCTTTCCTCATGGTCACAATCCCACAAGTTACTCACATAAAGCGAAGATAAGTACTATGTCTACCAAGGTTTTGTGTCCTCGATAGCCTTGAGATTATAGTGAGTTGGAATCACTTGCCACCAAGGAAAATGATGACAAGGTTGTCCCCACTTGGGTCGTTCCTCTTGATTTCTCAAGAGCAGGCCCGCTAAAGGATCCTAAGCTAAACAAAGAGTGGATTAATTCTTGAGGTTCAAGGTTTTTGGTTCACCACAAGGGTGAAGAGCATACTCCCCTATCTCAAGAATCTCTCCCAAACACACCAAGCAAAGATTCAATTACCCACTTGCTTTCAAAATCCCAAGATGGGTCAAGATTTTTGTTTCACCAGAAGGGTGAAGAGCATACTCTCCTACCACCTCAAAATTTCTACAACAAGGTATTAAGTGCCTATGAAAGGAAACAACTAGTATATGCCACACTTAATAAAGAAAGCAATTAAACAAGCACTTGATTTGGTTTTTATGCTTAGGGAAGCCCTGTAAAAACCATTAGTAGCCCTCTTTGACATGCGATTTTAGCAAATTTCAAGCAAGAAGCACCTACAACCACAACTTGTTAGACCAACAAGAGTTAGAAGAATCAAAATCCAAAATCTAACAATGATTAGTACATGAAAAAAATCAGATAATGTGCAAAAATAATTGATCAAATGATAAAATCTGAAAATGAAACCATCATGGTTGGATTGGGCTCAGAAAGACCTTTCCAATGATATATCACAGTTAAACTTTTGATACCATTTGCAAAATTTCAAAAAAAAATGGGCACCCATTTTCTAGAGGCACGGATTTGAAAATGCTGGAAATTTCAAAAAATTTCAAAAAGATAGCTAAGAACCTGAAACTTGCAAGATGGATAAAATAACTCAAAAATAGGTCACTGCCAGGTTCAGACATAGTATCACGCGATACTTCGCCCGACACCAGGCGATACTTATCAGTCTGCACGATATTTCGCCCAACACTAGGCGATACTTCACCCGAGACCAGGCGATATTCTCTACTATAGCCAGGCGATACTTCTGACAGGCGAAGTATCGCACGCGCATACATAGGTATATCGCGCGATACTTCTTATGACAGACAAAGTATCGCGCACACATACAGAGGTATATCGCGCAATACTTCTAGAAAGTATCGCGCGATAGTCTGAGAAAAAAAAACAGAGACTAAAAATTAAGCTAAAAACTTGCCGAAAAATTGACGAAAAATGACGAAAATGCAGAATTTAAAGGACAAAGTCTATCTACTCTGCCCCACGGTGGGCGCCAAAAATGTGTGCTATAAATATGTCACACTTCTATGGATCATTACATGCAAGGAAACTCAAGAATGAGTCCTCACAAATCGATCCATAGCTCCCTAGGCATGGAGTGCAAGGGTTTTTAAAAATGCTCTCAGCTAGAGCTATTTAGCTTATAACCTTGCTAGTAAACCATGCAATGGGAGATTCAATGAAGACAAGGGCAAGAATGCCAATATCCTCAAGAATCAAGAATGAAATACAATGCAAGCTAGTTTAAGAATGGAAATGCAAGCTAAACTATGGAAATGAAAGATGCAAGTATTAGAAAGCCTCCTAGTTAAACTAGATGAATTAATCTAAAGCATAAAAGAAATCTAAGCTAAGAATGCCATGAAAATGAAGCTACTATGCAAGAAATGAAATCTAACTATGAAGCAAGAAAGCCATGATGATGCAAGAATGAAGACAAGAAGATAGAGTGTTGATGAAGATCTAAGATGAATGCCAACAATGCTCCAAATCTTCAAACCCTAGATGCAAGAATGTCTCCAAAATCTCCAAGATGACCTAGAAAACCTGCAGCATAATATTAGCATAAAAAGTTGGGGTTCTAGAATGAAGAAGAGAGCTCTTCTTTTATAGGAAATGAGGAGAAATGGACCATGGAGATTAAGAGGCAAAAGATTTAATCAACGGTGGAGCTTGAAAGAGGAGTAATCCATGTGCACACATATCCTCCAATGGGAAAATAAGAGTTGACTTTTGTGTCCATATGAGACAAAAAGTACTTTTTTTTTTTTTTTTTATAAAATAAGAATAATGCTTTATTTGTGCAACTTAGGATAAGAGGAAAAGTGAGGGCTTTTATTTATTTAAAAGGGGAGGAAATATTCCTTTTAAATAAATAAAGACTTAGGATAAGATGGTTAGCCCATAGAAAATAATCAAATAAATGATAGAGCTAGGATTTGATCAAGAATAAGCAATTGTTGATTTAGCAAAAGGGGCTAATAGTCTAGGTGACCATTTTTAGGTGTATACAAACTCCAATCTAGGTGCACTGGAGTTTTAACATAGTTCAAGAATTTAATCAATCAGGAGCTGCTAGGGAGATCTAATAGCCCAACAGGAGACCACACTTGTGGAGATTTCTTCCACAAAGACATTTATATAGTGGTTATTGCTACCACAATGAAAATGGCTATTACCACTGGAGGTTCCATCCACATGGTTGACCTAATTAAGGGAATGTCCACTATGGTTAACCCTCTCTAAAGGTGACTCACAAAAGATACCATAGGGGGACTAGATCAGATTCAAGGATCTGAGTTTCTGGTACTATCCAAAAAGGAAGTAGAGCATAATCCGCTAGCCTCTTCACTTCACCAAAACAAAGCAGACAGATTAATCTGACATGCCAAGACTAAAATTATCTCAAAAAGATCTATGATGTCAACTGCTTATAGTCTATCAATCTCTCCGAAGAGAGAATGTATCGATCAAAAGTTGAAGACTCAAAAATCTAGTAGAATGCAAGACAATCTCAGTATCCTCCCTACCTACAAGGGGATCCTTCATCAAGAAGAGCTTCACATGCATGAACAAGAAAAATAAGCCCACTCTCTCAAGATCATCCACAAATAGTGTTCATAGGGCCTATTTACTATGTGTAATAGATATGCAGAAAGCAAATCTATGTTCGTTTTATAGCCCCAAGAATGAAGTCTTTGATAGGAAAGCAAGAAAAGTCACACAAGCTTGACACGTGAGAGATCATTTTATGTGAAAATTGAAGTGTTATTAGACTAAGAAGAATACTTGAGTTCCTTGCAATGCGCTTAGTAGATTTTACTTATTTTAGCAATTTAGTTGCGCTTTTCCCAATCAAAATCAACAAAGATCAATAAAAAAAACAAAGTTCAATTGTTAGGGTTAGCTGTTAGTCCAAATTTGAAAATCAAATTTGACAAACTGCGTAAAAATTAGAAATGAAAATTGAACACTAGTATCAAAACTCATACGACAATGGGTTACCTCTCATACGACAATCCAAATCTCATATGACATTGGGTCACCTCTAGTACGACTATCTGGAAACTCGTACGATAGTGGGTATCTGTCCAAATGAAAAATAAGTTTCCAAATGACAATTTGTAGGTTATGATACGAGCCTTGAAATTTGTAACTGTCGTATGACAACCGGTAGCTTCTGGTATGACTTTCTGACAAAAATCATACGAAAAATGTACAGATAGAGAATAAAATCACAAAATTGACCAAAAAATGATAGAAATTGATATAGAAGAAATGGAAACCCATTTCAGAGCCCCACGGTGGGCACCAAAAATGTGTGTGTGAAAATTGTACCTAGCTGTGGACACAACACTTCAGTAAAACATTAGAGGTTAGCAAAATCAAAATCTGCAAATAAATGAAACTAAGCTAACCGGGTGATTTATTGCCTTCTAGTAGGTGCGAGTATGATGTTCTCAGATTGAAATCGAGATCAGTGACAATGCAACACCTAAACAAAGGATTTGAATGCAAAAGAATGAAAAACTCTATGGATGCAGATTAATCTATTTTTTTTGAATTTTTTATGCAATAATATGAAAAACTATATGAATCTAAACTAGATGAATGAAATTGAATGCAGATTTAATCTAAGAATGATATGAATTGATATGAATGCTATGATAGGAAAACTATGCAAAACTATGATCAACAATGAAAGATCTCACAAATCGCCCGTCGTAAGTGTTTAATCCTTCAATCACCAATTTGCTAGAGTAATTGTGCAAATTTGAGTGTTCATAATTATGAAGAGCCGAGCTTTGTTTTTATAGAAATCCAGGGCTTGAGGATGCATTGAGAAAAGCCATAAATCACTCTTGATAAACTCAGGTTGATTTTTGAGTTAACAAGAAATTAGAGATAATTAACTCACAAAAATCATGCAAAAGCAGTTTTTATCTCAAAATAGAGTTTTAGTTCACTTTTTCAACTCATCATTAGATGTTGAGTTTAGAAAGTTAACAAATTGAATTTAATAGTTGTTTTAAAGTTGACTGCTTTTTGAATGTGCATAGATAATTATGAATTAATTTAATAAATAAAGTGATTTATTCTCAACTTAACTGATTTTAAATTAAAATAATTGATTTATGGGTTAATCAATTATTGAATCAAATTTTTATCCAAAACTATATTATTAAATATTAACAACTGACATTAATTAATTAAATAAGAATTTAATCAATTAGTCACAAGATTTTAGATTTATTGTCAAAATTAAATAGTACAATTTAGGAATAAATTTAATTAAATTTAATTAAATAATTAAGTGGCAGTATTAAATCTAATTAATTAAATATTTAGAATATTCAATTAATCAAACTTTAGGATAAATAGAATTTATCGCGAAATAATTATTAAATTAAAGATAATTAGTATTAATTAGGAATATTCAAGGAATATTCCCCAATGCAGAATTAAGATAAAATCAATTAGGAATCGATAATGTGCAGATGTGCCTTAGGTTAGGACTTTGATGTCGATTTCGATCGAATTATTGATGTAAGAGGTTAATGAACCTATAGCCCATTTTTGGGGTATTACAACTACAAACCTTGGGCTACAGATCCTAAATGCAAGTTTACTCCTCTTGGAGAGTCCTTGGAATCCACCATGAAAACTCTGTTGGCCAACAACATCATCTTCTTGCCTGAGATCCAACCATTTGATCCTGAACCTAAACCAAAATTGTGGAAAGAGATCAATTTCTGTGACTTCCATCGTAATAAGGATCATAAAACCAATAACCATGTACACTTGAAACATGTCATACAAGACAAAATTGATAATGGAGAAATCATAATTGACAATCATAAGAGCAATACTGATCATATGACATTCATAGAACCATTTCCAAAACATGGTCAAGGAGATTCATCTTCTCAGCCTAACATGGGTGCCAAAGTCAATTATGCTTACTCTAGAAACAACATTGTTATAAATATGGTTGAGCCATGCTCATCTGAGCATTGCAATGTCATCACCATTATGTGAAAAGATAGAGATAATCAATCAGCAAATGTAGTAACTCGATCACAAGCTCAGGCACATCTAAAAGGACAAGTTTCAGATTCATCAAATGTCCCTAAGATACCTTTCAATCTTTCATCTGCTTCTAAATAGAAGGCTGTCTCTAAATCATCAAATTCTAAAGACACGAGACCTACATCCTACAATATTATCCAACAACTCCAGCATACAAATGCAAAAATCTCTATGTTTGAGTTGCTTCAGATATCACCAGCTCATAGAGCCATTCTAGAAAAAGCTCTGCTTAGATCCAATGTTCCCAACAACCTTGATTTAGATAGATTCCAGACTATGGTTGGTCATCTGACATCTCCCCAGTATATATCCTTTTCAAAGGAAGATGATAACTCTCTGAGTCATCCGCATAACTAGCCCTTGCATATTGAAGTCTTAATCCAAAACCATCATGTCAAATGCATGTTGATAGATGGAGGTGCTGGTCTCAACATTTGTTCTTACAGCTTGATCATAAAATTGGGATTATCAGAAGCTACCATTGATCCTAAGAAGAAGATAACTATCAAGGCATATGACGAACAAGAAAGATCTTCCAAAGGAACAATTATCTTACCTAACAGAACATGACCTGTTATCAAATACACCATTTGTCAAGTTCTAGATCTTCCTTTGCCTTATAATGTCCTTCTAGGGAGGCCTTGGATACATGAAATGCAAGCTATTTTGTCAACATACCATCAATTTGTGAAATTTCCTTATGAAGGAGTAGAAGTGACAATTCTAGCTGATATATTTACAACTTTCAATGCATTGAAAGAAAGTGCTGAGAAACTTGTTCCTAATAATAGAGAATCTTCTATTAAGCAAATAGATATTGCATCTACATCCAAGATATAAGACATTGCAAAAGAGATCAAAATTAGAGACAATGGTATGGGAGAATACACAATGGAACCAGTTTTATCTCTCACATCTCTCCCATTGTCCCCAAAATCTTATGGACAACCTTCTGACAAAGTGAAACCTATAGCTAAAGAATCCCAGGTCATATTCAATGGAAGCCTTGTCATAGAACAAGTATCTAAACAAGAGTTTGAGGAGGATGAAGCTGTACTTGCATGGTTATACAAAGATGAATCTACATCCTAATCAGTCCAGAAATGTGACTCTACTTCAAGCAAAATTCCTCAGAAGTCCTATGGACTAGGAGATAAGTTGATCACAAAAGTGGGATATACTAGAAAAGGACCTCTAGGATTACAAGGTAAGGGTCTTCTATCACCTCTTGATCATCATGGCCAACCAAACAAGAATACAATAGGTCTAGGATATAAGAAGAAGCCTTTCTATCTTAGAAAAAACTCTCCACATGTCTTAGAACAAATTGAATCAAAGGAGGAAACAATACAATAATCTGATAGTGATGATTCAGACACCATAAAGGAGCTCATTCCTTATGAGCATTTACCTAAAGAAATTAAAGACCTTCTTGAAGTGGAGGATGATCCAATCAAAAGGATTAATTTAGTAGACACACAAGAACCTACTATAGAACAAGAGACAGTTGCACCACAAGAACCAGTTGATCTCAAAGGCAATCAAATAGACAAAGAAGAAGGTGGTAGCTATTCTGAGATAGATTCTCATGAGTATGAATTCAAATTAGAATCTGAGGGTAACCCTTCTTAGGGTATCCATCCTAATTTTACTCATGTTCTTAATTTTCCTAGAGGCATAGACGAGGAATCAAATGACTATAAATGGGGAGTCATTCCTGAAGAAGATGAGCTTATTATAGAGAAACATGTTGATGTTATTCACCAATATGCACCTAAACCCAATGTAAGTCTAGAGTGAAATGATGAACTTACCGAGTCTGATCCACCTATGGCTGAATTGGACTCCCATAATGACATTGAGCCTATTCACGAATTGAATGTTTTGAGCTATAATATCACCTTCAAACTCAAGAGTCAGGTTAGGAACAATGATGATAGATCCATATCCCTGAACACTATTTCTCAATCCTTCCCCACTTTGACTATCCAACATCCTGAACTTCTTGACCAATCCTCCATGAACCTGAGCCAAGATATCTATAATTTTCCAAATGACAATGCCCTTGCTTGCTACCTCAATGTAGTTGAACCTATGATGACTTCCATCAGTGAACCGAGCATTAGCATGATGGAGTCGGATATCAAATATCTCAGTCAAAAGAATAAAAATAAAAAGAAAAAGAGTTCTGAGGGTGAAAACCACTTTGTGGCAATCTCAGAACCTACAATAGTAAAAATAAAAGATATATCTAAGGGTTAAAACCTCTTTGAGGCACCTAAGGATGAGATATTTGATGTCGTTCTGAGTCATTTAAAGGATAGATCTCCATTACTAATTGGGCCCACTCAATCTATCAACTTGGGAACAATAGAAGAACCACAATTGATTCATGTAGCACAATCCCTATCAGAGGAAGAAAGACAAGCATTCACAACATTCTTGACAGGAAAGAAGATCAACTTTGCATGCAAATATTCAGATATGCCAGGGTTGGATCCTGATCTTATAATGCACCATTTATCTATAGCTCCAGGGGTCAAACCTGTCAAACAAAAATTGAGAGAGATGCATCCACATGTTGCACTCTTGGTCAAAGCTGAATTAGAGAAATTACTGAAAGCTAGATTTATCCGAGTTATTGATTATATGCTAAATGGATCTCTAATATTGTTCGAGTATCAAAACTGGACAAATCTATAAGAGTGTGCACCGATTTTAGAGATGTAAACAAAGCATGCCCTAAGGATGATTTTCCACTACCTAACATTGAAATGATAGTGGATATGATTGCGGGCTTCGAGATGTATTCTTTAATGGATGGTTTTTCTGGATACAACCAAATAAAAATTGCTCCAAAAGATCAAGAGAAAACTGCTTTCACATGTGCGTGGGGAACCTTCTGTTGGAATGTCATGCCATTTGGGCTTAAGAATGTAGATGCTACATATTAGAGGGCTATGGCATCTATTTTTCATGACATGATGCATCACACTATGAAGGATTATGTTGATGATACTTTAGCAAAATCCATGATAAGATCTGAACATCTAAATGACTTGAGAAAAATACTAGATAGAATGGTGAAGTTTAGTCTCAGACTGAACCCTAAGAAGTGTGCTTTTTGTGTCACTTCTGGAAATCTCTTAGACTACATTATTTCAAATAAAGGAATTGAAGTCGATCCAGCTAAGGTTAAAGCTATCATGGAGATGCAACCTCCAAAAAAAATCAGTCAAATGAGAACATTACAAGGGAGAGTACAATCTATTAGACACTTCATATCTAAGCTAGCTGACATATCACAACCTTTCACAAAGACATTACATAAAGGTGTGACCTTTTCATGGAGCGAGGAATGTGAAAAGAAATTTAATTATATCAAGAAATATCTATCAAATCCTCCTATTTTGATGCCTCCTATTCAAGGGAAGCCATTGATCTTATATGTCTCCACCATAGATACATCACTGGGGGCATTACTAGCACAACATGATGAGAACAAGAAGGAAAGAGCTATATACTATATCAGTAGAACATTGGTAGCATATGAGAAGAACTATTCCATGATTGAGAAAGCTTGTCTAGCTGTGATCTTTGCATCATAGAAAATGAGACATTACATGTTATCTCATACCACACATTTGGTAGCTAAGATTGATCCACTAAAGTACCTACTAAGAAAATCTACCCTCACAGGTAGATTAGCTAAATGGGTGATGCTATTAAGTAAATTTGACATTGAATATGTTGAAAGAAAAGCTATCAAGGGCCAAGTAATTGTAGATCAATTGGTTGACACACTTTTGTTTGATGATACACCAATGAAAATGGAATTCCCAGATTCCTCTATCATGAATCTTTCTTCTAGAGCATGGAAGTTATTCTTTGACGACTCCTATACACATAATGGATTTGGAGCAGGCATATTGTTCATCACTCCTCAAGGATACTCAATCCCTAAAGCATTCAAAATAAAGTTTCCTTGCACAAATGATATTGCTTAATATGAAGCCCTTCTTAATGGCATGAAAATAGCAATTGAGTGGAGGATAACAGAACTACACAGTCATGGAGACTCCTAGCTTGTGATACACCAAGTCAATGATGTGTATCAAATGAAAGATGAAAATTTGATCCCATACAAGAGAATGGTAGATGATCTAAAGAAATATTTCATATCTATCACCTTTGAAAAAATTCCTAGAATAGAGAATAAGGCTACTGATGCTATGGCAATGCTCTCTACTTTATTACAGCATCCCGAACATGAGCTACATTATGAGTTCCTAGTGGAAGCACTATCTTATCCTGCATATGATTCCCCCAAAACCCACAAGATCTACACTGTTGTTGGTCACGATTCATCCCGATACAAAAACCTTTTCTCCTATCTCAAAGATCAAATCATTCCTAATTCCTTTAACTGGTATGAGAAATGAAACCTTATCCACAATGCATCTTAGTATGTCATCATTGGTAACGATCTGTACAAATGAGGTCTAGATGGTACAATCCTTAGATGTTTAGAATGGGAAGATGTCAATGTGTATTAGAGTAAGTCCATGAAGGTATTTGTGGATCAAATTCCAATGGTTTAACACTATCTTGAAAACTTATTAGGGCTGGGTACTATTGGCTTGAAATGGAAAAAGAGGCTATTAAATATGCAAAGAATTGTTAAAAGTGTCAAGTACATGGTAACTTAATTCATGCACTAGGGAGAGATCTTATTCCCTTTACTACACAATAGCCTTTTCAAAAATGGGCATTTGATCTTATAGGAGCTGTACATCCTCATTCTTCTAATGGACATACCCATATTATTATAGCTACAGAATATTTCACAAAATGGGTAGAAGCAGTTCCTTTGACTCAAGCAACCGGCAAATAAATTTCAATGTTCATCCTGAACTACATCATATGTCGGTATGGTATTCCACATTCTATAGTCACAGATAATGGGGGAAAATTCAAGAACAAAGACTTAGATGATCTATGTGCTAATTTCAACATTACACAACATTGGTCATCAATCTACTATCCTCAAGGGAATGGACAAGCAGAGGCTTCAAACAAGAATCTATTGAAAATATTTCACCATATAGTTAATAAAATAGGAAGAGACTGGCATCTCATGATCAATCCAACTCTCTAGGCCTACAAAAGAAGTATCAGAATGCCCATTGAGGCTACACCATTCACTTTAGTTTATGGGTCTGAAGCGGTACTGCCTATTGAGGTTGAAATCCCATCACTAAGAATCAGAATGCATGGTCTAGTAACTGATGATGACTACATAGTGTCTAGGTTGCAAGAACTTGAACTACTAGATGAGTGAAAACAAGTAGCATATGATCATGTCAGAGTATATCAGAAGAGAATGTCTAGAGGCTACAACAAGAAGGTCAAACACAGAGAATTTCAGGTTGGTGATCTAGTCTTGAGAGAGAATCCTAAAAAATCAATCACATAGAGAATAGAAGGGGAAGTTTGAACCCAACTGGCTGGGTCCCTTTGTTGTTACTGTTACTTTTGGCTCTAGAGCCTATCAACTCTCAATGACTAAAAGAGAACAGCTCTGAGAACCAATCAACATTCTCCATCTGAAGAAATTCTATGCCTAAGGCATTTAGTCTATGGTAAAATGTCTTGAAAAAATCATAAAAATTTGAAAAAGTCCCGAAAAAATGAATATCTTGGTGAAAACCTAGCAAATAGGTACCTTGATGTATTACAAAAAAAATTAAAAAATATCAAAAGTACAAAAAAATTAAAAAAATGAAAAAAACAAAAAAATGAAAAAAAGGAAAAAGTGTCTTAGTGAAAACCTGGAAATTGGCACATTGGTAGAAAAAATAGAATCTCTACCAAGATGGTGAAAACTCGGCAAATGGTTGCCACTTGTTCAAAATGCTCCATCTATCAATGCAATCTTGGTCTTTCCCAACTTTCAGTCTTGCTTTAGTCTGTACATACCTCTCGGTTTGTTTCCACATTCCTGTTTCAATAAAGTCGGTCTGTACACCAATCAACACAACGTCTGTATCCTATCAATGTTTGAAACTTGGGGGAAATCAAAGTCATATCCTATAGTCCTCAGTATACCTTAGATGTGTCATATCTAGTCAGAGTCCTTTGAAGCTACATCTGAGTTAGTTAAGTTTGTCTCCTCTCCAGAAAGGATTTTTCATCTACAACAACACAAACAAACATCAACACAAACTGAAAACAATCTATGCTTGACTTGTTTTTATCTCCTTGTATGCTTACTGATTGGAATTGAGATTTTTTCATATTGTGTCCTTTTGAGCTCTTCGATGATGGCCTTTACAAGATTTAGAGAGTAATGACTGGGGGCATAATCTTTTCTTTGTTTTCTTCTTTGAGTGAAAATCTAACAATTTTGGAAATTCTGGATTGAAATAGTGTCTGTCTGTAAGAGCCTCCATCTTGTATTGGATGGCCATGAGTACCTCGACCATTGATACTTAGAAAATTCAAGGAAGTTTGATCTAACTATTATCTTTTTGAGTGATTTCTTATTCCTACTGTGAAATGCGATCTTACCCAAGGATGTGAACGATAAAGAGTCACTGCGGGTAATTCACATTGGAGACAAGAATGAATTCTGCAAATTGTTTGACGTGTTTATTTTACAAGGCATATTCAGGTCATCACAATGTTTATGTTCTGATGCTTATACAAATTGCTATATCAAAATGGACATAATATTCAAGTCATCCTAGTGTTTGTGTCTTGGTGCTTATATCTAATCTGGCATTTTGAAAATAAAATCAATATTCATATGTCTATGGTTGTCTAGCCAGTGGGCATTATATTGACTTTGGCACAAAAATCAATATTCATATATTCATAGTTTCCTAACTAGTGGATGTTGTATTGATTTATCTAATTACCTAATAAAAGTTCAATGATGAAAACAAATTGACACATGATCAACGACTAGGTCCTAGGTCTTAGGTTTGCATTTCATTCTGCACTTTGCACGATTGCATGATCTCACAAATTGTGGCATACACTTAAAATGCTTAACGATTCTCCAAAACTACGCTAAACATGACACAAAGACTGCACATTGTATGAAGGTCCCTCCAATGAAACAACAAGTAGAACTCATTTTCGGGATCAAAATCAAAATTTGAGATCATTTATATTATTAACTACTTGCATAATCGACCTTCAATCATCACAAAAATCCAGAATTCAACTTAATTGATTATCTTACATCAAACTATCAAAATTTCAACTTGGTCAACCATGGTCAACTCATGGTCAAACCTAGTCAAACTTGGTCTCCAGGACCTCTAAACAATGCAGAACGTATTGTCGAACATGTATAACCACTTCTCAAATCAATTAACATGCTTCTAAACCATTCAACACTAACTTTTCTTGTCAGATTTTGATTTTCATCCCAAAGGGGGCCATGGTCACATCAAACAAGTCTATAAATCAAATCTTTTCCTTAGTAATCAAGACAACAACCATGTCTAGTTACTGATTCATCTAAAGACCTTGTCACTTTGGGCACATCTCTTGGGGCATATCAGATTCATTGAGATCCATATCAATCTGGTATCCTAATCTATCTTGGAAACTGTATCAGCTTTTCGTAACCATCGGTTCATTAGTGTTATTTCCTTGGTTCTTCGTAATTGAAGGGTTCAGATGTGATACCAATATTGATTCCTTTGGACAATCAGGTCTAGAATCAGGTCACTCACTTCTTCGTAATCATAAGGTTCAAAATCAGGCATTTTGATACTTTTTCGTAATCACCGGTTCATTGTTGCTATAGTTAACATCATCACGATACTTGGTCGACCAAGACTTGAATCAACTTTTCCCAATCTTTCAATCAGTTTCTGTCTCAGAATCCCTTTATCTCTCAAATCAATTTCTTTATAAAAGATAGACTAATCTTTGAACCACTATGCTTCGCACAATGATTCAAAGAGGGGCAAAATGTAATACCCCAAAATGGGCTATAGGTTCATTAACCTCTTACATCAACAATTCGATCGAAATCAACATCAAAGTCCTAACCTAAGGCACATTTGCACATTAGTTTATCAAAAACCTAATTGTGCTTGACTTGTTTTTATCTCCTTGTATGCTTACTGATTTGAATTGAGATTTTTTCATATTGTGTCCTTTCGAGCTCTTCAATGATGGCCTTTACAGGATTTAGAGAGTGATGACTGGGGGCATAATCTTTTCTTTGTTTTCATCTTTGAGTGAAAATCTAACAATTTTGGAAATTCTGGATTGAAATGGTGTCCATCTGTAAGAGCCTCCATCTCGTATTGGATGGCCATGAGTACCTCGACCATTAATACTCAAAAAATTCAAGGAAGTTTGATCTAACTATTGTCTTTTTGAGTGATTTCTTATTCCTACTGTGAAATGTGATCTTACCTAAGGATGTGAATGATAAAGAGTCACTGCAGGTAATTCACATTGGAGACAAGAATGAATTCTGCAAACTGTTTGACGTGTTTATTTTACAAGGCGTATTCAGGTCATCGCAATGTTTATGTTCTAATGCTTATACAAATTGCTATATCAAAATGGACATAATATTCAGGTCATCCTGGTGTTTGTGTCTGGTGCTTATATCTAATCTGACATTTTGAAAACAAAATCAATATTCATATGTCTATGGTTGTCTAGCCAGTGGGCATTATATTGACTTTGGCACAAAAATCAATATTCATATATTCATAGTTTCCTAACTAGTGGATGTTGTATTGATTTATCTAATTACCTAATAAAAGTTCAATGATGAAAACAAATTGACACATGATCAACGACTAGGTCCTAGGTCTTAGGTTTGCATTTCATTCTGCACTTTGCATGATTGCATTATCTCACAAATTCCTGCATACACTTAAAATGCTTAACGATTCTCCAAAACTATGCTAAACATGACACAAAGACTGCACATTGTATGAAGGTCCCTCCAATGAAACAACAAGTAGAACTCATTTTCGAGATCAAAATCAAAATCTGAGATCATTTATATTATTAACTACTTGCATAATCGACCTTCAATCATCACAAAAATCCAGAATTCAACTTAATTGATTATCTTACATCAAACTATCAAAATTTCAACTTGGTCAACCATGGTCAACTCATGGTCAAACCTAGTCAAACTTGGTCTCCAAGACCTCTAAATAATGCAGAATGTGTTCTCAAACATGTATAACCACTTCTCAAATCAATTAACATGCTTCTGAACCATTCAACACTGAGTTTTCTTGTCAGATTTTGATTTTCATCCCGAAGGGGGCATGGTCACATCAAACAAGTCTGTAAATCAAATCTTTTCCTTAGTAATCAAGACAACAACCACATCTAGTTACTGATTCATCTAAAGACCTTATCGCTTTGGGCACATCTCTTGGGGCATATCAGATTCATCGAGATCCATATCAATCTGGTATCCTAATCTATCTTGGAAACTGTATCAACTTTTCATAACCATCGGTTCATTAGTGTTATTTCCTTGGTTCTTTGTAACTGAAGGGTTCATATGTGATACCAATATTGATTCCTTTGGACAATCAGGTCTGGAATAAGGTCACTCACTTCTTCGTAATCATAAGGTTCAAAATTAGGCATTTTGATACTTTTTCGTAATCACCGGTTCATTGTTGCTATAGTTAACATCATCACGATTCTTGGTCAACCAGGACCTGAATCAACTTTTCCCAATCTTTCAATCAGTTTCTGTCTCAGAATTAGTTTATCTCTCAAATCAATTTCTTTATAAAAAATAGACTAATTTTTGAACCACTACGCTTTGCATAGTGATTCAAAGAGGGGCAAAATGTAATACCCCAAAATGGGCTATAGGTTCATTAACCTCTTACATTAACAATTCAATCGAAATCAACATCAAAGTCCTAACCTAAGGCACATCTGCATATCAGTTTATCAAAAACTTAATTGATTATCCTAATTCTGCATCAGGGAATATTCCTTCAATATTCCTAATTTATCATAATTATATTTAATTGAATATTATTTGGCAATAAATATCATTATTTATCCTAAAGTTGATTAATTAAATATGATGAATATTTAATTAATTAAATTAATTCTACCACTTAATTATTTAATTAGATTTAATTGCATTTAGTCCTAATTAATATTATTTTTATTTTGACAATAAATCAAAATTCCTACAAACAATCAATTGAATATTTATTTAATTGATTTAAAATCAAAGCTGTCAAATTTACTAATTTAATTGGAATAAAGTTTGATTTAATAATTGATTAACCCATAAATCAATTGTTTAAATTTAAAACCAGTTAAGTGGAAAATAAATCACTTTATTTATTAAATTAATTCATATTAAATCATGCACAATTAGAAAAGCAGTAAACTTTAAATCAATTTTTAATTTCAATTTGTTAACTTTCTAAACTCGACATCTGATGATGAGTTGAAAAAGAGAACTAAACTCTATTTTGAGATAAAAACTGCTTTTGCATGATTTTATGAGTTTATTTATTCTTAATTTCTTGTTAACTCAAAAATCAACCTGAGTTTATCAAGAGTGATTTATGGCTTTTCTCAATGCATCCTCAAGCCCTGGATTTCTATAAAATCAAGGCTCAGCTCTTCACAAAGTCTGGCTGGCTGAAACATCTCTCAATCTCTCAAATTTGCACAATTACTTTGGTGAAATTACATATGAAGAAGCAAGCTCTTGTGACAGGTGATTTTGTGAGATCATTCATAGTTTTTCATAGCTTTACATTCATTTCCATATCAATTCATAACATTTTTAGATTAATTTGCATATCATTTCAATTCATTCTAGATTAGTTTCATATCAAGTTTTTCATCTTATTGCATTCAAAATCCCCCCCCAAAAAAGATTAATCTGCATTCATACAGTTATTCATCTTTTGCATTCAAATCCTTCATTTAGGTGTTGCATTGTCACTGATCTTGATTTCAATATGATAACATCATACTCACACCTACTAGAAGGCAGTAAATCACCTGGTTAGCTTAGTTTCAATTACTTGCAGATTTTGATTTTGCTAATCTCTAATGTTTTACTGAAGTGTTGTGTCCACAACTAGGTATAATTTTCACACACAATTATTTCCTTATATTAAATGATGTTTTGGCTATGGATATCCTTTTATGTGAGAGGTTGTTGTCCTAGGTCATCACCTCTTCTTTATTTTGCAAATTATTTTCTTTATAAACTCTTGCCCTTGCTTTGGGGTTAGAGTTTTCTTCCTTCGTTCCAAGATTCCTCTTCCTCTTGATCGCAAGGGGCTTGATGATTGAATCTTTGATTCCTCTTTGTTTTTCTTTAAAATATGATATTTTATCCAAAGCACTCCTCTACGGTGGGGGTCTTGTTGATAAGATCTATTTCTCTTTGAGGATCCTTTTTCCATAAGTGACATATCCTTTTTCATGATTATCTATGCTCTTCGATGTAATGGTCAATACTCTTTGCTAAGAATATAGTGTACATTGTTGTTAAGAAGATATCTCCTTACTTTGTGAAGTAGGTATCCTTCTTCTCTTCCTTATCCTATCTATTAGGTAGCCACGATAAGGAGGGGGGCATATATAGGGTCTTCCTTATACTATAGTTTACATTTTTCAAACATGCTAAATCCTCGGAAGGTAACACACATAAGTTGCTAAATCCTGAAGAAGACATGCATTTTCAATTTCAAACATCCTAAATACTCAGAAGGTAATGCACATAAGTTTCTAAATCCTAAAGAGACATGCATTTTCATTTTTATTTTTGCTAAATCCTTGGAAGGTAATGCACATAAGTTGCTAAATCCTGAAGAAGACACGCATTTTCAATTTCAAATATGCAAAATCCTCGAAAGGTAATGCACATAAGTTGCTAAATCTTGAAGAGACATGCATTTTACATTCCACAGTGATACAAGAATGTGGATCTATGGGTATTCCAAAATTCATCAAAAGATGCATTACAACTACAAAGTACATTTTATGGGTGAACTATCAGGTTTGGCTACCTATTGGGCTCTCTCTCCTTGGTGATTCATGATAAGGTGGGAATCTTACTGGGTGAGGTAATCACACCATCTTCTCTCTTTTTCTAGTGATGTCTCTCTTATTTTAATCTTGGGGTTGACAAAGACTTGAGTCCCTGGGGGCTTTAGGATTTCTTTGTCCCTTTGATTTCAATAAGATTTTCTTTTTCTTTGTGATCTCCTTTACCAAGAGTTCACATCAAGTCCATACTCTTGATAAAGTGGGGGCTAAATGTATCATCAGAAAATGGAAGCACTTCCATTTAGGACTAGTTTAGCCCTCCGAATAAGTGGTTTGGGGTCATGTCAAATTTCTTGAATGGGTCTTTTGACTTGGATTTGGTTTTTCCCCTATCTTGCCCTATTTTCCACGTCTTTCCTACCTATTTTTGGTATCTTACTATGATATTTTGAGGTTCTTGACCTTAGGGTCAAGGTCAACCTTCTGGGTCAAGGTTGACCTTGACCCTGACCTAGGTCACGGTTGACCTTGACCCTGACCCAGGTTCTAAATTTCAAATTCCAAAGATTTCTGGATGTCAGGGTTTGGAAAGAATTCTTTCCTACTTTCGGGTCGGCTGCTTCGAGCTTCAAAATGGTGACTCTTAAAAGACATTTAATATAGGTCCACTTCTAAGGGTATGAGCCTAATGGGAATTTATTTCTCATATGTCGGCCTCTCTAGAAGTTGGTGTCCTAGGCTAGTATATAAGGAAGCCTTCTCCTCTCATTTTAGGGAGAAAAGAAAAGGGAGGATCATGTATGCATAATTTATCTAAGAAATCATCTATTTTCAAGCATTCAAGTATCCAAGCATTCAAGATTCAATTCATTAAGGAGATCCATTGGTAGCCATTGAAGGATTCAAGCTCTATGGAGCCCTCTTGTTGAAGACTTCTCCATCCATATCGATTCAAGCTTCTTCCTATTCCAAGATCCATTCAAGATTCGTGTTGAAGATCTAAAGGAAATTGATTTGAGACATCCTACATCCTATAATTCTACATCCATTTTGAGCATCCATACTTGTGGATTCAAGGATTTGAATCCTCCACAAGGGTTTCAACATAGGCAAGGTGAATTGTTCTATTTACTTTGTTTATTACTGCAATTTCAATTCTATTTCAAGGTTAATTCCAAAAATGGGGTTTGACCAAGGCAAACCCCTCATCCAAACAAAAAAACCATTTTTCTTGTAGGTGCAAGTGTGAAACAATGAATTATAGAACAAATTTAGATACCATTTTCGACAAAATTTTGGGATTCGCGAACAGAATTTTTGTCAGAGCAGTGTAGGTCAAGGTCGACATAAAGGGGCACAATTGTGCCCCCGTATTTGGGTCAAGGTTGACCTGGCTCAGATAAGAAAAATATTTCTAGGTTTTATCCGTCTCTATGTTTCTAGGCTAGGCCAGGTTGTAGAATTTCTAGAAACTCGGTATAGACACCAAAAAATAGCAATTTCTAGATCCACTACATTTCAAGATAAGTGTTTCATTTTATCCTAATCTTTCTGATCTATTGTTTTCTTTTATAATTAAGAAATTAGACCCCCTTTCCCTCTTTATCCATAACCAGTTGATTCCTTTTTGCATTGATCGTCTCCTTTCGGTTAATCAATTAGGATCTCCTTGTCTTGGATTAGGAGGTAATATATATCTACAACATTTTCAACACACCCCACCCACAAACACATTAAAAAAAATTCATATATATATATATATATATATATATATATATATATATATATCTCTGTGTGTGTGTGTGTGTGTGTGTGTGTACTTTATCCTTAACACATCCTAAACTGATAGACTGGAATGAGCCTACATTCACAAGCTTGTTATCTTTTGACAATGACTATTCTCTAGCCTGTTATTTGAATGCTTATGAACCTTTCCTTTCTTCCACCAGTGTAAAGAGCGAGACCATGACTAAGGAGGATATCAAATTTCTCAATCTCAAAATGAAAAACAAAAAGAACAAGAAATTTGATGGTGAAAACCACCTAGTGGCAATGTCAAATTCAAAAAGAGAAAGGGAAAAACATGCATTCGATGGTGAAAACCTCCTAGAGGCACCTAAGGATGGAATTCTTGATATCCTCCAAAATCATTTTTAGGAAAGATATTTAGTGCTGATTAAACCATCACAACCCCTTAATTTGGAAACAATAGAAGCTCCTCAGCTGGTTCATATTGTTTGGTCATTGACAGAAGAGGAAAAGATCCAATTTACCAGTTTCTTTAAAGAAAAGAAGATCATTTTTTCTTGGTCTTATTTAGATATGCTTGGATTGGATACAGATTTGATAATGCATCACTTATCTATTTCTCCTGATCTGAAACTAGTAAAGCAAAAATTAAGGAAAATGAATCCACATGTGGCATTGCTAGTGAATGCAGAACTGGAAAAATGATTAAAGTTGGATTCATGAGAGCCATTGAATATGCAGAATGGATATCAAACATAGTCCCTATTTCAAAGGCAGAAAAATCCATAAGAGTTTGCACAAACTTTAGAAACTTGAACAAGGCTTGCCCAAAAGATGACTTTCCACTTCCCAATATAGACATGATTGTAGATTTGATGACAAGCTATGAGATGTATTCATTGATGGATGGATTTTTGGGATATAACCAAAAAAGATTGCTCTTGAAGATCAAGAAAAGACTACATTCACATGCACATGGGGAACATACTATTGGAATTTGATGCCATTCAATATAAAAAATGCATGTGTAACCTATCAAAGAGAAATGACTACAATATTTCATGATATGATGTATAGAAACATGGAAGACTATGTGGATGATACATTAGAAAAATCAAAGATAAGGACAACACATCTAGAAGATCTAAGGAAAATATTTGATAGAATGGAACAATTTCAATTAAGGCTTAATCCTAAGAAATGTGCATTTGGGGTATCATCTAGAAAGTTACTAGGATTCATAGTCTTAGCAAAATGAATTGAGGTTGATCCAGCAAAAGTGAAGGCAATTCTTGAAATGAAACCACCTAGAAACATTATTCAAATGAGGATTATCCAAGGAAAGCTAAAATCCATAAGAAGGTTTATATCTCAATGGGTTGATAAAGCACAACCTTTCACAAGGCTAAAGCGCAAAGAAACAACATTCACTTAGGACGAGCAATGTGAAGCAAATTTTGCACAAGTCAAGGAATATTTGATGAATCCTCCTATTCTAATGGCTCCAATATATGGTAAAACTTTGTTTTTATACATATCAGTGATAGATACATCATTGGGAGTATTTCTTGTGCAAGAAGATGAGGGTAAGAAATAAAGAGCTACATACTACATCAACAGAACTCTAGTCACATATGAGTTGAACTATTCAATGATTGAAAAATCATGCTTGACAGTAGTATTTGCATCCCAAAATCTCATGCATTACATGTTGGCACATAAGGTGAATCTAGTGGCTAAAATAGGTCCACTTAAATATATGTTGAGTAAAGCAATGTTGACAGGGAGACTAGAAAAGTGGGTCTTAATTCTAAGTGAATTTGACATTGAATATGTTGATTAAAAAGCCATTAAAGGACAAGTGATAGCTAATCAACTTGCTGAAACACCATTAACAAATGATGTGCCATTACATGTTGAATTCCCTAATGAAGCCATTATGCACTTAACAGAGTACTAATGTAAAATGTATTTTGATGGCTCCTTCACACAACAAGGATCAGGAGCTAGATGCTTATTCATCACACTACGAGGATATAAAATTCCAAAGGCATATAAAATTATATTTCCATGTACAAACAATATAGTGGAGTATGAAGCTCTATTAAATGGGTTAAATATTGCAATAGAGTGGAAAATCATTAAATTACACATCTATGGGGATTCACAACTCATTATTGTGTGCACAGATGTGTGATCACACTTCTATGAGTCTTTGTATGCGAGAGTGCTCAATAGTGAGTTCTCACAAAATGACCCATAGCTCTCTATCTGAGAAGAGCATGGTTTGAATGTGGCCCTCAGATCAGCCTATTTTACCCATGCAAATACAACTCAAAATGAGAGATTCGAGTTGATCTAAATGAAACTATTCTAAATGATTTGCCATGCAAACTAAGCTAAACTAATTTATTGAAAATGAAATTAAGCTATATGTAATGGATTTAAACTAAAATGATTTGCAAATAATCTAAAATGTAAATTAATCTAAAATGTGAATGTGCAAGTTGAAATGCTAAATGATTACAAACTATGAAATTCTGTAGCATAAGTTCGATATCAAAATTCGGGATGATTGAATGAGCATGAGAGGTCTCCTTTTATAGGAAAAGTTGGATTCGAATGTGAAAGTAGAAGCAATGTGGGATAAATGAAAAAGAGGAAACAATCATCATTTTTAGAAGGTTTGTAATAAAATGGAATTACATTTTATTTTCTTTTATTTTTATTCAATTTGTTTCCTTTTGCATCACAGGAGATCTTTTGAGAGAATATTTCATTTATTTAATTTTAAAGAATAATATCTCTTTTAATTAAATAAGGTAATATTATATAATTTAGAAATGAATATTAATTCAATAAAATAAAACCATTTAATTAAAAGAGGATTTTAATTAAATAACATTATTTCATTCAAAGAATATTAATTTCAATTAAATAATATTATTTTATTTATTAAAAAGGGATATATTTCTTTTAATTAAAAATTGATGGGATATTCAAACTTTAGGGAAAATTGAAATATTTATGATTTGATCAATAAATTTGATTTGAATGTATGACAAATATTGATTCAGGAATTGATATCGATAGATTAAATAAATGGGGCCGAAAGTCTAGGCGACCATTTTATGGTGCATACAATTATCAATCAAGTGAATGGAGACTATCAGACAAAAGATGATAAACTAATGACTTACAAAAGAATGGTGGATGATTTGAAGAAATATTTTGTCTTTGTCACATTTGAGAAATTTCCAAGACCATATAATAGAGTAGCGGATGTGATGGCTACTTTAGCATCAATGTTAAAACTTGAGGAACATAAATTTTTCTATGATTTCCTGGTGGAAGAACTCCCATTCCCAGCTTATGACTCACCCAAATCCTAAATTATTTGTGCTATTGAAATTCAAATTTTATCCAGATATGCCCATATCTACTCTTACCTAAAGACCAAACAATCCCTAAAAGCTATTCTGGAAATGAAAAGAGATGCCTTATAAGAGTGACATCGCACTATATAATCATTGCTAATGACTTGTATAGATGTGGTCTAGATGGTACACTTCTTAGGTGTTTAGAAAATGAAGAGTCTGATCATGGATTAAAGGAAGTTCATGAAGGTGTGTGTGGGTCACACTCGAACAATTTTTTATTTGCCAAGAAACTCTTAAGGGTAGGATATTACTGGCCCACAATAGAAAAATATGCTATCCATTTTTTAAAAACATGTAAGAAATGTCAGATTCACGACAATCTAATACATTCTCCTTCTAGAGAGATAATTATTTTCATAACACATTGGCCATTTCAGCAATGGGCCTTTGATCTAGTTGGATAGATATACCCGAATTCATCAAATAGACATAAATACATCATTACTGCAACTGAGTATTTTAAAAAATGGATGGAAGTTGTGCCACTGTCTAATGCAATTGGAAAACACATTTTACTGTTTATCTTGAACTATATCATTTATCGGTATGGAATACCCTCGTCGATTGTGATTGACAATGGGGGCCAATTTAAAAACAAAGACATGGATGACTTATGTCTTTAGTTCAAAATTACTCAGCACTATTCATCAATCTATTACCCTCAAGGTAACATACATGATGAGACATCAAATAAAACTATATTGAAAATATTGCATCAGACATTGAGTAAATCAGGAAGGGACTGACATTTACAAATAAATCCATCATTGTGGGCATATTGGACTAGCATCAGAACACCAACTGGCATAACTCCTTTTGCACTACTTTATGGATTAGAGGTGGTACTACTAGTCAAAGTAGAGATTCCATCACTAAGGGTATCATTGAAACATCTAGTCACTGATGAGGACTATGAAATCTCTAGACTGCAAGAACTAGAATTGCTAGATGAGCATAGGCAACAGGCATTTGATCATCTCAAATTCTATCAAAAGAGAATGTCAAGAGGATACAAAAAGAAGGTGAAACCAAGAAGTTTTCAGGTAGGAGATCTAGTTCTAAGAGAGAATCCTAACAATTAACAAAATTGAGAGCAAAAGGGAAAATTTGAACCCAATTGGCTGGGTCCCTTTGTCATCACAACATCATTTGGATCAGGAGCCTATCAATTGGCTGTGCCTGAGGGAGATGTTTTACTAGATCCAATCAACACTCTATATCTGAAAAGGTTTTATGCTTGACATTCTTGAGATAACACCTATATAGTGAAAAGAGTTCTTGAAAAAAGTACAAAAACAACAAATATTGATCCTAAAAAAAATAAAAAACAATAGAAAAAGTCTTGAAAAAATGACCATCTCGGTGAAAACCTAGTAAACAAGCGCCATGATAGCAAAAGTATAAAATTTTGGCCAAGTGGTGAAAACTTGGTAAACAAGCACTACTTGTAATCAACGCTCTATCTATTAAGACAATGCTTACATACTTGGTTGATGTAAATTTTAGTTTGCACATATTTTCCAGTCACTTTCATGACAAGCCAAATCCTGAAAGCATACTATCAGAAAATTGTATCTTCCTAACAATGGAATTTGTCTACATTGAGGTCCTAGGTAAACTATTTTCCTAGGGGGAAATGGTCAAAGTTATGCATGTCACAAAGTCTCTTAGTCATTGTTAGGAATTTCTACTAGGATTTCATTTATCCCTAGTCCACAATAGACGTTAAAATACAAAAATAAAGGTATTTATCAATGCCACCAACAAATAGTATTTCTTCATACTCGGACCTAAAAAGTGTTCCTAAACACTATGTCATGACGATAAGGGTGTTTCTAAACACTAAACAGGTGAGACACTTATTGATGAAAGAAAAATCTATAATTGATAATAACTTTTATGTGTGTTTACAATTTAACCAAAAGTGTTCCTAAACACTATAATCACAACTGTTTGTTCTTAAAGAAAATACATTAACTATAATAAAGGATGTCATGCCCAAAAATTATGGCAAAACACACAACAATTTATTTTAAAGCACAAAAACAACTAGGTTGTACGTAAAGGTACACTTAAACTTGGACGTAAAACACCAACCAACACACTTAACTCACATGGGAATTCATGGCATGCACTGACTTGCCATCATCCCTTGCTCATTAAGTGTATTAGTCTGACGAAACCCTAACTAGGGTTAAACATGAAAAGAATACAAGGGGGTGATCCCTAAGTCTATGAATTCTAATCAAGAAAATAATAAGGGCAACTATAAGGCCATCAAACTTAGGGGCTCCTTCGAAGTCAAACATCCCCCAAAATTCAATCATAACCCTAACGGACCCTAACGAATACCAGGGAACCACTTAGGGTCAAGTGCAAAAATTCAAGTTAAATGATTGAGCAGGTTAAATGTGAACATGATATTAACCCTAACGCAAAACCAAGGTTAATAAACTATAATGATTTAAATATAATATTGTTCGAATAAATGAATTAAAATTATATTTCCCTTAGATTTAAATGTAATTTAATTAATGTTCAAATTCATAAAAGTTATTCCAACTGGGAGATTTTAGACATTTAAATAGTGTTATAAATATTACTTCAATAATTATTATTGGAGATTAATATCTAACCTAGGACGCACCTAGGAATTATAAGATTATTATTTTCCCTATTAATTTAATTTTCAAGAGAAGTGCATAAGGGCATTAATTTATTAATAAGCAACTAATCCTTTAATAAATCAATAATAAATGTTCAATAATATTAAAATATTAAAATATAATACCCATATCTCAAATCTCAATAAATTAATAAAATAAAATAAAGGTCCATAAAATAACTCTCATAATTTAAAATTTTGAAAAATAAATAAAAATATATTAAATATCCAAGATCATTTCAAAATCTCAATAAAAAAGAATATTGAGATCAAAATGCAATTTAAATAATAAATTCAAATTCAACTTTTAAAGGATAAAGAGAAAAGTCAACATTATAAAAAGGTCAATAATTTTATAGAATTAAATGAAATTTCAACATAAAATTTAAAAATGATTTATGGCTCCATTGGCCAACCCTAACCCTAATTCAAAATTAGGGTTTGGGCCAAAATAAAAAAAATGTCCCAAAACCCTAATTTCATTATTTTTGGGTTTGCAGGTTGGGCCAAGGGCTGAGGAAATGAAAAAAGTAAAGATGAGTATACACTCAAATATATATGGGTGTATATACACACAAGTGTGTATATACCCCCATATATACTTGAGTATATACAAGAGGTAGCATATACAACAAGGTAATAAAATCTATTTCATTTTAGGCATCTCTGTTACCTTTCACATTAAGGTTAGATTGCACTTTTATTTTTCAGATTTAATACATTCTTTGGTAACTGTACACACTAAATAGTGCACTTCTCTAAGTCATTACTTCCAATGGAATCCATGAATGGGAAACTTTGAGAAAGTGACCTAGAGCTCCCTAGGCATGGAGTCACAAGATTGTTTGAATATTGCTCTCAGCTAGAGCTATTGAAGCATGCAACCTTGCTAGTAAACCACACAATGGGAGATTCAATGAGATAAGGGCAAGAATGCTAATATCCTCAAGAATCAACAATGAGAATGCAATGCAATGCAAGCTATGCTAAGAATGAAGATGCAAGATAAGCTATGAAAGGAAAGTATTACAAACCCTTGCTAATTAAGCTATGTGAGCTAATCTAGAGCATAAAGGAAACTAAGCTAGATGCCATGAAAGTTATGATGCAAGAAAGAAACTAGAATGCAAAAAATGATCTCCAAAAGCTCCAAAGTCTCCAAGAAATCCTGCAGCATAAGATTAGCATAAAAAGTTAGGATCTAAGAATGAGAAAAGAGCTCTCCTTTTAAAGGAATTGAAAAGGAATGGACCATGGAGATTAAGAGGCAAAAGATTTAATCAAGGGTGGAGCTTGGAAGAGGAGCAATCCATGTGCACAAATATCTTCCAATGAGAAAATAAGAGTTGACTTTTATGTCCATATGAGACAAAAAGTGCTTTTCTTTTTTTTATAAAATAAGAATAATGCTTTATTTGTGCAACTTAGGATAAGAGGAAAAGTGGGAGCTTTTTATTTAAAAAAAAAGGGAGGAAATTCCTTTTAAATAAATAAAGACTTAGGATAAAATGGTTAGCCCATAAAAATAATAAAAAATGATAAAATAGGATTTGATCAAGGAAATTGATATAATTGAAAAATGATGATTTTTGAAAATATTGATTTAGGGATTTGATAAATTGCTGAATGGGGGCCCAAAGTCTAGGCGACCATTTTAGGGTGCATACATTTGCCCCTCTTTGACTAATGTGAGATCGATTTGGTATCACATGTGGTCAAAGAATGGAATTGAAATGTGAGATCGATTTGGAATCACAAAACAACCCAGATGTGTGTTCGACGGATGGGAACATAACAAGACAAAGATAAGCATAAGCTGACAAAGATAAGCTGAAAGAAAAAACCAACACCTATATAGCTAGGTGATAATCAAGTCTCAAATAAGAGATAAGAATCTCAAGCAAAGCTGATTGATAAGATGAATCAAAGATTAAAGCTGATAGGTACTGCCCCCTCAGAATTGAAATTGAAATCAGGTAGAGGAGAACATCAAATTGAAAAACTTGATCAAGTCACTAGAAATCATAATTGAAGATGAAGGATGATAGGATAACCATCAAGTAGTGAAGACATGCCCCAATTTGACTAGGTTTGACTATGAAAGATATAGGATAAAGATGAAGTCAAACCTCAGAGAGATGAAGCTAATGAAAATGAATTAAAGACTAGAATGTTGAAAGAGATGGGGATGAAGAAATGAAGGTGCCCCACCAAAGATCAAAGGATCAGGCCTCAAATGGTCAATCAACTGTGCAGAAGAGGGAGAAAGTTTTGAAATGCAATTTTGACTATCAAGATGAACTTGGATTTCGGTTTCGATCTTGAAAAGAATAGAAAATGATGTGATATGAAAGATAAGAAGTGAAAGACATGATCGAGAAAAGGAAAGGTGAGCACAGTTGACCAACAGGTCCTTGAAAGATGAAAAGGAGAGCTCTTTCCATATGCAAGATGCAAAACTAAATTAGCATGAACCTAAAAATGCAAGCTACTATGAAAAAGTGGTTTGCTTGCAAGGTCACAAAGCTTTTAGACTCTAATTTTCATCATCAAGCATTATTGGTAGCATCACAAGAACATACAATGCACACTAGTATGACTATGTGAATCTGAATATGATCTATATCAGATAGATATGTGGGAATCCCACCTAGGCACCAAAGACATGTAAGTGAAGATGACTAGTGTAGTGAGATTTCTTAAGTTTAATATGGCAAGATTATACTCACATTGAGACACAAGGAAAGTCAAGATGACTATAAGTACGCACTTGCAAAAATAATCAAGGATAATACCTTGTAGACCTTAATGTCAAGTGGAACAAGCATAAATGCTAATGATAGTTAGGACCAACAAAATATACCCAAAATAAGAGAAAGCAATAAAACATGTCCTCATGCCCCCAGTCTTCTAGCTCAGCATCATCGAGAACTATTAGGGAGAGAACACTCATCAAAGAAATCATTGTAGACAACACACAAAGAAAATAAAGTCAAACAAGTCTCAGCAAGTCAAGTGTTTAAGTGCGTGTGTGTCGGTCATAGAGTCAAACTTTGAGTATCACATCTATGAATGAGAAATACCATATCATCCTAGACAGCGGGTAAGATATCTGATAAGTGTTGAGAAACACTTGACGCTAGGGTAGTGTTGAAAAACACAGTTTGGGGTGGTGTTGAAAAACACTATTTGCAAGACGTCCTAAAGACCAACGCATCCTAGAGACCAAAGCTAACACAGTTATGCCCCCTAGACAAAGACAAAGACCAATTCCAAACCAAGGCAACAAGGTCAAGGCATGATGGAGAAAGGCTAAGTGTCGAAGACACATGCTAAGAAACAAGGGTGCAAAGGCCTCAAGTAGCGCTTGTTTCCAAGTTTTCACCACTTGGAGATTTTTTAATTTTTTAATTTTTTTGTATTTTTGCTACCAAGGTGCCTGTTTCCAAGTTTTCACCAAGGCACTTTTTTATTTATTTATAAATTTTTGAATTTTTTGATTTTTTTTGTATTTTTGGAATATATAATTTTTTTTTTGAGATACATCAAAGCGCCTATTGCTAGGTTTTCACTAAGATGATCATTTTTTAGGACAATTTCCAATTTTTAGAATTTTTGACAATATATCATTTTTAAAAGATTTTTTTAGGATCAATAAGTATGTACAACGGATGCCCCCAGACAGAATGGGCTTTAAACTCCCAAGCAAGATCACATCGTGAAGTCCCAATATCTAGCAAGGTGGAGGACAAGAGGGATTGGCAAGCTAGTGGAAGAGATGGAAGACAAGGGAATGAAGGAGAATGAAGGGATGAAATCCTCAAGGGCAAACTCCTCAAGAGTACCCAAGCTAGGGAAATAATTGTCATGCAAAGCACATTTGGACAAGCAATGAAATGGCCAGCATAGGATAAGTCACAAAAGTGTAATGCAAAAGAAGGAAAGGATGCAGTCCAAAGGAGTAGACATGTTAAGAGGCTTCATAGCATCGTGTTTTACTCTTTTTTATTAGATCAAGACCAAAGGGGAAAATGATAGCGAAAGGCTAGAGTGAATGTAGGAAAATAAATATGAAGGCTAAACATGAATGAAATGAAAGTAAGATCATTGTAAGATAGATCACAAGATAGCCAAATGTTCGTGTATAGGTCAACATTGTCAAGATCAAAGAGAGAAGACATAATGGATGAAATATGTAGAAGAACTACGCATGATGCCTGATTGCCAGATTTTCATCACGGTACTTATCCAAGGCACCACAGGAGAGTGGTTTTCACCATAGGATGAATTTATTTCTCTTTACTTTTGCTACCAAGGTGCTTGTTTCCACCAAGGCACATTTTCAATTTTTTCATTTTTTTTTTGTTTCTATTTTTTTGAATTTTTTCTATTTTGGAAGAAGGCAAGCTTTTTAGATAATGCTCCTTGAAAGGATAAACCATGATATGCCAAGGATTCAAAATGATATGCTCAAAGATGCTGATAGGGAAAGGAAAATGGAAGAGAAAAATGGAGGATAAGGTTTTATGTAAAGCGAGTGAGGTTGGAAGATAGGAGGAATAGGCAAATGAGGAAAAAGGATAGAAGGTAGAGGGATAATGAATGGAAGGATTGTGAAAGGGTAGATGGAAAAGAAGGAAAGATCAATGTTAACACACACCTTGAAGGGTGGCGAGAGGATGGAGGAAATGTGAATGAAGGAATACGAGAAGGAATATAGAGAATGGATAGCAGAGGTTGTGGTTCAGGCGCATGGAATAGAAGAATGTTTTTGGAAGAAGATGAAGTGGAAGCCTTTGGAAGATTGAATGCCAACTTCACTTGTTTCTCAACATTAAACTCTTTCAAGAGAGATTTTGGAATCCATATAGTCATAGGATTTTCATTTCTTTTTGATGATCTAGAGAGGATATCTTCAATGATGGATTTTGGAACCCATACTTGTCTTGTGGTTTTCTTCTTAGATATCTCTTTTAACTTTATGCTTCCATGTCGATTAGAAGAGACATGGTGATCTTTTTTTTTTTATGGATTCTTGTATTGCTTCTTTTTGTTGTATTGAACATTCAAGTTACTTCGAAAAGACTTGGGACTTGTGGAAGAAGGAGGATATGACTAGTTTAGATAGGTGGGTGGATGACATAAGGACCCAAGATGGATGCTGAATTAGGAGATTTAGGAGGGGAAAGTGAAGGGACATAAGGGCCCAAGATGGAAGGAAGACATGAAGCCTTTGGTATTGGTGGAGGAAGTCCAAGGCTGGAAGTGGAAGATGCAAAAGGATAATTAATAATTTCATCAACATCTATATCACAACCAAGGACATCAACATCTTTAGAGTGAGCATTAGGATTTGCAATAGGATCATGAACATCTTGAATAGGAGAAAATTTTTTTATAGGATTGTTCAAAGCTTGCAAAGACTTAGGAAGAGTAGAAAGTGGAAGCGAACATGGAGTGGTAGAACAAGAATATGGAATATTTTGATCTTGACAAGGATCTTTGGATAGCATAAGCATATAATTTTTCTCTTGATTTTCAATAGGCTTAACATTGGAAGTAACAACACTATTTTTAATAACCTTAATGGAAGTATCATCTTTGGAAAGTGCAAGTGGAGTAAGGTTATTTTGATTGTCAATAAGCTCAACAGTGTAAGTAATATCTTGATCTTGTATAGGAGAAGACTTAAGACATGGTGAAATGAATGGGGAAGGGCGTAAAGGATCAAAATAACCATGAAATGGATAAGAGACATCATGAAAAGGATTGGATGACATGGAGGGTTCTTGATCTTGATCTTTCTTTATGTTCTTTTCTTTATCATTTTTAGAGTCCTCTTGACATGGAGCCACTTCTAAGGACAAGGAAGCATGTTGAAATTTTATGGAAGAATTTGGAAGAGATAGTGAAGGACTAGCTAAAGTAGACATTATAGCACATAAAGGCTTAGGCTCTTTAGGTTTAGCATTATTGAAAGTATTTTCAGCCAAGTGAAGGTTAGCTTGAGATTCTTTAAGAGGTAGCCCTTGAGGATAACTATAGGGAGCCGTATGAAAAGTATGAGGATCTTTTTTGGATGAAGGATTTGTGAAAGATTTGGAAGAATCAGAAGCTTTAGGAAATGTATGGGCATTGGAGGAAGTAGGGGATAGAAGGGAACCATCACAAGACAAAGGTCCATCATTAACATAATCTTGCTTGAGAGCGAAATTTTTATCTTCAGCATGAGGGTTATTAGAGGAAGGATTCTTATAGTATTGATGTTTCATATTAGTGTGGTAAATTTTATATTCCTCAACAGAAGTGGATGCATCATCTAGGTATTGTTGACAGAAATCATCAAAGTCTTGTTCAAAATCAGAATCATATGGATCACCATCACAATCTATCAAATGTGATGTCCCATTTCTAGTAAGCACAAGCACATGACTAGGAGGACTCTTAGGAATAGAGGTATCATAAGGACTACCATATTTCTCATCATGGTATGTCTTGATAAAAGAAGTAAGACTCTTGGGAGAAGAGGAAATAGATTGTGAAGAATAGGAAAGCGAAGACCTAGTGGAGGAAGAAGACTTGGATGATGAGGAATGTGAATAATGTCTAGAAGAGTCATGATAAGACTTGGAATGTGAAGAAGAATGAGAAGACTTAGAAGATGAAGAATGTTTGGAAGAAGGAGGTCATGATATGATCATGTCTATGATCCTAGCAAAGGCATCTGATTCAATCATCTTTTATTTTATTTTTGCTTTAAGTTTGTCACCCATGAGATATCCAGAAGGACTATTAGAGGAATAAAATTCTTCAAATTGAGCAATGAGTTCAAGATCATCCATTCTCAAGAGATGTTCCATAACAAGGTAGTTTAAATTCATGGTTGTAGAAGAGAAGGAATCAAGCATGGAAGAAATGAATAGAAGAGATGAAATAGAAGAAGGTAGACTAGATAATAAGAGGAAAAGAATCAAGAAGACATGAAGAATTTAGGAAGAATCATGAAGAAATAAGAGAAAGGATGAAAATGGAAGACTAGGAAGACATGGAAGAAGTGGAAGAAAGAAGACTAAGAGTAATTTTTTGCAATTTGATACCATTGAAATTCATTTGGATATTGAGCAACATGTCACAACACCTAAGATCTAAGATCTGGACTGACCAAGGAAGATTGGAAGTGACACAAATCAACTTCAGATTGCAAGCAGCAGTGAAACAACAAAAGGACTGTGCAATAGTTTCCAGGCTAACAGAGCGATATAATTTCTCCTGGTGATATTTCACATAAGGCACTGTGACAGTTTCCAGGAAGCTAGTGCAACAGAATGTATAATAGGCAAGCGATACAACAACAATGATGAAGTATCATGCGATATTTCTTAGGAGGGTGTGCGATGATTTTCCAGTATCGTACGACTCTTGACCAGTGAAAAAAAACCAAAAAAAAACTCAGTTTTGAAGGGAATTCGGTCAATGTTTCAGTTTGATGGTTCAATTTTTCCACTCCAAACATAGTACTAGCAGTAATTAGACAAGTTTGCAAATAGTAGGTGATCAAACATCTCATAAAACACTTGCACAAGGGTGAAAGAAACCTTGCCAAGACAAGCAATTGTGATATCAAAGCGAAAAATCCTATGAATGCTACCATGATGTTTGATGTTTGAGAACATTTACACAGGTAGATCACAATGAGAACATTTCAAGCACTTACTAGCCTAGAAGGACAAAGGCTCAATACTTAACAACTTGGCCCACACTTGATGTGCCATCGCCTCACACAAAGTGGTTGCCCATAATAGATATTGGCTTTGTCGTGGAAGTGTCAATGACACAACCAAAGGAACACATATGGTGAGTAATCTTGGGGTGATCCAAGTTAGTCCACTAGGATCAATCCTTGCACCAAGATGTTAAGCGGCAAAATAGGGTAGCTTCTATTTATGATTCTTAGTAAGGGCTTCCATTCGTAATACCCCTCTTGCTCTCCAAAGAGACTCCTTACCTTGCGACAAGTAACAGACCTCGCGGCCATAAGAGTACCTTAGGCATTCTTGCTCAACATTTTCCTCATGGTCACAATCTCATAAGTACTCACATTAAGCGAAGACAAGTACTACGTCTACCAAGGTTTTGTGTCCTTGATAGCCTTGAGATTATAGTGGGCTGGAATGACTCGGTATTAGCTTGTCCCCACTTGGGTCATTCCTCTTGATTGCTCAAGAGCAAGCCTGCTAAAGGATCTTAAACTACACAAAAAGTGGATCAAATCTTGAGAGTCAAGATTTTTGGTTCACCACAAGGGTGAAGAGCATACTCTCCTATCTCAAAAATCTTTCCCAAACACACCAAGAAAAGGTTCAATTAGCCTTCTTGCTTTCGAAATCTAAAGATGGGTCAAGATTTCTGGTTCACCACAAGGGTGAAGAGCAGAGTTTCCTACCACCCAAAGATTCCTACAACAAGATATTAAGTGCCTATGAAAAGAAATAACTAGTATATGCCGCACTTAAAAATGAAAGCAATGAACAAAAACACTTGATTGCTTTTATGCGTTGGGCAGCCTTGCAAAAACAATTAGTAGCCCTTTTGTATTTGGAGCTTTGACATGTGTTCTTTTAAGCATATATTTCAAGCAATGAAGGCACCTACAAGCACAACTTGTTAGCCCCACAATGGTTAGCACATAAAAAATTAGATAATTTGCAAGTAAAATAGTTGGTCAAATGACAAAATTTGAAAATGAAACCAACATGGTTGGATCAGGCTCAGAAAGACCTTTCCAATGATATATCACACTTCAATTTTTGATATCGTATGCAAAAATTTCTCAAAAATGGGTGCCAATTTTGTGGAGTGGCACGGATTTTGAAAATGTTGAAATTTTCCAAAAAAAAAAAAGATAACAGAAAACCCAAAACTTGCAAGATAAAAGAGCTAAAAACAACCACTTCCAGGTCTGGGTGACATTTCAGTTTCCAGAAGAATCGTATGATACTTCTCTGTATACTGGTGCGATATTTTTGTTTTGGGTGACAGATCACACTATGTGTAGGCGATAAACCTCTGTATGTTTGTGCAATAGAATGTCGTATGGCCGCATGATACTTTTACTGGAAAAGTATCGCACGGGTATGTAATAAAGTATCACATGATACTGGAAGATTGTTGTACGATAATCCTGTTAGGAAAAAAATAGAGAGCCGAAACAACAAGCAAAAATTGATGAAAAAATAGTGGAAATGCATGAAAAAAAGGACAAAAGAGAGTTGTTTTGCCCCACGGTGGGTGCCAAAAATGTACACACTAAATAGTGCACTTCTCTAAGTCATTAATTTTAAGGGAATCCATGAATGGGAAACCTTGAGAAAGCGACTTAGAGCTCCCTAGGCATGGAGTCACAAGATTGTTTGAATATTGCTCTCAGCTAGAGCTATTGAAGCATGCAACCTTGCTAGTAAAACACACAATAGGAGATTCAATGAGACAAGGGAAAGAATGCCAATATCCTCAAGAATCAACAATGAGAATGCAATGCAATGCAAGCTATGCTAAGAATGAAGATGCAAGCTAAGCTATGAAAGGAAAGTATTACAAACCCTTGCTAATTAAGCTATGTGAGCTAATCTAGAGCATAAAGGAAACTGAGCTAGATGCCATGAAAGCTATGATGCAAGAAAGAAACTAGAATGCAAAAAATGATCTCTAAAAGCTCCAAAGTCTCCAAGAAATCCTGCAGCATAAGATTAGCATAAAAAGTTGGGATCTAAGAATGAGAAAAGAGCTCTCCTTTTAAAGGAATTGAAAAGGAATCGACCATGGAGATTAAGAGGTAAAAGATTTAATCAAGGGTGGAGCTTGAAAGAGGAGCAATCCATGTGCACAAATATCCTCCAATGAGAAAATAAGAGTTGATTTTTGTGTCCATATGAGATAAAAAGTGCTTTTCTTCTTTTTATAAAATAAGAATAATGCTTTATTTGTGCAACTTAGGATAAGAGGAAAAGTGAGAGCTTTTTATTTAGAAAAAGGGGAGGAAATTCCTTTTAAATAAATAAAGACTTAGGATAAAATGGTTAGCCCATGGAAAATAATAAAAAATGATAAAATAGAATTTGATCAAGGAAATTGATATAATTGCAAAATGCTGATTTTTGAAAATATTGATTCAGGGATTTGATAAATTGCTGAATGGGGGCCCAAAGTCTAGGTGACCATTTCAGGGTGCATACAGTAACATAGTCTCAAAGGATAGAAACAATCATTTAAATCTCTGCATAAATTTAGTTATGCAACATAATTAAATATCTAGTTACATTGATCTCCTGTTACCATTGTCTGTTAAGGCACACAGATGAATATTTCATTGTCAGACTAAAAATAACTATCTGGGTAAATATAATACAAAATATATCTATGTTAGTTTATTTTTTTCTAAGATTTTGTATATGTTAGAAAGTAAAGTCCACCAAGATAACTGAGAGGGGGGGGGGGGGGGGGGGTGAATCAGTTATCAGATAATTATAACTTTTAACATCTTCAACAACATTTAACCATGTAAGCAATGCAATTACTAACCATATAAAGATATTCATACATAATGACACAATAACACAAGATATGTTGACTAGGGAACCTCTTGATCAAAGAGTAAACCCCGGTGGGAATGATGTCCACAAAAGATGCACTAATATGAATATTCCTTGTGAGAGGATGGACTCTATTAGGAGTCTTATGAAATACATTCAGTACATATAAATCTTTGTTAGGAGATTTTGAATCCCTGTTAAAAGATTCTAACTCTGTTAAGAGTTATGGAAGACAGAAGGACCCATTGCCCAAACAGCTTCAAGGTAAGATCATTGAACACATTGTCTAAATAACCTTAATATTATTTAGTAGAATAATATGAAATATGTTACCTCCTTATTGTGCCAAACCACACTCACTGCTACACCAGATCTCAATTCCAGATCTCTGTACTTCGCATGTCTTCCTTCACAATTTCACTTTCACAATCTCTTAGGCTCTTTTCTTCACTTCATGCTTACATTCACATGCAACCAAACCATGTTCACACTTCTTTCACATTTCAACTACATATAATAAGGAAAAACATTCCTTCCTTTATACCACACTCAAATAATTACAAATGAGTCGGCACACAATTACAAAATAAAAGTTTCCATACGCTACATCAAAATTACACAAAAACTGTCAGCTTCCAAATGCAATATCTCTTCACTTGTGTGACCTCAAAGTTTTCACTATGAACCAAATCACCATAAATGTGTCTCAAACTTCCCTTTAACTACACAAAACTAGATTCCATCCCAATTAGGAGATATCATCCGATTTCCACAAACCGCTACTCAGGAACACTTTCTGAATACTACTTTTACCAAAATGCTCATAACTTTCATGAATCAATGAATTAATGTCTATGATCTTAACCATATACATATAACATATCAAAGAGTATAACCTCAACATTTCATAGCTCCAACTACAATATCCCACATGCGCTAATCAAAACACTGTCTGCTTCTTTGCTAGTCTCCAGAAGATCACTGTGTTGATATCAATGACAATCATAGTCATGAATGCAAAAAAAATTGCTATAGAATGACTGCCAACATCCAACATTCATTCCTAACAATCTCCCCCATTGGAATTGATGGCAACATAGATGAAAAATATCCAATGTTCCAAAAATCCAATACTGCAACACTGCTGCGCTGATGCTTTGAAAATTCTTCAAATTCTCTTCATCAATCAAATCTTGCTTCATTTTCCTATACAGTTCTCTCCAATAGATGGTACATAGGGTTTTTCATGTACACTTCTCCCCCATTGACATCAATGACAAAAATTTCATCACTATGTCAAAAACAACTCAATGTCAAAAGACACTATTTCAGAAAATACATTCACAAGAGTCCTCATGACTTAGCTTAGATAAACATACTCCCCCATAGAGGAAGTATCAACATCCAATCTAGAAAAAGATAGGGCTCATATACCACTGGACGGATGCAGTCAACTACATCATTACTCAAAAGTAGGCTGGGGCATAACCCCAAGCATACCTCTTAGATACTCAAATGTATCCTTAGGAAAAGGCTTTGTAAATATGTCTACTATCTATTCCTTTGTGCTTATGTACTCCAGTCTGACTTCTTTCTAAACAACTTTCTCTCTTACAACATGATACTTGATCTCTATATGCTTAGTTTTAGAATGCAATACAGGATTCTTAGACATATTGACTATGCTGGTGTTGTCACAATGTATGACAACAAGCTCAACAAAATTAATTCTAATATCCTTTAGCATCTGCTTCATCCAAATTATCTGGTTACAATTGTTTGCTGCTGCTACATATTTTGCTTCTACTGTACTCTGTGAAATACAATTCTGCTTCTTGCTCAACCAAGAAACCAATCTTCCTCCAAGAAAAAAGGCTCCACCACTGGTGCTTTTCTTATCATCAACACTACCTCCCCAATTAGCATCTGTATATGCACATAGGGTGAAATCATCAGATTTTTCATACCACAATCCATAGTCCATTGTGCCTCTTAAATATCTCAATATCCTCTTTACTGTTGCATAATGTGACTCTCTAGGTTCAACTTGAAATCTTGCTACCATTCCAACTGAATGTTGTATATCCGGTCTAGTGTGTGTTAAGTACTGCATTCCTCCAATCATGGATCTGTATTTCTTCTTCTCAACTGTTGGTGTTTCATCTTTGCTCGATAGTTTGTGTCCTGTAACCATAGGTGTTCCAACTGGTTTACAGTTCTCCATTCCAAATCTTTTCAGCAAATCATTCAAGTACTTTGTCTAGTAACAAAGATACCCTCATTGTTCTATGTTATCTATAATCCCAAAAAGTATTTCATCTCACCAATCATGCTCATTTCAAATTCAGTCTTCATTTCATCAACAAATTTGTCACTAGCTTCATCTTCTCCTCCAAAGATAATGTCATCAACAAAAATAACTATAACTAACAATCCATTTTCAATTTCTTTTGTGTACAGATTACTATCTGCTGTTCCTTTAGTAAATCCCAATTTCAACAAATACTTACCCAATCTAGCATACCAAGTTCTAGGTGCTTGCTTTACTCCATATAATGCTTTCTTCAGTTTACATACCATATCTCCTTCTTGAGTCAAAGGAAAATCTTCAGGCTGCTCAATGTAGACTTCTTCTTCCAATTCACCATTCAGAAATGTGGACTTCACATCCATTTGATACACTTTGAATTTCTTAAAAGCTGCATAAGCCAAAAACATTCTTACTACTTCAAGTCTTGCTACTAGTGCAAAGGTTTCTTCATAGTCAATTCCTTCTTACTGCGAGTATCCCTTACATACTAATCTTGCTTTGTTTCTTACTACTTCTCCTTGTTCATTCATCTTGTTTCTGAATACCCATTTAGTTCCAATCACATTCTTATCTTTAGGTCTAGGAACCAATTCCCATGTCTTGTTCTTTTCAATTTGATCTAGTTCTTCTTTCATAGCATTAATCCAATGTTCATCTTCACAAGCTTCATTAGTAGATTTAGGTTCAATTTGAGAAATAAAAAATAAATGTACCTTATTTCTAGTCATAACTCCTCTGTCCAAACTTCCAATAACTTGTTCAACAAGATGATGTCTAGATAGATACCTGTTCAGTGTCATAGTAACAGATCTTGCTTCAACTGTAGATTCTTCTTTAGATTCTTCTCTGGTTTCTTCTATAGTATGATTCTCATTCAACAATTCACTATCAGTCTCATAGAATAATTCAGTAGTTTCAATGTTAGGCCGAGGATTAGCTTCTTCATCAGATTCATAATCAAGCATTCTTTCCTGAATTTTAAACTTCTCATCAAATTTAACATTTGCGCTCTCAACAATAGTTTTAGTTCTCTTATTGTAACATCTATATGCTTTTCTCTTCAAAGAATATCCAAGAAAAATACCTTCATCACTTCTAGGATCAAACTTTCCAATATCATCATCTCTCTTTATATAACATTTGCTTCTAAAAATTCTAAAATACTTAACTGAGGGTGCATGTCCAAACCATAATTCATAAGGTGTCTTATCTGTGTCTGCTCTGATTTATACTCTGTTTATTGTATATACTGTTGTATTCATTGCTTCTCTCCAAAATGTCTTTGCCAAGTTATTCTCAAATAACATAGCTCTTGCTGCTTCAGTTACTAACTTGTTTCTTCTTTCTACAATACCATTTTGTTCAGGTGTTCTAGGGGCTGAAAACTATCTCTTAATACCATTCACTTCACAAAAAGTGTTAAACTCTCTAGAAGTAAATTCTCCACCTCTATCAGATCTCAAACATTTAATCTTCATTCCACATTCATTCTCAACTTTATTCTTAATGATCTTAAACTTATCAAATGCTTTAGATTTTTCTTTTAGAAATGAAATCCACATCATTCTTGTAAAATCATCAACAAGAATCATAAAATACCTTTCTCCACAGAATCCTCTAGTCCTGGTAGGACTGCTCAAGTCTGCATGAATAATCTCCAACTTCTCTGCCGATGTGAACTTCTTACTAGGAAATGAACTTCTCTTCTGCTTAGCCATCACACATTCTTTGCAAATCATGTTAGTAGGCTTCATAATTTTAGGCAAATTCCTTACTGCAAGTGTAGTACTCACTTTCACAATGTTATCAAAGTTTATATGACAAAACCTTCTATGCCATAACCAACTGTCATCAATTTTAGTAATCAAGCATGTCATCTCAGTAGGATTCAACTGAAATACATTACCTCTGGTTCTAGATCCAGTTCTAATTAGATTTTCATTTTTATCCTTTATCACACAAGTTTTCTCAGTAAACCAAACTTGATATCCCTTATCCACTAATTGTCCAACACTCAAAAGATTATGTTTCAATCCATCAACAAAGTAAACATCATCAGTATTAGTCTTTCCATCAAGAGTAATAGATCCTATACCTTTAATCAAACAAGGTGCATTGTTACCAACTCTAACAACTCCTCCATCATAATTGTTAAACTTTATGAAATTCTTCATATCTCCAGTCATATGATGTGAACAACCATTGTTTATAATCCAATCAGCTTTCTTTTCAACTTGGGAAACTAATGCTTTTTCTTCTTTAACATCAGATTTAGAATTTTCTTCTTTAATTGCTACAAATCCTATTTCATCATTATTCTCGGTATCACTTTCACTCAAAGTTCTTTCTATACTAGCTTCAAGATCTTCATCATTAGCATAACAACATTCCTTAGATCTTCTAGGCTTGAAATTATTTCTGTACTTCTTGACTCTCTTAGGACATTTAGATGCAAAATGACCATATTCTTGACAAGTCTAACATTTAAAATTTTTCTTACCGTCTGGTTCTCTTTTCACAAGCAATGCAATACCTTCTTCAATCTTCTTATCTTCTTCATTTCTAGATTGGCTGCTACTGGCATAATCTCCACTCACACTGGTACTTCTTGACAAAGTAGGATGAATACTAAGAGCACTGAATGCTGTCTCCATTGTGGGTAAGTCTCTTGATAACCTTAGATTCATCTCTATTGCTTCCAATCTTCCAAGAAGAGTCTCTCTTGTAAAGTTTGTAGTACAAGGTATAACTTGTTCAATCATATGTGTTGTCTACTTAAATACAGGAGTCAATGTCCTTAGAATTTTCCATATCACTTTATTCTCTATCTTTGATCCTCCACAAGATTTTATCCCTGCAACAATTTTTGACATTCTACTAATATAGCTTCTAACAGATTCATCTTCCATCATTCTAATATCTTCAAATGCACATATCCAATTATGTAATCTAGGTCTTTTTGCATGTTCATCACCTTCAAAAGTAGAGTGTAAAGCTTTCCAAATTTTATTAGATTTCTTAAAACATTTTACCTGATTGTATTCATTCTTCGGAAGTGCTATCAAGAGTGCTTCTCTTGCAAGTATATTACATATGAATAGATCTACCTCATCTTTAGAACTTGTTTCAAGACTGTCTTCTTCAATTATAGTCCTATCATTCTTTGTAATCAACCAATAGCCTGGTCCTAAACACAATAGACGTGTCTTCATCTTTTCCTTCTAGCTGTCAAAATTTACTCCATCAAACTTAGGGCTTTCTTTCTTGAAATTCACCATGGATCTCCTTAAGCTATTAAACTTTCCTTTCAAGGACCTACCGCTCTGATACCAATTGTTAGAAAGTAAAGTCCACCAAGATAACTGAGAGGGGGGGGGGGGGTGAATCAGTTATCAGATAATTATAAATTTTAACATCTTCAACAACATTTAACCATGTAAGCAATACAATTACTAACCATACAAAGATATTCATACACAATGACACAATAACACAAGATATGTTGACTAGGGAACCTCTTGATCAAAGAGTAAACCCTAGTGGGAATGACGCCCACAAAAGATGCACTAATATGAATATTCCTTGTGAGAGGATGGACTCTGTTAAGAGTCTTATGAAATACATTTAGTACATATAAATCCCTGTTAGGAGATTTTGAATCCTTGTTAAAAGATTCTAACCCTGTTAAGAGTTATGGAAGACAGAAGGACCCATTGCCCAAACAACTTTAGGGTAAGATCACTGAACACACTATCCAAATAACCTTAATATTATTTAGTAGAATAATATGAAATATGTTACCTCCTTACTGTGCCAAACCGCACTCACTGCTACACTAGATGTCAATTCAGATCTCTATACTTCGCATGTCTTCCTTCACAATTTCACTTTCACAATCTCTTAGGCTCTTTTCTTCACTTCATGCTTACATTCGCATGTGACCAAACCATGCTCACACTTCTTTCACATTTCAACTAAATAAAATAAGGAAAAACATTCCTTCCTTTATACCACACTCAAATAATTACAAATGAGTCGGCACACAATTACAAAATAAAAGTTTCCATACGCTACATCAAAATTACACAAAAATTGTCAGCTTCCAAATGCAATATCTCTTCACTCGTGTGACCTCAAAGTTTTTGGTATGAACCACGTCACCATCAATGTGTCTCAAACTTCCCTTTAATTGCACAAAACCATATTTCATCCTGATTAGGAGATATCATCCGATTTCTACAAACCACTACTCAGGAACACTACCTGAATACTACTTTTACCAAAATGATCATAGCTTTCATGAATCAATGAATTACTGTCTATGCTCTTAACCATATACATATAACATATCAAAGAGTATAACCTCAACATCACATAGGTCCAACTGCAATATCCCACGTGCGCTAATCAAAACACTGTCTGCTTCTCTACTAGTCTCCAGAAGATCACTGTGTTGACATCAATGACAATCATAGTCATGAATGCAACAACAATTGCTACAGAATGACTGCCAACATCCAGCATTCATTCCTAACAGTATATCATGCATATAGTTCTATTTTTTTTTTTGTTAAAATGAAGTACGGATCTATGATTTTTCAATGTCTGTCCAGAAAAGCTAGGTTTGATTTTAAATACTATAGGCATTTTATGCCAGTAATTAACCCATTTAATTTACTAATCCTATTCATATATTATTTTGTGGAAATCAAATTTTACTTATTGTGTAGACTACATAATGCTATATTGCGGATGTTTTAAATGTTTTTCATAATAAATAGAATTACGAAGATGAGCGAAAGGGGAGGAGGTTTTGTTTTACATAATATTTTTTTTATTAAAAAAAAATACACAGTGGGCCTCCGGCCGGCTCCCACACTGGTTAGGCACGAAGGAGGCAGGTTGGGGGGTGTGTGATTGTGTCACCACACTCCTCTATGGTGCGAGGGCACCCTTGTCCACCACCCCCCACTAAGGGGATGGTGGTAGGCGGTGCCACCGCACCACAGAGGTGTGGTGGGCACAACCCACTCCCATAGGGCCCTCGACCTTCTCCCTTAAGCAGTGTGGGAACACCAAAGGATACGCTGCAATGTTTTTTTTTGCTTAAGTTTTTTTTAAATTTTTTATAAAATAACCTTTGTTTATTTCTAAACTCCGCTGCATTGATAGTGTATGGTTTGATTTTATTTGGTTGTTACGTTTATTATTATTTAATATATATTATATACTCAGATTTATATATATATATATATATATATATGATATTATATATATAAATGTGAATATATACATAAATATTATATCAGATATATCTTCCCATAAGGATATGATCTAAAACAAAATGGTTATATATAATTTATATAGCTATATATATAGGTATTAATATAATATATATATATATATATATATACATATATATATATATATATATATATATATATATATATATATATATATATATATATATATACATATATATATATATATATATATATATATGTATATATATATATATATGTATATATATATATATGTATGTATGTATGTATGTATGTATGTATGTATGTATGCTTATATTTATATATACACACAAAAACTAAAAGAAATAAACATACATATCTTCGCAATATATATTAAATATACACATGTGCATATATATATATGCTAGTTATATGTATTTACATTTATATTGTAGAATATAAATGATTTTATACATATTTCTACTTATATATACATATGTGTATATACCAATGATGCATATATGTTTAGAGGAAAAATTTATTTTGACTCAATGGAAGTACATTTTTTTTTGATCTCTTTCTAAGTATCATAATGAAAACATTACTCTAAACTTTATATACATAAAGACATATTTTTTTGAATCCTTACATACATTAAAATACTTTTTTTTTTTTCAATAAAGCATAAAGATAGCAAAATCATAATCTTTTTATTACTTCTAATACAAGGAGAAGATAGTAGAATGACAAGAAAACAAAACTATTACAAGCATATTACATGCTAGGCATTTACATAGCCTTTTTAACAAGTTTTTACATAAGGCATGGGAGCCATTCAAAAACTCAATTAACATGAAGGAGTCTAGGCCAATACTCATTTAGCTCCATAAAAACCACCAAACCTTCTTTTGTCAAATATGCAAAACAACAACCAATAGACCATGGAGGCTCACCTCCCAACCTAGGCCATTACATGGCAACCCCCGAGCTAGGGGAAATAAAGATGGATAGGGTTTTACAAACACACTTCAATGCACATCTACATAAAAACCAACAAGTAAACAATAACACAAAACTCCCTTCCCATGGATATTCACATAATGGGTCACCTTGGACCCATAAGGGGGTGAAGGTGGAATCTATCCAAATATGAGAAGCCATTCTACATAGAAATAACATGCCTTCAACAAGGCCAAGAATCTACACATAATGCCTTCATAAGGCCATAGCAACAACCATCAACTCTTCATAATGTTTCACAAGAACAAACCCTTATGACCCCCAAATAAAACTCACAAGAATGGAAAAATGGATGCCCATACATCCATGCCTCATCCCCTTCCTCCTTGAGGAAGGAATCTACACTAAATGGGTAATCCCAACTCTAGCCCTTCACCCATCAAGGCTCTCTTCCCTACCAAGGGTGAGTTTGTCCTGGCAAACCCCCCCAAAAAAACAACACTAAAATAAAAACCAGCAAATAGACATTTACTAAGAAGCCATTGAAACACACATGAAGCTTTAAAAACTATACAAACACATAGAAAACAAAATCTGCATATACAACAAGAGAGCAGGAGCCTTCAAGATCACCAACCTCAATCCAAGCTATGGAAAAGTGGGTTGAGAAGAGCTTCCTTCCTACAAGCCTTCTTCCTTGCTAAGCCAAACCAAAAACTTGCTAAGTCCACAACAAGTCTCCAAATATTAGAGAGTGGGCAACCAACCTACCAATTTTCCCTCCAACCCTCTAAAAAGTTAAACCCTACCTAACCTCAAAGGTGATTGGATACACTCACCTAGGGTTCTCTCTCAACAAGAGGGAAAATTTAAAATTGAAAATGAGGACAGGACTTGGCACACATCCCCAAATTTACCACATTTCAAAAGGGCATAAATAGTCTAAAATCATCTCATCGGTCAAAATTTGACCCCCAACCCAAGGTACACCTATGGGGTAGTTTATTTTTTACCTTAACTAACCTTTAGGGTAACTTTTTTTCTCTTAAAAGTCTACCAAAAGTTGGCTCACAAAAATTTGAAAAAGATTCTCACTCAAGGCTCTTCAACCAAGATACCCAACCTTGGGATTCTATAAGAAGGTTCCAGAATGGAAGACAAATCACATACAATGCAATTGGCTATGCCAACTCATAATATATGTGTCAATTGACACCACAAAAGGGTACAACACATCACAATACACATGGCATGCCAAGTGGACATACATTTAAAATAAAAATAAACATATTCAAATAATACAACCATGCATCACTTTACAAGAATAAACATTACAACGAGGTTAATTTTTCCCCTTGGAGATAACCTTGGTTTAACAAGATTTTACAAATATCCATCTTTATTTTCCCCTGATATAAACCATGGTCTTACTTGCACACTTGAAAAAATATTAGTAGATCATGTAATGTCAATAATATATATATAATACATCTCAATAATCACACTCATACCATCATAGAATTCCAACTGCATCACATGATAATTCACATAAATTCCAACATTACATTTCTTAATTTCAAATCATATTAAATCAAGAATACAATGATATATGTTAATTAACCTAATCATAATAATCATGATCATTTCTCATAAGCTTTCCTAACGTAAGTGTAAAATTAAAGCATCATATTCAAATCAAAGATTCATCGAATACTAAAATTAGGACCTAATAATCAAGCATGGAAGTAAAGTCCTAAATTATCATCACATAATCATAGGTCATCACATAGTATCAAAATATAATGTCTCTATCCAAATAGTCCAACATGATAAAATAAAGTGTCAACATGAGTCATGAGGTGAAAATAAATTGCTATGAAATAATGGCACGAGGTGAGGCCTCACAAATGAACAATGAGTTTTTTTTATTATCAATTTTTGATAGTTATGTTTCTTTGAGTAACTCGATGATGTCTAAAATGGACTAGAGAAACAAGGACTGGGGGCATAACATTTTCTTTGTCTTCTATTTGTGGTGATAAATCTGATAATCTAAGGTGATCGTAGGGAATGGGTGTCTATGATAAGTGCCCCCATCATGATTGGAATGCCACATATACCTCGACTCGTTTCCTATGAAAGCTTTACTGAGGCCAGATTTATTTCCTTGCCTGTTTTAAACTAAAATGGAGACTACTTCCTAGTAAGGAGCATAATAAATCAAGATAATACTGAAGGATATGAATATAAAATGAAAGGTCATTGCAGGTATACATATACATTTTGCACTAAAATAGAAATTTTTTATATCAAATAGGAATTATCTGACATAACATTCTAGCCTACATGCTTTAATGTTTAGGTTAACTTTCAACATGACAAATGAGAGGGAAGTATTCATATTTTCATGATTGCTAAATCCATCAGTGAAAATTGTACTATCCTATGAGGTCCCAATTATAAATGCTTTATGATGATAATAGACCCAATTTGAATAAACAATGATTGTCCTAGGTGTCTTAGTCTAGGTGCATTTCATTGTTAATTTCATTTGGGTTCATTTTAGTTGCATTTCATGTTAATTGCATTAGATTCATTTAGATGCATTTCATATTTTAGTTCCATTGAAATTCATTTTTAAATTGCATTCATTTTAATATAGTTGCACTCATTTTAATTTGCATCAGTATGAATGTGTGAATTCAATTAACTAAACATAAATATAGAACTGAAAATTTTAAGAAAACAACCATTTTTCAAGTTTGACCAAGTACATCATATATAATCATAAAAAACTTAATGTAATGACTGAGTATTTATCACTGATATCCATTCATGTGCATAATCATGTCAATACCATAAATACGCCTGCATAATGCATCCATAATCATCGATACATAAATAAAAATGAGATGTCCATACATTGCATCGCATTACATCTCATACATACATAAAACTAAAATGAAGTACATTATCATAAAGCATTGCATATGGCTGCATACATACATCCATAAAGCGTTAAAAATACAAAAAAATATGCATATATATCACTAAAATAATATCATGACGTCAATATATCATCATTTTTCTAATCTAACCATGACCAAGTATCAACATGAGATCTGTTGGTATTCTCAAATTTGGCTCAAATTTGGAGTGACCAATTCACAATTTTCTAAAGGCAAGTGTATGTCCGGTTGAATGGTTGGAAAATTAATGTGAATGTGGAAGACAAATTGAGAAGCCTAGGTTGACATATGAGGGAGAATCTTCTTCAAAGTTCAGAACCAAATACCATGGGATCCCACAGAATAAATTTTTGAATCAATAGATTTTGTACAAACACGGATTTGCAGAAGATAGAAAAATAGTCATATTGCGAGGGGCATAACTTTTTATTCAACTATTGGATCGAGCTCATTTTTAGATATGTTGTTGAAAATTTAGTTATATAAATTCTCACTAGAGAAATTTTCAAAATTCATCCTGGTTCGTAAGATACAATCGTCTGAGTGCGGCATTGTCAAAACTGCCTAAAAATTTTTCATAGCATTTATCCCACATTCGCCCCAGATTGTGAAAATATAATGTCTATATGCAACTCTCCAAACATATGAAATAAATCAAAGTGTTGGAAGCTATGCTTGCCCAAGCTTGTGCGGCCACCTTGGTTTCCATGCCAGTGGGCCTAGAATTTTTTTTGCAGAAAAGGACACATGTCACTTAGTCTCCAAGTGTCACAAAGGAAAAAGCTCATTCTCCAAATCTCCAAGTCTCCAGATCTCTAGATAATTATTCGGATATTTGGAGACTTAGTCTCCAAATCTCCAAGTCTCCAGATCTCGAGACTTAGTCTCCAAATCTCCAAGTCTCTAGATCTCGAGACTTAGTCTCCAAATCTCCAAGTCTCCAGATCTCCAGATAATTATTCAGAGATCTAGCAACTAAAGGAAGTCTCCAAATCTCATAAAGAAACATGAAGAGAAGAAATCATTATGAGATTTGGAGACTAGTCTCCAAATCTCTAGATGACTATTTAGAGATCTAGAGACTAAAGGGATTTCTCCAAGTCTCTAAATGAAACCATGGTTAAGGAAATGCTTCTGAGACTTAGAGATTCATGTAGTCTCCAGATCTCCAGATGGACTGAGGTTAAAGGTGAGTTTGTCTGAGCATCCAATGAAATGGTGACAAGTGGCAAGTTCTGGTGGCATGTGTAGATTTTAAAGGTTTTAAAAGATTTAAAAAGTTATAAAGTTCAAACTTTGGAGAAATTTTGAAATTTTTTAATGACGGAGCTGTTCACAGGAAAATGTCTGGGAGATTCATTTTTTATCAGAATATGGCAGTATAATATGTTTTCAGAAATGCCAGAAGATGACGGATGCAATGATGGTAGTTAGAACTAGATCAGATCAAGTTGCTGAGAGTAGTAAAGGCTTTTAATCCGTGACAAAATTTTGGAGAGATTTTTTTTTTCCAAAATTGATTGATTTTGCAGATTCGGCAGAGGGAATGAATCAGAATTGCATGGTGATAGGAAAAGAGGGTACATAGGATTAAATTTCAGGGAGGAACAAAGGATAAATTAATCAGATTTCCAGTAGATGAGTAGATTTTATGAAAAAAAGGACAGATGTTATCAGATTTTGGAGGTGCCCGAGAAGATCATATTTTCAGAGAAGCAAGAAGAGTAAATGAGATTAGATTGCAGATGGACAGGAGTTGGTCAAGTATAGATTTTAGAGTTTCTTCTTCTTCTTGTTATTCTCTTCTCTTCTCAGTTGTAAGGGTTCTTGGTTCCTGTTCTTTTTTTGGTTCCAGTTCCTGTGGTTGCTCTTTTGTGAGCAGACCCCTAAATGGTGAATATTGAATATCTTGCTGTAGAGCAAATTTCTCAGTCCTGTGTCTAAATTCTAGAAATTTTAAGCTTTGTATGTATTGAGATAGGCTCATTTTCAATAAGATACAATGTAATTTCTATCTTACATGGTTATTGTCTCTTTACTTTGTGTTCTGCTCTTGTATGTTTTATTTGTAAGGCATCTGGAAACATACCAACTACAAGGTAGTTTGTTTAATTATTTGTGAGTTTCTCTCAAGGAGAGGATTAAATTTCATAAATAGTTTTAGAGAGTAGACATATGTGTTAGGATTTGATGATAACACCATAAGATTGACAGGATAGTTTGTAAGACATCCTATCTAGATTGTAGGTAGTTTGTAAGGCATCCTACTATGTTTCTTTGAAATCTTCATGTGGATTTATATTTAGACTCTATTGTCCAATGGAATAGGCACTGGCTAGATGTTTGTTATACAGTCATCTTTCTGTCATCAAGCACAAAATAATCATTACCAGTTCTTTTATTTATTTTTTAAGTTCATGCATATTGTGAAAGGACTGTATCTTGGTGATATAGTTCAGATTGTTGATTCCTTGGAGAGAGAATCAGAGGTTAACCTTCCTTGAGTTGTACTCATAAAAAGAAGAAGGATCCATATCCTTATCCCACTGTTCATGCTGTTACATTTGTAGTTTCATTTGTCATATTCTGTATCAGGATGTTCTCAGCTATTTACAGAATCATCTTTCATTAAAGCAGTTTGGAATAACACAATAGCATAGCAGTGAAGACCCTATCCACCATTTTAATGTTTACTTGAAACATAGTAAATCTTTAAAGGTAATACCTTCTTGAGTCCGTGGAGCTCAAAAATGAAGGAGGATCTTATCCAATCCTCAGCAATTAGGTCTTTCTCTTGTGGGAATCAGTCTCAAGAAAAACAAGTTCGAGCACCATTTTATGTCCTACAAGAAAAATCCCTAACAAGATCAATATCGGAAGTATGAGAAACATATCAAATATTACAACACATGTGCAGAAATCTGAGAACATCAAATATGAGCAACATAAATCAGCTAAAGCATCAATATCAGTATATTAGAAGCATCACAGTATCAATGAGTCATGGCATAAAGAGTATTAGAGTATAAACAAAGAAAAGTATCAGTGTATCGGTATAAGAGTCCAAGAGACATCATAATGTACATCGATAAAAAATGGTACATAATACAAGATATATCAATGTGATACAATATAGTCTATGTCATACAAAAATGGAGTATACAACAAAAAAATCACATCTGGCTAGCACCCTCATCCTCTCGAGGAGGGTCAGGAGGAGGAGTGTCTACTCTGCCTAGAATAGGTGGAGGCATGGAACCCTTAGACTGTTGCACTATAGTGGAATATAATGGTGCTCTCTATGCAACAGGACAATAGCACAATATAAAGTAAAATCATAAGTGACCCTCTATCCCTAATGGGTGGTCATATGAGCATGTTTGTCTCACTCTGCTCTGATCTCCACCAGTTGTGTATCCCTCTTTGTAAGGTGTGCTCTCAGTGTCGCTACCTCTAGACGTAGTACAACCCTGTCCTACTCACACTATGATAGTGGGTCACCATCACCACCTATCGGAGGATCTCTTGGAGTTTGTTGATCTCCTCCACCACTACCCCTTGTTGTTGCTCTCTGCTACTGAGCATGTTGATCCCTATGTAAAAGTGGACCTATGTCCCTTAGGGGTGGGTGTACTCTGAGCTTCCTCTATCGACTATGTTTCCCTCCATCTCCACCTGGTGCCCATTGCCTACCACCACCATCACCTCCACCTCCTCTTCCATCTCCACCCCCTCCATTTCCACCACTTCCTCCATAGACACCATCCCTGCCTTTGTCCCTGCCCCTACCTTTGTCACCGCCTCTGGAAGCTCGGCCTTGACCACCACCCTCATCAACAGGATCATAGTCAAGTGTGTCCTCAAGGTGAGGAGAGATCTCATTAGACAAAGTGAAATGAGGGAACAAATGCTGAGAATAATAAGCATGATACCCATTAGTGATGCTGCCATCCATCACCTCTGGAAGATAGTCCCAAGGCACTGGTACCATCTATGAGATCTCATGTAAGGTTGTCTCATAAATAAGGTGAGACCCCCACTATGCCTCCTCATCTCTAATCTGTGCATACACTACAGTCTCCTAAGGCATGCCCTGTACATGTATGAATTGTCTCAATACTCGACCCACCAAAAATTGCTCAACAATGTATCTCGTCCTACCTATTAGATGCCAAGACTGGAAGAAAAATGGCCACTGGCAGACATCTGAATGCCATTCCTCACAATCAAGATATGGTTGCCATATGACCTCTGTGACATCATCCAGTACTCACCTCTAGTAATCTAACTTTCCCAGGTGGGGCTATTGTAACATACCAGAATACACACACACACACATATGGCAGCTTGACATCTCTCTTCCTATCTACTATGGGTAGTGGTACGAGAATATGCTCCCAAGCCTAGATCTACAAAACTAATATCCCGATAGTCATAGTACGAGAATGCTAATAAAATATCTCATGGAACTCTCAATACATATGTGTTAGAATGTAGTTCCCCCATTCGAATCTATGAGGTGACTGTATCATCTCCTGTATGACTCGAGACCATTCACACATGAAGCCATGCTTCTCGCGGTCAAGCATCATAAGTCCTCTGATCAATCCTACAAGGTATATAGGTAGCCTCTTGTAGTTGGCCACCATGTGGTCTCAACTAAGACATCTCCTAGCTATGGTATCATTGTGAAAAAGACGTCGCGCATCTGCCATCACCACAGTCACTCCAACCTCATACTCAATGTGAGACCCCATCACAAGAACATGTAGGATCCACTAGATATCCTCGGGAGTCACTGTCATCTCTCCCATGGACAAGTGAAAGGTGTTATGCTCTGAGTGCCACCTCTCAGTGAGAGTAGTCAATAACCATCGACTCACCTGAATGTTAGGTAGATCGGCTAGACTCCATAATCCACACCGTGCTATGATGCACATCTCTATAAGAGTGAGATGCTCATGTAATTCTAGGACCTATGTAGGTCAAGGAGAGCGAAATGATACAACACTAAAATGTGACTGCACAACAGAAAAAAGGGCACTATGTCAGTATTAGACATGAAAAATTAAAGGAAAAATGCCTAAAAAGATCAAACAGACAAGTAAAGATGACTCAAAAATCAAAATAGACCACATGTGATCCTGGATCCCGGATGTGATCCAGGAAACCCAGGATGTGAAACCCTAACTACAAGCGACACTTCACATTTAGGATGTGATTCAAGATATGCGGGATGCAATCCAGAATTTAGATGTGATCCCGTTCTTACCAGATGTGAAAATCTGGTTAAATGACCTTAAATTTGGGCTAGAAATGACCGAATGCGACCTGACAGGGTGCAATTTGGGAAATACAGGATGCAATCTAGAATTTGGCAAAAAAATGGATGCGACACAGATTAGATCGGGTATGATCTCGCATACAAGATGCGATCCTAAACTAATTGGGTTATAAAAAACATAAAAAAGCATAAAAAAGTAGAAAATTAAATTTTTAGATTTGAATGGAAGCATTATAGGGCGCTCACAGGTGTTGCGTAGTAAGGAGGTCGGTCTTAGTGCTGGGCAAGCTCGAATTTGTAACGCTCAACTGGGAACACCATGTCATTGGTTAGAGCTCAAAAATAACTATGATGAAAAGAGAAAATGAATAGTAAATTAGCCCTTTTGGACCTATTTAAGCCTCTTGGGGACCCCAACGACCTAGGGTACATTCATGATAAGATGTCACAGAAGCTTCATATTGGGACTAAAATCAAAATGGATGATCTATATCACTTAAATGTAGTAAAAATGAAGTTACAGAGCAAAGTCAACCTTCAAAGTGCAAAATTCAACTATGGTCAAATTGCAGTCAAATAGGGGGAAAAGGAGCAGAGAGGATACCACAAACATGGCAAATTAGTTCGGTAATAATTATCACTCAATACACAGTCAACAAAAGTCAACATTCAGTCAAACGCAAGTTACAAAAGCTACACAACATAATTAATGCACAAAAGGCTTACCTGAAGCTATGAAAAGTGAATTTCTCACTCATGCATCAAATTTTCAAACCAAGATATTGGTTAAACATTAGTCAAACTTGGTCAACTCTCATAGTTTCTTGGTCAAACAATGTTTCTTTGACACTAAAACTAATCCTAATTGCTTCTTGACAATTTTTAAATGATTTATACTTGATCCAGATCCATTTTAACCGATCACATCATTCTTAAATGCTTGAAAACACTGATTTTATCCAAATTCATTCTGATTTCGGTCCCGAGGGGGCATAATCATACCAAAATTCAAAATTTTCAAACACTAGGGGCATAATAGTTATCTTCGATCAAGTTGATGTTGTTAATCTTTACGACATTGATAAATTTCATCACTTCAAATCAAATTAGTTATTTTTCATCATGTTCAGTTGTTGCAAATCAAATTTAACTAGAATTTATGTCCAAATCTCTTATCAATTTTCGTTCAATCAAGCTCGAGATCAGTATGGTCAATTCCTGTTCAATCAAGTTCAGAATTGATGACTTTCAAATCACGTAGGATTTCTTTTGATCAAGCTCAAAGTTCTCGAATTCATAGTAGTTCTCTTTACCGGTCTCTAAATCTTTTAGAGTGGATTTACTGCTCTCTAAATCTTCTCAAAATCGGAGTGGTGCTCACTGCTCTCTAAATCACTTAAGTTCAGAGTGGTTTTCACTACTCTCTAAATCTCCTAAATCAGATTTTCTTTGAATCCCTGTGCTGTTCGCAAAGCAATTCAAAGAGGGGCAAATGTAATCACCTAAAATTGGGCTAACAGAACCTAAGGCCCTATTTTCCCTAATTCAGGATAAAACTCCTAATTATATTAATTCCATTCTTGATTATTAACATAATTCATTAAATTTGATAAAATCAATAAAAATTAATAATTCAAGCATTACTCATCAATAATTGAGCAAAAATTACATTAATTATCTCTAGGCCTAATTAATTAAATCAATCCCATTAAATGCATGGCTAGAGTAATTAATTATAATAAATAAATAAAAGGTTCAAAAATGACATGTTACCTCTCAAGGGGACAACAAAGACATCTTAAACCAATGAGAGATCATCACATGGATCAAGCTTGGAAGCATCTCAACTACTCATCATGGATGCATCTCAGCCGTCTAAATTCTTAGAGTTCTATAAAAGAATGATTTTCAAATCTCAAACATGGTTGATAATAGTTAATTTGAATTCATACTTACATGCTGCTCATTTTGATTTCGTACCTAATTAGAAAACATCTCATTTTTTCTTAATGGTTAAGGAATTAATGGCTTTTATGAGTGAATTTGATTGTTTAATTACATTATTTGACTTGAATCTCTCATTCTAACATGCATTATCATTGTTTAGGGTCTAATTCTGAGAGAAACCTTAGATTCTTTTCATACTTGTGTTAGTTAGAGAGAAATAGAATGATTTTGTGTAGTTTAATGACTTTGATTTTCTTTGAATTTGAGTTAAACTAACAAGCTTATGTTCTATTGAAGTGTTGTGTTGCAGATTTCACATTGACCACTTAATACACATAGAGGATCCATATGTTTTCTCTCCTTTTTTCAAAAGATACTCAATTAAGGATTAAATTATTTTCAATAAATAACTAAACATACCAATTCATCAACCTTAACATTTTCTATAATTTCCTTTATAACCTCTATAAATTTAGTATTGAATGCATAAATAGACTCTTCATTTTCACTTTGAATACTAAACATCTCTTAGAATATCATATTGGGATTAATCTTGTCACTAAATTTATCCATAAAATAGTTTCAAAATCTTCCTAAGATTAAATTCAATGGTCTAAGAAATAATTATACCATTTTATTGTATTGTCTCTTAATGATTGGACAAAATAATTAACCATAGATCCTCATCATTATAAGGAAATTAAGGTAATAGAAAAAACTTCATCCACTATCCTTAAGGGGAGGGTAATGTAAAACAATTCTTAGATCTTTATAATAGTTACACAAACTTAACATAAATAATGTTCATACCACAACATAGTAATTTACATGAGGAAAACCCTTTTGGGAGAAAAACCACACCCTCCAAAAGTCACCCAATCTATTATTTATAAATCAATAAAAAATTACAAGATACTTTCAATGCAAGATTTTCATGGAAGTATAACCAATGGACATCGAGAGGAAAATCAATAGCTATCACACTCTCAAACTACATCACAATGCCTCTCACATGCCTAACATATAGAATATACAAAAAATGAAACCATCAAACAATATGACAAAACCATGGGCTAAAAGTAACTATAAATGACACAAAAAAATATCCACTATTGGACCTATGACCTAATGATAAAAAAATCATGATTTGTAATGAAAATATAGATATGTAATTTTGTTTTGGGGGATATGTCCCTAGAAACCCCATTGAGTTGTGTTGCCTCCTAAACTAGGGCTAACAAGGGGAGAATGCCTTACAATCCCCAAGTTGGGGGAAATATCCCTAAACGACCATCACTCATGTATCATTAGTAGCCATTTATTATTACAAGGTTGAGAAACCATTTTCCTAACAATCATCACCTCATAATCAATTTTCAAAATGATAAAAGAGTGGAGATGTGTATTGCCTAAATTTAAATTAATCGATTGTCAAAATGATAAAATAATGGAGATGTGTACTACCTAAAGTTAAATAATTCCCATTAAATAGGCCCAATGGTGATTTAATATTTTAATAGACCTATGAGATCAAGAGATTTAGGTATTCTAATAAAATCTATCTCTCCAATTATGATCAACAAAAAATAGCCTTTGTTTTGGTGATAACTATCTTAGGTCATCCTCCTTCCCTCATTTTTTTCAATTTTTTTTGAATTCTATTGTGCATGGTTGGGGAATTTGGGGAGGGCTTTCCCCCCTAGTTAGATCATCCTCCCAATACAAATATGGTGAATGTGCACTTAGATTCTTAATCCCTATAATAATATTTAGGGGGTGTGTCAGATGTGGCTCAGGCTACTTCTGGGACCCCTAGTGTTTCAGATGTGGCTCAAGCTACTGTTGAGACCCCTAGTCTTATGGGGTTTAAAGGAAATGATGAATCTTAAAAAATATATTAGAAGAGTGACTTGGTTGTGCCATCAAATAATTATATGGAGTTCATTCTCCTAGAAATTATTCAAGCTAAAGAAGGACCAAAAATCTCTCTTCTAGATGCTTCAATGGATATGTTAGGAATAAGTAATACTGAGAGGGGGGGTAAATCAATATTACAACACTTTAAATTAAACTTCAACCAATTGCAAATAAACCATATCAATTCTAAAATGAAAAGAACATAAGCACATAACACATAACTCATAATACTATTATTTATTTTTGAGGAAACCCTGGCCAAGGGAAAACCCCAGTGGGGATGGTACCCACAACTATGCACTAAAATATAGAATCCATGTTAGGAGATCTAGCCCTCTTAGGAGCTAAGTATTACATAGTACATTTCCTTATTAGAGGAATAGAAAACCCTATTAGGGGTATACAAAAACCCTGTTAAAGGTATACTGAGCTTATAGCTCTTACAATCAAATTCAGTAACAAAAGTGTTCTCCAAGAGTGAACAATACAAGCATTTGCTATGCTTTGATAGTTCCATTTATAGCTTTGTCAATCTCTGATCTTGCAATTGCTATTAGTCATCACTGATATCCCAAATTTTTATCCATCATACATATAAGTCTATCACACTTATCGCTTCCATAAAACATCTATACTTATATCAATTTTGCCATCCAGTCGGCTTTCAAATACACCACAAAACATTATAATTACTTATACAAATAATAAAAATAGAGTTGACGATATTGTATTACCAAAGTGTTAGAAATATACAACCTTTATCTGACTTAGTACATTACCATTCCATCTCGCCTTCCCTTAATCATCACGATTGTTCATATGCCCTGTTTCATCGTTCCTCTGTCTACGCATACCTTCATAACACTGTAACTTATTGATATAAAAAATAAAAAATATGCGACCTTAACTGAAGATCATACATATCACAAGATGTGTTCCTCTAAGTTTGCAAGCCATGATATATTATATATCACCTTCGCTGACCAAAAGAGTACTGCCATATATTGTAACTGTGATTTTGTACTTAGTCATTTTCATGACTGTGTCTCCAATACTTATACTCACTTTATGCGATCACTACAACATAAGTGTTGCCATAAATGAGAACCCTCAAGTGATCCATAGTGCTCTCAAAATATCACTTTCCAACAATCACTCCCTTTGGCATTGATGGAAACACTTAGCCAAAAATGACTAAGTGTCAAAACACTATCTTCCTTCTAGTTCTATATATACATATTATTTCCCTCTTCTTTTTTTTTTTAACAATTTTATCTTTCTCTTATTTTACTTCTTCTCCTCTTCTCATTTTTATCTTCTCTTCTTCTCCCCCTTTGACATCAATGGCAAAGGCACTTACAAAATTTTAAAATCTTAAGCATATAAGACTTATTGCTTACTCACCAGATTCAAAATGTCTTGGAAGGAGTCTTCCAAGGTCTTCACTTCATCATCCCATGACTTGATCAGAAGTTCATTGACATGGATCCATCCATTCAGTGCATAAGATGTAGCCTCTGCTGTCTTCAGCTCAGTGGGTATAGATTTTGTCATTGATCCTTCTATTTTCTCCATTTCTGTAAGATGAGCTTCAAGAATTGATAGCTTGGGAGTGATTAAAATCTTTAGAAAACCAAATATTTCCACTACTCTCCCTTTCTTTGTATTCAAAAAACTTATCTTATCCAAAATTTTGGATGTTTGCTTGTCCATTTTTTATATAGATTGTGAGGAGGTCTCAAAACTGTCCATCATGCTATCTAATGTAGCCCTGTCCTTGGCTATAATATCATCAACATTATTAACATGTTTGATAGGATTTATGAAATAGCTATATACATGTACACACTAAATAGTGTACTTCTCTAAGTCATTACTTCCAAGAGAATCCATGGATTGGAGACCTTGAGAAATCAACCTAGAGCTCCCTAGGCATGGAGTCACAAGGATGTTGATGGTGCTCTTAGCTAGAGCTATTGAAGCATGCAACCTTGCTAGTAAACCACACAATGGGAGATTCAAAGAGACAAGGGAAAGAATGCCAATATCTTCAAGATCAACAATGAAGATGCAATGCAATGCAACTATGCTAAGAATGAAGATGCAAGTAAGCTATGGAAATGAAAGTATTACAAGCGTTGCTAATTAATCTATGTGAGCTAAGCTAAAGCATAAAGGAAACTAAGCTAGATGCCATGAAAGCTTAAGCTAAGAATGCAAGAATGAAGCTAAATGCATGAAGATCTCCAAAAGCTCCAAAGTCTCCAAGAAATCTTGCAGCATAAGATTAGTATTCAAAGTTGGGATCTAGAATGAGAAAAGAGCTCTCCTTTTAAAGGAATTGAAAATGAATGGACCATGGAGATTAAGAGGCAAAATATTTAATCAAGGGTGGAGCTTGAAAGAGGAGCAATCCATGTGCAAAAATATCCTCCAATGAGAAAATAAGAGTTGACTTTTGTGTCCATATGAGACAAAAAGTGCTTTTTCTTTTATTTATAAAATAAGAATAATGCTTTATTTGTGCAACTTAGGATAAGAGGAAAAATGGGGGCTTTCTATTTAATAAAAGGGGAGGAAATTCCTCTTAAATAAATAAAGACTTAGGATAAAATGGTTAGCCCATAGAATATAATCGAATAAATGATAGAAATAAGATTTGATCAAGGAAATTGATATAATTGAAAAAATTGATTTTTGAAAATATTGATCCAGGGATTTGATAAATTGTTGAATGGGGGCCCAAAGTCTAGGCGACCATTTTAGGGTGCATACATTTTCCCCTCTTTGACTAATGTGAGATCGATTTGGGATCACATGTGGTCAAAGAATGGAATTGAAATGTGAGATCGATTTGGGATCACAAAACAATCCAGACATGTGTTCGATGGATGGGAAAATATTAGGACAAGGGTAAGTTGATTGAAAAAGACAAGGCCAATATACCTGTAAATAGGTGATTATCAAGTCTCAAATAAGAGATAAGAATCTCAAGCAAGGTTTGATTGAAAAGTTGAATCAAGGATTGAAGATGATAGGTACTGCCCCCTTGGTATCGAAATCAAAATCAGGTAGAGGAGAAACAACAAATTGATAAACTTTATCAAGTCACTAGAAATCATAATCAAAGATGGAAGATGATAGAATAACCATCAGGTAGTGAAGATATGCCCTGGTTTGACTAGGTTTGAATGAGAAAGATATAGGATAAAAATGAAGTCAAACCTCAGAGAAATGAAGTGAAATAAAGATGAATGAAAGACTAGAAGGTTGAAAGAGATGGGGATGGAGAAATGAAGATGTCCCAACAAAGATCAAAGGATCAGGCCTCAAATGGTCAGCCAACTGTGCAGAAGAAGGAAAAATTTTGAAATGTAATTTTTATTATCAAGATGAACTCAGATTTTGATTTCGATCTCAAAAAAGGATCCAAGATGTAGAAATTAGCGAAGGGTGCATTTTTTGCGCAATTCTAAGATGTTTTGAAAATTGGTCAAAAAGTCAAAATGCTATAGACAAGAAGTGAAAGACATGATCAAGAAGAGGAAAGGTGAGCACAGTTGACCAAAAAGTCTATGAAAGATAAAAGGAGAGCTCTCTCCATATGCAAGATGCAAAACTAAACTAACATGAACCTAAGAATGCAAGCTACTATGAAAAAGTGGTTTACTTGCAAGGTTACAAAGCTGTTAGACTCTAATAATCATCATCGAGCATTATTGGTAGCATCGCAAGATCATACAATGCACACTAGTATGACTATGTGAATTTGACTATGATCTATATTAGATAGATATGTGGGAATCCCACCTAGGCACCAAAGACATATAAGTCAAGATGACTAGCGCAGTGAGATTTCCTAAGTTCAATATGGTAGGATTATGCTTGCATCGAGACACAAGAAAGTCAAGCTGACTATAAGCATGCACTTGTGAAAAATAGTCAAGGATAATACCTTGTAGACCCTAATGTCAAGTGGAACAAGCATAAATGATAATGACAGTTAGGACCAACAAAATATACCCACAAGCAGAAAAAACAATAAAACATGTCCTCATGCCCCCAGTCTTCTAGCTCAGCATCATCGAAAACTATTGGGGAGAGAACACTCATCAAAGAAATCATCATATATAGCACACAAAGAAATAAAGTCAGACAGGTCTCAGCGAGTCGAGTGTTTAAGTGTGTGTGTGTAGGTCATAGAGTCAAACTTTGAGTATCACATCTGCCTATGAGAGATATCATATCATGCTAGACTGCGGGTAAGATATCTGATAAGTGTTGAGAAACACTTGACACTAGGGTAGTATTGAAAAACACAGTTTGGGGTGGTGTTGAAAAACACCATTTACAAGAGACCAACACATCCTAGAGACCAAAGCTAACATAGTTATGCCCCCTAGACAAAGACAAAGACCAATTCCAAACCAAGGCAACAAGGACAAGACATGATGGAGAAAGACTAAGTGTCGAGGATGCATGCTAAGAGACAAGGGTGCAAAGGCCTCAAGTAGCGCCTGTTTCCAGGTTTTCACCACTTGGAGATTTTTTATTTTTTTTTTCAATTTTTTTGTATTTTTGGTACCAACGTGCCTGTTTCTAGGTTTTCACCAAGGCACTTTTTCTATTTTTTTGAATTTTTTAAATTTTTTTTATTTTTTCAGGACTTTATATGCTGTTTAGGATTTCTTCAGCATCATATATGAATTTTTTTTTGAAATTTTTTTAGGATCAATAAATATGTACAAAAGATGCCCCTAGATAGAATGGGCATCAAACTCCCAAGCAAGATCACATCGTGTAGTCCCAATGTCTAGCAAGGTGGAGGACAAGAGGGAATAGCAAGCTAGTGGAAGAGATGGAAGATAAGAGAATGAAGAGAATGAAGGGAAGAAATCCTCAATGGAAAACTCTTCAAGAGTACCCAAGCTAGGGAAAAAAATGTTATGTGAAGCACATTTGGACAAGCAATGAAAGACCAGCATAGGATAAGTCACAAAAGTGTAATGCAAAAGAAGGAAAGGATGCAGTCCAAAGGAGTAGACATGTCAAGAGGCTTCATAGCATCGTGTTTTAATCTTTTTTATTAGATCAAGACCAAAGGGCAAAAGGATAGCGAAATGCTAGAATGAATGGAGGAAAATAAATATGAAGGCTAAACATGAATGGAATGAAAGCAAGATCATCGTAAGATAGCTCACCAAATAGCCAAATTTTTGTGTATGGGTCTGTAATCACCTAAAAATGGACAAAGACAATTTAACGATAATTCAAAGCAAATGAAGTGAAATCAAAGCAAATCAAGGACATAATTGAATCAATTGAATCACAATGCATAATTAGCCAATCAAAATGAAAATCAAATCCTAATTCAAGATAAATCAAAATTGAAAGCATTTTAGTCAAATGCAATCAAATCAAAATACAATTAATTTAATTAATTGTATAGTCTTGGATTAAATTAATTCAACCCATTCAAGGGGTACATGGCTAAAGAAAATAAATTAAATCAATTAATTAAAATCAATTACTCTCAACAACCCAAAAGGAGAGGAAAATCAATCAACCAATGAAATTGGAGGAAAGGTATTCACATGGATCAAGCCAAAATTGAATCTCATTCACTCAAAGTGAAAGAGAATCTCAGCCATCCATCTTGTCTACTTGTCTCAAGCTTTGAGGACACAAAATTTGCTTTGTCTTCAAAGGGTGGAACCAAAACCTTAACCCCAACTCAATCATGATCAAACCCAACCACACCCCCTCACATTGGGAAAATCTATAAAAGGAAGGCTAAAATCCTTCACAAATCATCAACCACCTATCTAAGAATTGCATCAAACCTCTTGCAATTTGAATTTAGAAAGCATTTGGAGAGCAATTTTAGCATTTTATCTTGATATTTGTGAGCTTTAGCATTAGCATTGTTTTATCATTGTCATTCTCATATTAGAACTGTCATTAGTGAGAGCTTGCTGAGATCTTCATTATTCATTCTAATTAGAGAGCCATAGGATGCTCAATTAGTCATTGATATTGTTAAATAATTGCTCAATTGTGGTTGTATTTAGTTTCTATTTGATTTATTATTGATGATTAACCCTAATTCTATGAAGATACATTTATTTGTATACAGGGTCAACATTGTCAAGATCAAAGAGAGAAGACAGAATGGATGAAATATGTAGAAGAACTACACATGATGCTTGATTGCTAGGTTTTCATCACGGTACTTATCCAAGGTGCCACAAGGGAGTGGTTTTCACCATAGGATGAATTTATTTCTCTTTACTTTTGCTGCCAAGATGCCTATTTCCAGGTTTCCACCAAGGCACATTTTCCATTTATTTTATTTTATTTTTTTCTTTTCTTTTTGAATTTTTCTATTTTTTAAAATTTTTTTTATTTTTTGGAAGAAGGCAAGATTTTTAGATAATTCTCCTTGAAAGGATAAACCATGATATTCCAAGGATTCAAAATGATATGCTCAAAGATGCTAATAGGGAAAGGAAGATGGAAGAGAAAAATGGAGGATAAGGTTTTATGTAAAGTGAGTGAGGTTGGAAGATAGGAGGAATAGGCAAATGAGGAAAAAGGATAGAAGGTAGAAGGATAATGAATGGAAGGAATTTGAAAGGGTAGATGGAAAGGAAGGCAAGATCAACATCAAAACACACCTTGAAAGGTGGTGAGAGGATGAAGGAAACATGAATGAAGGAACATGTGAAGGAATATGGTGAATGAATAGCAGAGGTTGCGGTTTAGGCGCATGGAATGGAAGAATGTTTTTGGAAGAAGATGAAGTGGAAGCCTTTGGAAGCTTTAATGTCAACTTCACTTGTTTCTCAATATTAGAATCTTTCAAGAGAGACTTTGGAATCCATATAGCCGTAGGCTTTTCATTTCTTTTTGATGATTTAGAGAGAATATCTTCAATGATGGATTTTGAAACCCATACTTGTCTTGTAGTTTTATTCTTAGATATCTCTTTTGACTGTATGCCTCCATGTTGATTAGAGGAGACATGGTGATCTTCTTTTTTTAATGGATTCTTGTATTGCTTCTTTTTCTTGTATTGAACATTCAAGTTACTTCCAAAAGACTTGGGACTTGTGAAAGAAGGAGGATATGACTGGTTTAGATGGGTGGGTGGATGAAAAAGATTCAAGGGTATGCATCTATGTTGATCTTGAGGAAAGATAGGAGATGGAGGGACATAAGGACCCAAGATGGATGATGAATTAGGAGAGTTAGGAGGGGAAAGTGAAGGGACATAAGGGCCCAAAATGGAAGGAAGACATGAAGCCCTTAGTATTGGTGGAGGAGGTCCAATGATGGACATGGAAGATACAAAAGGATAATATATAAGTTCATCATCATCTATATGAAAACCAAGGACAACAACATCTTTAGAGTGAGCTTTAGGATTTTCAATAGGATCATGAACATCTTGAATAGGAGCAACTTCTTTGATAGGAATGTTCGGAGCTTGCAAAGATGTAGGAAGAGTAGAAAGTGGAAGCGAACATGGAGTGGTAGAACAAGAAGATGGAAGACTTTGATCTTGACAAGGAGCTTCTTGATCTTCAATAGGCTTATCATTGGAAGTAACAACACTATTTTTAATAACCTTAATGGAAGTATCATCTTTGGAAAGTGCAAGTGTAGTAAGGTTATTTTGATTATCAATAAGCTTGACAGTGTAAGTAGTAGCTTGATCTTGCTTAGGAGAAGACTTAAGACATGGTGGAATGAATGAGGAAGGGCATAGAGGATCAAAAGGACCATGAAACAAATAAGAGACATCATAAAAATAATTGGATGACATGGAGGGTTCTTGATCTTGATCTTGCTTTAAGTTCTTTTCTTTATTTTTAGAGTCCTCTTGACATGGAGCCACTTCTAAGGACAAGGAAGCATGTTGGAATTGTATGGAAGACTTTGGAAGAGATGGTGAAGGACTAGCTAAAGTAGGAATTATAACATATAAGGGCTTAGGCTCTTTAGGTTTAGCATTATTGAAATTATTTGTAGCCAAGTGAAGGTTAGCTTGAGTTTCTTTAAGAGGTAGCCCTTGAGGATAACTATAGGGAACTGCATGAAAAGTATTAGGATCTTTGTTGGATGAAGGATTTGTGAAAGATTTGAAAGATTCAGAAGCTTTAAGAAATGTATGGATATTGGAGGAAGTAGGGGATGGAAGGGAATCATCACAAGATAGTGGTCCATCATTAACATAATCTTGCTTGAGATTGTAATCTTTATTTTCAGCATGAGAGTTCTTAAAGGAGAGATTCTTATAGTATTTATGTTTATAATTAGTGTGGTAAGCTTTCTCTTCCTCAAGTGAAGTAGATGTATCATCTAAGTATTGTTCACAAAAATAATCAAAGTCTCTTTCAAAATCAGAATCATATGGATCACCATCATGATCTATCCAATGTGATGACCCATTTCCAGTAAGCATGAGCACACGACAAGGAGGACTCTTAGGAATAGATGTGTCATAGGTATCACTACATTGTCCATCATCATAGTCATCATAGACATCAAAGATGGGTTTGTCACTCTTCATGGAAGAGGTATCACAAGGGCTATCATATTGCTCATCATGGTATGTCTTGAGATGAGGAATAAGACTCTTGGGAGAAGTAGAAGAGGAACGATATTGTGAAGAAGAGGAATGTGCAGACCTAGTGGAGGAAGAAGATTTGGATAATGGGGAATGCAAATAATGTCTAGAAGAGTCATGGTAAGACTTGGAAGATGAGGAAGAATGAGAAGACTTAGAAGATGAAATTTTTTTGGAAGAAGGAGGTCGTGATAGAATCATGTCTATGATCCTAGAAAAGGTGTCTGATTCACTCAATTTTTCTTTTATTTTTGTCATAAATTTATCACCCATGAGATTTTTGGAGGAATAATACTCCTCAAATTGAGAAATGAGTTCGAGATCATCTATTTTCAAGAGAGGTTCCATAGCAAGATAGTTGAAATTCATGGTTGTAGAAGAGGAGGAATCAAGCATGGAAGTGATATAAGAGATGAATAGAAGAAGGTAGACTAGATAATAAGAGGAAAAGAATCAAGAAGACATGAAGAGTTTAGGAAGAAGATGAAGAAACATGAAGGAAGAAGAGAAATGATGAAAATGGGAGACTAGGAAGACATGGGAGATGCGGAAGAAAGAAGACCAAGAGTCATTTTGTGCAAATTAATACCATTTGAGTTCATTTGGATATTGAGCAACATGTCACAACACCTAAGATCTGACCTAGACCGACCAAGGAAGCCTGGAAATGACACAAATCGGTTTCAGATAGCATAAAATAGTAAGACAACAGGATGACTCAGGACAATATCTCACAGAATAGTAGGATGATATAATTTAGCAGGATGATAGTTCGCATGAGACAGTACAACAGAATCTAGGCAGGTAATGCGATAGAGTTTATACTATTCAAGCGATAAAGAATCAAGAATGATGTATCACATGACAATTCTTAGGAGGGTGTGCGATGATATTTTAGTATCGTATGACTCTTGACCAGTGAATGTGAAAAACTCAGTTTTGCAAGCAATTTGGTCAATGTTGTAAGTTGCAAGTATAATTTCTTGGTTTCAAGCATAGTAATATCAGGAAATCGACAAGTTTGTAAATAGTAGGTGATCAAACATGTCATCAAACACTTGCACAAGAGAAAAAGCAACCTTGCCAAGACAAGCAATTGTGATATCAAAATGAAAAATTCTATGAGCACTACCATGATGTTTAATGTTTGAGAACATTTGCATAGGTAGATCACAGTGAGAACACTTCAAACACTTACTAGCCTAGAAGGACAAAGGCTCAATACTTAACAACTTGGCCCACACTTGATGTCCCATTACCTTACACAAAGTGGTTACCCACAATAGATATTGGCTTTTTCATGGAAGTGCCAATGACACAACTAAAGGAACATAGATGGTGAGTAATCTTGGGGTGATCTGGGTTAGTCCACTAGGATCAATCCTTGCACCAAGAAGCTAAGGGGTAAAATAGGGTGGCTTCTATCTATGGTTCATAGTAAGGGCTTCCGTTCGTAATAACCCTCTTGCTCCCTAAAGGGACTCCTTACCTTGCGGCAAGTAATAGACCTCATGGCCACAAGAGTGCCTTAAGCATTCTTGCTCAACATTTTCCTCATGGTCACAATCTCACAAGTACTCACATTAAGTGAAGACAAGTACTATGTCTACCAAGGTTTTGTGTCCTTGATAGCCTTGATTTTATAGTGGGTCAGAGTAGCCGGTGAAAAGCTTGTCCCCACTTGGGTCGTTCCTCTTGATTGCTCAAGAGAAGGTCCGCTAAAGGATTCTAAAACTAAACAAAGAGTGGATCAACCTTTGAGTGTCAAGATTTCTGGTTCACCTCAAGGGTGAAGAGCATATTCTCCTATCTCAAAAATTTCTCCCAAACACACCAAGAAAAGGTTCAATTACCCTCTTTCTTTCAAAATCCAAAGATGGGTCAAGATTTCTATTTCACCACAAGGGTGAAGAGCATACTCTCCTACCACCACAAGATTCCTACAACAAGATATTAAGTACCTATGAAAAGAAACAACTAGTATACGCCGCACTTAAAATAAAAGAAATTAAACAAGCACTTGATTGGTTTTTATGCTTTGGGCAGCCCTGCAAAAATGATTAGTAGCCCTTGTACATTTGGAGCTTTGACATGCATTCTTTTAAGAAAATATTTCAAACAAATGAGAGCACCTACAAGCACAACTTGTTAGCCCTACAAGGGTTAGCACATCAAAATCAAACAAAATTTGCAAATCAAGCTCTATTCTACCACATCAAATTAGAAATCCGGATCAAATAGATCAAATCTTGCAAATAAATGTCAAAAAATTACTCACTGCCAGGCCTGGGCGATAGTTCAATTGTCAGAAGAATCATATGATACTTCTCTGTGTAGTGGTGTGATACTTTATCTCTATGCGATAGTTCATGATACCTGTATGTGACAAAGAACAAAACAACAGTGTGATAGAATCTTCCAAGGCATGCAATACTTTAATTGGTAAAGTATCATACTGGTATACAAGAAACTATCGTATGACACTGGAAAATTGTCGCATGATAATTCTGTCAGAAAAAAATTGAGAGGCGAAACAACAAGAAAATATTGACGAAAATGCATAAAAAGAAGGACAAAACAAGAGTGTTCTACCCCATGGTGGGTGCCAAAAATGTACACACTAAATAGTGCACTTCTCTAAGTCATTACTTCCAAGAGAATCCATGGATTGGAGACCTTGAGAAATCGACCTAGAGCTCCCTAGGCATGGAGTCACAAGGATGTTGATGGTGCTCTCAGCTATGGCTATTAAAGCATGCAACCTTGCTATAAACCATACAATGGGAGATTCAAAGAGACAAGGGAAAGAATTCCAATATCTTCAAGAATCAACAATGAAGATGCAATGCAATGCAACTATGCTAAGAATGAAGATGCAAGTAAGCTATGGAAATGAAAGTATTACAAGCCTTGCTAATTAATCTATGTGAGCTAAGCTAAAGCATAAAGGAAACTAAGCTAGATGCCATGAAAGCTTAAGATAAGAATGCAAGAATGAAGCTAAATGCATGAAGATCTCCAAAAGCTCCAAAGTCTCCAAGAAATCCTGCAGCATAAGATTAGTATTCAAAGTTGGGATCTAGAATGAGAAAAGAGCTCTCCTTTTAAAGGAATTGAAAATGAATGGACCATGGAGATTAAGAGGTAAAAGATTTAATCAAGGGTGGAGCTTGAAAGAGGAGAAATCCATGTGCAAAAATATCCTCCAATGAGAAAATAAGAGTTGACTTTTGTGTCCATATGAGACAAAAAGTGATTTTTCTTTTATTTATAAAATAATAATAATGCTTTATTTGTGCAACTTAGGATAAGAGGAAAAGTGGGGGATTTTTATGTAATAAAAGGGGAGGAAATTCCTCTTAAATAAATAAAGACTTAGGATAAAATGGTTAGCCCATAGAATATAATCAAATAAATGATAGAAATAGGATTTGATCAAGGAAATTGATATAATTGAAAATATTGATTTTTGAAAATATTGATTCAGGGATTTGATAAATTGTTGAATGGGGGCCCAAAGTCTAGGTGACCATTTTAGGGTGCATAAAATACCTTTCTTCCTTGTGCCACACAAATTTTGGCTTTGATTGTAGTTTCTTTCAAAATGCCTAAGTCCCATGAGATGGACTGGCAAAATTCCTTCAACTTCTTTCAAGGTATCTTTTCTCATCTTTATCTTCTGCGATCTTCAAGAGTGACTCAAAATGGTTGTCAAAGTTGTCCAGTGCCATGTTCAAGTTCTCTAAATCATCTTTCCCTTGAAATTTGAGAAGTGTAGGGAGTATTTTATTCATAGTCTCTACTACCCTAGCAATTACCTTGACCTTCTTATCCCCCTTTTGTTCTGATCTTTCCTTTACCTTAGAAAGTGGCATGAAAGATAATCTCATTAGCTCATCTTCATCCATTCTTTCAACATCAATGCTCATTTTTTTGGCCATACTTTCCAACAATAAGGTGGAGGAGGTATCCGGTTCTTGCTTGATCTCAAATCTTACCTCTTCTTCTTTTTCTGCTCCTTTCTCTTCTTCCTACTTTTCCTCTTGATATTTCTCCTTCTCTTGTTCTTTCTCTTCCTATTTTTCTTCTTTATGTTCTTCCTCTTTCTTTTCTTTCTCTTTTACTATCATCGCACTATCTAGATTGTCTTGAAATGGATCATTTACATCAAGTGAAGTGTCTAATGATATAGGCACACCAGGAAAAAATAAGTTTGGTTGCTTGTCAGCTTCATTTGCTCACTCTTTTCTGCTGTCCTAGAGCTTTCTCCCATTCCTAAAGGTGTAGGCTTGGTAACCTTTGGAGGTGAGGTCTTCTCAAGCATGTCGCACATAAGAATTTGGTCCAATGCCTTTTGTGTGTCTTCTATAACCTCATCATACTTCCTTGCCATTATCTTCACAAGTCTGGACTTTGTTCTCAGTAGAGGTTTCAACTCTTTAATGATTCTCTCCCTTTCCTGTATGGAGACTACATGAAACATGTCTTCAATAGCCTTATTTATTATAGTCTCATCCTTTGAATGTGCTAATTATTTTCTTATTTCCAACTTGCTATACAAGTCTTTAGGAATACTGGCCTCAATTAATAACAGATTTTTCTTATAAATTAGCAAGTGCTCAATCACTATATCTTCAATCACTGCTTGATTATCAGAGTCATATCTTTCATAGTACCTATTTAGTGTTATCAAGTTTCCATCTCTAATTATCCTTTTCTACAACATCTTAATATCTGGTTTCCACAAGTCTTGTGGCTTCTTCTTTTCTTCTTTTTCCTCTTTCTTCTTTGTTTCTACTACTACCTTTTTTTTCTTAGGACTGCTTGGTTTGTTAGATCTTGTAGATCTCCTAGGTGTGCTCGCAGGTGCAACTTCTTATGCAATCTTCTTGGGAGAGATTTATAAGTCTATTACATTAGGAGTAGGACTTACCATCTTTTCTAATTTAGAAGGAGGAGGTGCTTCAATTGCCATGCTGGAAGATCCTTTTTTCATATTTGTCCTTACTTCCTTTAGTTGCTCCTTTGTAATTCTTTCCTTCACAGCTATGTCATAAACCATTATCTCTATTTTTCTCTTCCTTGTTCCCTTGTCCTATTCTTCTCTAAATTTTCCAAGTAATTTCCCCATCTTTCTTCAGATGTATCTATCTTAGCTGCTAATACATGTTCAATTTGCATTGTAAGAACCTAAGAACTAACCTCATAACCCATAAGGTAGCACCATTTCTTTCTAAGCTCAATTACTTCAAAGCATATGCAATAAGTTTCAACCATGAAATAGATAGTGTGTTTATATTTATCCACTAACTCCTCAGGTATCCTGTATATCTCCTTCATTTTCCTTTGAAGGATCTTAGTCATTGCAAACAACTCACCATCAACCCAATTATTGGTATGAATTTGGTAGATTTTTGAGATTTGTATACCACTAGGTACACTATCCTTCCATGCTCTAGGGTGCATTCTAAGAAATTTGTGCTCAATGTGGATGTACATGTGGATCAGAAGTGATCCAAACCTAAATGCTTTTGACTTATCTTTCTTGATTATCCTCACATTCTCCAAGAATTATTGCGCTAGGATCTCGCATAGGTTATATTTGGTATTTTCCTTAACCATTTTGTAGGCCATCATGATTACCCCTACTAATACAAAATTAGGTTTGTTGATGTAGTACAAATTATATCCTAGTAGCATTGCTACCAATCTCACATCTTACTGAAAGATTTCATTCACAATTATCACTCTCTTATCCCATTTGGAATGAGTTAGGTTTTTAACTTGTTTTCTATTGTTTTTCTTTGCCACTAGGAGGGATATGATTTTTTCTAACTCAATTATCTCATGAATCAATTGACTACATATCTTAATAGGCTTCTCTCCTATCCAGATGAACTAATCATGGATTCTGCTTAGTATTATTTTGAACCATTCTGTCTCACATAACTCATTTAGAAGGGTTAACTTAATGATAGACTAGTCTTACAAATGTTTAAAATCTTCTTTGATTTTCCCATCTGACTCTATCAGTTCATCTATCTCCCTATAGATCTCTACATCCCCTATGGTCTCATACTTGCAGTGAATGTAAGCCCTAATATCTTCAATATATAACATGTCATATGGGGTTTGCAAAAATGGTCCTTTCGGATCATCCTCACAAGACTTAAATGGTTGCCTCTTAAACTCATATCTTGGCCTATCAATGTCTACATCATAGATCATAGGTGCATCCATAGCTTCTTGAAAGAGTATATGATTTAAATACCTTTAATACGCTAAATTCTAGAACTCTGCTTAAATTGATAATGCAATGTGGATGATAGATGGCTATAGTGCTTCTTAACTCTGATCTTCTTGGTTGTTGGTTATCAAATGGTGAGAAAATGATATGCATTAGGGTTTTTTTTTCATCGCTGGTTGAGTAAGTGCATTAATCACAGTTAGCTCAACTTTGCATACTATCCAGTCAAACATAAAACTCGCGACCATAGGATATGAATCTCCAAGTGTTGTGATCACAAACAAAATCTTCATAGTGTCTGTACACACCATATCTAAGGTCGCATGAGCTTATTCCATATAATTAGGGGTTGGATATAATTTGTTATCTGTATCCAATACTCCTCCTAAGTCCATGCGGCCTTCTAGGTTGATGTAGCAATGTTGACATCAATCGAAGACACAATAGCATCTACTGTCTCTCCCTAAACCAATTCCTTATTGAAATATTTTACCTTCCACACCTTACCATCATCTTCATCTGCTAGTTTACTGAAATGATTCTTGAATTCATCCATGTATCCACCAAGAATTTTACCACTGTCACCAATATTCTTCTTTATAACCATAGGTGGTGGTCCTCTTCTATTTTTTATTCCATTATACCTACAAAAATCCTCTATGTTTCCTAAGTTGTTGCATTTGAAACATGTAGGTGGTCTTCTATCCTGATTAACCTATAGCTTACAATACCTTGCAGTATGCCCAAAGTTATTGCATTTGTAGCATGTGATCTTCACTATTGATTCTTCTCTGATGTAATCTTGTTTATTTCTAGATTGATCAGGTTTCCTACATTCTACCTTTTTGTGTCCATATGCATAAAAACTATGACAATAACTAGTAAAGGGTTTGAAAGGACTGTTACCTCTACAATCTCTTTTCATGTGTTCGAGTTTGTTGCATCTAAAGCATCTACCTATGAAAGGTATGATCTGATCTCTAGGTCTCTCAAGAGTAGGTATTTCTTCATTCTTTGCTTCATGTGATTCATCATTAGTCTTAGAACATTCCCCTTCATTGTATCCAATTCCAGGCATGTCTCCTTTAGGTTTCTGTCTCTCTCTTTGTTCATCAATTTTATTACTTCTCATGTGTAACTTCTCAATGTCTAATTTGGATTGAATGAGTTCACCTTTAATGATTTGATTGTAGTTCTCCAATTCTTGACATTTATTCTTGTAGTGATCAAGTTCAGTCTTCATTTGTCCTATCTGCACATTTGCTTCTTTTAGTGTCTCTTCAACTTTGTATCTTGCATCCTTTTCATGTTGAATTTTTTTAATCATAAGAAGATTAATTTGTTCTTTTTCTTGCTCCAGCTTCTTTAATTAGTCTAATGTATCATTGTCTAAATCCCATTTGATCTTATCCATAAGGTCTTATCTCTGACTTCTTGAAAGTTCAAGAGATTTTCCTTTATTTTCTTAATGAAACGTTATGATCTTCTTAATTTGAATTTCAATTCGCCATTCTCAGCCTTTTCTTTGTCTAGGTCACCAAGTGCTGCTTCAAATCTCTTTTAAAAAATTTATGAATCCATTCTGATCTCCCTTAAGCTTTTAGGCTTTCTCTCCAAGGGCCAATAGCTCTGATACCAATTTTTAGGATTAAGTAATACTGAGAGGGGGGGTGAATTAGTATTACAACACATTCAACCAATTGCAAATAAACCATATCAATACTAAAATGAAAAGAACATAAGCACATAAAACATAACTCATAACACCATTATTTATTTTCAAGGAAACCCTAGCCAAGGGAAAACCCCAGTGGGGATGGTACCCACAACTATGCACTAAAATATGGAATCCCTCTTAGGAGATCTAGCCCTATTAGGAGTTGAGTGTTACATAGTACATTTCCTTGTTAGAGGAATAGAAAACCCTATTAGGGGTATACAAAAACCCTATTAAAGGTATACTGAGCTTACAACTCTTACAATCAAATTCAGTAACAAAAGTGTTCTCCAAGAGTGAACAATACAAGCATCTGCTATGCTTTGATAGTTCTAGTTCTAGTTCTATCAATCTCTGATCTTGCATCTACTATTAGTCATCATTGATATCCCAAATTTGCATCCATCATACATATAAGTATATCACACTTATCACTTCCATAAAACACTCTATACTTATATCAATTCCACCATCCAATTAGCTCTCAAATACACCAAAAAACATTATAATTACTTATAAAAATAATAAATACAAAGTCGATGATCTTGTATTACCAAAGTGTCAGCAATATACAACATTTATCTGATTTAGAACATTACCATTCCATCTCGCCTTCTCTTAATCATCGTGACTATTCATATGCCCTATTTCACTGTTCCTCTATCTTCACATACCTTCATAACACTGTAACTTACTGATATCAAAACCAAAACATATGTGAACTTAACTAAAGATCATACCTATCACAATATGTGTTCCTCTAAGTTTGCAAGCCATGATATATTATATATCACCTTCGCTGACCAAAAGAGTTGACACATTGACAGGGAAGGTATAGGAAGAATCAGAGTTAATTGAGACTACTTAAACCCACAAACATGCCCTGCGAAGTGTTATACAAGGAAGCAATATGAAAACCACATGAAATCAGTGAAAACATAATGGATATGAGACAAGAAAATGCTAACAAAACTGGTGCAATTATATTGAATCTTTCAACATGCCCAATTGTGAGGCCTTCAGGGTTTCAACCTTATACAATGAATTATGAAATCAGAATTACATTTCACACTCAAAATTCTTTTATACTATCCTCTAACTAGAAATCCCTTCCTACATCAACCCAAGCTCCAAAAATATAGCTAGCAAAGCCACAAGTCAGCCAATCAGGCATTTAATTACATTATAGGTCCACTTAGGAGGAGAAACCAAAACTAAAGCAAGAAATTAAAAAACATGATGCACCATCACATTTAGGTCCACACATGATCTAAGAACATATCCTAAACTTCACAAGATCCAATTCCCTCACATGGAACCACTCAAGATGAAATACCACACGTTTCATGCGAAATTGGTGGTGAATCGATGCCCGAGGAAAATAGCGATAACTTCCAGGTCCAAATGAATTAGGATGTGCACTCTTAGGAGAATGCTCAATAATAGGTCCAAAACACCATATTAACTTCACAAATAAAGAAACCAACATCAACAATGGCTACAAAACAAACACCAGACAGGTACATGAAAACATGAAATATTTTTGGTGATGCAAGATTGCTCAAAGGCCCAAGATGCTCCTACATCAGACACCTGGGGTAAATAAAGAATTCATGTCCACATCAATCACTACTCATATTATGACCTAAATCATAAAGATCCAAGTTATCCTATGTAATCCATGAATTATCTTCAACTGGCTTATCTTTCCACTGAACTAGGTATTGCATGTAGTCTTTTCCTCTTGTACTCTTGCTTACTCTGTTATTCAAGATCTTCTCAATGCTGTCTCTATTCTTCTTAGGATAATCCAGATCATCTCCCATCTCATCAATTGATTCAAAGTACTCAAAGATATCAATAACATTGAATATAGGTGATATGTCCACGTCCTCAGGTAATTCCACTTCATAAGCATTTCCACTGTCAAACTTCTCAAAATCTTACAAGGTCCAAATTTCTTCATTTTCAACTTGTTGTAGGTACCAACTAGAAATCTATTCTTCTTCAAATGAATCATAACCTCATCTCCAACTTAAAAATATTTATGTTTCCTTCTCTTATCTTCTCTCTATTTATATTTCAGATTACTGTCTTCCAAATTCTTTTTGACTTCATCATTAAAAGTTCTCATGTATACTACAAAATCCTCAGCTTCAAAACTTCTTCTTGTCTCAATAAGTAAATCTCTCAACTCTGTGGTTCCCTTAGGATGAAATCTAGTAACAATCTCAAATGGTGTCCTCTTAGTACTTGTACTCATAGAATTATTATATGCAAACTCTGCTTGTGCCAAAACTAAATCCCAATTAGCAGGCTTATCTCCAACTAAACATCTCAACAAGTTTCCCAAACTTATGTTCACATCTTCAATCTGTCCATTTGTCTAAGGGTGCAGTGTAGAACTAAAATTCAATTTTGTATTTATCTTCTTCTAAAGTGTTCTCCAAAAGTAACCAGTAAACTTAGTATCTCTTTTTGAAACAATAGTTTTTGGAAAACCATGCAATCTTACCACTTCCTTGAAGAATAATTTAGCTATATGTAATGCATCAGATGTCTTCTTACAAGGTATGAAATGAGCCATATTTGAAAATATGTCAACCACTACCAAAATGGAATCATTACCTCTCCGTGTTCTAGGAAATCCAAGAACAAAGTCCATACTCACATCTTCCCAAGGTCTATCAAGTACAGGCAAAGGTGTATACAATCCCACATTCTGACTAGTTCCTTTTTCTACTTGACAAATTTTTCAACCTCTAACCATTCTCTGTACATCTCTCTAAATCTGTGGCCAAAAGTATCTTTCTAAAATCAGTTTCACAGTCTTATCAATCCCAAGATGTCCAGAAAGTCCACCACTATGTTTCTCCTTTATTATATTCTCTCTCATAGATCCTCTAGGTATGTACAACTAAACTTCTTTAAACAACATGTCTTCTTAAATGAAATATAATCAGTCCACTTTTCACTCATTGTTTGTTCCTTACAAGCTTTCCAAGGTTCTGCAAAATCAAGGTCAGTTTCATACAAACACTTCAAATCATCAAAACCAAGTACCTCAACTTTCATCTCTATCAACAAACTTCTTCTTCGGCTCAAGGCATCATCAACCTTATTTAACTATCCACTCTTATGCTTCAATGAAAAAGAAAAATTCTGCAAGAACTCAACCCACTTCATATGTCTGTAATTCAATTTATTCTAACTTCCCATATACTACAAAGCTTTATGGTCAGTATACAACACAAAATCTTTAGGCATCAAATAATGTCTCCATTTCTTCAAAGATTGAACAATAGCATAGAATTCTTGGTCATAAATTGAATATTTTCTGTTAGCATCATTCAACTTTTTACTAAAGAAATCTATAGGTCTTCCTTCTTGACTCAAAATAGATCCAATTGTACTTCCACTAGCATCACATTCAACTTGAAAAACTTTACTAAAATCAAGCAAAGCAAGTCTAGGTAATTCTACAATTCTATGTTTCAAAACTCTTTTGTGCTCCATGTGTCCATTTGAAATCCCTTTTATCTCCTCTCATAGTTTCAGTCATAGCATTACAAATAGAACTAAAATTTATGATGAACTTCCTATAAAAACTTTCTAGATCCATGAAATTATCTTACCTCTCCAACATTCTATGGTGTAGGCCAATCAAGTATAACTCTCACTTTCTCAGGGTCCATCTTCAATCCATCAGCTAAAATTACAAAACCAAGGTACACAATCACAAACTTACCCAAGAATCTTTTCAAAACTTCATTCATTAGCCTCATGAAAGTATTATTTGCATTAGTTAGACCAAAAGGCATAACCAACCATTCATACAAACCTTCATTAGTCTTAAAAGTAGTTTTCCACTCATCCCCTTCTCTAATCCTAATCTGATGATATCCACTTTTCAAATCAATCTTTATGAAATACTTTGCTCCACTCAAACTATCCATTATGTCATCCATCCTAGGCAAAGGAAATCTATACTTTACTATTATCTTGTTTATAGCTCTAGAATCAGTGCACATTCTCCATTATCCATTCTTTTTCGGTGCTAACACAACAGGTACTGCACAAGGACTCAAACTTTCCCTAATCAAACCTCTCTCTAGAAATTCTTGCAATTGTCTATTCAACTCAATCTTTTCATCAGGTGTCAACCTATGTGGTGCTTTATTAGGCAAACTAGCTCCAGGTATCAAATCCATATAGTGACTTATACTTCTCATAGGTGGTAAACCATCGAGTACATTATCAGAAATGATTTCATGAAATTCATTCAACAAAGGTTTAACCTTAGGTGCATGTTCTAACTAATCTTGTTTCTTAGTTTTCCTTGGAATTAAAGAAAAACAAACATTCTATTCTTTCAATTCTCTTACAAACTTTTTACCATCAACCAAGAATACTCTGACTATAGTATAGTGACCTTCATCAAACTTCTCTACTAAAGGCATTAACACTTGTTTCTTTCCATCCATCCAAAAAGTATATTGATTCAATCTACCATCATGCAAACTTTCCTATCATATTGCTAAGGTCTACCCAAAAGAATATGACAACAATCCAAAGGCATGATATCACACAAGACTTCATCATGATAACTTCCAATTTTGAATTTAACAAGGCATTGTTCACTTACAAGTATTGTATGCTCCTTCTAGATCCAAGCAATATGGTAAGACTTAGGATGTCTCAATCTTTGCAACTACAATTTGTCAACTAGCTCTTCAAATGCCAAATTATCAGAACTTCCACTATCAATGATTACTTTGCAACATTTATTAGTGATCTTACATTTGGTTTTGAACAAAATTTTCCTCAGAATAGGTTCCTCATCAAATTCTTCATTACACAAGATCCTTCTTAACATCAAGTTTTCACCATGTTCAGGTTCATTAGACATTTCCTCAACTTCTTCACAAGCCAAATTATTTCTGCCATTACCTCTAGTCTTCTTTCTAGAGTTTGTACATTCAAAAGCTCTATGTCCTTCTTCACCACATTTGTAACAAGTACCTTTAAACCAAGATTTATCTTCTCTTTTCCCATTATTGTTATTCCTATAGTAACCAGTATAGCTACCTCTAGAGTAGTTACCCCTTTTACCAGCAGGTTCATTTTTCCATCCTTTATCTTGCACTGCATTGTCAAATCTACTACTTTCTCCATAAGATCTACCTCCACTTCTCTGAAATCTACCACCTCTTCCTCTTTGTCTTTTTTCATGTCTTTTTGTCAATCACTCTTCTACCTTCAAAGAAAATTGGTATGCTTCTTCCACACTATCTATTTTAACATAGCTGATCTCATCTTGAATCGATGTCCTTAGGCCATTCAGATATCTAGCCACCTTCTCAACTTCATCATCCACATGTCCAGATCTGATATCCAATTTGTAAAATTACTCACTATATTCTTTCACTGTCACGTCCTTTTGTCTCAAATTTTTCATTTTTCTTATCAAACTAACTTGGTAATCAGCTGAAAGAAACTTCTTCTTCATCTTTCCAAGAATTTTCATCCATGTCTTGATCTTTTCTTTTCCTCTCTTCTATCTCTCAGTTTTCAAATGATCCCACCAAAGAGATGCATGACCTTTCAACTTTTTGACTTCTATCTTAACCTTATTATTATCAGGAGTACCTTCATACTCAAAGTATTTATCCATCTTAGAGATCCAATCCAAAAGTGCATCATTCTCAAGTCTTCCATCATAGCAAGCAAATTCAACTACAGGTCTAGAGTTAGACTTAGACAAAACTCTCAAGATTCTTTCCTCATCCTATTCAACTTCAGGTTTAGGATTAGGTTCTACCTCTTCTTCATCACTAACATATTCAAGATGTGTGCCTCTTCTCTGGGTTGTCTCTATAGCTTCAAGCCTAGTTGCAGTCTTCCTCAACATATCCATGATAGAATTATCATTTCCTCTACCATGAACCATCTTGACAATCAGGTTCCAGAAAGATCATAACCTTCTGCAAGTTATAGGTTAGATCTCAGATCTACCAACTTACAACCAATCCAATAAGGTTCTCCATGATCTAATCCACAAGAAATCACTCACTCTGATACCACTTGATGCATGGGAAGGGAAGGTACATGAATAATCAGAGTTAATTGAGACTGCTTAAACCCACACACATGCACTGCGAAGAGTTACACATGGAAGCAATATGAAAACCACATGAAATCAATGAAAACATAATGGATATGAGACAAGAAACTACTAACAACATTGGTGCAATTATATTGAATCTTTCAACATGCCCAACTGTGAGGCCTTCTGGGTTTCGGCCTTATACAATGAATTATGAAATTAAAATCACATCTCGCACTCAATCTTCTTTTCTACCATCCTCTAACTAGAACTCCCTTCCTACATCAACCCAAGCTCCAAATATATATCCAACAAAGCCACAAGTCGGCTAGTCATGCACTTAATTACATTATAGGTCCACTTAGGAGGAGAAACCAAAAATAAAGCAATAAATAAAAAAACACGATGTGCCATCACATTTAGGTCGACACATGATCCAAGAACATATCCTAAACTTTTCAAGATCCAATTCCCTCACACAGAACCGTGCAAGATGAAATACCACATATTTCATGCAAAACTGGAGGTGAATTGATGCCTGAGGAAAATGATGATAACATCTAGGTCCAAATGAATTAGGATGTGTGCTCTTAGGAGAATGCTCAAGAATAGGTCCAAAACACCGTATTAATTTTGCAAGGCAAGAAATCAACATCAGCAATGACTACAAAATAAACACCAGATAGGTACAGGAAAACATGAAATATTTTTGGTGATGCAAGATTGCTCAAAGACCCAAGATGCTCCTGCATCAACAGTACTAAAGTATACTGTAACTCTAATTCTATACTTAGTCACTTTCATGACTGTGTCTCCAATACTTATACTCACTTCATGTGATCACTACAACATAAGTTTTTCCATAAATGACAACCCTCAAGTGATCCATAGTGCTCTCAAAACATCACTTTCCAACAGGATAATATTGTCTCTTCTATGCTCATAACCTTGGTGGGATAGTTCCTTTCTATTCAACCAACCATTGATATGGTCAGACACTGGACTAACACTCACTGGAAGTTAAAGGAAAGTGTAGAAATTTTGGCCATGTTTGGAGCATTGTTCTCATTTAAACTCATGGTGGAGGAAGATCTCATATATGTCCTTGTGTGGTTGTGGGTGTATGGGAATAATATATTGGCACTTTCTAAGTGGAATCCTGGCTTTGAACCTCTGGTGAGCTCAATAGGATGGCTCCATTCAGGGTTCATCTTCCAAGTCTCCTATTGGAGTTTTGGGATGAGAAGACATTCCGATGGGTTCACAACCATTTTGGACATTATGTTATTGGATTTGAAATTACATTGAACAATTCCATGCTAGTCTATGCTCACTTCTATGTTAATTTTTCTATTAACAAGTCCCTCCCTAATTTCATTACTCTAAAATCCAAGTGGGTAAAATGAATCAAGCTCTTGTCCATGAGAATGGGACATTGTTCTTCTATTGTTGTGCCAAACATGGTCATGTTGTAGTGGATTGAAAGGGCCTAGCCTTGAAGGAGCCTAAATTGAACAAGAATACGTTGTCCCCTTGTCGATCATAGGATGAGATACAAATAGTTCCAAAACTGCTGGTGTGGGAGGATTACCCTTTTATGGATGGTCTTTTAGAGTTGAAGCAATAACCAAAGCCCAAAGATAATGATGCAAGGGAGGATGGTGGTAGAGGCCAAAAGCACACCCTTACCAGATCCACCTTGTAGAGATCACATGTAGAAGCAATAAACACACAAGTGAGAGAGAGAATTAAGAACACTTCATATATTTATTCCAATTGATTCATACATACCAGGCTATAAGGCCTTTCTAGTTTAGACCAAATATTACAATCAAGTACATAAGTCCTCCAACATGAGAGGATCTGTAGCAATCTTCCAAAATTCTATCTTCTATCTACTAACTAAAACTTCTTCTAAAACTACAACCAAAGATAATATTATATACAAGAGGCTACCAAACAAGTCGGCCTTCAGATCCACCATCAATGGAAGGAATGACCAAATCTAGGTCTACATGCTTCCCAATGATGGATACCAGCATTAAATCCTTGATCAAATTTAATTGCAAGAGTTGGCCTCAACAAGAAACTAAAACAAACAACTTGGTAAGCAAAGATAATTGAGTACCAAATGAGCATCACTGAGCACCAGGGGAATTCACCGAGCACTAGAGAGATAACCGACCAACCCGAGTAAAAAAATGAAACCGAGCAACACCAAACCAACTCGGTCAAAGAAGGAACCGAGCAACACATGAAAATGCAAACATGTTTTTGGTGACACAGGATTGCCAAGGACCTGAGATGCTCCTACACCAGACACCTGGGGTTATTTGAAAATGATTCTCCAGAATCATGAAATAGGTATGATCTGAGATGAATCCAACTCAGATTGTGAAATCCATGAACTTTCTTCAATCGATCTATTCTTCCACTTTACCAGATATTCCATATATTATTTTCCTCTTGTACTTCTACCAAGTCTTTGCTCCAAAATCTACTCAACTTCTTATGTCTGTTTCTTAGGATAATCATTTGGTACTGTCATTTATTCATTTGACTCATGATACTCATACAAATCAACAATGTTTAATATAGGTTATATATCCATGTCATTAGGTAACTCAATTTCATAAGCATTTCCACTGTCAAATTTCCTCAAAATCTTACAAGGACCAAGCTTCTTCATTTTCAACTTCCCATATGTTCCAACAGGAAATATGCCTTTCTTCAAATGAACCATTACTTCATCACCAACCTCAAAAGTCTTATGTCTTCTTGATTTATCAACTCTGTCTTTGCATTTCTGATTACTCATTTCTAGCTTATGTTTCACATCTTCATGCATTGTCTTCATCTACTCAACAAACTTTACTCCTTTAGCACTTCTCTTTTCATCAACAATATCCCTCAAATTTGATATACCTCTTAGTTGTATGCCATCTACAATCCCAAAAGGTGTTTTTCCAGTACTCCTATTCACTGAATTATTGTATGCAAACTTTGCTTGTGCCAACACAGAATCCCAATTACTTGGTGTGTCTCCAACTAAACATCTCAAAAGATTACCCAAGCTTATGTTCACGACTTTTGTCTGTCCATCGGTCTGTGGGTGAAATGTAGAACTATATTTCAACTCAGTGCCAAACTTTCTCCAAAGGGTCTTCCAAAAGTATCCAACAAATTTAATATCTCGGTCAAAGATAATACTCCTCGGTAATCCATGCATTCTAATAATCTCCTTAAAGAAAAGATCTGCTATATGTACTGCATCTGATATCTTTCTACAAGGTATAAAATGTTCCATTTTAGAAAATCTATCCATAACAAAAAATATAGAATCATTACCTCTTATTGTCTTCGATAAGCCAAGGAAAAAATCCATACTAATATCAATCCAAGGTTTCCTAGGAACATAAATTAGTGTATAACTCCAGTATTCTGACTTACTCCTTTTGCAACTTGACAAATTCCACAAGTTTTCACAAATTTCTGAACATCCTTATACAACTGTGGCCAAAAGTATTTCTCCTTAAGAAAATTCAATGTCTTATCAATACCAAAATGTTTAGCCAAACCACTACTATGTTTCTCTTTTATCAAATTAGTTCTCATTGATCCTCTCAGTATACACAACTAAATGCCTTTAAACAACATACCTCCTTGAATAAAATATTCTTCCCATTTAGTACTTGGTTGATCTTGAATAGGTGCTCTACACTTTCTCCACGGATCAGAAAAATCAAGATCAAATTCATAAGAATCTCTCATGTCATCAAAGACAAGAAAGTCAATTTTCATCTCGCTCATCAAAGATCTATTAGGAATGGGAAAACTGAGTGGGGGGGGGGGCAGTGAATCAGTGTTCACTATATTTAATCTTTTTACTTTACTCTTGAAACTTAACTTGAATGCTTAAGTACTGAATTGAACATCAACATAAACAAGATACATTAACACAATACATAACACCAATATGGTTACAGGGAAACCCAAATAGGTAAAAAACCCAATGGGAATTGACACCCACTAATAACTGCACTAGTGTCTTATGATCCTTGTTAGAAGATCTGCAACCCTGTTAGGAGTTGTTCTTTACAATGCTTTTAGTATAGTGACCTTGTCAAGGGTTGGACCCTATTAGGATTCTTTTATAATAAACTTGTTAGGGGTGGGGACACACTATCCTAGAGCTCACTTCTCAAGTGGTGAAGGCTACAACCTTCTGATCTTAGATACACACTATATCTGCTGGATGAACTGGTACTATGACACTACTTGGCTGATTAGTTCCTTTGATGTGCTAATGCTTTGACCTCTTGAAAATCTCTAATACATTATTACTACTCTTCACACACTTCTTCTCTTCTTATCTTATCTCTATTTCAACTTCCATACTTTATTAGAAAGGCACATCTAATATTTATATGTGCTACCAAAACAATTAACTAGGTCGGCCTATAACCGATTACATACAATGCTTCCAAGTGAATTGGCTTAAGCGTGTTTAGAAAAAAACATAATTAAATGTCTACAAATTAATTAAAATAGGTGCATAGCCTTTAAAAAACAATAATATCATCGCTAATCAAATTACCAATAGTCGACTGCATATTTTGTTCTGTTCTGGCATTCACTATTTGTGCTACTTCAACTGTCTATATCTTTGCCATACTGTATCTTCTAATCATGTGATCTTAGAATTAGCATGAATACACTCTTACCAAATTATCTTCTAGGGTGCATACCAAAATTCTATCGTACACACGTGCGCTGATGCTCTGATCTACTGGTGCTCTGTTAACTATCCAGTCTCCTATACTTAAACAAATTTTGATCTTCTGATAATGTGCACTGACTCCAAAACACTATACGACTTTGTTTCCATAATGAAAACACTAAATTTAGTCATATACAATAGTGTAGTCAACTTGTCAACAATCACCCCCTTTGTCATTAATGGCAACAAAGGAATATGGAAAAGTTACTAACTGTACGCTTATATAAAAACTCTTTAACATAGTCTAACTTATATCTCCCTTATAATCTTTACTATGCATCTTCTTTACATATATATAAGACTCCATATTATATACAATACTCCCCCTTTGACATTAATCACAAAGGTGCTCCAAAAATGTATCGACAAGTACTTACAAAGTTAGGACATCTAGATATGCAATCTACAAATTTTGGATCTCTTGTTTCCAGAATGCTATCAGTGCATTAACAATCTGTAGATGGGCGCATAAGGCATATTGGAGCTTCTCCATCTTCTCCAAGTTTTTATTAGGACCTTGATCATATGTCACCATAGTGGCATTGATCTGTTTGATGTTCTGATTTAGAATATCTAGAGAGGGCACAAGAGCATTTCTGAGCCGTGTCTGTCTTGCCCTTATCTTAGACATCTCTTTCTCTGCCTTTTCTATCTTGTCTATTTGCCCCTGGTATACATTGTTGCACATGTTCACATCAGTGGAGGGGTCTTCTATTGATTTCCTTACATTGTCAATCATTACTTCTGCCTCTTGGTTTCTCTTGTAATGATCACTAGTTAGCTTATCTTGATTCATACAATTTGCAATGATCTTCCTTCCCTTTGCAGAAAATTCCTTCAAAGATGCTTGACCAAACTTTAATGAACTTAGGTCAAGTCCAAAGTTACTAACCAATTCACTCAATCTCTTTTTCATGTATTTCTCTTCTACTACTTGAGATGTAGATTCTTCCAAGCTACATAAGTTAGTCTTGAAGGCTGTAAGGATGGTGCTAACATCATCAATTGTATGCAATTTAGACACTTTCTTGTCTGAAGGCAATAGGTTGTTCAGAATGTTGATTGATTCAAAAAACAAAGGGTTCCTCATTACTTGTTTCTCTTTTTATTTTTCCATAGGTAAGACACTAATCTTGATCATGTCTTCTTCTCCCCAAGGGTCCAAACTAGTGGTGCCTGGTGTCAATCTTGAAAACAATGATACTGAGGGTAATGGAGTGATAGGAGTGCTATCCATCACTTCTTGCTTTACTTTAATTGGAATTTAAATAGATGGCTCATCTATTGGTTCACTTCCTTTTACCTCTTCTTCTCCTATCTCTTCTTCCTTTTCTTCCTCTTTTTTTGTCTCTTTTTTTGTCTCCTTCTCTTCTTCTTCACCTGTTAGATCTTCTATTAGTACTTCTTCTTGTAGCTTGGGTGAATTGTTACCGCATAGAGTTTCAACCTCTTATGTTCTCACAAAGGCTTCCTCAAACTTATCCAAGTCATTGTCTATGGCGGCCATTGCTAACTCCACATTATCAATAAAGATAGTATCATATTTTTGTGTCTATCATGGGTGTGAACTTCTCTGCCTCTGTAGGTACTTCAACTATAGGTACTGAGTCTTAGGACTTGTAACTTGTACATTTGTGGTCTCTGACACCTTTGCAACCTGGGAGGGCACTTGTATTGTGGGCACAATAGGTGGATACATATGTCTATTCAGGAAAACTTTCTCAAAAGATTTCTCAGTCTCTTTGGCTATCAACTCAAAGTTCTTATCCATTAAGTGTAGTGTTCTCAACTTTGTTCTTAGGCGCGGCTTCACTAGATCTAACAATAGTGTTTTCTCTTCTAAGGAACACATTGGTAGGCTTTCATCTAGAATCTTTTCCCATATTCTAAGATCTTGTTCAATAGCCTGTTTCTTCAAGGATTCCATGATATTCCAAACACTGTCCGGGATGACTGTCTTAAGTTCCAAGATTATTTTCTTGAACTTAATCATATGTTTTATGATCATGCCATGAATCTTTGATTTGTCAATTTCACTGTACTTCTCATAAAACTTCCCTATCTAATCCAATCTACCTTCATCAACAATCCTTGTTCTCAAAACTTTAAGACTAGGTCTGAAACCTACCTCTAGAGGTGCTTGAGCATTTTTCTTACTTCTCATTGCTCACGAGGATGGGTGACTAATGATGGGTTCCTTCTTCATTTTGGCCATTGCCTTATACTTAGGAGGGGATGATAGATCAATTGTCACTTTGGGCACAGGATAAATAACATTTGTTTTACCCTGTTTATCTTTGGATCTTCAGTTTTCTCAATCTTGAATTTCTTCAGTTTAGGATCATTAGTTTTTGCTTCCATTATGGATGCGCTCTCAATCTCCAATGCTATCTTTTCTTCCCTTTCTTTGTCTAGGTCTACCTGAGTTACCCCATAAATTTTGATTATCTCAGAAGTAATCTTTGATGCTTTCCTTTTTGTTGCTGCACTGTTAAGAACTGCATCAACTTCTCTTGTCTTCTTTTCATAAGTCCCCCACCTAGGTTCATTAGGGTCCTTAGGCACTAATAGTAGTACTTGTGCATAGGCTTCCAAGATTGGTTCCTCAACTTCATACCCAAGTGGATGGATCCACTTTGTTCTTGGCTCAACTGCTTCCATGCAAGTTATATCAGTTTCTACCATAAAGAAAATGTTGTCCTTGTATTTCTCAATAATACTTTCTGGTATCATGTACCTCATCTGCATTTTGACCCGAATGTCTTCAATTCTAGCGTTATGTAATCCTTCAATGTGCTCTCAATAGATGCCTTGAGAGATATTTGAGGCATTGTAGGCATACTCTTGTCTAAGTGCAAATTTGAGACCTTTCCAACTATATGGAGATACATGTAGATGATTAAAGACCCAAACCTAAATATTTTGGTCTTATCATGTTTGATGGATCTAATGTTATCAATTAGTTGTGTGCACAAGATCTCGCATAGATTTAAGTCACCATTTTCTCTGACAAGTCTTATTATTGCAAGAATAGTGGCCGTGAACACACTATTCACCCTATTGGTGTGCTGAAACCGATAACCTAATATCATGGACATCAATTTTATGTCTTTCTCCTCTATAGGATCAATTTTTATTCCACACCTATCACTTCTTGACTTACATGCCTATTCTACTAGTTTTCTCACATCCTTTCTTGCTAGAAGAATGATGCCTTTCTTAGAGAGGCCTGTCATCTCATGAATGAGATCTCCTATGATTCTTACTAGGAATTCACCTATCCAACATAGGTCATCATGATTTATTCTTAACAGGATCTTGATCCACTTTGATTCAAAGAATTCATATGTCGTAGCATACTCAACAATGGGATGGTCTTCTAGATGTGTGAACTCATCTAGGAAGGTTTTGTCTAGCTTTATCATAGTTTCAATGTGCGCTCTAATCCTATCAAGTCCTACTGGTTCCTTCTTATAGTAAATGTATGCATGGATGTCTTCAACATGCATGACACCTATAGGGGTTCTGGAGAATGCACCTTCTAAGTCATCTAGGGTAGACTTGAATGGATGTCTCTTGAAAACATATCTTTTCCTCTCCACAATATCAAAAATAATAGGTGTAGCCATAACTTACTTGTTTATCACTTCAAATAGGTTTCCAAGAACTTTTGAATCACCGCAATAGATTAGGGCTTTGCAATCAATAAAACACACTCTTTCATTGATGAACTGAGCTTCAATAATTAACAAACAATTGCTAGGGATTCTATGATCTCCAATCACTCTAATTCAAATGCAATGAGTGATCTGCAAGTCTCTGTGTACTTTAAAGTGAAAATTCTACCATTAATGCATGCCGCGTAACCAGAATTTGACTTATATTTTTTGACTTCCATCCTATAATTGATCAAGAAGTGCGCTCTTATACATAGCATCATATTGTCTCCAAGATGTTAAATCCATAGACACATACTCTAAGGGTGAGTGTACAAGCCACGTAGGGGTCTAGAGCTGAATTAGCTCACCCTATGACCCTGAGGGTCATTCATCCAGATGTAGAGGGTGCATCCACTACGGATGCATCCAATACATATGCATCAACCTTATCCTTCTTTTTCTCTGACCAAATCAAGCTCGCATCTTCTGAAGCTTTCACAAACTTGACTTCTCCTTCGGTATCTAATATTGATTCTTTTGGATTTTTAGGGCTTTCCTGACTTTGCATTTTTGATCTACAAAACTTTGAGATGTGTCCAACCTTGTTACAAGAGTGACAAATAACTAGAGGCCTTAAATTCCTCGGCGCACTGATATGGGTTACCATTTTACACTATCTAGCTGAGAGACCATTATAATTACATGTCTGACATGTAATACTATGAGAAATTCTTGCATTTGTTTGATTCTAATTTCTCTGATTATGCTGAGTCTTGTTCTTTTGACTTGTTCTACAATTCATAGCTCTATGACCAAATTTATTGCATGAATAACAGTAACCATTAAAAGGTCTTACCTCTTTACAATTCCTTGCTATATGTCCATGCTTGTTACATGCATAACAAGTTTGGTCTATTGGCTTGTGCTCATCCTTAGATGGTTCAATACTATCTTTAGTCTGATTTCCACTCTCCTTAGCATCTATGGTGTCTTCTAGTGTTTTCATCCTTGCTCACATGTCATCAATCTAATTTAGTGCTTCATTGAATCCAATGTTGCTGGTATCTCCTTTAAGCTTTTGAGCATATAACTGAGATTCTATCAGATCCTTGCTTGTGTGTAATTTATCAATGTGATTCTTTGCTTCAATCAATTCAGATTCTAACTTTTCTTTGTTGTTTCTTAGCTCCAAGATTTCCATGTTTTCTTGCCTCAATTCTTCATTCAGTTGAAGGTTCTCTTTGATCTGTTCATCATAAATTTCTTGATTGTTAGTTAACTTTTCATCCAGCTCTTCAATCTGATCTTTCAGAGATGTGTTCTCTTGATCATTTAGCTTTTTGACCATCTTCCCTAAATCAATTTTTGAACAATCTTTCAAGTCTTTTCTTAGTCTTTTGATGACTTCTTGAGAATCACTGACTTTTTCTTGTAGTTCTTCAATTTCTTTTTCAGATCTATCAAGGTCTTCAAGAGAAGCTTCAAGATTCTTTTTTAGATGTTTCATTTCTCCCTTATCTATGATCACCTCAAGTGGTTAAACTTCTTTGTTGAGGACCAGAGCTTTGATACCAATTTTTAGGAATGGGAACACTGAGAGGGGGGGGGGGGGTGAATCAGTGTCCACTGTATTTAATCTTTTTACTTTACTCTTGAAACTTAACTTGAATGCTTAAGTATTGAATTGAACATCAACATAAACAAGATACATAAACACAACACATAAAACCAATATGGTTACAGGGAAACCCAAATAGGTAAAAACCCTGGTGGGAATTGACACCCACTAAGAAATGCACTAGTGTCTTATGATCCTTGTTAGAAGATCTGCAACCCTGTTAGGAGTTGTTCTTTACAATGTTTTTAGTACAGTGACCTTGTCAAGGGTTGGACCCTATTAGGAGTCTTTTACAATAACCCTATTAGAGGTGGGGACACACTATCCTAGAGCTCACTGCTCAAGTCATGAAGGCTACAACCTTCTAATCTTAGATACACACTATATCTGCTGGATGAACTAGTACTATGACACTGCTTGTTTGATTAGTTCCTTTGATGCGCTGATGCTTTGACCTCTTGAAAATATCTAATACATTCTTACTACTCTTTGCACACTTCTTCTCTACTTATCTTATCTCTATTTCAACTTCCATACTTTATTACAAAGGTGCATCTAATATTTATATATGCTACCAAAACAATTAACTAGGTCAGCCTATAACCGATTACATACAATGCTTCCAAGTGAATTGGCTTAAGAGTGTTTACAAAAAAACATAATTACATGTCTACAACTTAATTACAATAGGCACATAGCCTTTAAAAAACAATAATATCATCACTAATCAAATTACCAATAGTCGGCTGCATATTTTGTTCTGTTCTGGCATTCACTGTCCGTGCTACTTCAACTATCTGTATCTTTTCCATACTATATCTTCTGATCATGAGGTCTTAGACTTAGCATGAATACATTATTACCAACTTATCTTCTAGGGAACATACCAAAATTCTATCGTATGCATGTGCGCTGATGCTCTAATCTACTGGTGCTCTGTTAACTATCTAGTCTCCTATACTTAACCAAATTTTGATCTTCTGATAATGTGTGCTGACTCCAAAACACTATATGAATTTTTTGCCATAATGAAAAAGCTAAATCTAGTCATATACAATAGTGTAGTCAAATTTTCAACAAGATCTTCTTCTACTTAATGCATCTGCAGCTCGGTTAGTGACTCCACTCTTATGCTTTATAAAAAATGTATAACTTTGCAAATACTCAATCCATTTCATTAGTCTCTGATTCAACTTATTCTGACTACCCAAATATTGTACATATTTATGATCAGTATACAACACAAATTCACTTGGTATCAAATAATGTCTCTGTTTCTTCAAGGCTTGAATAATAGCATAGAATTCTTGATCATACACATAATATTTCCTTTTTGCATAATTCAACTTTTCACTAAAGAAAACAATAGGTTTACCTTCTTGAATCAACACAACTCCTATTGCACTTCCACTTGCATCACATTCCACTTTAAATACCTTATTGAAATTAGGCAATGCCAAAATAAGCAATTCAACAACCTTTTGCTTCAGAGTCTCAAAACTTTTATCATCTCCATGTGTCCACTTGAATTATCTTTTATCTCCTCTCATAGTCTCAGTCATACCATTACATATTGAACTAAAATTCCTAATGAACTTTGAGTAAAAAATTTCAAAACCATGAAATGATCTTACCTCACTAGAATTCTCAGGTGTAGGCCAATTCAGAATAGCTTCAACCTTTTCAGGGTCCATTTTCAAACCATCAACTGAAATCACAAATCTCAAATACACAATTTCCTCTTTCATGAATGAACACTTTTTCAGGTTTAACAACAACTTTTCTTCTTTCAACCTCTATAGTACTTGTTTAACATGAAAAAAATTCTCTACTCTGGTCTTACTGAATATTAGAATATCATCTAGGTATACAATCACAAACTTTCCTAATAAATTCTTCAAAACTTCATTCATCAACCTCATAAAAGTACTTTGTGCATTAGTTAAACCAAAATGCATAACCGACCACTCATACAAACCTTTTTTTTCTTAAAAGAGGTCTTCCACTCATCACCTTCTCTAATTTTGATCTAATGATACTCACTTTTCAAATCAATTTTGGTAAAATACTTTGCTCTAGTCAAACTATCCATTATGTCATCCATTCTCAGTATAGGAAACCTACATTTCACTATTATCTTGTTGATTGCTCTAGAATTCATACACATTCACCATTATCCATTCTTCTTAGGTGCCAATAAAAAAGGTACTGCACAACGAATCAAAATTTCTTGGATTAAAACTTTCTACAACAATTCTTGAATCTATCAGTTCAATTTCTGATTCTCGGTAGGTGTCAACCGATGTGGTGCCTTATTCGGTAAACTAGCTCCAGTGATTAGATCCATGCAATGATAAATGCTTCTCTTCAGTGGAAAACCATCAGGTACATTATCAAAAATGATCTCATTGTACTCGGTGAGTAACTTATCAATCTCCTCAGGTATGTTATCCTCTGTGTTCTTACTCGGTTTGTTAGGAATCACAACAAAATATACATCATTCTTCTTGAAATCCTTAACAAACTTTCTTCCTTCCATCAAGAAAACTTTCATAGATGTACAGACATTACTAACAGGTTCTTCAATCAAAGGTAATAAGATATGTTTTGTCCCATCAGCCCTAATAGTATATTTATGCAATCTTCCATAATATATAGCATGTCTATCATATTGCCAAGGTCTACCCAACAAAATATGACAACAATCCATAGGCATGATATCACATAACACCTTATCATAGTACTTTCTAATTTTTAAATTTACATAACATTGTTTACTTACCAAGAGTGTATGCTTATCTTTGATCCATGAAATCTGATAGGGCTTTAGATGTTCCAACCTTTTCCATTGCAACTTTGTAACCATTTCCTCAGATGCCAAATTATCTGAGCTTCCAATATCAATGATTACCTTCCAAACTTCATCAAAAACTCTACATCTAGTCTTGAACAAACATTTCCTTGCCGGATCTCCCTTATTACTTCTACTCCAAAGTTCTCTCCTTACCATTAAGTTCTTTTCTTTCTCAGGTTCATTCGGTGACTCTTCTTGCACCAAAGCATTTCTACTACTACCAACCTTCTTACTTTCATGTATACACTCAAATGATCTATGTCCTTCTTCCCCACAATTGTAACAAGTTCCTCGGAAACCACCTCAGTAGTTATTTCCTCTGCCTCTAGATGAACTTTCACCTTTCCAATCGGTCTTTCCTTTATCCAAATTTGTCTTTTCAGGTTCAGATCTACTATTTTCACCATAAGATCTACCTCTTCCTCTAGGGAATCTACCACCTCTACCTCTTTGTCTTTTCTCATGTTTCTTGTTAAATTTCTTCTCGTCTTTCAATGCAAATTGATAAGCTTCTTCAATGTTCTCCAATTTGACCAAACTTATTTCTTCTTGGATGGAAACTCTCAATCCATTTAGGTACCTATCAATTCTTTCCACATCATCTTCATCATGTCCAAATCTAATATCTAATCTATAGAATTCCTCAGTATATTCTTTATCGAGCTATCTTTCTGCCTCAAACTTTGCATTCGCCTAACTAGGTTAATTTGATAATCACAAGGTAAAAAATTTCCTTTCAATTTATTCACCATCTTATTCCATACCTTTATTTTGTCTTTTCCTTTCCTCTTTCTATCTAACTGCAGATGTTCCCATCACAAGGATGCATGAATTTTCAACTTTGTGCTTGCAATTTTCACCTTCTTTTCTTGAGGAACATTTTCATATTCAAAGTACTTTTCCATCTCAGTAATCTAGTCCACCAATTCATCAGAATCCAATTTTCTACTATACTCGGGAGGATTAAAGGGTGGTGTAGACTTAAGATTTTTCAAAGCTTTCAACAATCTTTCCACACCTTGATCCATCGCCAATGTAGGTTCTACATCAACTTGTTCTTTCTCAATTTCATCATCACTAACATATTCAAGATGTCTTCCTCTATGCTGGGATATTTCAATAGCTTCTAATCTAGAAGCAAGTTGTCTCAACATGTATGCCAATCCTGGATCTGCATCTTGCCTCCCACAAACCATCTTGAAAACCTTTGTAATTGCAGGCCAGATCATAACATGCTACCCTACAAAAAATCAACTAGGGTTTGACAAGAAGGAACCCTCAAATCTAGATTCTCAAACCTAGATCTTGATCTCACCTCACTCTGATATCACCTGACACAAGGGAGGATGGTGGCAGGTGCCAAAAGCACACCCTAACCAGATCCACCTTGCAAAGATCACACGTGGAAGAAACAAACACACAAGTGAGAGAGAGAATGCAGAACACTTCATATATTTATTCCAATTGATTCATACATGTCGGGATGCAAGGCCTTCCTGGTTTAGGCCAGATATTACAATCAAGTACAGAAGTCCTCCAACATGTGAGGATTTGAAAAAATATTCCAAACTTCTATCTTCTATCTTCTAACTAAAACTTCCTCTAAAACTACAACCAAAGATAACATTATATACAAGAGGCTATCAAACAAGTCGGCCTTTAGATCCACCATCAATGAAAGGAATGACTAGATCTAGGTCCACATGCTTCTCAATGAAGGATACTAGCATTAAATCTGTAGCCAAATTTAATTGCAAGAGTCTTCCTCAACAAGAGCCTAAAACAAACAACTCAGCAAGCAAGGATAACCAAGCGCCAGATAAGCATCACTGAGCACCAGGGAAATTCACCAAGTGCTAGAGAGATAACTGACCAACCTGGGTAAACAAACGAAATCGAGCTACACAAAAACCAACTCAGTCAAAGAAGGAATCGAGAAATATAGGAAAATACAAACATGTTTTTGGTGACACAGGATTGCCAAGGACCCAAGATGCTCCTACACCAGAGAAGGTGTCCTCTCCAAGAAAGGATATGGTGATTTCACATATTTCTTTAGATAATGGTGAAATTCCATCGACCAGGGCTTGTTTATTGTCTTCTCTAGTGTACATCCCATGGCTATTGAAGGTGCGGGTAAAGGTTTGTGTTCCCCAGTCAAGTCTATTGTAATGGTTATAAAGGAGAGTTCCTACGGTGTTCCTTTAGATGATGGCTCCCAAGAAGTACCTATTGAAGGGTTGCAAATGTAGAAGATAACTAGAGTAGTCACCCCAGCCAAAAATAATACATCCTTCACCACCTCCACTATTAACTCCCTTACATCTTTGGTTGTTGATGATTTTTCTTGTGAAGTCACCAAGTTGGTAATTATTACACCATATTGTAAGCTAGGCCCATAATCTTTAGATGGTCTGGAAAAGGGTGAATGGAAAGTTCAAAAGAAGAAAATGAGAGTCAAAAAAAGTAGATGTGGGGACTGAAACAAAGGTGGGCGGACACTTTGAAAGAGTTTTGAGGTAGAAGGCGATGACAAAATAAATTACAAATGGGAGGAAATTGACTCTAGATGCTAATCAACATAATAAAAAATGAAGTTCCTTTCATGGAACATGAGGGGCATGAATAGCCCCCAAAAATAGTTTACCCTTACTCACTATATAATGGAATTTAAAATTGATGTTTTGTTTCTTTAGGAAGTTAAGATGTCCTTTCAAAAGTTCTCTAAAATAGTGAGTAAAATTTGGTTGGACTCTTCTTTCTACTATAGTAAATCTGATGGAGCATCTAGAGGTGTGTCAATTCTATGGGATCCCACCAAGATCGATGGAAATGCCTTTTATTTTTCTCAAAGCTACCTTGCAATAAATTTTCATCTTGGAAATTTTACCTGGCACTATCTCAATGTCTATACACCTAATACTATAGAAGATAGAGATGTTTTTTGGAGTGAAACTTATTCCATCATTTAGGATGATTAGGAGGATTTTTATATGGTGGCAGGGGAATTAAAATATCCCCTTTTCTTATCAAAAAATGTGGGAGGATTAATGGACTTCAATGAAAAAGTGAATGATCTTGCTGACTTCATTTGTAGGTCAAACTTTTTTGATTTGGATCTAGAAGGTATCACTTTTACTTGGTCCAATAATAGGAAAGGGTCTCATCTAATTCAAGTTTAGTTGGATAGATTTTTGGTGTCCTTAAAATGGAACTTGGGTTGTAGCACCACCCTCATGTTTCTCCTAAGAACTATTTCAAATAAATCTTGTTGGAAAGTTGGCTATACTGATGTATATGACTTAATATAGTGTTTTCATTATGGAAACAAAGTCATATAGTAGTTTGGAGTCAGCGCACTTGATGAGAAGATAAAAAATTGGCTAAGTGTTGAAGATTGGATAGTGTACAAAGTACTTGAAGCTCCGAGCATCAATGCACATGCATACGACTAAGTTATGGTATGCACCCTAGAAGATAAGTTGGTTAGACTATATTCATGCTTAGTCTATGAGCGCATGATCAGATATGCAAGTATGACAAAGCTACATATAGTTGAAGTTACACAACTAATGTGTGCCAAAGAAGAACAAAGTAACCAACCGACTGTTGACATTTTGATTTGTGGTTATATTCTAATGTTGTAAAGGATATGCACCTATTGTAATTAGGTTTCCAAAATATAATTATCTTTGTTTGTAAACACGCTTGAGCCAATTCAATTGGAAGCATTGTATGTAATTGGTTAAAGGGCCGACCTAGTTATTTTATTTTGTATGCGCATATAAATATGAGATGTGCCCATTGTAATAAGTATGAGAGTTGATAAAGAGTTGAGATAAGTAGAGTAGAAGTATGTGAAGATTCTATAAGATGTATTAGATCTTTTCAATAGGTCAAAGCATCAACGCATCAAAGGAATTGATCAGACAAGCAGTTTCACAATGATAGTTCATCCAACAAATATAGTGTGTATCTGAGATCTAAAGGTTGCAACCTTCACCACTTGAGCAATGAGCTCTAGGATAGTGCATCCACACCCCTAAGAAGGTTCATTGTAAAAGACTCCTAATAGGGTTTGACCCTTGACAAGGTCTACTGTACTTAATTCATTGTAAAGGAACTCCTAACAGGGTTAAGAATCTTCTAACAAGGATCATAAAACACTAGTATAGAATATTAGTGGGTGTCAATTCCCACCGGGGTTTTTACCTATTTGCATTTCCTCATAACCATATTGGTGTTATGTGTTGATTTCATGTTTCATGTTTATGTGGATATTCATTTCAGTACTTAAGTATTTAAGTTTAGTTTAAGATTAAGTAAAAAGATAAAATACAGTGAACATTGATTCAATCCCCCCCCCTCTTAGTGTTCCCATTCCTAACAATTGGTATCAGAGCTCTGGTCCTTAGCAAATAATTTTAATCACTTGAGGAGATCATGGACAAAGTAGAAATGAAAAATATGAAAAGAAATATGTAAACTTCTCTTGAAGACTTGGATAGATCTGAAAAAGAAATTGAAGAACTAAAAGAAAAATTCAGTAATGCTCGAGTAGTCATCAAAAGGCTAAGAAAGGATTTGAAAGAATGCTCAATCAGTGCTTTGGGAATAATGATCAAGAAGCTGAATGAGGAAAATTCATTTCTGAAAGAACAAATTGAAGAATTGGATGACAAGCTGACTAACAATTAGGAAGTCTTTGATGAACAGATCAAAGAGAACCTTCAACTCAATAAAGAATTGAGGCAAGAAAACATGGAAATCTTGGAGCTAAGGAACAACAAAAAAAGCTTGGAATCTAAATTGAAAGAGGCAAATAATCACATTAATAAATTGCACACCAGTTCTGATTTGATAGAATCCCAGTTGTATGCAAGAAGAGTTAGAGGAGATACTAGCTACATTGGATTCAATGAAGCAAAAAATCAGATTGACAACATGTGAGAAAGAATGAAAGCACTAGAAGACACCTCAGATGCTAAGGAGATTGGAAGTCAAACTAAAGATCATGTTGAACCATCCAAGAATGAGTGAAAGCCAGTAGATCAAACTTGTTATCCATGTAACAAGCATGGACATATAGAAAGGAACTATACAGAGGTAAGACCTTTCAATGGTTACTATTATTCATGCAATAAATTTGGTCATAGAGCTATGAATTGCAAGAAAAGTTAGAAGAACAAGACTCAACATAATCAAAGAAATCAGAATCAGTCAAATATAAGAAGTTCTCAGAATGTTACATGTCATATATGTAACTATAATGGTCACTCAGCTAGACAATGTAAAATGGTGACCCATATCAATGTGCTGAGGAATATAAGGCCTCCAGTCATTTGTCACTCTTGTAACAAGGCTAGACATGTCTCAAAGTTTTGTAGATCAAGTACGTAAGGTCAGGAAAGCCCTAAAAAGCCCAAAGAAATAGTATTGGATCCCAAAGGAGAAGTCAAGTTTGTGAAAGCTTCAGATGATGCAAGCTTGATTTGGTCAGAAGCAAAGAAGTATAAGGTTGATGAGAATGTATTGGATGCATCCATAGTGGACACACCCTCTACATCTGAATGAATGGCCCTCAGGGTCATAGGGGGAGCTAATTTAGCTCTAGACCCCTGCGCAGTTGGTATACTCACTTTCAGAGTATGCGCCTTTGAACTTAAGCTTTTGGAGACTAGTAGAACCTATGTGTAAGAGCACACTAGCTGATTGTTCACAAAATGGAAGTTAGATATTTTCAAGTGATAGCCTGGTTTACATGACAAGCATTAATGATAGATTTTATACTTTAAAGTACACAAAAGTTTTTAAACCCCTCATTGCATTCAGATTCAGAGAGATTGGAGAGTAGAAGAGCCCTAGCATTTTATTGTGAAGGATTTCAGATTGATTCATCAGGAGACTTGCAGTGCATTTGATCAGTTGCATAAACCCTAGTTCATCGCACTGATTCAGAAGATCTTGGAAACCAGTAAGAAAACATTTTACAAGTGATGGCTACTCCTATAGTATTTGATGTTGCGGAGAAGAAAATATATGTTTTTAAGAGGCATTCATTTAAATCTACACTTGATGACCTAGAAGGGGCATTCTCCCGCATGCCTATGGGCATTACACATTTCAAAGACATTAGGGCATACATTTACTATAAGAAAGAGCTAGTAGGATTGGACAGATTTAGGGTGCACATGGAAACTATGTTGAAACCAGACTAAACCTTCATGGATGAGTATGCGCAGTGGAATAATCACCCTATAGTGGAGTATGCTACAACATATGAGTTCTACGAATTAGAATGGATAAAGATTCTACTGAGCAGGATTCATGATGACCTATTTTGGATAGGTGAAGTGCCGGTAAGAATTACTAGTGACCTAATTCATGAGATAACAGGCCTCTCAAAGACATGTGTTGTTCTTCCAACTGGAAAATATGTGAGGAAACTTGTTGAGAAAACCTGCAAGTCAAGAAGTGATAGGCGTGAAATGAATGTAGAGCCTATTGAGCAAGATGACATCAAATTGATGTCCATGATACTAGGTTATAGGTTCCAATGCACCAGCAGGGTGAACAATGTGTTTGCGGCCACAATTCTTGCAGCTATAAGACTTGTGAAAGAGAATGGTGAGTTCAATCTGTGTGAGATCTTGTGCACATAGTTAATTGATAACATTAAGGCAATCAAGCATGATAACACCAAGATATTCATATTTGGGTCTTTGATCATATATATGTACTTCCATATTGTTGGAAAAGTGTCTGATTTGTACCTAGACAAATCTATCCCCACAATGCCATAGATATCTCTCAAAGCATGTACTGAGATTACATTGAAGGACTACATGACATTGGAGTTGAAGACTTTCAGGGCTAAGATGTAGATGAGTTACAAAATACTAGAGAAAATAGTTGATAAATACAAAGATACCATTTGCTTCATGGTTGAGACAAACATAACATGCATGGAGGCAGTTGAACCAAGGACAAAGTGGATCCATCCACATGGATATGAGGTTGAAGAACAAGTCCTAGAATCATATGCACAAGTATTTCTTTCAGCCCTTAAAGACCCTAATGAGCCAAGATGGGGAACCTATGAAGAGAAAACAAGAGAAGTTGATGTAGTCTTGAACAGTGCAGCAACAAAAAGGAAAGTTGCCAAGGTTACCTCAGAGATCTTGAGAATCCATGGTGTATCACAAACAGACCTAGAAAAAGCAAGGGAAGAGAAGATCGCTTTGGAAATTAAGAGCAAGGTAGCAACAAAGATAGAATCTAAGAATCCTAAGTTGAAGAAGGTGAAAATAGAAAAATTAGATGATAAGAAGGGTAAAACTGATGATACTCCTTCTGTGCCCAAGTAAACCATTAACCTTACTACTCCTCCCAAGTATAAGGAAATTCCTAAGAGGAAGAAATAGATTAGCATTGGTCATCCATGTTAGGAATAAGGTGTCTCAACCTTGGATAATTCCTATTCTTATTATTTGTTTTGTAAAATGTATTTCTTGCAAATAATGTTGATGTGTTAGGATCTTGAATTGTGTGTAAGGAGATCATGGCTAAAACGGTTATGACAGATTCCTGTGACATGTAAGAGCTATGTCAGGAAGATTCAATGACAGGTGAAGACATGTGGCAACTGATAAATTTGAGTACTATACACTCTTCCCCAATCGTGGGGTTTGGGGCATCGCCCCAAAATTTTTTTGGGGGTTCCTATTTTCTCAAAGAATGGTAAAACCCTAATACGGTTATCTTTGGGAGTAGCCCTAAAAAGTGAAGCACATGATATAAGCTTTTTTAGGGTTGCGAAGAGATGTGATGTGAGTGTATGGTTGGAATGTTTTTATGCTGTCGTGATTTATCTTCAAGGTTTTTGGAAATCTTCTGAAAGAACTTGCATTGCAAGTGTATTGTAAGCTATAATAGTTTTGATCAATACATTGTGCAGGTTTTGGAGTGCTGGGGTTTTTACCGAAAGGTTTCCCCAGGGTATATCATTGTGTCATTCTCTATTTTTCTATATGCATGGTATGTGGTTGCAATATCTTTGTTAAAGTAGTTAACGAATCTAAAATTGTAAGGATTTATAAGAATTTGCACAATACTCTCCTATAGAGATTAGCGTAGGAAGCTGTTTCCGCACCTAAGTTTCCTTACAATCCATCCTCACAAGTAACAAGGAATAGGAAGAACACTCAAGCTCCTCCTGAAGTAAGTTTCAAACCAAGTCTCAGTGTGTTAAGTACAAAGATTGTTGATGAAGGGAGAATTGATCAAGTAGGGAAGTTCTATGAGAAATACAATGAGATTGTCAAATCAAAGATACATGAAATGATTGTCAAACACATGTTGAAGTTAAAAAGGATAGTGCTAGAACTGAAAACTATGATTCTAGATAATGTGTGGAACATCCTAGAATTCCAAAAGAGATAGGCCATTGAAGAGGACCTAAGGATAAGAGAAAAGATATTAGATGAAACCCTTCCAGTATGCGAGCTTGAAGAGAAGTTATTATTAGATTTGGTCAAGCCACATCTTAGAACCAAGTTAAGGACCTTGCACATAATGGACAAAAACTATGAACTGGTAGCTAAGGAAATAGAGAAAGTCTTTGAGAAGGTCTTCATGAATAGGCACATGTATCCAACTACTACATCCAAAGTTCAAGTTACCACAATGGTTGCAAAAGAGTTAGAGACTACTAACGCACCTATGACAAGTCCCCAGGATTCAGCACATGCAATTGATGCATCCACAAAGGCAGAAAAGTCTGCACCCATAACAGAGACACTCAATGATGATTCAATTTTTATTGATAATGTAAAAGTCACTTTGGTGGCCACAAAAATGGATTTGGATAAGTTTGAAGAAGCCTTTGTAAGCACTCAAGAGGCTGAGAACTTATGTAGTAACACTCCTAATCAACAAGAAATATTAAATGAGGACATAACAAAAGAAGAAGAAAAGATGGAAGAAAAGAAAGAAGAAGAAAAACAAAAACAAAAAGAAGCAGAAAAACAAAAAGGAGAAGAAGAGGTAAAAGGAAGTAAGAAAATAGATGAACCATTAGTTGAAATCCTTATCAAGGTAAAACAAGAAGTAATGGATAACACACCTATCACTCTACTACCCCCAGCAACATTGTTGTCAAGTTTGACACCTGACACAACCAGTTTGGATTCATGGGGAGAAGAACACCTGATCAAGATCAGTGTCTTAGCTATAGAAAAGGCCAAAGAGAAATAGGTAATGAGGAACCCATTGTTTTTTGAATCAGTTAACTTATTGAATAGTCTACTACCTTCAAACAATAAGGTGTCTAAGGTGAATTCAGTTGATGATGTTAGCAACATCCTCACAACCTTTAAGACTAGTTTTGCTAGCTTGGAAGAATCTGCATCTCAAGTTGTAGAAGAGAAGTACATGAAGAAAGGCTAAGTGAATTGATAAGAAATTTCTCACTTGACCTTAGTTCACTCAAAGTTGGACAAGGAACTTTGAAATAATTTACAGAAAAAAAGAAGGAAAATCATTGCTGACTGCATGGATCAGGACAAGTTAACTGATGCCCACTTCAAGAAGATTCAAGAAGCAAAAACTATGATATAGAAAGTAAAGAAATCAGTGAAAGAATCATCCAATGATGTAAATATGTGCAACAATGTATATCAAGGATAGATTGACAAGATTGAGAAGGCAGAAAAAGAAATGTCAAAGATAAGGGCTAGGTAGACTCAGCTAAAGAATGCTCTTGCGCCCTCATTAGATATACTTAATTAGAATATAAAGGTGATAGATTCCACCATGGTGACATATGATCATGGTCCTAGCACAAATTTGGAGAAGATGGAGAAGCTACAGTATGCACTATGTGCCCATCTCCAGATTGTAAACTCATTGATCACATTTTGGAAGAAGGAGATCCAAAACTTGTAGATAACATATCTGGATGTTCTCTCATAGTAAGTAGTTGTATATATAGTTTTGAAGCACCTTTTTCATTAATGTGAAAGGGGGAGTATGTATATAATATGGGTTATAGATATGCATAAGGAGATATAAGATAGAAATTTATGTATAAGGGAGATATAAGACAAAAGTTTTTTGTATTAAGGAACAATTAGTAAATTGGCCATATTCCTTTGTTGCCATCAATGAAAAAGGGGGAGATTATTGGAAAGTTGGATATACTAATGTATATGACTTGCTATAGTATTTTCATTATGGAAACAAATTCATATAGCAGTTTGGAGTCAGCGCACTTGATGAGAAGATCAGAAATTGGCTAAGTTTTGAAGATTGGATAGTGTAAAGAGTACCTGAAGCTCAAAGCATCAACGCATGTGCATATGAATGAGTTATGGTATGCACCCTAGAAGATAATTTGGTTATACTATTTTTATGCTTAATCTATGAGCACATGATTAGATATGCAAGTATGAAAAAACTACAAACTATTGAAGTTACACAGACAGTGTGTGCCAAAGAAGAACAGAGTAAGCAGCCGACTGTTGGCATTTGATTTGTAGTTATATTATAATGTTATAAAGGCTATGTGCCTATTGTAATTAGGTTTTCGACATATAATTATGTTTTTTTGTAAACACACTTGAGCCAATTCAATTGGAAGCGCTGTATGTAATCGGTTAAAGGGCTGACCTAGTTATTTTGTTTTGTATGCGCATATAAATATGAGATGTGCCCATTGTAATAAGTATGAGAGTTGATACAAAGTTGAGATAAGTAGAGTAGAAGTATGCAAAGGGTCTATAAGATGTATTAGAGATTTGAAAGAGGTCAAAGCATCAGCGCATCAAAGGAACTGATTAGACAAGTAGTGTCACAGTGACAGTTCATCCAACAGATATAGTGTGTATCTAAGATCTAAAGGTTGCAACCTTCACCACTTGAGCAGTGAGCTCTAGGATAGTGCATCCACACCCCTAAGAAGGTTCATTGTAAAAGACTCCTAACAGGGTTTGACCCTTGACAAGGTTTACTGTACTTAATTTATTGTAAAGCAACTCCTAACAGGGTTAAGGATCTTCTAACAAGGATCATAAAACACTAGTACAGAATATTAGTGGGTGTCAATTCCCACCGGGGTTTTTACCTATTTGGGTTTCCCCGTAACCATATTGGTATTATGTGTTGATTTCATGTTTCATGTTTATGTGGATGTTCATTTTAGTTAATGGGTTGAAAAGCCTTACTTAGGACCACTCCATTTTAGGTATAAAATAATGTGGACTACCCATCCTAATATCAAAAATTGTATTTAAAGGTGGCAGGCTACTCCTGTGCAGGGATCTTCCATGTTGAAGATTTTAGAAAAAAAATTGGTATTATAAGGAGGGAAGTTAGAGATAGGAACAAGTCTAATTTTGTGGATATTTTCAATCAAAAGAAGATAATCAGATCAAGCTTGATGACATTCAAAATTTTATTGCTAAGGGTAACTTTTCTCAGTCATTACAAGAGGAGGAATACTAGAGAAAGGAATGAAAGGACAACCTCAGTAAATAAAAAATCTTATGGAAGTAGAGATCAAGAGCCCAATGAATGAAAGAGGTGGATAGGAGTATTAGATTGATTTTAGAATAATTGGGAGGGGGGGGGGGGGGGTGAATCAGTTATCCTTAGGTCCAGATGTACTAATTCAACTTTTAAACACTTCAAACAACTTAGATCTACTCAACAATCCACTCAGTCTCTATAGCATATAACAAGTAACATAAACTTGCAGTCCACTATCCAAAAGTAATCAACTTGCAAAATATGAAACACTTAATAGTAAACACACATCAAATAACATTCACATAAGTATGACACTGGAATTTAACATGGAAACCCAATTTTGTAAAAACCACCAGTAACATGCTACCAATTTTTCACTCTTTTGAAGTGAGCTTTGTGAGGAGCCAACCCTAATAAAGGTTATAATACACACTGTTAGGTGTGACCCTGATAAAGGATTTAATCACACTATTAGGAGTGACCTTGTTAGAGAAATTAAGAACATTCCATTAGAATGCCACCTTGATTAAAGGATTTACAAATGAATGTTAAGTCAACTTTGATTAAAGGATTTACAAATGACTATTAGGTCAACCTTGATTAAAGGATTTCAACTGATACAATGGTTAGAAAGTAACAATAGGTTTGATCTGATACATACAACTCACTTTGCAAATACAGATCCAATGTAGCTCATATGTTGATCCTCTAACTAGCCTTCACTATCATCTCCATCTATGATCTTCTTGGAAACCCTTCAAGCAATCACCTCATTAAAACTCTTAACAGCTCTTCACATCTCTTCTCAACCTTCTTCTTAGGTTTGACAATCAACTGAATCAACTATTTTCATAACCCACAATTAGGTTATCATTTATACCTCCTTAATTAGGTAGCTTGATATTGTTTTTCTTAATAATTACCATAGATCTTAGGTTTTGTTCAGATTAATCGAATCCTTCCAACATTTTGTTCTCTTTCTGATCTTCTAGATAATTCTCAAAACTTCTCCTTGAATCCATACATAGGATCATGTAAACATGGTTTATCATGCATTAAATTCTCTAGGTCATTCATCCTCATCTTCAACATGCTTTACATATTCAGATAATTTTACTGTGTCGGCGGAGAATCTCAATCCCTTCATAAACTATAAAATACTGACACTTGGTCATCATTGTGTTCTTATGCTCGGTCTTCACTAGATAACTTGGTCATCGCTAACTGTTCTTCTCAACACTCGCTATCTTCGCTTGATCCATTTTATAATACTTGGTCATTACTAATGCTTGGTCGACACTGTATTTTCTCAGCTTATAGTGTCATCACTCAGCTTATACTTAAGTTTCTTAATATTTTTTCTCTTTTGCTCGGTCAAGCATATGCTTTCAGAATTTCTTTCCTCATCTCTTCTATGCTTCAAATCAACAATATTCTTCACTTAGTATTTTAGATAAACAACACATTATCTTTCCAATGTGCCAACTAATCAAGTGCCCATTGTAGTTTCTCATAACTCAACCTTTTCACTAGGTCTTCTTGTTATCTCCTCTTTTCAAATCCTCTTCATCAATCAAATGATATGGCACTCTACTAGATAGTAATTGTCTCACCAGTTAAGGTTTGACATTAATGAAAATATAAGAATTGTTTCAATTGTAGCTTCCAACAATCTCCCTCTTTGGAATTGATGGAAACACCATACGCTTAAGTTACCATACAATCCAAAAATATTATGAATTGAAGAAACTTTTGTCAACTCTCTCTGTGTTCTATCATCAGATATTCATTAATATCCTTAGCTTCATTATGATTCTATGATCCAAAAATCTCCCTAATCTCATCTTTTGATTTCATTTTGATTTCATTTTGATTCTCATCCAATCAGCTCCCTCTTTGATAGATCTCTCCCTCTTTGTTTGTGCATCAATTTCACTGAATTTACTGAATCTCTATCTTATATATTCATGGTAACTTCTATTGATTCTCTCCCTCTTTGACAACAATGCCAAAGATATTCTTAACTTTCTCATTCATCTTCACCATGTAGATATCTTCATGTCATTTTTATGAACTATATGCTCCCTTTATCATCTTGCTTATGACTAATCAACATCTTGTGCTTAACTCTTCACAACTTTAGGCATCTCCTAAAGTGTAACCTCCTCACATCAATTTGTTAAATATTTTAATCAATACATTTGATGCAACACTCTATTTGATTTAGGTAGCCTTAGCTAGGGGAATCACCCCTAATTTAACTCTTAGATACTCATGTGCATCCTTAGGTAAAGCTTTAGTGGATATACCAACTAACTTCTCCTTTGTATTCACATATTCCAGTCCACTTCTTTATCTTAAACTAGCTCTCGCAAGTAATGATACTGTAGTGCCTCCCTCATTTTCCTCCTTGCATGAACATCCTAATGGTATGGTTTCTACTGTCACACTCGAAGGGCAAGGTAATGTTGGTCCCATGTGAGGTAGAATCCATCAAGAGGATTGTTTTGGAGCATGTTTTTGATGTTTTGCATGAACTTGGAGACGTAGGATGTGGTCTTGAATCACATTTTGGTGACCCTTAGAGTTAGGGATGAGTTGGTCATGTGAATGTAGTGATTGGTATCTACATTATGATTTGATGGCATCAAGAGATGCACCTTGCCCAATTTTTCCTTATGTTCATCGTGAGGTTATCATTTGGGATCATGACAAGTGTATTGAGGGACCCTACCCTAATCCTATCATTGTATTTCTTTTTTTCTGCATTATAGACTTTGTAATTATAAAATCTATGTTGATGTATTATGGATTTATATTCTGATGGATAGAGGTTTGACCTATGATTCACAATGTAATTTTTTTCATGTTGCTTATGTACTCATGTCAATAATTCTAGGATGCTCTATGTTTGCAATAGGGTTAATTAAATTCAACTAATTTTTATGATAGTGCAATTGAGTGCATGTTTTGTGGGAATGAAATTGGAACAGGGAAATTTTAATAATAATAAGGTGTGATATATATTCTAGTGAAGTTAAATATTATTTTTTGTGTGTATGTAATTTCTAGAAGAAATGTAGTAGGAAAGGTGTGTTGAGTCAAAAATTGAGTAGGTAGAATGTACCCTTTATGAATATTGAATTGTTATTATTCATTACGAATGTTTACATAAATGACCATTTGAGTTTATATTATGTTGTGACATGTATTAAATGGAAAGTTGATTATTTGGCCTTGATGTTAGGAAGGAGATTCTGAGTATTAGGCCTTGATGTTATATTGATGTGAGAAATGTGAATCAGTTGTTATGTTGTGTGTAGATGATTTAAGACTATTTTTCATGCTTTAATTTTTAAGTCTTGATGTTATGGTATTTGAGGAATTATTTAATTTAAAATATTATGTCTTAATTTCATGATTATGCAAGAAGAATTTATGTGAGATGATCATGGTTAATGAATTAGGTTAATTGATATATTTATGTGTTCTGAATTAACTTGATTTGAAATTAAGAAATGCATTATTGAGATTATGTGAATTTCTTGTGATGTAGTGTGGATGTAGTTGGATTATATAATGTATTTGAGTGTGAATATTTATGATGTATTTTATATGTATATGTCAATTGATCTTTCATGAGCTACTGATATTTTTATCTATTGTGCAGGAAATTAACCATGAATTATATAAGGAGAAATTAAAGATGGATGCATGTGGAAAATCTTGTAAAGCCAAGGTTAACTCCAAAGGGAGAAATAACCTCATTGTTATGTAATAATGTTGTTAAGTAATGTTTGGATGTATTATTTAAATTGTGTTTATTTTTTATTTTTATTTTTTACATTTATGCGTACTTGACATGCCATGTGTGTAGTGATGTGTTGAAATTTTTTGTGGTGTCAATTGACACATGTGTATGTGAGTTTGCATGGCCAAGTAAATTGTTTATTGGTTGCCTTCTACCTTTAAGTCACCTTGTAGAATCCGAAGACTAGGTATCTTAGTTGTTGAGCCTTGTGAGGGAATCTTATTTTAAATTTATGTGGGTCAACTCTTAGTGGACTTTTGAGAGGCAAAAAGTAACTCAAAAGGTTAGTTAGGGTTAAAAATAGATGATCTCATAGGTGTACTTTGGGTTAGGGGTCAAATTTTGACCAATAGGATATTTTTAGACCATTTTTTCCTATTCAAAAGATATCTTTTTGAAATGTGATGAAATTGGGAAGTGTGTCATGTCTTCCTCTTTTTGCAATTTTTAAATTTCCCTATTGTTGGAGAGAGAACCCTTGGATAGTGTATCCAATCATATTTGAGGGTAGGTAGGGTTTTCCATTTTAGTGGGATGGAGAGGAATTTGGTAGGTTGATTGCCCACTCTTCAATTTTGGAGGCTTCTAGTGGACTTAGCAAGGAAGGAAGAATTGTAGGAAAGGAAGATCTTCTCAACCCTATTTTGCCATAGCTTGGAGTAAGGTTGGTGGCCTTCTCATGTAAGACTCTTTCTTTTGCTTGTATGTAAAATGCAAATTTATTTGTTATGTTATTGTAATGGTTTTGTGAAGCTTCATACTTGCTTACATGACTTCTTGTTAGGTTTTTATTTACTAATTTTTTTTAGTGTTTTTGTTTTATTGAGGTGTGCAAGGCCAAAATCACCATTGGGAGGGAAGATAGCCTTGATGGGTGAAGGGATTAAGTTGGGAATGCCCATTTAGTGTAGAGTTCTTCCTCAAAGAGGAAGGGGATGAGACATGGATGTATGGGCTCCATGTTTTCAATTTTGTTGTATACTTATTTGGGGGTCATAAGGGTTGTATTTTGTGAAAGGAAATGGAAGGGTTGGTACTTTTTGTTATGGCCTTGTGAAGGCAATGGTTATGTATTTTGAGCCTTGTTGAAGGAATGATTTTACTTTTGAATGGCTTCTCCTACTTGGGTACTTTCCACCTTCACCCCTTTTATGAGTCCAAGGTGATCCATTGTGTGAATATCCTTGGGATGAGAATTTTATGTATCTTTGTGCTTGTTGGTTTTTATTTGTAAGTGTGTTGAAGCATGTATGTAACCCTCATCCATCTTTGTTTCTCCAAGCTCAGGGGTGGCTATGTAATGGCCTAGGTTGGGAGGTGAGCCTCCATGGTCAAAGTGGTTTTCTTTTGCAGAATTTATTTGAAGGAGTTGCTAGTTTTGTTGAAGGAAAGAATATTTTTTCATTATTACTTATAGATTTTTATGTTGTAAAAAGGGCTAAAAGAGTCATGTGTAAAAGAGTAATGAAAAAGGTCATGTAAATGCCTAAAAGCGTGTAAAATGCTTGTAAAAGTTTGTATTTGTATGTGAAATTTTTTTCATAATTTTCTATGTATTTCTAAATAAGGAAAATGTAAAAAAAATGATTCCTTATGCCTTGAATACAAAAAGATAGCTTGTTGGTTTGTTTTCCCATATGCAAGAAAAAGTTAGATTTTCTTATGATTGTTAATCTCTTCCCTATGTAGTCAAAATTTACTTCAAGTATTTAGTTGGTTGTTGCCTTTCATTTCATCTTGAGTGTTCCTTAGTGTGTAGCCTTTTTTATCATATGTGCTTTAAAAAAATTTGTTGTGTGTGTGTTTTGCCTTAATTTTTGGGCATGCCAGATACTTGATAGCAATATGATTGGTCTTAGTTTGCATCATAGGGTTCTTTGATATATTAATAGCACTTGTGTTATCACAAAAAATAACAACTGGATCAGTGATCTCTTCCTTCATACCTTTCAACAAATGCTTGATCCACACTATGTTTGAAAAATTAACTGCTGCTACCACATATTTAGCTTCTGTTGTAGATTGAGAAATGTAGTTATGTTTCTTTCTTGTCCATGAGACTAATCTCTTTCCTAGAAAGAATGCACCACCACTTGTACTCTTTCTATCATCCACATTTTATTCCCAATCTGCATCAGTATAAACTTTTAGTTCAAACTTATCATTCTTCTTGTAGTACAATCTATAATCCTCTATTCCTTTCAGATATCTCAGTATCATTTTCACTGTCATCATGTGATTCTCCTTAGGATTTGCAGAAAATCTTGCAACAATCCCAAATGCTAGTGTAATATCTGGTCTATTATGAACAACATGTTGTAGTTTTCCAATCATTGACCTATAAAAAGTTTGATTCAATTTTGTTGTATCATCATTCTTTGATAGTTTGTGTCTAGTAGCCATAGGTGTACTTACTAGTCTTGAGTCTTCCATGCCAAAAAAATTTAGTATCTCCTTGATATATTTAGATTGAGTAATGTAGATACCTTTCTTCATTTGATAAACTTGTAAACCAATAAAATATTTGATCTCTCCAAACATAGACATCTCAAATTCATTTTGCATCTCAATTGCAAATGTTTGGCAGAATGCATCTTGTCCTCCAAATATGATATCATCAACAAATATTTCAACTAACAATATCCCTTTGCCTCTTTCATTCATGTATACAAATGATCTATAATCTTCAGGTTCCTGCTTCCATTCAACTTCATTATTTTCTACATATTCATCAAATCTCACATTTGCACTTTCCACATCTTTGTTAGTGTTATAATTCAAACACTTATAAGCTTTTCTCTTAGTGGAATAACCTAAGAATATTGCCTTCATCACTTTTAACATCAATTTTTCCATTCCTATTGTCCTTCATTATATAGCATTTTCTTCCAAAGAGTTTAAAGTATTTCACATTAGGCGCATAACTATACCATAACTCAAAAGGTGTAGCATTTTTACCTTTCTTCACTTGTACTCAGTTCAAGGTATAGACAACTGTACTTATAGCCTATGTCCAATACTTTTGTGCAATTTTTTTCTCTATCATCAGTGTTCTAGCACAATCCATGATTGATCTATTCCTTCTTTCTGCTATACCATTCTATGGAGGATTCCTTGGTGCAGATATTTGTCTCTTGATTCCTCTATCATTGCAGAATGTGTTGAGCTAATTAGATATAAACTCTGCTCCTCTGTCAGATATCAGATGTATTAAACTTTAACCTATTTCTTTTTCAACCCTTGCCAAATACCACTTAAACAATTGAAAGGCATCTAATTTTTATTTAAGAAACATCACGGTCATCATTCTAGAGTAATCATCAACAAACAAAATAAAATATTTGTCACCACAATAGCTTTGCATTCCAATAGGTCCACAAAGGTCAATATGAACCAATTCCAAAATATCATCAGAAGTATAGGTTTTTCCCTTGAAACTAAACTTTGTCATTTTGCCTAATTGACATTGTTTACACATCACATTATCAGGTTTCTTCAATCTTGGTAACCCTCTTACTCTTTTCATTTTACTTATGCTTACCAAATTATCAAAGTTCACATGACACAACCTCTTATTCCATAACCATATATCATCAAATTGTGTAAACAAACATGTCTCATTAGATAGGTCTAGATAGAACGAGTTACCTCTTGTTTGTTCTCCACTTCCAATTAGTTCACTAGTAGCATCAAAGATCTTAGCCTTTTTATGATGAAATTCAACTCAGTATCTATAACCGTTCAACTGTACAACACTCAACAAGTTATAGTTAAGTTCTTCAACCCAATGAGAATTATCACATCTGATCTTATCAGTCAATCTTAATAATCCTTTACCTTTCACAAGACATGGTGCATCATTACAAAACTTAACATTGCTTCCTTTGTAATGATTTAAGGTATCAAACTTACTTTTATCACCAGTCATATGATGTGAGAAGCCACTATCAATTATCCATCTATCACCTTTAATCACATATGAAATAAGTGCAATTTTCTTATCTTCATTATAATCATGTTTCATGGAAACATAAACAACTTCTACATCATGATCATCAGATACATCAGATTCACTATCAGTTTCTTCTTCAACAATATAAAAAGATTTCTTACCTTTGTCCTTGTAGTCCTTGTACCTTTTTAAGTCTTTGTCATCCCTTTTTTTCTTTCTACTTGGTTTCTCTCCATTCATCCTTGTCATTTCTGTCAAGACATCTTGCAACAATATTACCAACTTTATTACATGAAAAATAGATTATAGGAAGTTTACCTTTGAATTTTCCTTTTCCTCTAGGTAGTCTTCTAGCCATTAGTGCCTCAAGCTCATCAAGGTCACCATCAGAGGTATCACTATCACTATTCATAGACCTTTCTTTTTATTTCTTATACTTATGAAGAATCAATTGAGATTTGAATGTAGATTTGACAGTAAGAGGTGAAATTATCAAAATTTGACAATTCAAAAGCAACAAGTCTACCAACCAAACCTTCCAAAGTTAAGTTGTTACTAGGATCACATCTCAGTTCTTGTATTACAGACACTCTAATAACATAAATATGAAGTAGGGTTCTTAATACCTTGCTAATAATAGTTTCATCATCAGTCTTTCCATTAGATCCTTTAATAGCATTCACAACCTCTTTAACTCGGCCACAATATTGTACAATAGTATCACCTTCTAACATTCTCATTTCATCAAACTTACCTCTCAAGCTTTCAAATTTGGCTCTTAGTACATTTGTGCCCCACCATAAATAGCTGGTAGTGTGTCCCAAATTTTCTTTGCAGTGGTATAGTCCTTTATGTCTTCAAATTTAGGATAACATAGGACTGATGCAATCTCCAGCATTGCTTGATTGTGTTCTTTCTTTTCCTTCATCTTCTAGGCTGTCAAAGGTGTAGGTTTTTCTATTTAATCATTTTCCACATAGTATTTTTCTACATCTCCAATTCCATCTAGGTGTACCTTCATCAAACTTTACCATGCAAGGAAGTTCTCCTTGTTCAACTTTGGCACCTCATTTTTGTATATCTTGATCTTTAGCTCCAAGTACCTTCAAAATTTTCCTTACAAGCACCACAAGCTTTGATACCAATTGTTAGAATGATTTTAGAATAACTGAGGGGGGGGGGGGGGGGGGTGAATCAGTTATACTTAGGTCTTGGTGTACCAATTCAACTTTTAAACACTTCAAACAACATAGATCTACTCAACAATCCACTCATTCTTTATAGCATATAACTAGTAACATAAACTTGTAGCCCACTATCCAAAAGTAATAAACTTGCAGAAAATGAAACACTTAATAGTAAAACACATCAAATAAAATTCACACAAGTATAACACCGAGATTTAATGTGGAAACCCAATTTGGGAAAAACCACTAGTAACATGCTACCAAATTTTCACTCTTTCAAAGTGAGCTCTATGAGGAGCCAACCCTGTTAAAGGTTATAATACACACTGTTAGGTGTGACCCTATTAAAGGATTTAATCACCCTATTAGGAGTGACCTTGTTAGAGGACTTAAGAAAATTCCATTAGAATGTCACCTTGATTAAAGGATTTACAAATGACTGTTAGGTCATCTTCGATTAAAGGATTTCAACTGATACAATGGTTAGAAATTAACAACAGATTTGATCTGATACACAAACTCACTTTTCAAATATAGATCCAATGTAGCTCATATGTTGATTCTATGACTGGCCTTCACTATCATCTCCATCTTTGATCTTCTTGGAAACCCTTCAAGAAATCACCTCTTCACAACTCTTAACAATTGTTCACAACTCTTCTCAGCCTTTTGCTCAGGTTCTCCAATCAACTGAATCAACCATTTTCATAACCCATAATTAGGTTATCCTTATATCTCCTTAATGAGGTAGCTTGATCTTTTGTCTCTTAATCATTAACGTAGATCTTAGGTTCTGGTCAGATTCATCGAATCCTTCCAACATTTTATTCTCCTTCTAACCTTCTAGATACTTCTCAAAACTTCTCCTTGAATCCATACATAGGATCATGTAAACATGGTTTATCATGCATTAAATACTCTAGGTCATTCATCCTTATCTTCAACATGCTTTACATTTTCCAAGAATTCAACTATGTTGGCTGGGAATTTCAATCCATTCAAAAACTCTAAAATACTGAGACTCGGTCATCACTATGTTCTTCTTCTCGATCTTCATTGGATAACTTGGTCATCGCTAACTGTTCTTCTCAACACTCACTATCTTTGCTCGATCCATTTTCTATACTCAATCATTACTGATGCTCAATCGACACTGTATTTTCTCAACTTATACTAGAACTCGGTCAACACTTAGCATCACTCAACTTATACTAAAGTTCCTTCATCTTTTTCTCTTTTTCTCAGTCAAGCCTATGCTTTCAGAATTTTTTTCCTCATTCTTCTATGCTTCAAATCAACTATTTTCTTCACTTATTATTTTAGATAAAAAACACATTATCTTGCCAATGTACCAACTAATCAAGTGCTCATTGTAGTTTCTCATAACTCAACCTTTTCACTAGGTCTTCTTGTTATCTCCTCTTTTCAAATCCTCTTCATCAATAAAATGATATGGCACTCTACTAGATAGAAACTATCTCACCAATTAAGGTTTGACATCAATGACAATATAACAATTGTTTCAATTTTAGCTTCCAATAAGGAACTCATCATTTTTACATCAAGCATCTAGTAGACATAAAAAAAGGAACACTATCAAATCTTTAATGGATGAAAGGAATGATGAGGCCACTGATGAGGATAAAATTGGGTAGGTTTCCTCTCGCTTCTTCATTCACCTCTATACTGACAATGATGGGAACCAGTTAGGGGAAGTGAAAGATAGAATCCTCTCCCACCTCCCAAATTTTATTGATGATGTTGATAGAAGGATGCTTCTAGACTTGGTTTTGGAGGAAGAAGTTAAGGAGCTGGTCTTTTCTATGGGAGTGTACAAGGCACTAGGGTCAGATGGCTTCCCTTTTATCTTCTTTCAGGAATTATGGGAGATGGTCCACTTTGATGTTACAAAGGATGCTAGGGATTTCTTTAGGATGGGGAAGCTCATTAGAAAACTAAACAATACATACATTACACTTCTCCCCAAGACCCGAGACATGAAATGTATGGCATATTTTATGGCAAATTTTAGGCCTATTAGCCTCTGTAATACCATATAAAAAAAATCTCAAAAATTTTGGTCAACCGACACAAACCATTAATGGATAAGTTTATCAACCCTTCTCATAAAGGTTTTGTTTAGGGTTGTCAAATTTTGGATGTTTCCATTGCCACTCATGAGATTATTCATCCCATGGATAGAATCAAGATACTAGATATGGCCTTCAAATTAGACATTCAAAGGCTTGTGATAAATATAAAGACATTTCTTATACTCTATCCTGATCAAGCTTGGTTTTAGAAATAGAGTTATTGGTCTCATTAGGGAATCCATTAAGATTGTACATTACTCAGTATTAGTTAATGGGACCCCCTCGGGTTTCTTCAAGGCTAGTAAGGGGCTCATACAAGGGGAACCATTGTTCCTAATCTTTTTATTATGGTTGCTAAAGTCCTTGGTATAAATTTCCTCAATCTAGTATGAGTTGGAAGGGTCTAGGGAGTTAAAGCCACCATTTCACTTCCTCCTTCAGTGTTATAGTAGTTTGTTGATGATACTTTCCTCTTTGAAAAATCCTTAGTTGTGGAAGATAAATAATGGAGAGGCTTACTTATGGATTATGATAATTCTTTAGGTTAGTGTATCAACTATGGGAAAAGAAACATCTATTTCTTTCATACTAGGTAGGATCTCCAAATTAAGATCAGGGATATTCTTGGCTGCCAGTGTGCTAACCTTCTAGGTACATATCTAGGCCTACCTCTCACTATTAAGGAGGTTAAATTAAACTTATGGAGTGCCATAATAGTAAGAACTCAGATAAAATTGGCTAGTTGGAAGGGAAAATGGTTGAGTAGTGCAGGAAAGCTCCATCTCCTTTCAGCCTCCTTACATGGTATTCTAGTGTATTTCTTATCCCTATTTAAAATTTAATGTGTCATGGCTGAGAAATTGGAATGAATTCAATAGGACTTCCTTTTGAATAGAATGGAGTAAAAAAAGATAATGGCACTGGTTAGTTGGGAGACTGTCTGTAAACCCAAGTTAATGGATGGGTTTGGAATCAGGAAGTTGACATACTTGAATAGATCCTTAATTGATAAGGTGGATTGAAACTTGGTTGTTGGCCTCAAAAATTAGTGTAAAATTATTGAAGAAAAGTATCTTAGAAATGGAAACCTCCATAGTATTCTTCACTCTCATGATTTTACGACGGGATCAAAGTAATGGGCTAACATTCTTAAGAGATAATCCATTATTTGTAAACGCAAACAAATGGAAAATTGGTGATGGGAGAACAATCAGATTTTGGGAGGACTATTGGTTGGGGGATAGGCCATTGCTTGCAATCCACTTCTATCATTTAATGCACAGGATGAAGAATTACTTTGGGACCTTGATCAAGGACTATACTACCCCTAAGGGTAGGTGGATATCTCTTAAACAAAGTGTTATGGACAATCTTGACCTCTTTCCTAGGGTTGAGGAATTGTAGGCTATATCTATTGAGGTTAGTATTCCCTTGTTCCCTAGAAAATATAAGTTCATCTAGATGAAGAATTTATCAAGACCTTTCTCTATCAAATTTGCCTACAATATGTTGATCAAGCATAATGCTAGCACTAGCTGCTAGAGGAAGGTTTGGGACTCTCAACTGATCCCCAAGATTAATTTATTTTGGTGGGCCTCAATGCATGGAAAATGTGTACTTAGGAAAATATTATCAAACATGGATTTAATTTTACTAACCACTAAATTCTCTATAAAATGGACGAAGAGACAATACAACACCTCTTCATTCACTACACTTATGCCTCACATATTTAGCACAATATCTTATAGAGGTTTAATATTCAATGGGTGTTTAATGCGAATATCCAAAAATTTATTATGAACTAGAAGTGTCCTTAAAGTCATCCCCTCATCGAGAAACTTTGGAGATAATGTAATACCCTCTCCTATGGTGATACTTGGACTTTTTGAATTGGACAATTTATTATGATGGTTAGAACTATACATTTACATTTATGTTTTGGTGGATGATGATATGATTGATATGCTCATTTATGGTTAGCATTCATATGTTTATGAGATTAGAAAAACTATCTATTTTTATATGTTTTATGGATCTAACCCAAGGATTTGAATCTAACCATTATCATGATGTTTTATGTTTTCATGGATATGTGTCTAATGTGTTTTCATGACTCAGGACGAAGTCATAGTTACTCACTTAGTTGAGGTCCACAAGATGTATCGATCCTGGTCATCTATTTGCATATATCTGATTTGTATGTATATCCATATGTATATATGTATCTCTTCTTGGTGATGCAGGATTGCAGGTACCGAATATCATCTCCACCTAGCTTCATAGGTCTGAGCGATCCCTCAAAATCCTCTATCATTGTTGTTGTTATGGAGATATCACCAGGTTCCACAGGAAGAAACTCCACCTCTGATCCTTTTATCCTTAGGTGGGGAGTTCCCAAGTCAGTCCCTTGTGTGGATGTATTATGTGATCTCTCAGTTTGTTGGATTTGTGGATCTTGTAGCTAGTTCTTGTCTTCATGGTATGTTCAATTTTGTTAGTAGATTATTGATGTGAATTATTGTTCATTGGAGGTATGATTTAGTAATTTATCTTTAGTAGTAGCTACTATTATACTAGCATATCTCGTTAGGAACGAGTTGGTATGTGATTTAAATCATGTGATTTTAATATCTATAATAATGAATAATTTTATGGTATTATTTTATAATACTCATAATAACAAAGTGTCTATGGTAATATTAATAATAAAATGTTTTAAATAATAGTGGTAAAATCTAACTTATGTTAATAGTTACCTAATATATTTTAGAATGTGGATTAGTGTATAATATGTTTTATAATAATGATATTCATAATATTTAATATTAATAATAATGTGTCTTACTTATGATATATGTACCATAAGCATATGGGTGCACACATATGCCTATGAATACATATATATATTAATATTATATAATTAAATTAATAGTGTGAAGGAAAATTATTTTAGATAAATATAATGTTATTCACAAAAATGGTAAAAAGGATTAGTAAATTCTATTACCATAGTTAAATAAATGAGTAAATTATTTTTAAGATTATATTATCTATTTTGACACCCTTAAATTTAGGAATCAAATATTATAGTTTTATTTATAATTTATTTTTCCCTTTACGGGAATGGTTTTGCAAACCATCTCATTAACTAATAACTGATGGATAGTTGAGATGGTTGCATCGGTTGGATTACCTGTGCAACCACCATCTCCATTCTATTTATAGGAAAGATTTTCCTGTGTGTGGGAGTTGGGAAGGAACTCTTGTTTTGAGAAGAGGCTTTAATTTTAATAGGATATTTCTATAGTTTAGAGAAGAGAGAAAATTGATTTTTCTCTGAGAGGAGGTGAAGGAGTTGGAGCTTGGTTGTAGGAGGAATTCAAAGGAGTGCTGGAAGAGATTTAGAAGCTTGATTTCTTCTTCATCAACGGATCTTCGTAGGACTCCAGGTTGGAATCCATCCTGAGAAATAGATTTAATTTATAGTATGAATGTTGTTTTTAGATTTGTTTGAAAGTTTCTGTATGTTGTATTATTATTGCAAAATATTTGTGCACTATTGTATTATTATTGTATTGTGTAGTTTTATAGCAGAAGATTAATATATTAATGTATTCTGTAATAATGTATTATTGCAGAAGGTTGATAGTTTAATGTATTCTACAATAATGGATTATTACATAATGTTGATACATTATTGTATTATTGTAGAATGTGATACATTATTGTGTTATTGATGATGGTGTATATACTATTGTATTATTTTGCTAGCCATCTATACATTATACAAATGCTGTGTTATTGTATTACAAATGCTATATTATTGTATTATTCTATCTTTTGTTAATTGTAATATTCTGTCAAAATAATATATATGTTTCAATAAAATTATTTGAGTTCTTTTCTTTTTTTCAAAAAAATTATATAGTTATAAAGTCATGCTTTAATAAAGTTATGCTTCAAAAAAAAAAATATAGAAAAAAATTAATATAAAACAAAAAAAATGAAAGGTTTTGGGAAGTGGGGCCACCACCTTCCCCACTCCCCTTACGACACCCAACCGTAGCAGTGGCAGGCACTGCTAGGGCAATCCCTGACTGCTATAGCAGTAGGTACTGCAGTAGCAGTACCTTGCTACGGCCCACGGTTGTGGTAAGTGGGAAGGGAAGCGCGCAGGGCGTGAGGCTAATGGGGTGCGGGGCCTGCAGGGTCCCCCCCATAAGATTACTTTTAATTTTATTTTTAGGGGGTAGTTTGTTTTTTTATTAGATTTTAATTAATATTAAATTTAGTATATTTAAATTGCTATTAAATTTAGTTGTTGTTTAATAGGAATTTCATAGTGTAGTTTAGATTATAAATATTTGATGTATAAATGAAAATGGTATTTTTTAATTTAATTTTTAATAAATGCTAAGTATGGATTTTAATAACATTCACTTTATACAAGAATTTAAGTATAATTTTACGATACTTAATTCCTTATACTTTAAGTTATACTTGTATAAAGGGATTAGGTACCTTTCAGATTGATTGGGATAGGTTTCAACTTCCTAGGAGTTAAGCTACAACTTCCAGATTTTAGAGTTTTAGTAAAATGAGACTTAGTCAAATTTCAGATTTAGTCAAATTTTAGACTTCGATTGAAAATTTATGGAGCATTATCTTTTGGCATATGGAATTTTGTGTAAACCTTAAATATGTTCATTACTTGGTTGATAGAGGTATGTGGTGCATTTAGATGCTTAACTAGGGTTAGGATGTGTAGGAAGCATTTTAGGGTTTAGGGTTGCCTAAGAGGATCATGACCATTCTAAACATCCTTAAATGTTCCTAATTTCCCTAAACATCCATAAACTATCTTATTATTTTCTACTCGTTGATGCAGTCTTACAAATGAGTTTATGATGTGTTTTTACTAAATGTGTGATGTATTTGTGATGTGTGGGTTAAGGGTAGAAAACCTAATGACACCAAGTGAGTGGCTCTCAGTACGGGGCCGCAGCCCTAAGTGGCTAGAACCAGGATAACCGACTGAAGAGTTATTTAACAAGTGAAAACTTAATTAAACTTATGGGAATAGTTTCAAACATTAAAAAGATTAAATGTGCCTCGCCCATGCCATTAGTGCTAATAAAGGCTATGGATGGGAGTGGGAGAAGGTGCCTATGTGTAGGTATGATCGAATGGTGCTTGTCTGTATGAAAGGCATTTAATCCCGCATGTGCCTACTTGGGGGCCGGGGCCCAGAGTGGCTAGTACCAGGACAACCCAAGGAGTGAGGGCTATGCGATGACACTCACTTAGGTTGTTGCTTAGAGTTTCTACCAAGCCTTAGAACCTGTTTGGGGAAAGATTTATGCTTGACCTTCTTTTCATTTGCTATTTGGGAAAGGTTACCCAACCCTAGGTATGGCCTAGCTATTCCTTCTTTGTGGACCTTGGTGTTTATCTCCTAGCATGGGGGAGTGGGCCTTTGGGTATCCACATGGTTGGGTGGTAAATATTTTTAGCGAGGTATCTTTTGTGATTGTAGTGTTTGAAGATTCATGCTTGCTTATGTACTAGTTTTTGAAGAATGAAGGCTTTGTAATTATATTTCATGTTGTAAAGTTATTGTTACCTCCCAAGCGAAGATGAATGTAATGTAATCATTGATGTAATTCAAAATGATGTTTGTGGAATGGGTAGACTTAAAAAGAAAAAAAAGGGAAAAGGGAGATGTGAACCTTATGTATAAGATGTATTTTGTAGCATTTCAAGGAAAGTAGTATGTTTCTTATTATTGATTAAGTGAAAAGGCTATTGAAAAACAAATGTATTATTTGCAATGTATCAAATGATTTAGATGATTCTATTTGATTTAAAAGTTATATTGTTCATAAAGGATACTTAGGAATATAGATGATTTTAAATGGAAAATTGAAATGAAAGTACTTTGTAGTTCTTAATAAAGAATCTTATAACGATATGATGAAGTTTGCTTTGTGAAGTAAATTTTGTTGTTAGCTCACTTAATGGACTTAAATGAATCATGCATTTAATAAGAAGGGAACCTAGGAGGAATCTAAGTTAATCTATCTTTTGTTTATTTAATTCTTTTTTAAAAATTCAATTTTTTTCATAAATCTCTACTTAGGTTTTCTTTTATAAAGAGAATCTTTGTTCTCTTCCCAGGTTCCCTTGCGGGGCATGACATCTTTGGTATCAGAGCTAAGTTGCTACACTGGGGCCCTGGAAATTTGGCCCATGCTTCTTAAAAATTATTATTCATCTTAGGAAAACTTAAAACTGAAATCAAACTAGGACCCCTAAAATTTATCCTTCTTCTTACTCATGGCAGGATGCCTCCTGTAACCCGTGGTAGAAGGGGAGGTGCCCAAAACACCCCTCTTAGATCTCAACATGAAATTTCTCAGGAAGAAGAACAATATGAGGGAAGAGGGGATCAATCTGATAATCAATCAGGAGGTTTTCAGGGGTCTCAAGTAATAGAATTATTACAATAGATTCTATGGAGGTTAGAGGTAGGGTAGGATAGAGGCCACCATGGGGAGACTAACACTCACCATGAGGAAAGGGAAAGGAGTCCTAGGAGGAGAGATCAGGCAATGGAAGAAGACTCTTTGCATGCTTCTCACATGTGAGACCTCCTTAGGACTAAGACTAACCCATTTAAGGGAACTCAAGGTGGATCTACCACGCAGACTTGGTTACTAGAACTAGAAAGGCTTTTCTCCATGCACCCTTATAGCATCAATACTAAGGGTTAGTTTGCAATCATTCACCTTAGAGACTTTGCATCCACTTGGTGGGAAACAAAGAGAGAGAAACTTCACATAGATATTACCACTCTTTCATGGGAACTATTCCTAGAACTCTTTCGAGCCAAATTTCTATTTGACCACTAGAGACGGGAAAGAGTCGAAGAGTTTCACAACCTAAGGCAGCTAACTATGTTAGTTGATGACTATGAGAGGAAGTTCTTTGAGCTCAAGCCATACTCAAGATATAAGGATGATGAACCCATCTTGACTCAACACTTCCTTAGAGGACTCAATGGTCACTTGGCCAGTAGTGTATGAATGTTTGAACCTCAGACAGTTAATGATGCAGTCATCAAAGCTCACCTTGAGGAACAAAATATAGCCTTGGGGTTAGGAGGTCAGATAGGTAGCCAAGGGAGTAATGCCTTCTAGGCTAGGTTAGGTTTCAAAGGGAATCCACCTCAAGGAGCACTTGGACCTAAAAACTATCCTCCCAAAGGAAGTCAGAACCACCATAAAAGAAAATTTCACAACAACAACAACAATTACAATGGAAACAATAATAAAAGTGGGGTTCTCAATCCAATAATCCTCGCAACTAGCAGTGTGCAAAGTGATACCTAAACCCTCAGCCAACTCAGAGTATGCCTTAGAACTCTAGTCACAGTAGCTATCAGCAATCCAATGCACCTTCTGCATGAAAGAATTTTGTCAAGAACACTAGATGTTACTCTTGTGGTCAACATGGGCACATTATGGTTAATTGCCCTCAGAAATCTACCCCAGCAACTAGCTATAGGTAGGCCTCTTTAGAACCAATAGTAGGTAATGTAGGTAGAACTCATCGAGTATTTTCCACCTTAGACCATGGAAAAGCCAATCATCAGGGAGCAATCATCGAAACCCCAAGTTTGCTAAGGGGTATCTCTACCACCATACTATTTGATTCAGGAGCAACATATTCTTTTATTTCACCTTCTTTAGTAGAGCAATGTGGGCTGAAGGTAGTAAGGCAGGAAGATAGGTGGCAAGTTGAGCTAGCCTCTGAGGCAAGAATAACCTCTGACTCTTGTGTCCATAGTTGCAAGTTAGAACTTGGACCTTTTTCCACCTTAGTAAATCTCTGAGTAATTCCTCTAGGCTCGTATGGAGTAGTTTTGGGTATGGATTGGTTGGATGCTCACAAAGCCACTTTGGATTGTAGAAACAAAAGCATTCTGTGTTCAGATGACTTAGGAGAACCTAAGAAGATTGTTGGGGTGCAATGACCCATCTCTCTCTGCATGATTTCTGCAATTCAGCTCAAAAGGTGCATGCGCAAAGGATGCTAATTATTTGCAGTCTCAGTAGAGGACTTGGACCAATGAGAAAGTAGGGAGGTATCACTAGATCATCCCCTATTACAGGAGTACTTGGATGTTTTTCCCAAAGGAATTCTAGGAATGCCACCCAAAAGGGACATAGACTTCCGAATTGAGTTGGTTCCAAGAGTAGAACCAATCTCCAAAGCTCCATACCATATGACCACACAAGACCTTGAGGAACTCAAGCTTTAGCTAGAAGGGCTCTTGGAAAAAGGATTTATCAGACCTAGTGTATCACCATGGGGTGCACCAGTAATATTTGTAAAGAAGAAAGATGGCTCTCTTCAATTGTGTATTGACTATCGTCAACTCAACAAAGTCATGATCAAGAATCGGTATCCTTTACCCCGCATTGATGATCTATTTGATCAAATGAAAGGGGAAAAAATATTTTAAAAAATTGACCTCAAGTCAGGATATCATCAACTTAGAATTTAGGAAGCCGATATTCATCGAGCAGCTTTCCATACTAGATACGGTCACTATGAGTTCACTGTGGTACCATTTGGGTTAACAAACACTCCTTTTGTATTCATGAGCTTAATGAATGAAGTTTTCATAACCTACTTGGATAAATTTGTGATAGTATTCTTAGATGATATCTTAGTGTTCTCTAAAACTCTTGAAGAACATGAGGTTCATCTTCGCCAAGTATTGTAGTGCCTTAGGGAAAATCAACTTTATGCCAATGCAGAAAAGTGTGAATTCTTTCAGACAGAAGTTAATTACCTTGGACATGTCATATCTGGGAATGGCATCATTGTTGATCCAGCCAAAATTCAAGCCATAGTGGAGTGGCCAACTCCGACTAACGTCCCCAAAGTTCACAGCTTTATGGGACTAGCTGGGTATTACAGAAGATTTGTCAGAGAGTTCTCTCAGATAGCGCATCCCATTACTTCCTTGCAAATGGAAGGTAAAAAGTTTGTTTGGTCAAAAAAATGTGAGGCCACTTTCCAAAGTTTGAAGGAAAGATTAACCAGTTCTCCAATCTTGGTGGTTCCTGAACCGTCAGGAAACTTTGTAGTTTGCATAGATGCCTCACTAGAAGGGATTAGGGAGGTTCTTATACAAGAAGGAGAAGTTGTGGCTTTTGAGTCAAGGAAGCTTAAAGATCATGAGCTCAACTACCCCACCCATGATCTAGAACTTGTAGTAGTAGTTCATGCCTTAGTAAAGTGGAGACACTTTCTGTTGGGTCACAAGTTTGAACTCCAAATAGATCATCAAAGCCTTCAATACATCTTCTCTCAACCTAAAATCAATGCTAGGCAATGCAGGTGGATGGAATTTTTATGTGAATATGAGTTTGAGGTTAAGTACATCCAAGGGAAGATGAATGTGGTGATAGATGCTTTGAGTAGGTGCATACATGTTTTATCAGCAGTATCCCTTAGCATAGATTTGGAGAAAAGAATCAGGGAGGCTCTCACTTTTGACTCTTGGTTTTAGGAGGTTAAGATAGAAATAGAGTCAGGAAGACCCTTGGAAGGTCATTTCTTAGGATATTCCTTAGATACCCTTGGGTTACTAAGACATCAAAATAGAATCTACGTGCCCATGGCAGGAGATCTTCGTGCGCTTATCCTTTCAGAAAGCCACAAGGCTCCCTATTTGGCACATCTCGGGGTGAAGAAAATGTATGCTTACCTACGCTAGTTGTACTATTGGTCAAGGATGAAGAGAGATATTGCAGACTACGTGGCTAGATGTTTGGAATGTCAGAGAGTGAAAGAAGAGCATCAACATCCCGTTGGCCTTTTTGCAACCTCACCTAGTGCCAGAATGGAAATGGGACATTATTTCCATGGATTTTATTGTGGGACTTCTAGTTACTCCCAGGAGGCATGATGCTATCATGGTAACAGTTGATAGACTCACCAAGGTAGCCCATTTTTCTCCCATGCAGTCCTCCTACTCAGCAACTTCTCTAGCTAGAGTGTTCATGAAGCACATTGTGAGACTCCACGGTATTCCCAGGAAAATCATATCTGATCATGATCTAGTATTCACATCAGCTCTTTGGACTTCACTTCAGCATACTTTAGGGACTCAGCTCAACTTTAGTTCATCCTATCATCCCGAGATAGATGGGCAGATAGAGTGAGTCAATCAGGTTCTTGAGGACATGCTATGAATGTATGTTATGGACAGACATACCCATTGGGAAGAGTATCTATATTTGGTGGAGTTCTCTTATAATAATGGTTATCATAGTTCCATAGGTATGTCCCCTTTTTAGGCTTTGTATGGTCATCCGTGCTGCACTCCCTTAAGTTGGGACTGATTGGAGGACAGGGTACTTCTAGGCCCTCAGATGTTACAGGATATGGAACAACAAGTCAAGCGCATCAAAGAGCACATTTTGACAGCTCAAGATAGGCAGAAGAAGTATGTGGATGCTCACAGGACTAATGTACACTTTGCTCTTGGTGATAGAGTCTTTTTGAGGGTGCGTCCATGAAAGAGTCCAATCCTTTACGGAAAAGGCTCCAAGTTGGCACCCCGATTTGTTGGCCCTTTTGAGGTCCTAGAGAGGATAGGACTAGTAGCTTATCAGCTTGCCTTGCTACCCAGCCTTGCTCATATTCATGATGTATTTCATGTTTCAGTACTTACAAAATATATTCCTGATGTGACTCACATTTTGGATTGGAATGCATTACAAGTAGCGGACGGGCAGCTGGCTTTAGAGCCAGTACGCATATTGCAGCAACGGACACTGACCCTCAAGGGTCGCACCATAGAGTAGGCAAGGGTCCAATGGGACCCTAATGATGATTCCTCTGCTACATGGGAGGATGCGGTTAGGCTTAGAGATGCCTATCCATATTTATTTGTAGGCTTCCAAGAGTAAGCCTAACTCTAGGGGGGGAGGATGTAATACCATCTCCTATGGTGATACTTGGACTTTTTGACTTGGACATTTTATTATGATGGTTAGAACTATACATTTACATTTATGTTTTGGTGGATGATGATATGATTGATATGCTCATTTATGGTTAGCATTCATATGTTTATGAGATTAGAAAAACCATCTATTTTATATGTTTTATGGATCTATCCCAAGGATTTGAATCTAACCATTATCATGATGTTTTATGTTTTCATGGATATGTGTCTGATGTGTTTTCATGACTCAGGAAAAAGTTGTAGTTACTCACTTAGTTGAGGTCCACACGATGTATCGATCCTAGTCATCTATTTGCATATATCTGATTTGTATGTATATCCATATGTATCTATCTCTTCTTGGTGATGCGGGATTGCAGGTACTGGGTATCGTCTCCACCTGGCTTCACAGGTCTGAGTGATCCCTCAAAATCCTCTATCATTGTTGTTGTTATGGAGATATCACCAAGTTCCACAGGAAGAAACTCCGCCTCTGATCCTTTTATCCTTAGGTGGGGAGTTCCCGAGTCAGTCCCTTGTGTGGATGTATTATGTGATCTCTCAGTTTGCTGGATTTGTGGATCTTGTAGCTAGTTCTTGTCTTCATGGTATGTTCAATTTTTTTAGTAGATTATTGATGTGAATTATTGTTCATTGGAGGTATGATTTAGTAATTTATCTTTAGTAGTAGCTACTATTATACTAGCATATCTCGTTAGGAACGAGTTGGTATGTGATTTAAATCATGTGATTTTAATATCTATAATAATGAATAATTTTATGGTATTATTTTATAATACTCATAATAACAAAGTGTCTATGGCAATATTAATAATAAAATGTTTTAAATAATAGTGGTAAAATCTAACTTATGTTAGTAGTTACCTAATATATTTTAGAATGTGGATTAGTGTATAATATGTTTTATAATAATAATATTCATAATATTTAATATTAATAATAATGTGTCTTACTTATGATATATGTACCATAAGCATATGGGTGCACACACATGCCTATGAATACATATATATATTAATATTATATAATTAAATTAATAGTGTGAAGGAAAATTATTTTAGATAAATATAATATTACTCTCAAAAATGGTAAAAAGAATTAGTAAATTCTATTACCATAGTTAAATAAATTAGTAACTTATTTTTAAGATTATATTATCTATTTTGACACCCTTAAATTTAGGAATCATAGATTATAGTTTTATTTATAATTTATTTTTCCCTTTACGGGAATGGTTTTGCAAACCATCTCATTAACTAATAACGGATGGATAGTTGAGATGGTAGCATCAGTTGGATTACCCATGCAACCACCATCTCCATTCTATTTATAGGAAAGATTTTCCTGTGTGTGGGAGTTGGGAAGGAACTCTTGTTTTGAGGAGAGGCTTTAATTTTAATAGGATATTTCTATAGTTTAGAGAAGAGAGAAAATTGGTTTTTCTCTAAGAGGAGGTGAAGGAGTTGGAGCTTGGCTGTAGGAGGAATTCAAAGGAGTGCTGGAAGAGATTTAGAAGCTCGATTTCTTCTTCATCAACCGATCTTCGCAGGACTCCAGGTTGGAATCCATCCTGAGAAATAGATTTAATTTATAGTATGAATGTTGTTTTTAGATTTGTCTGAAAGTTTCTGTATGTTGTATTATTATTGCAAAATATTTGTGCACTATTGTATTATTATTGTGTTGTGTAGTTTTATAGTAGAAGATTAATATATTAATGTATTCTGTAATAATGTATTATTGCATAAGGTTGATAGTTTAATTATTTTGCAATAATGGATTATTACAAAATGTTGATACATTATTGTATTATTGTAGAATGTGATACATTATTGTATTATTGTTGATGGTGTATATACTGTTGTATTATTTTGCCAGCCATCTATACATTATACAAATGTTGTATTATTGTATTACAAATGCTATATTATTATATTATTCTGTCATTTGTTAATTGTAATATTATGTCAAAATAATATATATGTTTCAATAAAATTATTTGAGTTCCTTTCTTTTTTTTCAAAAAAATTATATAGTTATAAAGTCATGCTTAAATAAAGTTATGCTTCAAAAAATATATATATAGAAAAAAATTAATATAAAACAAAAAAAAATGAAAGGTTTTGGGAAGTGGGGCCACCACCTTCCCCACTCCCCTTACGACACCCAACCGTAGCAGTGGCAGGCACTGCTACGACAGTACCTGACTGCGATGACAGTAGGTACTGTAGTAGCAGTACCTTGCTACGTCCCACGGTCGTGGTAAGTGGGAAGGGAAGCGCATAGGGCGCGAGGCTAATGGGGTGTGGGGCCCGCAGGGTCCCCCCCATAAGATTACTTTTAATTTTATTTTTAGGGGGTAGTTTGTTTTTTTATTAGATTTTAATTAATATTAAATTTAGTATATTTAAATTGCTATTAAATTTAGTTGTTGTTTAATAGGAATTTCATAGTTTAGTTTAGTTTATAAATATTTGATGTATAAATGAAAATGATATTTGTTTATTTAATTTTTAATAAATGTTAATTATGGATTTTAATAACATTCATTTTATACAAGAATTTAAGTATAAGTTTACGATACTTAATTCCTTATACTTTAAGTTATACTTGCATAAAGGGATTAGGTACCTTTCAGATTGATTGGGATAGGTTTCAACTTCCTAGGAGTTAAGCTACAACTTCCAAATTTTAGAGTTTTAATAAAATCAGACTTAGTCAAATTTCAGATTTAGTCAAATTTTAGACTTAGATTGAAAATTTATGGAGCATTATCTTTTGGCATATGGAATTTTGTGTAAACCTTAAATATGTTCATTACTTGGTTGATAGAGGTATGTGGTGCATTTAGATGCTTAACTAGGGTTAGGATGTGTAGGAAGCATTTTAGGGTTTAGGGTTGCCTAAGAGGATCATGACCATTCTAAACATCCTTAAATGTTCCTAATTTCCCTAAACATCCATAAACTATCTTATTATTTTCTACTCGTTGATGCAGTCTTACAAATGAGTTTATGATTTGTTTTTAATACATGTATGATGTATTTGTGATGTGTGGGTTAAGGGTATAAAACCTAACAACACCAAGTGAGTGGCTCTTAGTGCGGGGTCGGGACCCTAAGTGGCTAGAACCAGGATAACCGACTGAAGAGTTATTTAACAAGTGAAAACTTAATTAAACTTATGGGAATGGGTTCAAACATTAAAAAGATTAAATGTGCCTCGTCCATGCCATTAGTGCTATTAAAGGCTATGGATGGGAGTGGGAGAAGGTACCTATGCGTAGGTACGATTGAATGGCACTTGTCTGTACGAAAGGCATTCGATGCCGCATGTGTCTACTTGGGGGTCAGGGCCTGGAGTGGCTAGTACCAGGACAACCCAAGGAGTGAGGGCTATGTGATGACACTCACTTAGGTTGTTGCTTAGAGTTTCTACCAAGCCTTAGAACCTATTTGGGGAAAGATTTATACTTGACCTTCTTTTCATTTGCTATTTGGGAAAGGTTACCCAACCCTAGGTATGGCCTAGCTATTCCTTCTTTGTGGACCTTGGTGTTTATCTCCTAGCATGGGGGAGTGGGCCTTTAGGTATCCATGTGGTTGGGTGGTAAATCTTTTTAGCGAGGTATCTTTTGTGGTTGCAGTGTTTGAAGATTCATGCTTGCTTATGTACCAGTTTTTGAAGAATGAAGGCTTTGTAATTATCTTTCATGTTGTAAAGTTATTGTTACCTCCCAAGTGGAGATGAATGTAATGTAATCATTGATGTAATTCAAAATGATGTATGTGGAATGGGTAGACTTAAAAAGAAAAAAAAAGGGAAAAGGGAGATGTGAACCTTATGTATAAGATGTATTTTGTAACATTTCAAGTAAAGTAGTATGTTTCTTATTATTGATTAAGTGAAAAGGCTATTGAAAAACAAATGTATTATTTGAAATGTATCAAATGATTTAGATGATTCTATTTGATTTAAAAGTTATATTGTTCGTAAAGGATACTTAGGAATATAGATGATTTTAAATGGAAAATTGAAATGAAAGTACTTTGTAGTTCTTAATAAAGAATCTTATAACGATATGATGAAGTTTGCTTTGTGAAGTAAATTTTGTTGTTAGCTCACTTAATGGACTTAAATGAATCATGCATTTAATAAGAAGGGAACCTAGGAGGAATCTAAGTTAATCTATCTTTTGTTTATTTAATTCCTTTTTAAAAATTGAAAATTTTTCCTAAATCTCTACTTAGGTTTTCTTTTATAAAGAGAATCTTTGTTCTCTTCCCCGGTTCCCTTGCAGGGCATGACAGATAATTCCCTCCACATGTTTTTTGGTGTTTGTGGAAAGAAAGGAATAACAAGATTTTTAGGGATTTGGAACACAGTGTTGTCAATGTGTTGATAATACTTAATAAAAATTTTCTTGAGAATATAGGGTTCAGTAATTGGAATCCTTATGAAACCGCTTTTTCCTTGAGATTGTATTATTTTTGAATAGTGGAGGTTACCATTGACCTTTCATAAGTTTGACAATTCCAAAAAAAATGCTAGGAGAAATATAGTATGGAAAGCTCCTCGCCTAGCATGGTTTAAGATGAATTTTGATAGTCCTTCCAGATTGGGTATTGATGTTGGAGGTGGGATAATTATCTATGCTAGATATTTAGAAAGCTACTAACAACCAAATTGAAGGAATGACCTTTCTATGGGGCTTAAAGATTGCCTTCTCAATTGGTATCAAAGCCTTGGAGATCGAAGGGGATTGTAAATTCGTTATTGAAGCCACCAAAGGAAATATAAGGATCAAATGGAAGGTGGATGAAATAATAAGAGACATAAGACCACTCTTATTAGGGTTTCATGAATTCACCCTCTAGCATATCTTTAGGGAGGGTAATACTATTGCAGATTCTATAGCTACTATGGGGTTGGAGAGGGGAGGGTCTCCATTGTTGGAGAATATGTAATTCACTCACTAATGTAATGAAATCCCTCTTAAGGGAGGAGAAAACTACTCCAATTTCTAATGGAAGCCACTAAATTAGTTTTTTGGACCCTTGTTTGGGGTCTTTGGGCCTCATAATACAGAGCTAAAAAAAATTCAAATTTGATTTCCTTCCCATTTATTCCCTATGATCAAAATAATTTCATGAGGCCATGTGACCTATACTTGGAGGATACAGGTCACCTCATGTCTAATTATGATGCAAGAGCATCTTGGGTTCTTGGAAACCCTGTATCACCAAAAACAAGTTAGAGTTGTTAGATATGCTCTGTAGTTTCTTTAGGGCCCTCGGTGATGTTTTCCTATTTTCACCGACAGGGCTCGGTTACTACTCAGTTCCTTCATTTACCGAGTTGGCTCGGTTGGTTCACCAAATTTAATTTCCTATCACTCGGTAATCTTTCTCACTGAGTGGTTTGTTTTGGATTTCTATTGAGGTTGACTTGTGCATTGAATTTTGGTCACAAAGATAGTAGTTACATCAATCATTGGGAAGTGTGTGGACCTAGATCTGGTCATTTCCTTCTCCAATGATGGATCTAAAGGCTGACTTGTTTTGGTAGCCTCTTGTATAAATAAAGTAGTATGTTGTAGTTGTAAGGGGATTTTTTGGAGCAGTTTGAAGAAGATAGAAGATAGGGTCTGAAAATTGAATCCTTGCATGTTGGAGGACTATTGTAATTGAATTCTAATTATTTGGCTATAACCAAGAATGCCTTATAGCCCGACATGTATGAGGTTATTGATGAATAATATATGAATTCTTTGCATTCTCTCTCTCCATACTTGTGTTATTGATTCCATGTGATGTCTCTGCAAGGAGGTTGGTGATTTGGGTGTGCCTTTGGATCCTCATCCTGGTCTATCTTGCGTCAGCTGGTATCAAAGTGAGGTTGAGATCTAGATCTAAATTTTCAAATTTAGGTCAAGGTTTCCTTCTTGTAAAACCTAATTTATATTTTTTGTGGGGTGTCAGATTGTGATTTGACCTGCAATTGTAGAGGGTTTCAATATGGTTTGTGGGAGGTGAGATGCAGATTCAGGCTTGGTAGATATGCTAAGACAAATTAATGCTAAGTTAGAAGTTGTTGAGATAGTCCAACGTCGAGGAAGACATCTTGAGGATGTTAGTAATGAAGAATTCAAGGATGAACAAGGTAAAGTAGAACCTGCACTTGTGATGGACCAAGGTGAAGAAAGACTTTGGAATGCATTAAAAAACTTGAAGTCTACACCACATTTCAATCCTCCTGAATATAGTGGTAGGTTGGATTCAAATGAGTTGATAGATTGGATAATCGAGATGGAAAAGTATTTTGAGTATGAAAATGTTCCTGAGAAAAGGAAGGTGAAAATTGAAAGTACAAAATTGAATATTCATGCATCCTTATGGTGGGGGCATTTACAATTGGATAGAAAGAGGAAAGGAAAAGACAAAATCAAGGTATAGAATAAGATGGTGAATAAATTGAAAGGCAAGTTCTTACCTTGTGATTATCAGATTAACCTAGTTCGGCAAATGCAAATTTTGAGGTAGAAAGATAGCTTGATGAAAGACTATACTGAGAAATTCTATAGATTAGATATCAAATCTAGACATGTTGAGGATGAAGTGGAAAGAATTGCTAGGTACCTGAATGGGATAAGAATGTCTATTTAGGAGGAAATCGGTTTGGTCAAGTTGGAAAGTATTGAAGAATCTAATCAGTTTGCCCTGAAAGCTGAGGAGAAATTGAGCAAAAGACATGAACAAAGACAAAAAGGAAGAGGTGGTAGATTCCCTAGAGGAAGAGGTAGATCTTATGGTGAAAACAATAGATCTGATCAAGACAAAAAAAATCAGGATGAAAGCGAGACCGAGTGGAAAGGTGAAAGTTCTTTTAGAGGAAGAGGCAGTAACTACCGAGGTGGTTATAACAGAGGTGGATTTTGAGGAACTTTTTACAATTGTGGAGAAGAAGGACATAAGTCATTTGAGGGTACACATGCAAGTAAGAAGGTCGGTAATAGTAGAAATGCTTTGGTGCAAGAAGAATCATTGAATGAACCAGAGAAGGAAAATAACTTAATGGTTAGAAGAGCACTTTGGAGTGAAAGTAATAAGGAAGATCTGGTAAGGAAAAGTTTGTTCAAGACTAGATGCAGAGTTTTTGATGAAGTGTGGAAGGTAATCATTGACAGTGGAAGCTCGAAGAATATGGCATATGAGGAAATGGTTACAAATTTGCAATTAGAGAGGTTGAAACACCTGAAGCCTTATCAAATTTCATGGAACAAGGATGAGCATACACTATTGATAAGTGAACAATGTTATGTGAATTTGAAAATTGGAAAGTATTATGATAAAGTGTTATGTGATATCATGCCTATGGATTGTTGTTAGATTCTATTGGGTAGACCTTGGCAATATGATAAACATGCTATATATGATGGAAGGTTGCATAAATATACTATTTGGGCTGATGGGAGAAAAAAAATCTTGTTGCCTTTGATTGAAGAATCTGTTGGTAATGTTTATACATTTGTGAAAGTTTTTTTGATGGGAGGAATAAAGTTTTTTAAGGATTTGAAGAAGAATGAAGTATGTTTTTTTGTGATTCCTAACAAACCGAGTGAGAAAATAGTGGATAGCATCCCTGAAGAGGTTGATAAGATACTCACCAAGTATAGAGAGATCATTTATGATAATGTACCTAATGGTTTACCACCAAAAAGAAGCATTTATCATTTTATGAATCTGATTCTTGGAGCTAGTTTTCAGAACAAAGCACCACATCGGTTAACACCTACCGAGAATTAGGAACTTAATCGATTAATTCAAGAATTTTTGCAGAAAGGTTTGATCTGAGAAAGTTTGAGTCCATGTGCAATACTAGTTGTATTGGCACCTAAAAAGAATGGAGAATGGAAAATGTGTATCGATTCTAGAGAAATCAACAAGATAATAGTGAAATATAGGTTTCCTATACCGAGAATAGAGAAAAGTATTTAACCAAAATTGATTTGAAAAGTGGATATCATCATATAAGAATTAGAGAAGGTGACGAATGGAAGACTGCTTTCAAGACAAGAGAAGGTTTGTATGAGTGGTTGGTTATGCCTTTTTGTTTAACTAATGCACCAAAAACTTTTATGAGATTGATGAATGAAGTTTTGAAGAAATTCTTGGGTAAATTTATGATTGTATACCTAGATGAATTTCTAATATTCAGTAAGACCAGAGAATAGCATTTGTTGCATATTAAATAGGTATTACGGAAATTGAAAGAAGAAAAGTTGTTGATTAATTTGAAAAAGTGTTCCTTCATGAAAGAAGAGATTGTTTATTTGGGATTTGTGATTTCATCTGATGGTTTAAAAATGGATCCTGAGAAGGTTGAAGCTATTTTTAATTGTCCTATAGCTGAAAATGCTAGTGAGGTAAGATCATTTCATGGTTTATCAAGTTTTTACCAAAAGTTCATCAAAAAATTTAGTTCAATTTGTAATGCTATGACAATGACTATGAGAGGAGACAAAAGAGAATTCAAGTGGACACATGGAGCTGACAAAAGTTTTGAGACTTTGAAGCAAAAGGTTGTTGAATTGCTTGTGTTAGCTTTACCTAATTTTAATAAGGTATTTCAAGTTGAATGTGATGCAATTGATAGTGCAATAGGAGCTATGTTGAGTCAAGAAGGTAAACCCGTTGCTTTCTTTAGTGAGAAATTGAATGATGCAAAAAGGAAATATTTTATGTATGAGCAAGAGTTTTATGCTATTGTTGAAGCCCTAAACAAATGGAGACATTATTTGATTCTGAGTGAATTTGTGTTGTATATTGATCATAAGGCTTTACAGTATTTGGGTAGTTAGAATAAGTTGAATCAGAGACATATGAAATGGGTTGAATATTTGTAGAGTTATACATTTTTGATAAAACACAAGAGTGGAGTCACTAACCGAGTTGTTGATGCATTGAGTAGAAGAAGATCTTTGATGACTGAAATGAGAATTGAAGTTCTTGCTTTTGATAACATGAAAGATTTGTATGAAATTGACCCTGATTTTTTTGAGTCGTGGAGAAAGTGCAAAGCACCTATCCAAGATCAACCGAGTACTAAATGGGAAGAATATTTCATTCAAGAAGGTATGTTGTTTAAAGGTATTCAGTTGTGTATACCAAGAGGATCAATGTGAACTAATTTGATAAAGGAGAAACATAGTAGTGGTTTGGTTGGACATTTTGGCATTAACAAAACATTGAATTTTCTTAAGGAGAAATACTTTTGGCCATAGTTGTATAAGGATGTTCGGAAATTTTTGAAAAGTTGTGAAGTTTTTCAAGTTGCAAAGGGAGTAAGTCAAAATACTAGATTGAATACACAGATTTCTATTCCTGAGAAACTTTGGATTGATATTAGTATGGATTTTGTTCTTGGCTTACCGAAGATAGTAAGAGGTAATGATTCTATATTTGTTGTTGTGGATAGATTTTCTAAGATGGCACATTTCATACCCTGTAGAAAAAACATTAGATGCAGTACATATAGCAGATCTTTTCTTTAAATAAATTGTCAGATTGCATGGATTACCGAGGAGTATCGTCTCTAACCGAGATAGTAAGTTTGTTGGATACTTTTGGAACACTCTTTGGAAAAAGTTGGGTACTGAGTTGAGATATAGTTCTACATTTCACCCACAGATTGATGGATAGATAGAGGTTGTAATTAGAAGTTTAGGTAATCTTTTGAGATGTTTAGTTGGAGATAAACCGAGTAATTGGGATTCTATGTTGGTACAAGAAGAGTTTGCATACAATAATTTAGTGAATAGGAGTACTTGAAAAAAACCTTTTCAGATTGTTAATGGTATACAATTGAGAGGTATATCAAATTTGAAGAACATTGCTGGTGAAGAAAAGATAAGTGTCGAAGGAGAAGAATTTGTTGAGTTCATGAAGACATTGCATGAGGAAGTGAAACATAAATTGGAAGATAGTAATCAAAAATATAAGGATAGAGTAGATAGATCAAGAAGAGGTAAGACTTTTGCAATTGGGGATGAAGTAATGACACATTTGAAGAAAGGCAGATTTCCTGTTGGAACCTATAGAAAATTGAAGATGAAGAAATTTGGTCCCTGTAAGATATTGAGAAAGTTTGACAATGGAAATGCTTATGAGATTGAATTACCTAATAACATGGATACATCACCTATATTCAACATTGTAGACTTGTATGAATATCATGAGCCTAATGAATAAATTACAGTGCCGATTGATTATCCTAAGAAGCAGATAGAAGAATTTGAGAAGATTTTGGAACAAAGAGTTGGCAGAAGCACAAGAGGAAAAGAGTGCATGGAATATATGGTAAAGTGGAAGAATAGACCAATTGAAAACCAATCATGGATTACACAATCTGAGTTGGATTCAACTCAGCTTGTACCTGCTACATGATTCAAAGAATCATCTCAAAACAACCCCATGTGTCTGATGCAGGAGCATCTCAGGTTCTTGGCAATCATGTATCACCAAAAACAAGTTAGAGTTGTTAGATATGCTTGGTAGCTGCTTTTGGGCTCTCGGTGATGTTTTCCTATTTTCACCAATGAGGCTCAGTTTCTACTTGGTTCCTTTATTTATTGAGTTGGCTTGGTTGGTTCACTGAGTTTAATTTCTTATTGCTCGGTAATCTTGCTCACCGAGTTGTTTATTTTGGATTTCTATTGAGGCTGACCTGTGCATTAAATTTTGGTCACAAAATTAATGGTTACATTGATCATTGGGAAGTGTGTGGACCTAGATCTGGTCATTTCCTTCTCTAATGATGGATTTGAAGGCTGACTTGTTTCAGTAGCCTCTTGTATAAATAAAGTAGTATGTTGTAGTTGTAAGGGGAGTTTTTGGAGAAGTTTGAAGAAGATAGAAGATAGGTTTTGAAAGTTGAATCCTCGTATGTTGGAGGATTGTTGTAATTGAATTCTGATTATTTGGTCGTAACTGGGAAGGCCTTACAACCTGACATGTATGAGGTTATTGATGAATAATATATGAAGTCTTTGCATTCTCTCTCTCCCTACCTGTGTTATTTCTTTCATGTGATGTTTCTGCAAGGAGGTTGGTGATTTGGGTGTATTTTTGGCCCCTCATCTTGGTCTATCTTGCATCAAATTATGAGGGATTATGGTGGTGACCCTATAGCATGAGAAAATAGAAAGGTTATTTTTTGGGGATCGTGACATTAATTTAAATGATGGCCTTTTAGATCTTTCCAAATTGCATCCCTAGCCTCTCTTTATTTTTGGCCATATTTCCCACCAGAGAAAGGATCTTTCACGTAGAAGTGTTGACCTTGTTGTGCTGGCCTTAAATGGAGGTAGTACATATAATTATTGTACTTTTTATCACCATATTATTAGGTTTCTAGTCCCCGTCTTTTTTGTTGAGCTAAATTTGAAGCATTTTTTTGTTCTAGGATATCTCTCCTCAACATTCTCTTAGTGGCTCTATTACTAGTATTTCTTTGACTTCGGTGAATAAGAACATGGGGGGATTGAGTTCTTATGGATCCCAAGAAGTATAACAATTATAAGAACAATCCCATTGTTTGGCACAGATGCAATAAAGGGGGTATTACCTCATTCATTGAATGCATGATTAGATTTGATGAGATTCTCCCGTCAATTTTTTTCTCTTGGGATGAAAGGAGGGTATCCATGGGTGGTATTTCATTTGAGATTAGTGAAGATGCTATTGCTCAAGCCATTGGGATTTCCACTAAAGGGCAAAAATAGAAGAAAAGGAGCAGAGTTGCAGATGTGTGTTGTTATTATGAATTATTTTACTTTGGAAGGTTTGGGGTCTACTATTACTAGCACATGTCCTTTATTAATCACTTTCAAAATCATGATTTGATTTCTATTCCTTTCTTCTTGTTGCATTCTAATAAGTCATTGATTCTAAGAAGTAGGGTAAAAAATATACAATTTTGCACCAAGGGCTTATGTTTTAGTTGTATAATTCCCATCTCACCCTATGTCCACCATGAGCCATCACTATTCATGTGGTCCCCACTTCTTCAAGCCCTCCCTTTGTTAGCCTAATGGATCCTCCAAGCCTTAGTAAAAATAAGTTCATTAAGAAGCCCAAAACCCAACAGGTCTCCCCAGATAATTCCTCCATTACTAGATCCCCTGAGAAGCTTCTTGAAAAGAAAAGAAGTGACCCTCCTACCTAGCTAAAGTCAAAAATCTCCAAGAAGGAAAAGTTCAATATTCAACACATTGACTCTGATATTGAAATCACAGAAGAAATTAGTACCCCACGTTGTTCTACTAGGATTTCTATTAAACCCTAGGGGAAAGAAAAAAGTTTGAAAGAAGATTTTGGTTTAGATGATGCAAAGGCCAGTGACATCAAAAACCAATATGAAAAATTCCCTTGAAATAAACCCACTCGACCTCTGCAAGCAACTCCTCCCATGTCTCTAAGAGCATAAAAAAGAGTCAATTGATCTCACGCAGAAAGTTGAGGCTAGTAGTAAGCTTAATTCCCCAACTAGGGACACCTCCCATGTTAAAGAAAAGAACATTACCATAATCAAAAGAAAAAAACACCTCTAGCGAGGACTGCAGCAACCGTGGGGTTGTCTAGGGGGAAGTTGACAAAATAAAAATTTATATTCAAATTCTAAAAAATAGGTTCTTCGATATGTCAAACTTCTCTCTTAAGGTGATGCACTCTTCCGCTACTACACTTTGTCTATTGTAGGGGGATAGGATTAGTGTGAAGGACAATGAGGATGGTGACTTTAAAGAGTTGTTCAAGTTCCTCACTAAGGACTGGTCTTTGATGATGTTGTCAAGGATTAATGCACCAAATAAGACTTAGCTCTTTGGTTCCTAGTGTTTTTGTGCTACTGTTGATAATAGCTCTGGTAGTCTATGCTTAGTTTCACTATTTACGACAAATAAGTTTAATGGTTTTTCTAAAACTTCATTAGTTTGGCCCTGCGAGGCCCTTAAGCAAGATTTTTTTATGACTATGTTGATATATTTATGGTTATTATGGTGTTTGTGGATAGTAAGTTTATCTTAGCTATGGTTTTCTTAGATAGTAGAGTGATTTTAGTTGTGGAGTGTTTTCCTGTAACTAGTAAGTTTTCTATATTTTTTTATTGTTGGAAGCTGATGGTTGTCTATTTTTTTCCTAGTATTGTTAATGCGTTGACAATGTGAATCTTCTTACTATAGCCCTCTAGGTGTTGTATTAAGGGACAACACCCTTATTTTTTGCTTCTTCTAGTGTCAAAAACAAAAGACAACCTTTCAAGTTGGTGCATCCCTTAATAGATACAAGGTTCTAAGAAGAGATCTTAGCTTATTCCAAGGATAATGTTCTTGGTATACCATTATAGGTTGATAGAATCCTCGATTATTAGCTTACAATCAAACCTTTTCAACTTTGTAAGCAAGCAAACTAAGTTTTCAAAAATAATACTTACTCCAATCTATTTGATATTACATAGAATAATACATAATTTTAACAATGATAAAAACAACATCAAAATCTTGATATTAGCCTTCTAAAATAAGAGATTTTCAAATTTTAAATTTTAAATTAGAAAATTAAAAAATATATAATTATTTAAAATATTATAAAAATAATATTCCTTTACTATTTATCATAAATTATAAATTTAGAACAATAATCTTATTATTTTTCTATAAATAAATCAAGATACAATATAAATGGGAAAATATAATATATCCAAAATGAGAATAAAAATATTCATCAAAACTTTTCTCATATTTAAAAATGAGAGATTTTAAATATATATTAGAAGATTCTTTCCATTTTTATTATATTTTAAGAAAAGAATCCTTATACAAATGTAAAACAACAAATACATTCCTTATACATCTATAAACAAAGATATTAATTTTTTTCTAAATGTTTAAATGAAAAGAGGACTTCAAATTTCCCAATATATTTTTGACTTTTAACTCCCTTTCTAATGTACCTAGAATAGAGAGGGATTTTTAAAATTCTCACTTATATCAAAACATGGACTTTTTCATTTTCTCGCATTATGGAGAAATCACGTGAACAAATATACATTCTCCTTTTGAAAATTCAAATTTATTCCATTGACGAATTTATGTGAGGAATAAAAAATTCTAAGGTTTTTAAAAGATTCTTTCACTTATAAAATTTTATCCAACAAGACTTGCAAGTAGTCTATAGATGCACTTTTTACCAATAAACATTTTCATCACAAAATTCTTATTATTATTATTTATTTCTCTTCACTATTCATTTGAATGTGGATATAAAATTTATATATAATGTTTGTGAGAGGGATATAATTTTATAATAATTATTTTAAATATTAGACAATATTTTTACTACTTTAAGGAACGATAGAATCTTTGATAAACAAATACTCTTTGTAAGATTTAATTTGGGTTCATATCAAAATCAAAGCTTTAATAAACACAATCTAGAAACTTATATACTTGCATTCTACATTTGGGGGCAAGTTCTGTTTATGATATCTATAATGTGGCGAAACAAGGTTCACTAGCTTTTATGGGAAAACTAGGAAGCTTAGGCATATTTCCGCTTTAATTACACTGGAAGAAAAATGTTCCACTTGGCTTAAGGATTGTTGGGCACAAGGTGAATGCGGTAATCCTTCGAAGGGGATTGGAAGATGACTATCTAATTATAGAGGATGAATGAAGAAGCTAGGTCAAAATAAGGTAAAAAGGTGACTTTTTACATGCACAAGGAAATAGAAATCAATAGACAAATTCTAAAAGCAGGCCCGAGAAGTACAAATTGTAACTGACTTGCAATCTAAATTTTGAGAAAAAGTGGAGGGACTCACTCAATTGGGATGATATGCTCCTTGCACTTTCTAACAAAATTACCTATAGGTTGTAGATCTTCAAATGCTCGGTCTATAACTTTTCTCATGTGTCTACCACCTGTTCTTGCACATTAAAAAGAAGGAAAATGTTGGGTTGAAAGGGGTTTGCCTAAGTCAAACCATGGTTTGGAAATTAAATTAGAAATTAAAATACAAATGGAAACAAAAATAAAAGTGTGATATTATGTAATAGAGGCTAGTTCTAAAAATGAAACAATTAAACCTTCATAAGCTTTCTTTGTCTGAAAATGCTCATAAAGAGGTTGATGTTGACTTTGTAGAGTTACATTTAGTTAAAGAAGACTAGGAATGATATAGATCTAAAAATTGCTCTATGTCTTTAATGCATTGAATGCTTGATCACTTGCTCTTGAGGACTTGAATGCTTGAAGGCAAAATTGTAGTTGAGAGAGCTTGAATTGATTGAGGGTGGTTGCCAAAATGAGGGAGGAAAGGTTGATTTTATACCTCAACAAGTATTTCAGGGTGTTAAACCTGGAGCAACTTGTCATAGGTTTAAAATTCTTGCTCAAAAAAGCTAATTGTTAACCGATTCAAATTTGGATCCAAACATCAGGGAGAAGGTCGCCCCATGCAACTTGCTCCCCCCAATGTGGGCTCAATTTGGGGCCTAAGGTCCAAAATGTTGAGGAGATGCCAAAAGTAAATGCAAAATTGAGTTGGACTAAACATATTAGGCATGAGAGGCTAGGAATGGTAAAATAGGACCTAACTAAGAGAGAAATTGCATAGGGATGCAATTTATGATGCTGCATTTAGCCCCTACTTTAGTGGGAGCATGAGCCTACACATACGCTTAGTAAGGTAGATCATAGCTTAGAAAAATTTCATTGAGGTAAAAGAGATAAGGAAACACCAAGCCCCTAAGTGACTTAGGACCTTATCAATCTAGAACCAAGACAAAACAATCAACACATGGGAGAGAGGGAGGGAGCATGCGTGTATTGGTCTAGTAAGATTAATCTTACTATGAGTCATGTAGAGAGATTAATGAAAAGGAGAATAGAATAGTTGAGTTATGCTAGTCAACTCACCTCAAGGGATAGCCAAAAAAAGCATTGTATTCTTATAAATCTTCTAGGAGATGGTGTGAAAGGTAACCAAGGAAAGCATTATATCTAAAGAAATCCACTAAGAGAAGATTGGAAAGTAAACTTGGCATAGTTGGTTAAGTAACATGAAAAAAATTGATTGTGGTGTGTGCATAGTATGTAACAAAGAGAAGAGTGCATTCCCCCACATTAAAGCACTTGTGTACACCTTATTGGGAGCAATAGCTTCAAGGTAGCATATATGCATCCAAAAGAAAAGCACATTTTCACTATGATATGCCCCCAAGTATGGACAAAATCAAGGGAAATGAATCACATGACGATGAGAGAGCATATAAGGGATCCACTAATTTTGGGGTTAGTTTGTGCATTTGATAACTTGTGTAAATATATTGGATAAACTGAGATGGGGGGGTGAATCAGTTGTATGTCATTAATATAAAGCTTTATCTTTTCTTATCAAAATAATAAATGCAAATCTAAAACCTCAAAAGTAACATAGATCAAAACACCAAGAATTGTTCTTGAGGAAACCCTGTTAAGGGAAAAACCTTGATGGGGATGAAACCCACAAATAATGCACTAGTAATAAAGTATCTTAGTTACAAGATCTTGCCCTGTTAGGAGTAGATAAATACAACTAGTAAAAAGTCCCTATTAAAGGACAAACTCCTTTCTTTGAGTCAGAAACCTTATTAGGAGTTGATAGGATGAGCCTTTCTTTGCTTGAAGAAACTTGCCCAATGTGATGGTTAAATCCACCTTATGAAGGTTAAACCCACCTTCTAGAGCCGTTGTCCAAATGAAAGTATATAAATATACTAATTACAGATAATGAAACGACTAACAACAACTCCTTTGCTAAACCAGTTCTAATGAAGTACAATAATCACATTGCCTGCTCTACATCAACAATCCTCGCATCCACATATTCACATTCACATCCACACTCTTTACATCACTTGTTTTAATCCTTTATACAAGATACAAATAATTTATTAGGTTGGCACCAATTAGGATTTTCCTAATAAAAATGATTTACATAAACTCTTGTCAAGATACACATGGAATCTTGGACTAGCAAATAACAAACATCAGTCGGCCAGCATAGTCCATAATCCATAACTTATCTTCGCACAAGGTAGAATGTACCACATTCCATAGGTCGACACCAAATAAGACCTTGCTAGGTCACATGCTACAAGTGACATCACCAAGAGTGCAAAAATCAAGGAATAAGGGAAATTATTCCTTAATGAGTCTTCTATAATATCCTAAACTCATATATTCTGAATCCATCTCACATCCAAGAAAACAAAAAAATTCAGAGACTAACTCTGCCACATACCTCTATTTTTATTCTTGCGACCAGTATATACCAAAATGGTTGTAACTTATTCCTCTAATTAAATTATTACATTTGATCTTAGAAATAAGATCTAAATTCCATCTGAAACATAAATCCAAGCTCATAGAGTTAGACATTCCATACACAACCCATACAACCATGATGATTTTGCATGTTCCTACCTTAACCAATATTACTAAAACATTAGATACGGTTAAGTCAATCTTCTGAAACATATGTTGACATCAATGACAACACATGTCAGGAAAAATTACAACAATATCCCCCTTTGGAATTGATGGAAACATGTGAGAAAAACCATCAACCCAACAATCATCTCAATACCCTCTACATAGCTCCCTCTAAACCCTCTGAACCAGTGGGGGCTTTTCTTATATTTCTCCCCCTTTGACATCAATGACAAAGGACTAATTTTCCTTCTGGAAATTCCATTACAGAAAGGTGTACCTTTTTCAAATCTTCATACCTAAAAATAGGTGTCAAATCACCCAGATAAGTGTTGTTATGTCATGTGATCACTCCCCCTGGAGGAGTGCATCCAAGCATCAAGTTCAGAGAAGAATATAGCTCTCATAGCTACTGGACTATGCATTCTTGCATCATCTAGTTCTCTCAAGGAAGGATTTTCACCCCAAGCATATCTCTGAGATACTCAAAGATGTCATTTGGCAAAGGTTTAGTGAATATATCTGCTAATTTTTCCTTTGTACTGACATACTCAACTTTGACTTCCTTTTCTACAACTTTCTCTCTCAAATAATTATATTTGATTGAGACATGTTTGGTTTTTGAGTTCATAGCATGAGCCTTTGACATATTGATTGTGCTTGCATTGTCACAATGAATCACAACTGGCTCTTTCAATCTTAATCCAATATCCTTTAGCATTTGTTTCATCCAAATAACCTATGGATAATTTAAAGTAGCTACTATATATTTTGTTTTAGTAGTAGATTGAGAAAAACAATCTTGCTTCTTTCTTAACTAAGAAACTAACCTCTTCCCAAGGGAGAATGCACCATCACTGGTTCTCTTCATGTCATCAATACATCCTGCCCAATCTACATCAATGTATGCATGGAGGGTAAAGTCATCTGACTTTACACACCAAAACTCAAATTCCAATGTACCTTTCAAATACCTAAACATCCTTTGTACTAAAATATAGTAAGTCTCTTTTGGACCTTCTTGAAACCTCACAACAATTCCAATTGCATTTGCAATATCTAGTCCGGTATGTGTTAAATACTATAATCCTCCAATCATGAATATGTATTTTGTTTGATGGACACTTTGAGTTTTATCATTTGCAGTATGCTTGCATCCATTAATCATAGGTGTTCCAACAGGTTTGCAATATTCCATGCCAAACCTTTTTAGTAACTCCTTGAGATACTTGGTTTGAGAAATGAAAATGCCATGTGTACTTTGTGTAATTTTCAAACCAAGTAAGAACTTCCTTTCACCAATCATATACATTTAAAATTCATCTTTGATTTCTTCAAAAAATTTATTACTCATTTCATCATTTCCCCCAAAGATAATATCATCCACAAATACTTCTATGATCAGGATTCCATCCTTGCTAGATCTCAAATATAAATTACTATCTGCACTACCTTTTCTGAAACCAAGATGTAATAAATACCTGTCAAGTCATGTATACTAGGCTCTAGGGACTTGCTTCACTCCATACAGAGCCTTCTTCAACTTTCAAACCATGTCTCTATCATCTATCAAGGGAAAACCATCAGGATGCTCAATGTAGACCTCTTCTTCTAGATCACCATTCAAGAATGCAGATTTCACATCCATTTGATACACTTTGAATTCCTTATAGGAGGAAAAGCCAACAAATAATCTTACTACCTCCAATATAGCCACATGTACAAAGGTTTTTTCAAATTCTATTCCTTCTTGCTACGAGTAGCCTTTACAGACCAATATTGCTTTGTTCCTTATAACTGTTCTATGATGAAAACCTAAGTCACTTTGGGATTTGGTGTTTCCTTGTCTCTTTGATCTTGATAAAATGTTGCCAATGCATTTATCTTTTTTACCATAAGTATGAGGTTATCTCATACTCCCGCTAAAGTGGGGGATAAATTTATTGTCCTAGAAAGTTAGAACCTATAATTATATGCTCAATTAGGCCCCATTTTGGTGATTTTGATATTTCACATCTATTGGGTTTGATCTAGCTACCATCTCCACTTATTCTGGCATATTCTCTTTATCCCCAACTCCACATTTCAATTTGGGCCCATTTTCCTAGGTATAAAATGTTTTGGGCATTGTATACCTAAGTATACAATGCCCTAGGTGTTGTATACCCCACAATTTGAGCCCAAATTTAAATGGGTGGCCCATTGTAGTGTTTTAGTGATAAATTAGATCTCGTGTCAATCTCGTCCAATTTTTTAATCTCAAAATGTTGTGAGAGGTATATAAGTGGCCTATCTCTCCTTATTTAGACATGTATTATCATCCACAAGCAAGAATCCACATCAATTTTCAAGTAATCAATTTTAATATTTAAAGGTGAGGATTCAAGATCTAACATTATTCAAGCATCCCAAGGAAATTTTCAAGGCAATGTTCTCTCTAGGATGGCCAAGTAGAGGAGTTATCAATCAAGCTTAAAGGTCCTTTTACCATCCACGTGCATTCTTCCTACAAAGAAAGTGTTCATCAAGCATAATGACATTGAAGATCTGGGAAGTGTATTCATGATGCAGGAGCATCCTGGGTGTAAAGGCAATCTTGCATCACCCAAAAATATTTTCTGCTTTCTTTTCAATAAGGGCTATCTTGTGTAGAGCTGCTATTTTTGGAAATTTACTATTTTTAGTAAGTTTTTCATTTGAGCTTAGAATTATCTATTTTCTTCCTTGGAGGTTCACTCTGGTTATATTAGCCTACTAGTAAAGTTTCATTGCAAGATCAAGTCTAGTTTTGAAGATATTGAAAATTTTGAGTATTGGTAGTAGGGTATAGAAACTTTGAACTTGATTTTGAAGGCTATAGAGGCTCTAAAAGGGGTCAAAACTTTAGCAGACTAGAGCTTGCTCCAAATTTTTTTATTGTAGATAACTTTGTGCCATTTCTTAAATGGGGTTATAATAGCCAATCAGGTGAATGAGTGATGAGTTATGGTCTCCGAAAGTTGCACTACCTAAAATAGAAGAAAATAAAATTCCTTCAAAATTTACTTCTGGGTTTTGAAAGTTGTTTGGGCCTATTCTAATTTAATAAAAATGAATAATAATATCTTAGGGATGGTTGACCTCAAAATTTAGGTTTAAAATTTCTAGAACCTTCTTGTGCGGTTAAAATTGCCTATATAATGAAGGCATGTAGGGTTATCTAGGGCAATTCTGGAAGATGCATCTCATGGCTCTGGCTTGCAGAATATTGTAATGAAAAATTCTCATGTGGCTATGCATGTTATATTTTTTAAAATTGTAATTCCATTTCATTGGAGATAATAGAAATCCATTGCTTGTCCTTACAATTTGTTGTTATTCTCAATTTTGTTGTGTGTGTTTGTGTTAATAAGGGGAGAAACCTTCATCAAGTGGTATCAGAGTAGGATTTCCTGAGTGTGTAGACATATCACCGACTGTGAGACAGTTTGCACCAGGACTATGATTTTGGGTCTGAGTGTTAGGAGCCAAAAATGCCTCCACAAAGGAACCATGTCGAGAGAGTTGTAGGTGTGACAAAAGAGGGTTTGAGAGCCCTCCAAAGACAAGTACAAGCATTGCATGAGGAGCTACGTAGAGGAATGAATATTGTAGTTATAGATGAAAGTGAAGAGGAATTCAAAGAAGAAGGACAAGGTGACCAGGAAGCACCAGAAACACCTAGAAATCTTGAGGAGGATAGGTTTCTGAGGGTCATTTCCAAGATTGGAAAGACACCCAAGATTGAAGTTTCCACATTTTTAGTAAATATTAACCCAGAGGAACTGATCGACTGGATCAATGATCTATAAGAATATTTTGAGTATGAAGATGTTAAAGATCTGGATAGGGTCAAATTTTTGAAGGCCAAACTAAAGAGTCAAGCAAAAATTTGGTGGCAGGAGATTCAGTTGGAGAGGAATAGAAGAGGAAAGGAGAAAATCACAAGATGGGATCGAATGGTGGAAAAATTGAAGAGACAATTCATTCTCGTTGATTATGAGCTTGATCTGCTAAATAAAATGTAAGGATTGAAATAAGAGAAAAGATCTGTGCAGGAGTATACATAAGATTTCTACCTAGTCATCATTAGAACAAGTCATGCAGAAGCTGAGAAGGAAAAAGTTACCTGTTATCTTCATGGGTTAAGGCCAAGTATTCAGAAAGAAGTTGAGTCTAGTTAGGATGACCAGAATTGAAGAAGCATACCAGTTTTCCTTAAGGGTGGAAGAGAAGCTAAACAAGAAGTTTGAAATCAAGCAAGGTGGAAGAGGTCATGGTGGAAGATCCAATAGACGGTCTTATGGAGGCCAAAATGAAGATTAGAAAAAGAATGATGAGTCAAGTAGCAGTTAGAATCAAACTAGAAATATTTTCAATCATTTATGTGATCAAAATAATAGGGATCAAAGAGGAAGAGGGAGAGGAAAAGGATCTAGAAGAGGAGGTTTTTGTGGGACATATTTCCATTGCGGAGAAGGACACTGAGCCTATGAATGTCCCTAGTGTCAAGGAAGGATGGACAAGAGGACTGAAAGTCATGCACGAGTTGTGCATGCAAATGAACAAGCTCAATCAAAACACTTAGATGATGCTGCGAAAGGAGAAACCCTAGTTGTTAGGAGGACCTTGATAAATGAAGACAAATGATTAGATAGAAGAAGAGCATGTTTTGTACTAGGTTCAAGTGCAAGGATAAGTATTGTGAAGTGATTATTGATAGTGGAAGCACTTATAATCTAGTTTCAAAAGAAATGGTCACAAAGTTAAAGATGAAAAGGGAAAAAGATCCCCATCCATACCAAATTGCCTAGGTGCAGGATGACCACAAGGTCTTGGTCAATGAGTAGTGCTTGGTGAAGTTTAAGATTGGAAGTTACCAAGATGAGGTACTCTGCAATATCAAGCCCATGTATGCATGTCATTTGTTGCTAGGAAGGCCTTGGTAGTTTGACAAGCGTGCTATACATGATGGGCATGCTAATACTTATTCTTTGACAAAGGATGGAGTCTGACACAAGCTGAAGCCATTGAAGGAAATAGGGGAAAATGTATGTAGTAATTCTAGGATATGTTTAGTTGATGGAAGGAAGTTCTTAGAAGGTATGTGACATGAGCATTTGTGTTTTTCTTTAATTTCAAAAGTTGGTAAAGAGGAAGTAGAAGATGTACCTATAAAAGTTACAGACTTTTTGGAGGAGTTTTAGGATATTGTATCTGATAATGTACCTGATGGATTAACACAAGTGAGAAAGATCAGTCATCATATAGACTTGATTCTAGGGGCTAGTTTTCGAAACAAGACAGCCTATAGGGTGACTCCGACAAAGAGTGAGGAATTGAATAGACAAGTGCAGGAGTTGTTGCAGAAGGGATTGATCTAAGAGAGTTTAAGTCCATGTGTTTTACCAGAGGTATTAGCACCAAAAAAAAATGGATAATGGAGGATGTGTATAGATTTGTGAGCTATCAATAAGATCACTATTAAGTACAAATTTCCCTTGCCAAGGATAGATGATATTATGGATTGTTTGAGTGGAGCTGTGTATTTCACAAAGATAGACCTGAAGAGTGGATATCACCAAATTGGGATTAGAGAAAGAGATGAATGGAAGATAAACTTCAATGTAAAGGAGAGCTTGTATGAGTGGTTAGTCATGCCTTTTGGGCTAACCAATGCACCGAGCACATCCATGTTTCTCATGAATGAAGTACTGAAAGAATTTTGGGGTAATTTTGTCATTGTTTATTTTGATGATATTTTTTATCTTTAGTAAGACATTGGAAGAACATGTAATGCATGTTCATAGGGTGTTTGAGAGGTTAAGGGAAGAGAAGTTTTTGATTAATCTGAAGAAGTGCAATTTTGTGAAGAAGTAGTTAGTGCATCTAGGATTTTTAGTTTTGGCAGAAGGTCTAAAAATGGACCTAGAGAAGGTGAAGGCTAGCCTCGAATGACCTACTCTAAGAAGTGCTACTAAGGTAAGATATTTTCATGGTTTGGCTAGCTTTTATAGAAAGTTTATTCAAAATTTTAGTAGTATCTGTGGACCCTTAACTAAAATAATGAGAAGGGATAGGAAAGAGTTTAAGTGGACAAAAAGAGAAAATAAGAGTTTTAAATTGGTGAAAAGAAAAGTTATAGAAAAACCTATTTTAGCTCTTCCAGATTTTAACAAGGTGTTTCAAGTAGACTTTGATGCTAGTGGTAATGCTATTGGAGCTGTGTTGAGTCAGGAAGGTAAACCCGTTGCTTATTTCAGTGAGAAGTTGAATGATGCCAAGGAAAAATATTATGTTTATGATCAGGAGTTCTATGATATAGTTCAGACATTGAGGAAGTGGAGACATTATCTTTTGCCAAAATATTTTGTTTTATTTACTGATCATGAAGCTATTCAATATTTGAAAAATTAAGGAAAGTTAAATCAAAGGCATTTGAAATGGGTTGATTTTTTGTAAAGTTACACTTTTGTTTTGAAACACAAGAGTGAGAAGTCTAATAAGGTTGTAGATGCCCTTAATAGGAGACAAATTTTGCTGACAAAGATGCAGATTGAGGTTTTTGGGTTTAAGGAACTCAAGAGTTTGTACCTCAAGGATCTTGATTTTGGTGAAGCTTGGAAAACTTGTACATAACTTGTTACTCTAAATAGAACCAAATGGTTGGACTTCATAATCTAGGATGGTATGTTATTCAAAGGTAGTTAGTTGTGCATTCCAAGGAGTTCCATGACGGAGACTGTAATCAAAGAAAAACATAGTGGGGGACTGAATGGACATTTTGGTCGAGATAAAACCATTGCTCTAGTTAGTGAAAATTATTATTGGCCACAGTTACTATAGACACCTAAAATCCCTTTGCCAAATAAAAATATTTTATTTTGCAAAAACCCCTGATGACATCATCATTTATTAATTAATTAATTAGTTTTTATTGTCATTATCCCTTCTCATATTTTAATTTAAAACATTTAATTAAAGAATCCCTCCCAAAAGCATTTAAATCCAATTTGAATAATTTTCCCTCCAATTTATTAATTAATATTTAATAAATTATGTCACAATCCTTAAATAAATTAAATATTTATTTAAACCCTAAAACCCTAGAAACTTCTAGAAAACCCTAAACTTATCTACCCTTTCCTAAATCCCATCCTAAACCTGCTTAGAGGGTGATTCCTAACCCTCTTAGTCTAAACCCTCATCCTTTTACTTCTGGTCAAACCCCCATCATTAATGAGCCTTACATTCTCATTAATGGCCCCTTACACCCTCATTTAAGGCTCTTACAACCATAAATGAGAGCCTATGTCTCCTCTTCCACCATTTTTCCCTAATCACACTTCCCTAGTGTTGCTCACACATGTGTGTGCAACCCTTAACCCTCATCTCTTTGACCATACCTCTAACAATACCCCAAACTCTACCCCTAACCCTGACTCTGACCCTAATTCCCCTTCCTAACCCATTTCCTTCCTCAAATCCTATAAATACTCCTCATTCCAAGAGAAAACTACCAATTCACCTATTTCATATTAAGTATTGTTATCATGCTCATTTACATCTAGACTTAGCTTAAATTCTAATATTGTTAGATTTAACTCATTTCTATGATTTCTTAACTCACATAAGCTTAAGCTTAATGGATTAACTTAGTTGATTACATTTATTTTCATATAATTTCCATCATATCACACTTATATTTGGTTAAAATAAACTTATCATAAGCATTCATAGATCAAATATGCATAAAGCTTCATTTGGATCCTTGGGGCTCTAGGGGAAAATCAGGTTCACCATACCTAATTATGTGCCACAATGGGGTTTCCATGGTCCTTAAATGATCCTAAACCTTCCAAATCTGCACTGGGGAAATTATCCTAGTGTTTTGAGAGCACACCCACATCCCTAATCTAAGATCAAATCAAACGGTGACAAAGTGCTCCCGTTTAAGCTCTATTTGAGGTGTCTTGCAAATAGATTTACTTTATGTTTAGTATATTCTGCTTAGAATAATTTTTAAATGACTATGCATGTTATAAATAGGTTATTTTTTCACTGATCACATTTTGGCATGCCCGGTGGGACCCCACCACGTCTTCAAACTATATTTTTAGGGGTTTTTTAGCCAAAAACTCACTTTTTGAAGCATCCCGAACATTCTCTATTGTAGGGTCATATGGAATTCCTTCACTAGCATAAATTTTCATCTTTTAACCCCCCAAGTGTCATATGGGAACATATGTATTGTCATTTGAGCCATTTTGCATGTATTTTGGGCTTTTCCCCACCTCCTAGCTCAATTATCGTATGGGTACTCATGTATTGTCATATGGGTTCTTATGTAATGTTGTACAACACTGAGACTTGAATAAATCTTTGGTATTAATTATTTTATGGGAAGAAGAGGGCTTGTGTGAAGCCCTAAACTTGGTTTTTTATTGACTTTTAGGGTTTGTTTGGGGATCCTAGTGACCCTAAGTTTAAAACTTGTAAGTTCTAACCCCATTATCTTGTAGGTACTTCTTGGAGGGAAAGAAGATCACAAAAACATAAAATCCTTAAGGCTCATTAATCTTCTTGCATGTTTAGGAACTAAAAAACTTCATTTATTGGGCTTAAAATGAACTTTCATCCACTCTTGAATGCCTTAAATGGACTAAACTACATATCTTCCCTAAAAAATTCCTAATCAATCCTAAAGGGATAAAACTCACTCTTGATGCTTTTTTTTTTCCAAAAATAACTTCTTTCATCCAAACTTAAGTGATTTAAAGGTTTCATGCAATCTAGGAACACTTCAAGTTTTAAGTGCTTAAAAGGGACTAAATCTGCATGTCTTTCCTAAACATTTCCTAATCAATCCTAATCCATCCTAAATGGTCCTAAATAAATCTTGATACATTATTCTTGGCTAAAATAAACTTCATCTACAAAATCTTGAGTGTTTTCAAAGTTTTATGCATTCCTAAGGCACTATAGGAACACCTCATTTTTTGCTCTAAAACTGAATCCTAAAGCACAAAATCTTGAATGACCCTAAAGAAATGAATCAAAGTTAATATAAAGAGTCATAAATTTTCCTAAATTAAAACACAATATTGAATGTCCAAAGTGAAAACAAATCAACTTCATTTCATTTCAAAAAGTTCAATTTGGGATCCTAAAGAGCAAACCCAATCTTGAATGTAAAAGGGTAAAATAGAGGCAAACACCTTTCAAAGATATTTCTTTTCTTTCTTTCAAAGAATAAACAAATCAAAATCCTAAACATATGTGTTTGAAATTCTTGGTTTGAAAAACACTTAAATCAATTTGGAAAAAAAACTCTTCATGGTGTGCTTCTAGGAGTTTCTTTCAATTCTGCAAATCCCATTTAGACTAAGAAACATAAAACAAACTAAACAAACTAAACTAAATTCATTTGTTCTACTTCTAGTGAGGCCTGTCCAAAGAGAAAAGTGCTTCCTCTTTGGAGAACAACCTCAAACTGGTACTTCCCCGGTCGATATAAAAATAAAGTGTTGACAAAACTCTTGCTTCATCCCCTCAAGCTTGAGTGATGTGTGTTGATGATAGCCCAAGGTAGGTGAATATCCCTACTATTTCAGCATGGTCAACCAAGCTCTTAAGTGATTCATGGGCATACAAACTGATTGGGATGACACCACAGACCAAATCAGACACATATAAATTAGAGGCTTCTCGATCTACCCCTAAAGGTATCAAAATATTTATGCAAGGATCGATCCAAGTGGTTTCCCAAATCACCTAAAGATTACTCACCATCTATATTCCTTTTTGGGATACCAAGTTGTGGGCAAATATTTTGATACTAGCTTGTCTCTAGGTAGTTCTTTCTTGATGTATTTTCAAAGTTCCAAGCTCAGTACAAACATCTGTTAGAACATACACATTTTTAGGAACACAATCATAATTTAGTGGTCATCATTTGCTTGTATCCCACAAAGTTTCTTTGTCCTTTGTTGGGATTGCTTTCAGAATATCTTGAGTCTTTTTGTCCTTTTCCATTGGAGACAAAACAAACTGGAAACCAAATCAAAAACCTATCAAAAAATCAAGTCATTCAAAAGCATTGATTCAATCCAACTGCCAAATCCTTCAAAACTATGTCTGATTTGATCAAGCATAAGAAAGCCAAGCTGCCCAATTCCCGTGTCCATCAAGAGAAAAAAATTGCCGAAAGAGACCTAAAAGATCACTAACCTTCCCTATAGGAACTCCAAGGAAAAGCCAAGTATCAGGAGAAACTAGATAATATGGGTTACAATGCAAGAGTGAAATAATTTGTAGCCCAATTCTAGGTCAATCATCGCTATGTCAATCTAGAGAGTGAAGACTAGTTTGGCCCATCACATATCCATCATTCCTTTAGAATCCTACTAATCCTATCTTGGCATCCTTGCATCCTAGATCATCCTTAGTTGCATCCTTGCACTACCATCCCCTTATCTTGCATCATTGTTCATCCTCCTAACTACATCCTCGGATTACTTATCATCTTCCTAGTTGCATCATAGGTCATACTTTTTAGCTACATCTAGGTCATCCTCTTAGAAATAACAACATTTGGTCATCCTCCGTCAACAAATCCAAAATTAGAATCCTTGCCTCATTCCATCATCCTTGATCCCAAATCCATAATCCATTATCCTTGATCACAAATCTGGAATCCAACATCCAAGTTAGAATCCTAACATCCTTGAACCAAATCCAGTTATCACATCATCCACTTTGTTTCCCATCCTTTGATTTGCTTCAAATCCTTATCCTAAATTAGAAATCTCCACCCTTTGACTAAGCATTTTCTAGGGAATCCTATACTTTTCTTTGTAAGCCTCATCATCTCGAGCAAGAGATTGGCGTGCATTGACAAGAATCCCATCTTTCAAAGATCATCAATCTATCTTAGGTTGACAATCCTATCCACTTTAATCCTACAACAGGAAGAAAAAAAATCATTTTCAGCGCTTAGTAATCCTCCACCATCCTTGTCAATCTAGAATCCTCCATCATCTTCAATCCATTCAACACTCCACCATCCTTCGGCATCCCACCATCCTTCAGTTGTTCCAAATCCTTGCATCATATCCTTAGGTTTGCATAGGATTATCCTAAATCCACCATCCTTAAAGTTTCTTTAGATCTACATTCACCATCCTTAGAGTTTTCTTAGAAGCATCTTGCATCCACCCATCATCTACATCTTCATCCTTAGATCTACATTTCATGCCTGCTGACATGTGATCCAGGAAGAGGAGTATGGATCCCAACCTAGCCACTAGTTCATTTGATCCCAACAATCCTACCAGTGCGATGGTGACCTATGATCTGCAACCCCCATAGGTTTAGAATGTGTGGGAAGATCTAACTAAAACCCCCACATCATTCTCCATAGAAGCATTCATAAGCCATCTAGAGCATGCACAAATGGTAAGTGCAGTCATTGATCAAAATCGATGGGCCATATTGGAAATTTTTTCATAAGAGGGTACTTCCATTCCACTACATCTCTAGCCCCTCATCCCCATAAAAACCATCCATATCCCAGTTGAAACCTATACCCCCATCATCCAACAAATCCATGATCCTTACTTGAAAATATCTCAAGTAGCCTCTCCCATCCCCCATCTCTTGCAAAGAAGCTTTGCAAGTCCCACAACACAAGAAGCAACACAATCCACTCCCTTTTCCATCATGGGAATGCCACCATTATCTACAACATCTCAAGCTGTCACTCAGGCCCAAAACTTCACACAAACCCAAACTCCACCTCTCCCACAAGCCACCACACAAGAAGTTCCTCCACCTTCCATAAGCCAAGAAACACCATCATTTCCAGGGGAAATGCAATCATTCCCCTCTTTCACTCAACAAGATTTTGCATCCATACCATCATTTTCTAGGGAAACACAACCCTTTCCCTTCTTCACCCAGCAACCCTCCACATCAGCACCATCTATCCAATGGGGAACACAAGAACCTTCTTCCACCCCTAAACAAGGATTCCCCCAAGCATAAATTCCACCTCCACCTTTCATTTCTCACACACTAGCCCAACAAAATGCCTTCAAAATAGGGATGCCCTTCATGGGACCTCAAAACCCACCATTTACATCCTTGTATCCCACCATCTCTTCTACATCCTCTACATCGCAACTCCCACCATGAATCGGCTCTTGTTGGGGCCTCACCCAAGCCCAAATGCATGCCTTTGGTATACCAACCCAATCCCACATATCCATACCTGCAAACCAACAAGCCACTTTCCCTCAAGTAGCACAACAACAACCATCACAACCTCCATCAGGTTCATCTTTTCCTACATATACCAACTATCTATCTATACTGCCCACGACTTCTCAAATAGTTCCACCACCACAACAATAGAGTTCCACCCATCTCACTAGCTACCTTGTGCAACCACCTCCTACTACCACCTTCCAAACAACCACTCTATCCTCAGCAATGTAAGAATGCATCCCACCTACATTAGCCAAGTACATCAAGGCTAATCCTATAAACAAGTTGCACCATTCCATCAATCTCCTCCATAGAAACAATACTTCCCAATGTAGTAGCAACATCCTATCATCCCCCCAAAAAAATAATCAACATCCTATATATTGTAGCAACAACATCCCATCATCCCCTAGCAGGAACAAGCCACTCCATATCCTCCACAACAATACACCCCCACACCTCAGCAATAGTATCCTCCCCAACAACCATCATCCCAAAATCCATTTCAATCTACCTATCTTATTGGAAAATCTCCATATCCCACTCTGCAATATCCTCCACAAAATCATCCATATTCACCAGGACCATTAGATCCTTTCCCAATATGAGTACCCACTCCAATGCTAATTAATGTTGAATGAGAGGAAATGAAGAATGCTCTTAAGGAGCTTAAGGCTAGAACAGAGAGAAAGGCTTTCAAATTTGAAGAGGCCTATCCCTATCCCTTTGATAGATCAATCATGACAATAACCTTTCCCAAACACTTTGAGACACCCAAGTTTGACAAATATCATGCAAAGGGAGATCTAGTTAGCCATGTCAAGGAATTCTATATGGCTTACCAAAAGGTTGCGTACAGTGGCAATTTCCTCATGTCCCTATTCCCCAAAAGCTTGGGAGGAACCGCTATTGAATAGCTTTACAAGATACCTTATGGTACAATCATAACCTTTTCTAAACTCTCTGAGAAGTTTGTAGCCCAATACGCCCATAATGTTGAAAATGAGTCGTCCTTGTTAGACCTTTGTAACTCAAAGCAGAAAGGAGGTGAGAGCCTAGCTGAATACTTACAACAATGGAAAAACCTCACCACAAGGTTATCATATCAACCAACTATGAAACATCTCACCAAAATCTTCATTGATAACCTGCATCCTAAACTATCCCATTTCATGAGGATGAACTACATCCAAACTTATCAAGACATCAAAGGCAAAGGGATAGACATCGAAAGAGGTCTCTTAGATGAAGGCACCATCTGACACTACAAAGATGATTCACACAACAAGTCCAGTAATGAAAAAATTTGCTACTGGAACAAAAATAAGAATGTTGTCACTGATGGAGTCACAAGCACTAAGCATGTCCAAATTGTTGTGGCCGGTCCTACACTAACTCCTGCATATTAACAACAACAACAACCTCAAATCAATTAGCAGCCTATGCAGCACTATCAATAGAAAGCAAACCAAGCAAATTAGGATAATGTAATACCCCAAAATTGGCACCTATTTAATTTCATCAATTTTGGTGCATTATCTCGATTTTACATCACCAAAGTCCTAGTTCCCTAGGCAATTTTCTCTCTCCTAGTTGACTCTATTTGACTTGATGTCAGTTGCAAAGACCCTAAATTGCAATAATCAAATGCTAAATTAATTCCTAAAAGTCTTTGACTTATATTAGCTAAATTATCCCTATGATAAATTAATTTAATTCTAAAGTCCTAAGTGCTTTAAATTAAATTAAATCTACCCCTTTAGCTAATACACATCAAAAAGGAATTAATATCATTTAATTATTTGAGTGGACATCTCTCTATTTGAATTTAATTATTCAAATTAGTCACACCCCCATATGTGGCATAAATTCCACTTTTTAATTAAATAATTCCATGTCTATTTGTCCAAAAAGTGAAGAGCCTTAATGGAAAATGAGGTCACTTAGGACATGTGGCAAAAGGAGTTACATGCAAGATTCCCCCTCTTTTTCTATTTAAGAGCTTGCCTTTTCATTTCAAAGGATCAAATTTTTGAGAGCATAGAGATTATAGTGAAATTCTACTATATTCTTTGAGATTCATAGCTTTTGATTGTTATCATTTTAGTTAGTTCATTTAGTATAATATTGCATTTCTCATCTTCTTAGTTTACTTGTTCTTAGATTTAGTCACATTTTCCTTTGAAAACTCTAAAAACAACTTGCATTTTCATTTTAGATTACATGCATCCATATTAGATTACTTGCATTCTCATGTTAGATTACATGCATTCATGCTAGATTGCTTGCATTTTGGATTTCATGCATATGCTTTGCTTTTAAAATCCTCCATTGTAGTTTGGTCTTATGGTTGTTGGCTTTCGATCTTAGAGCAATCTTGAAAACATCCCATCTACATAGGAGGCAACAGATCGCTTCACTACGGATTTCAAATTGAATAACTCATATTCTTTTCTGTAATCCGATCATGTGAGTAATGATCATGTTGCGTGTGTGTTGAATTTAAGATCACATTTACTCATACACAGATAATACCATATTCATTACCCCAACTCAAAATAGGCCTCAAGTCCAGAGTCATAAAAAATGAACCTTCACCCCTCTTGGTGAACCATTGGATGTGATCTTCCATCAAATGGCTAAAGCTAATCTGATTACCTATCCTCCAACTTAGAAATTTGATAATACAACTCCCAAGCCTACCTGGTACAAAGAGCATGAGTACTATGATTATCATCATGTTAAAGGACACGCTACCCTCAGGTGCATAAAAATAAAGCACTATATCCAATATCTCATTGACAGAAAAGAGATCCAAGTGGACACATCAACCCAACCTTCACCTAATGCCAATCTAAAAATCTATCAGAATGAATTCCCTCAACACAACATTGGGAAGAACCAAGACAATACCAATCCTCCACCCTAGAATCAAGGTAAAGTCAAACAAGGAGACCATGTTGACCAAAAAAACTATACTACTACCCACATCAACTATGACAAATTTTTCAGATGCATATCCCAAGTTGATCCCACAGTTAATGTCATCCATGTAAAGGGAGCAGACAGTCAATGTGTTGTTACCACACAAAGAGGCCAGATATTTGTCATCGGTGTTAATCCAATGCCTGCACATAATTCACAATATAACCTTCTAAAATACCTTGGGAATACACCTACCCAAATCTCCATCCTCGACCTTATCCACACTTCACCCATCCATCAAGAGATTCTCAGCCGATCCCTCCAAGAAGGACATGTCCCCACAAACATTAATAGTATCCAATTTGAGAATCTTGTGGGACACCTATCAACATCCTATGCTCTTTCCTTCAAGCATTTTGACATACCATTTGTCGAGCCTGACCATAATCTACCTCTCTGAGTCATCGTCATGGTCAGAGACTTTTCCATCAAAGGGTTTATGATAGATAATGGCTCAGCCCTAAATTTGTGTACCCTAAAATTCATTCAGCAAGTGGGATTCACAAAGGCTGACATATCAAACAATATCATCACCATCAAGGCCTATGATAACTTAGAGCATACCTCAAAAGGTACTATTATGTTTCCAATCAAGTTGGTCCCAACAACTCAAGACACCACCTGCCATGTTGTTGATCTAGACCTACCATATAACATCCTCCTCGGTCGACCATGGATCTATTCCATCAAAGTCATACCATCTACTTATTGTAATACCCAAAAAATGGGCTATAAGTTCATTAATATCCTGTATCTACATATCGAACGAAATCGACATCAAAGTCCTAACCTAAGGCACATCTAAACATCATCGAATCATAATTGATTATCTTAAATTCTGCATCGGGAAATATTCCTAGCAATATTCTTAATTATCTTAATTAAATTTAATTTTATAATTATTTGGCAATAAATCACATTTATCCTAAAGTTTGATTAATTGAATATTTTCATATTTAATTAATTAAATTTAATATTTGCCACTTAATTGTTTAATTAAATTTAATTCTATCTATTATTAATTGTATTATTTAATTTTGACAATAAATCTAATATCATATGAATAATTGATTAAATTCTTATTTAATTAATTAAAGCATGTTGTCATTATTTAATAATATAGTGTTTAATAAAAGTTTGAATAAATAGTTAATTAACCCATAAATTAATTATTTATTTTCAAAAATCAGTTGAGTTGAGGATAAATCACTTTATTTATTTATTTAATTCTTAATTATTATGCATATTCAAAAGAAACAGTTAAACTCCAAATCAGAAAATCAATGCAAGTTATTGACTTTTTGGAACTCAACATCCTTTTGGAGTTCAAAAAGCTGATCTAAACTCTAATTTGAGTTAAAAAGCTATTTTTGCATGATTTTGAGAATTAACTATCTTTTATGATCAGATAACTCAAAAATCAAGATGAGTTAATTTGAGTGATTTATGGTTTTATCCATGCACCTCCAAAGCCCTGGATTTCTATAAATTAAAGCTCAACTCTTAGCAAATCATCTCATATTTTTGCACAATCACACTGGAGAATTGGAATTGAAGAATCAAAGCTCTTGCAAATCGACATCTTTGTGAGATCAATCTTATTTTTTTTGTATTCATTTAGATTCATATTGCATATCATTTCTAGATTAGCATAGCATATCAGTTTTCAATAGCATAGATTCATATCAAGTTTTTATCATTCTTATTGCATAAAAAATCCAAAAAAATAGAATAATTGCATTCAATCTCATATCTAGATCAATTGCATTCAAATCCTTCATTTAGGTGTCATCTAGGTCACTGATCTCAATAATAATCTAAGAACATTAATCTTGCACCTATTAGAAGGCAGTAAATTGCTTGGTTAGATAGCTTTCAATTTTGCATGATTTCGATTATAGCTAACTTCTAATGTTTTACTGAGTGTTGTGTCTACAAATCAGGTACAATTTTCACACACACATTTCTGGCGCCCACCGTGGGGCCCTAAAACGGGTTTCCAATTCAATTATATCAATTTCTATCTTTTTCTCCTCAAGATCTGTGCAAAACTGTGATTTTTAATTTTTGTCCGTACATCTGTCGTATGAGTTTCTGACAAATGTCGTATGAGAGCATACCCACTGTCGTATGATACTGGACCCACTGTCGTACGATAGTCTATCAAATCAAGGCTCGTTTCATCACAAACCCACTGTCATTTGGGAGCTCAACTGTCGTATGGTAAAAACCCACTGTCGTACGAGTTTCTGGACTGTCGTCTGAGAGCATATCCACTGTCGTACGAGTTTTTGTACCAGTTTTTTACTGTCGTTTCATTTTTTTTCACAGCAGAGTATCAGATTTGATTTTTATATTTCGGCTAACTGCTAATTTTGACAATTGAAATTCTCTGTTTTTGATTACTCTTTGCTGGTTTTGATTGGGAAAAGCACAAGAATTGCTAAAAATCAGGTAAAATCTACTAAGCGTGTTGCGAGGATCACCAGGTATTCTCCTTCATCTAATAACATTTTGATTTGGGCTTAAAATAAATCTCTCATGTGTTTAGCTTGTGTGCGTCTTCTCATGCTTTCATTTTACACACTTGCATAATTTGCTACTAGGTTGTGATCCCTTAAGGATTCATTAAGTAGTCTTAGAATACTTGTGATTGATCTTGATTGCTATCTTGGGTTATTGGACTCGCTAATCCGCCAGCCCCTCATTTCTGCCCTGTGGTTGCTATCTCAGTGCCATAAAGGGGAGGGGTCAACAGGACAGAAGTGTTAAGTGTTCCACTTGGCAACCCTTTTGTGCTTTTAGGAACTCACTTGTTTTCTAAGTTGGGGACTCATTTTTAGCTTGTGTGAGGTGTTAAGTGTTCCACTTTGTGGACTCATCTCATATTCGCTTTAAGCGTTAAGTGTTCCTCTTTCTACTTTTTGGATGCTTTTGGTAGATTTACTTTCGAAACATATATCTGTGCTCACATAGTAATTAGGCCCTATGAACACTATTCGTGATTCTTGAGAGATTGGATTCCCAGTGAAATCCTTCTTGACGACAGAATCCTTGTAGGTAGGGAGGATACTTAGTGTGTTTCACATTCAACTTGGTTAGTGCATCTTCTCTTATTGATCGACACATTCTCTCTCCGGAGAGGTTGATAGATCACGTGGGGTTGATATCACGAGCTTTGGTGAATCAAAATTGGTTAGTGCATCTTCTCTTATTGATTGATACATTCTCTCCCCGGAGAGGTTGATAGATCACGTGGAGTTGATATCACAGACCTTGGTGGAACAAAACTTTGTCTTAGCGTGTCGGATTAATCTGCTTGCTTTGTTTGGGTTAAAAGTGAAGAGGTGTCAAAACCTTGAATCTGGAGCCAAGTCCCCTTGTGGTATAAATCTGTGAGTCATCTTTAGAGAGGGTTAACCGTAGTGGACAATCCCTTCACAGGGAAAACTGCGTTGACGGAACCTCAAGCGGTCATAGCCATTTTCGCCGTGGTAGTGACAGCCGCTATATAAATGTCCTTGTGGAAGAAATCTCCATGGGTATGGTTCATTGTTGGATTGTCAGATCTCCCTAGCAGCTCTTGAAGATTAAGTTCTCAGACTGTGTCAAAACCCTGGTGCGCCAGAATTGGAGTTCACCCCTTTGAATCATAAAAGTTGCAGAGTCAAACCATTACTAAAAACCCTAGAGAGGCCAATTTTTCACTTTCAGGTATATGTGTGTTATTGCAAAACTTTTCAGAACATAATTAGTACTCTCAGGGATTAGCACAATTTGGTCACTTGATTGTTCATGCGCAAGGTTGCTTTTGCCTTTGTTCATTATTTTCAAACGTGCTTGGAATCACTTGCTTTCTATTCTGCGTGCTTGTTTATCTACTTGGCTTTTAAAAATGATCAAATCTGGTATAACCTTCAAAATCTGGACAGCATAATTTGCAAACAATCCAGAACTGAAAACCTTAAATTTTGCAAAAATTGACGTAAAATTCTTTTTGGAGTCAAAAGTCATTTCAAGAAGTCAAAAGTCGTACAAATTTTGTCAAATGTCATTTCAGTATCACCCATATGTCGTATGATTGAGAACCCAGTGTCGTACGAGTTTTCAAACCAGCAAAATTCAAAAGCCAAAAATCTGTTAGCAACTGTGTACAAGTTTTTTTCAACTGTCGTTTCATTGCTACCCAACTGTCGTATGAGTTTAGCAACTGTCGTTTCATAGACTACCCAGTGTCGTACGATTCTGCAGAGTGTCATTTGGAAAAATTTGAGAGAGTTGTCAAAAATTGTCAAATTGCAAGATATCCAATGTTTCCAGCCTAGTTCCAGAATCTGTCAAAAATATCATTGTGTCAGGAACAGAGCAGTAGCTATTGAGCATTCTACCATTTTCTGAGTTTGATCTTTTGAATCCGATCTAGTCTTCTGTTTGATCAATTTGAGTCCTTTTTATCTCGTGTCAAAACCTTGTCATAACTATCAATCTTCAAAAACAGACTGAGTGTTGAGAACTCGTGTCCGCTATCTTTTGGGCGATCTATCCCATACATCCAGGGCACAGTTTCCTTCACCCACATCCCATCAGATCTTCAAAACTATCACAATCTTGACAAGGTTGCGTCATCTGATTTTCTTGAATCAAATTGTTCTTCAGTTGTCTTCATCCTTTTCTTCTATTTCATTCAAAGTTAATGGTGGAGACTAGAGCTTCTTCACACAAGAAATCAGAAGAAACATCTCAGAACTTACTTTTGACCAATACCTCGGGTCCAACTCTTGAACAACTCATCAAGTCAGGTATCTACGAAGACGACGGTCTCGGTAACTTTTGATTGAAAACTGGTTACATACCTCCTCTATCAACTCACAGAGGTAATCAACAAACTCCTCCTCAATCTATTCCAAGGAGCCCAAAAACTCCTACCATGTCTCAAGCAGGGACAAACCACGGTTCTCTAGGAGGAGGATCCCAGGGACACCATTCTCAACATAATGCCGACCTAGACCCTACACCCTCTGAAATCCATCGGTGTCAGAATGACGATGAATTCAAAAGAATGATGAGGCATTTCTTGAAAATGGATAGAGAGGCATACTTTTTGCAATTAGCCCAGGAAGGAGCTAAACTTCCTTCTCACTTCAATGTCAAAGATATCATCACGCATGAGGAAGAAACTCTGATGACGGCCATAATGAACCAGCTGCACGCTATGCAGGTCAAAATGAATAAAATTGAGAAAGAGAAGGAACCCAAGGAATTCTCCATGGAGGCCCTTTGTCCTTTCCCTTTTGACAAAGACTTGTATATGCCTCCATTCCCAAAAAGAGTGGAGATACCAAAGTATGACAAATATGACAGACACTCTGATCCTCAAGATCATGTCAGAGAGTTCTGTACGCAATCCATGGAATTCATGCATGAACCGACTTATCTAATGCATCTTTTTCCTAGATCCTTGGGAGGAGCCTCCATTCAGTGGTTTTCAAGATTACCTTCTACGATCAAAACTTTTGAGGAATTGATTAAATTTTTTTATCAACAATATTCCTACAATATTCAACATCCAATTACCATGATCGATATCTGTAACCTCAAGCAATATCCAGGGGAATCATTCCTAACTTTTCTCAAGAGGTGGCGAAAGAAGTTTTCTCTATATGCTAGACCAATTCCCGAAATGGAGAAACTTGAAATCTTTATCAATAACCTTGTTCCAGAGCTCAACTATCCATTACAAATGCAAGATCATGTCTCTTTTGATAAAATGGTGGATAATGCAATCAAGATTGAGAAAGTACTTGTCAAGAAAGGAAAAATCACACTTCAAAAGGACAAGTCTGAATCTAGATCTAGCTCAAAAGATAAAAACAAGAGCTAGAATAGAAACAAAGGTATCATCTCTAATGGTGTTGTTGACACTATCCGCGCCCCATCAAAGGCACCGGCCTACAATCTCACCCTTGCCACCAAAGCCATTGAAGCTTCAGAGCAAAAATCTGCTAAACCATCTCCAAAGAAGTCATTCAAAAGATGGGATAATAAACAAAAGTTTACTCCCCTGGGAGAATCTTTGGAATCTGCCCTGAGAACCCTGATAGCTGATAACATGATCTCTTTACCACCAATCTGAAAACTTGATCCAGATCCAAAACCATATTGGTGGAAAGATAATGAATACTGTGCTTTCCATCAGACTAAAGGCCACAGAACTAATGGATGCTTCCACTTGAAGCATACCATTCAAGACTTGATAGATCAAGGGGACATCATGATCAATAATCCTACCAGCAATAATGATCACACAGCATTTACAGAACTATTTCCACAACATGGCAAAGGAGTTTCCACTTCCCAGCCTAACATGGGGGCAAAAGTCAACTATGCCTACCCTGGAAATGATGCTGTCATCAATATGGTTGAACCATGTATCTCTGAGAGCTGCAATGTCATCACAATTGTACGAAGGGATAGAAATCATTCCTTAGCTAATGTGGTTACCAGATCACAAGCTCAGACTCATTTGAAAGGACAAACACCAAGTTCATCTAATGTCCCTAAGATACCTTTCAATCTCACATCTGCTTCTAGATAGAAGGTTGCCTCAAAATCTTCCAATCCAAAGGATACAAGACCTACATCTTACAGCATCGTCCAACAACTCCAGCATACCAATGCCAAAATCTCCATGTTTGAGTTACTTCAAATATCTCCAGCTCACAGAGATATCCTAGACAAGGCTTTTCTCGGCTCTAATGTTCCTGATGATCTAGATCTAGACAGGTTCCAGACTATGGTTGGTCATCTAACGTCTCTGCAATATATCTCCTTTTCAAAAGAGGATGACAACTCCCTAAGTCACCCACATAATCAACCCTTGCACATAGAAGTCTTGATCCAGAACCGTCGAGTCAAACGTGTGTTGATAGATGGGGGTGCAGGCCTCAACATTTGTTGTTACAACTTAATCACATAGTTGGGATTCTCAGAGATGGCTATTGATCCTCGAAAGAAGATCACCATAAAAGCCTATAATGAACAAGAATGAGCTTCTAAAGGCACTATTGTCTTACCCATCCAAGTGGGTTCGGTCATCAAAGATACCACATGTCAGGTGCTTGATCTACCATTAGCTTACAATATCCTTCTAGGGAGACCCTGGATACATGAAATGCAAGCTATTCCTTCTACGTACCATCAATGCTTGAAATTTCCCTATGAAGGAGTGGAGGTTACTATCCCAGCAGATTTGAGTACAACTTGCAATACATTGAAGGAAAGTGTCGATAAGCTTGTTCCCAATAATAGAGAATCTTCCATCAAGCAGCTAAATGTTGCTTCCACATCTAAGATGGACGACATTGCTAAAGAGATCAATATCAAAGAAAATGGGATGGGAGAATACACTATAGAGCCAGTCTTGTCTTTGACATCTCTCCCTATCTCGCCCAAGTCATATGGACAATCTTTGAAGCAATCTAAATCAGAACCTAAAGAACCTATGGAAGCATACAAAAGAAATTTTGTGGCGGAGCAAGTATCCAAACAAGAATTTGAAGAAGATGAAGTTGTGCTTGCATGGCTATACAAAGATGATTCTGAATCCAAAATTGTTTGACCTAGTGAACCTATAGCACCTACAATCCCTTCTAATTCATAGGGTCTAGGAAACAAATTGATAGCCAAGATGGGATATTCCGGTCAGGGACCTCTAGGAATCAGGGGAAAGGGTCTTGTGACACCCATTTCACATATTGGTAGAGACAAAAAAGACACTGGTGGCATAGGGTTTAAGAAGAAACCCTATCATCTCAGAGGTGGTTGTTCTCATGTCATAGAACAAATTGCACCAGGAGAACCCCTTCTTAAGAAAGAAGAAACAGAACCCTCTGATGATGATTCAGATAGCTCTGAGCTTATCCCCTATGAAAAATTGCCTAAAGAGATCAAAGATCTTCTTGATGATAAAGATGATCCTATCAAAAGAATTAATGTAGTAGACACACAAGAACCTATTGTAGCGCAAGAGATGGTTGCACCACAAGAACCAGCTAATCTCGAAGGCAATCAAACTGATCAAGAAGAAGGGGGTAGTTATTCTGACACTGATTCCCATGAATATGAATTCAAGTCAGAGACTGAGGGTAATCCTTCTTGGGGTATTCATCCTGATTTCACACATTTTTTAAGATTTCTTGGAGATCCTGAATCAGAAGCTGAGTCAAATGACTATGAATGGGGTGCCATTCCAGAAGAAGATGAGCTTATAACGGAGAAATATATAGATGTTATTCACCAATATGTATCTCAACCCGATGTAGGTCTAGAGTGAAACAATGAACTTAACATGTCTGATCCACCTATGGCTGAAGAGGACTCCCATGATGATGTTGAGCCTATTCACGAATTGAAAATTTTGAGCTGTAATATCACCTTTGAACTTGAGCGTCAGGTTAGGACCAATGATGACATATCCACATCCATGAACACCATATCCCAAGCCTTTCCCGCTTTGACTATCCAACACCCTGATCTTATCGACCAAACTTCCACAAACCCAAACCATGGTATGTATACCTTCCCAAATGACTATGCCCTTGCCTGCTACCTCAATGCAGTTGAGCCTATGAGTACTTCCATCAGTGAACCGAGCGTCTGCATGACCGAGTCGGACATCAAATAGCTTAGTCAAAAAAACAAGAGTAAAAAGAAAAAGAAAAAGAGTTATGAGGGTGAAAACCACTTTGTGGCAGTCTCAGAACTGACAAAAGTAAAAAGAAAAGATGTATCTGAAGGTGAAAACCTCTCTGAGGCACCTAAGGATGAGATATTTGATGTCCTTCCAAGTCATTTACAGGATAGATCTCCAGTTCTGATTGAGCCAACTCAATCCATCAATTTGGGTACAACAGAGGCACCACAATTGGTACATATAGCACAATCACTATCAGACGAAGAGAAACAAAACTTCACTACCTTCTTATCAGAGAAAAAGATCAACTTTGCATGGAAATATTCAAATATGCCAGGATTGGATCCCAATCTCATTATGCACCATCTATCCATTGCTCCCAGAGTAAAACCAATCAAACAAAAATTGAGAAAGATGCATCCTCATGTTGCACTCTTAGTCAAAGCAGAACTAGAAAAACTCCTAAAAGTTGGATTCATCCGTGTCATAGACTATGCTGAGTGGATTTCCAACATTGTACCTATTTCCAAACCAGATGGTTCAATCAGAGTTTGCACAGACTTTAGAGATGTGAACAGAGCATGCCCTAAGGATGACTTTCCACTACCTAACATTGATATGATAGTGGACATGACTGTAGGCTATGAAATGTATTCCTTAATGGATGGCTTTTCTAGATACAACCAAATCAAAATTGCTGTAGAAGATCAAGAGAAAATAGCTTTCACATGTGCGTGGGGAACTTTCTATTGGAATGTTATGCCATTCGAACTCAAAAATGCTGGAGCTACATATCAAAGAGCAATGACATCTATTTTTCATGATATGATGCATAGAACAATGGAGGATTACGTAGATGATACCTTGGCAAAATCCATGATTAGAACTAAACATCTAACAGACTTGAGCATGATCCTCGACAGAATGGAAAAATTTAGTCTTCAACTAAATCCTAAAAAGTGTGCTTTTGGAGTCACTTCTGGAAAGCTCTTAGGATACATCATTTCCAAGAAAGGCATTGAAGTTGATCCAGCTAAGGTCAAGGCTATAATAGAGATGCAACCTCCCACAAATATCAGTCAAATGAGGATGTTGCAAGGTAGAGTTCAATCTATCAGAAGATTCATATCACAGCTAGCGGACATCTCACAGCCTTTTACAAAAACATTACATAAAGGTGTGACCTTTGCATGGAATGAAGAATGCGAGAACAACTTTAAACATATCAAGAAGTATCTATCAAATCTGCCTATATTGATGCCTCCTATTCATGGGAAGCCATTAATATTATATGTCTCCACAACAGATACATCACCGGGGGCATTGCTAGCACAGCATGATGAGAACAAGAAAGAAAGAGCCATCTACTATATCAGCCAAACTTTAGTGGCCTATGAGAAGAACTACTCAATGATAGAGAAGGCATGTCTAGCGGTGATCTTTGCATCACAGAAATTGAGACACTACATGTTAGCTCATACCACTCATTTGGTAGCTAAAATTGATCCACTGAAATATCTCCTAAGCAAGGCTGCCCTCACAGGTAGACTAGCTAAATGGGTCATGCTCTTGAGCAAATTTGACATTGAATATGTTGAAAGAAAAGCTATCAAAGGATAGGTCATTGTTGATCAATTAGCTGAAGCACCATTGTTTGATGATACACCCATGCAAATGGAATTTCCCGATTCTTCTATCATGCATCTCTCTTCTAGAACATGGCAGTTATTCTTTGATGGCTCCTACACACAGAATGGATCGGGAGCAGGCATATTGTTCATCACTCCTCAAGGATACTCGATACCCAAAGCATTCAGATTAAAGTTTCCTTGCACAAACAATATTGCTGAATATGAGGCACTTCTCAATGGTATGAAAATGGCAATACAGTGGAGAGTTACAGAGATGCACATCCATGGAGACTCACAATTGGTCATCCACCAGGTCAATGATGTGTACCAAACCAAAGATGAAAAGCTCATTCCTTACAAGAGAATGGTAGATGATTTAAAGAAATACTTCATCTCTATCACATTTGAGCAAATACCCAGAATGGAGAATAAGGCTGCCGATGCAATGGCGACATTATCTACTCTTTTATAGCAACCTGAACATGAACTACGCTACGAGTTCCTAGTGGAAGCCCTATCCTATCCTGCATATGACTCCCCTGAAACCCGCATGATCTGCACTATTGTAGGTTATGACTCATCTCGCTACAAAAATATATTCTCCTATCTCCATGACCAAATCATCCCTGAGTCCTTTAACCGTTTTGAGAAATGAAACCTTATCCGATCTGCATCCTGATATGTCATCATTGGTAATGATCTGTACAAATGAGGTCTAGATGGTACATTGCTTAGATGTTTAGAACGGGAAGAGTCTCAATGTGCATTAGAGGAAGTCCATGAGGGTATATGTGGGTCACACTCAAACGGTTTAACATTAGCTTGAAAACTTATTAGGGCTGGGTACTATTGGCCTAAAATGGAAAAAGAAGCTATTAAATTTGCTAAAAACTATCAACAGTGTCAAGTACATGGCAACTTGATTCATGCTCCAGGGAGAGATCTGATTCCCTTTACTACACAATGGCCTTTTCAACAATGGGCATTTGATCTCATAGGTGCTATCCATTCGCACTCTTCTAATGGACATACCCATATAATCACAGCTACAGATTATTTTACAAAATGGGTAGAAGCAGTTCCTCTAACACAAGCAACGGGGAAACAGATCTCTATGTTCATCCTGAACTACATCATTTGCAGATATGGGATCCCTCACTCTATAATCACAGATAATGGGAGACAATTCAAAAACAAGGACCTAGATGACTTATGTGCTAAGTTCAAAATTACTCAACATTGGTCTTCTATCTACTATCCTCAAGGGAATGGACAAGCTGAAGCTTCAAACAAAAATCTCTTAAAAATCTTGCACAGAACAGTGAATAAAATAGGAAGAGACTGGCATCTCATGATCAATCCAGCTCTCTGGGCCTATAGAACTAGTATCAGAACACCTACAGGGGCTACACCTTTTGCTTTAGTTTATGGGTCTGAAGCGGTACTGCCTATTGAGGTTGAAATCCCATCACTCAGAATCAGAATGCATGGACTTGTCACTGATGAAGACTACAGAGTGTCTAGGTTACAAGAACTTGAATTACTAGATGAGCGCAAACAAGCAGTGTATGATCATCTCAGAGTGTATCAGAAAAGAATGTCTAGAGGCTACAACAAGAAAGTCAGACATAGAGAATTTCAGGTTGGTGATCTAGTGTTGAGAGAAAATCCTAAAAATCAATCCCATCATGAACACAAGGGGAAGTTCGAACCCAATTGGCTGGGTCCCTTTGTAATCACTGCTACTTTTGGCTCTGGTGCTTATCAACTCTCAACGACTCAAGGAGAACAGCTCTGAGAACCAATCAACGTTCTCCATCTGAAGAAATTCTATGCCTAAGGCATTCAGTGCTTGGTAAATGTCCTGAAAAAAATCTTTAAAATTAGAAAAAGTCCTGAAAAAATGAACATCTTGGTAAAAACTTAGCAATAGGCACCTTGATGATTCACAAAAAAATCAAAAAATATCAAAAGTACAAAAAAATTGAAAAAATGAAAAATACAAAAAAAATGAAAAAAGAAAAAGTGCCTTGGTGAAAACCTGGAAACAGGCGCCTTGGTAGACAAAATAGAATCTCTACCAAGATGGTGAAAACTCGGAAAACGGGTGCCACTTGTTCAAAATGCTCCATCTATCAGTGCAATCTTGGTCTTTCCCAGCTTTCAATCTTGCTTTAGTTTGTACATATCTCCCGATTTGTTTCAACATTTCCAGTTTTCAATAAGTCGGTCTGTACACCAATCAGCTTGCGCGTCTGTATCCTATCGATGTTCAAATTTGGGGGCAATCAATGTCATATCCTATGGTCTCCCATGTATCTTAGACGGATCATATCTAGTCAGAATCCTTTAAAGCTTCATGTGAGTCAGTCAGTTAGTCTTGTCTCCAGAAAGGATTTTGCATCTATAACAACGCAATCAAACATCAAACTCAAACTGAAAACAATCTGTGCTTTTTACATGCTTTTATCTCCTTGTATGCTTATTGATTCGCATTGAGATTTTTGCATATTGTGTCCCTTCGAGCTCTTCGATGATGTCCTTTATAGGATTTAGAGAGTGATGACTGGGGGCATAATCTTTTCTTTATCTTCTGCTTGTATGTGAAAATCTAACAACTTTGGAAATTCTGGATTGAAATGGTGTCTGACTATAAGAGCCTCTATCTCGAATTGGATGGCCATGCGTACCTCGACCATTGATACCCAGACAATTCAAGGAAGTTTGATCTAACTATTGTCTTTTTGAGTAAGTTCTTTCTCCTACTATGGAACGCAATCTTGCCTAAGGATGTGAACGATAAAGGGTCACTACGGGTAATTCACATTGGATTTAGAATGATCTTTTGACTGTTTGATGTGTTTGCAACGTAAGGCATACTCAGGTCATCATGACATTTATGTTTTGATGCTTATACAAATTGCTATATCAAAATGGACATGATATTCAGGTCATCCTGGCGTTTGTGCCTTGGTGCTTATATCTAATCCTACATTCCGAACACAAAATCAATATTCATATATCTATGGTTGTTGACCAGTGGGTGTTGTATTGATTCTTGCGCATACAAATTGATATTCATATGTCTATGGTTTCATAGCTAGTGGGCATTGTATTGATTTATCTGGTTACCTAAAAGTTCAATGATGATAACAAATCGACACATGATCAATGACTAGGTCCTCGGTCTTAGGTTGCATTTCATTTTGCATGTCTCATTGCATTTTGCATGTTTGCATGATCTCACAATGATTAAATGAACTTCAATGCATAAATGATTAATCAATCACATCTTCAAATCTAACAAGAGCTGAACCTAACTTGAAGGTCTCTTCACAGAATCGCAAGCAATGATCCTCCTGGGTTAACCATCTTTTTGACATAAGACTGAGTACTTGTCTTCATCAACCTGCAAAACATATCATGTGTATCGTTGCATTTACATATCATATCATAAACATTTATTACATTACATTTACATCCATTGCATAAACATACATATTTCCATAATCCTTACATCTACATAGCATTCATACATATGAAAGAAATAATTGCATTGCATTGATCTATACATACATTCTACACTACTCATAGCATTAACATCACATGATATCATCATACATAACAAGAATGAAAAGTACACATGATGTCACAACCAAAAATATCAATCTCATATATATATCAAAAATCTCAAATAGTCAGGGGTGCACTACTGGCATAGGGTACAAAAGAATGAACTCCGTAGAGCTATCAGACACAATAATGTATCAGTGAGAAAGTAACAGATGAGAAGGGAAATCAACTGTCAGCATGCTCCTCTGCATCTGGTGGAGGAGGAGGCGGTGCATCTGGTATCTGCTCCGCTCGTGGTGCCCTAGCTCCCTTTGATGCTGCCATATACTGAGAATAGGTAGGCACTCTCTGTGCCGCAGGGACTACTACATAGTATGAAGATACATAATATGAGGCCCACGCAGTCTGATGAATCACCTCTGTCTATAATCTCTGTATCTCTGTGCGCTGCTCTGTACACTGTCTATCTGCCTCTCAATGCCTCTCCTCTAATTTGGCCTGCTCTATATTCAGGTCCTAGACCTGAACTCTAAGCCGTCTGATAATCTCGGCTGAAGTAAGAGGAACTACAGGCTCTGCATCAGCTGGTGGCATATCTGTGTCCTATGCTGGCTGTGCTGGCTGATCTGCATGTGAAGGAATGCTCACCCTGTGCGCCTTACGGCGTCTAACCTCAGCACCCAAATCAAATGTGTCATCCCCACTGGTCCCACCTAGAAACTGCTCAGCTCCTAGAACATCATCTGCAGATCCTACTCCGCCCAGTGTGCCACTCTCACCTTGACTCCGTCTTTGTGTGCCGGAAGATGTGCCCGCTGTAGATGTAGAAGGACGTGGAGGCCTCCCATGTCCTGGTGCTCTCTGCAAAGGAGCCATAGCTCTCTGTCTCAGAGGAGTAGGGTGTACCACCTGTGGTCTCGGTCCTGCTCTCATAGGAGCCCCTGTAACATCCATAGCCTCCTCCATGGAGGGTATCAGCTCTGTCGGATCAGAAAATCAGTGAATCCGATGATCAGCAAGCCATGCCACATATGCATCTTTCACACCTGCATCAACCACCTGTGGAAGGTAGTCCCAATCCCTACCAATAATCCGGCTATACTCCTCAGCACATACAGTATAACTCAGACGTGGTGCCCATCCAAGCCCTATCTCACGCACAATGCGGGCATAAGTAGTATAATCCTGCGGGACATCCTGAATGCGTCCATACTAACGCCAGACTCTGGTAATCAAAAATCTCTCCAAGATGGTGGAGGTCCATCCTATCAATATCCTGCTCTGAAAAATGAATGAAAACTGCTCTCTCGCAGTAGGCCAGGCCTCTATCTGTACATATGGTCTCCAAATCATGAAGGTCATGTCATCCAAGCATCGGTGAAAATACTCGGTGTGACCCATGCGAACCTGAGTAACATAACCAGCATACGTATATATAACCGGCTCCTGTGGTTGTCGCTGACTCTGGAAAACTGGTCTCAAAACTGGGATATGCTCCCAAGCCCATATCTGTAGTACCACTACTCCTGAAGCAAATGTCTTGCAGTCCTGATACACAACCTTGTGCATCTCGGAATACAAGTGCGCCAACAGACACTAACCCCAGGCAAGCTCAATAGGTGTAGCCATCAAGAGTGCTACCATAGGTGCCGATCCCATCAAGAAGTCATTCTACTGACGGCCAGTCATAATCAACTCTCCGATCATCCCCGCAATGATACACTCTAGGCGATGTGTTTGACCATATCTCTGCACAAGTGTCTCCTAGGATATAGACTAGTCAGCTGGGTCTCATCACCAAACAGTCGTCTGAACGCATGCAGTCCCCTCGATCCTCCATTGACATACTCGGGATGCCGCGGAGCATGAAAAGGAATTTGAAGAATCCTATACACATCCTCAGGGGTCACAGTAATCTCCCCAATCGAAAGGTGGAAAGTCTGGGTCTCAGAATGAAACCTCTCAATCAGGGCAGTCAATAAACCATGATTTACCCTAATATCGAGTAAATGAATCAGGTGCTCAAATCCACAGGCAGCGAGATGAACCCTCATCGGGTCTGGCAAAGTGACACACAATCTCTGGGTGGCCGGATAAGAATGGCGAACATGTACATCAGGATAGGTGACCTAAATCATAGAGAAACAGGGTGTTTTGTCAGAAATTTAGTTCAAAATCAGGCCAAGAGTATCAGAATACACAGTTTTGAAGTTTCAGGAGGTGGGGCAAAGTATCCAAATCAGGTAAAAGGGTGAGAAAAGTTTGATTTTTGACCTAAAAATGAGTTTTTCACACTCTATTTTTCAAACGACATTCTAGACTGGCGTGAAATGTCATACAACATTCCACAACATACCAAACGACAATTCATAGTTATACGACACTACACCTGGATTCATACGAGTTTCAAGGGATCTGATGAAATGTCGTATGACACAAGGGTCCCTATCATACGACACTTGGGCATGGACGAAACGACATTCTAAACTGAAATGAAATGTCGTACGAGTCTGGGCTAAGACTCGTACGAGTTTCTACACATGTGAAATTTAAAAACTAAAAACGCGTATGGAAAAAATTAAAAATGCTATAAATCATCAAAAACATGCATTTTCAGGGGGGAACAGAGGTCCACCTACCGGATGTCCATACTGTCGAGGTTTGTCATGTCTCTGGTTGCGCTCAAAACGGTGCGAACTCACAGGTACCTTCAGTTCTCACTGGTCTGCCATTTTTCTCGCTCAGAGGGCTCCACAGAATCTCTAAAGTCAAAGGGTTGAAATGAATTGAAAATGACCCTTCCGGCCTTTATATAGCTTTTGACCTAATTTTTAAAAGTGCTCCGTTTTTCATGAAAATTGTACCCCTGGCTAATTTCAACGTTTTGAATCCATTTTCGGGATCAAAATTGAAATTTGAGATCGTTTATTATGTCAAAATCACGATTTAAAATTTTTGGACCCAGGACGGGCTACTGCTTGCATAATCAACCTTCAATCATCACAGAAATCCAGTATTCAACTTAACTGATTATCTAACATCAAACTATCAAAATTTCAACTTGGTCAACCATGGTCAACTCATGGTCAAACCTAGTCAAATTCGGTCTCCAGGACCTCCAAACGATGCAGAATGCATTCCCAAATGTGTTTCACCACACTTCTCAAATCAATTAACATGCTTCTAAACTATCAACGCTGACTTTTCTTGTCAGATTTCAATTTTCATCCCAAAGGGGGCATGGTATTGCACATCATTCAAAGTCTGTAAATCAAATTCTATCGATCAAGTCTATCAATATCTTTCATCAGTGATCAAGACAAACAATCACGTCTAGTTACTGATTCATCAAAAGTCCTCATCGCTCGGGGCAAATCTATCATCACTTGGGGCATATCAGATTCATCAAGATCCATATCAATCTGGTATTCTCCTAATCTTGTAAACTATATCAGTTTTTGCAACCATCAGATCATAGTGTTCTTTCCTTGGTTCTTCGACAACTGAAGGGTTTGGATGTGATACTTGCTAGTTCTGCTAAGACAATCGAGTCTAGAACGGGTCACTCACTTCTTATCAATCCTAAGGTTCAGAATCAGGCGTTTTGGACACTTTTTCGCAATCATAGGTTCATCGCTGCTATAGTGAACATTATCTTTTGGTCATTCAGGACCTATTATCTCCATATCAAATCAATATCAATCAACTTCTGTCTCATATCAATTATCAATTTCGAATTAGTTTCATATCTCTATCAAACACATACTATCTTTGAACCACTGCACTTCGCACAGTAATTCAAAGAGGGGCAAAATGTAATACCCCAAAAATGGGCTATAAGTTCATTAATATCCTGTATCTACATATCGAACGAAATCGACATCAAAGTCCTAACCTAAGGCACATCTAAACATCATCGAATCATAATTGATTATCTTAAATTCTGCATCGGGGAATATTCCTAGCAATATTCTTAATTATCTTAATTAAATTTAATTTTATAATTATTTGGCAATAAATCACATTTATCCTAAAGTTTGATTAATTGAATATTTTCATATTTAATTAATTAAATTTAATATTTGCCACTTAATTGTTTAATTAAATTTAATTCTATCTATTATTAATTGTATTATTTAATTTTGACAATAAATCTAATATCATATGAATAATTGATTAAATTCTTATTTAATTAATTAAAGCATGTTGTCATTATTTAATAATATAGTTTTTAATAAAAGTTTGAATAAATAGTTAATTAACCCATAAATTAATTATTTATTTTCAAAAATCAATTGAGTTGAGGATAAATCACTTTATTTATTTATTTAATTCTTAATTATTATGCATATTCAAAAGAAACAGTTAAACTCCAAATCAGAAAATCAATGCAAGTTATTGACTTTTTGGAACTCAACATCCTTTTAGAGTTCAAAAAGCTGATCTAAACTCTAATTTGAGTTAAAAAGCTATTTTTGCATGATTTTAAGAATTAACTATCTTTTATGATCAGATAACTCAAAAATCAAGATGAGTTAATTTGAGTGATTTATGGTTTTATCCATGCACCTCCAAAGCCCTAGATTTCTATAAATTAAAGCTCAACTCTTAGCAAATCATCTCATATTTTTGCACAATCACGCTGGAGAATTGGAATTGAAGAATCAAAGCTCTTGCGAATCGACATATTTGTGAGATCAATCTTATTTTTTTTGCATTCATTTAGATTCATATTGCATATCATTTCTAGATTAGCATAGCATATCAGTTTTCAATAGCATAGATTCATATCAAGTTTTTATCATTCTTATTGCATAGAAAAATCCAAAAAAATAGAATAATTGCATTCAATCTCATATCTAGATCAATTGCATTCAAATCCTTCATTTAGGTGTCGTCTAGGTCACTGATCTCGATAATAATCTGAGAACATTAATCTCGCACCTATTAGAAGGCAGTAAATCGCTTGGTTAGATAGCTTTCAATTTTGCACGATTTCAATTATAGCTAACCTCTAATGTTTTACTGAGTGTTGTGTCTACAGATCAGGTACAATTTTCACACACACACTTATCACCAGTGCCTCAAATTTCCACATCAAGGCACTAAGATCACTATCCATGTAGATCCCCAATGCTTCGCATACTATTGTGCATTGGAAGCATCATTCCCCCACTACACCCATTGTCCTAGAATTGAAATTGGCACCTATATTGCTAGCTCATCCCAATCCCATAGTGATCCAAAAACAATCCTAGCCTCCACCCTCTATTCCATTAAGATCAAAAACTAGGGCTGTGGTGAGTACAACCTAAATGATGTATTTGTAGTAGGGGCCCTACCTATTGATCCACATACAAAAGGGTGCCCAAGTCACCAAAGCAAGCCTACTCCAATAGATCTTGAAATCAATTAGTTAGGATCATTAACTTTTGTTTCCCATGGAATCATAAATAGTTTAGAAATGGACCCTGACATCAACAGGTGGCTATAAAAAGATCCCCCACCCCTTGACACTAAGCTCCTTAGTTATTTCAAAGATAAATATCCTTCATCACACAAATATGCTACAGAGCAATGGAATTATCAAGGCGATGGTCTAGGAACAAAAGAAGCTGGCAGCAAAGATCTGATCAAAGCGTTGCAAAATCCTAAACATCAAGGTCTTAGCTTTAATACTCCTCACACACACGTACAAGGTCCCAATACCACAATTAAGGGCACTAATCCACCCAACGTCACTCTCTTGAATATCCAGGATGATCTCATAAAAATCAAAGACATCCCTGAAGAGGAAGAAAATAAATCCTACGATGACATCTTCAATGATGATACCCTCCTAGGCAATTTTGTCCTCCATCAACTTGCCATTAATGTCATTGAACTTCCCCTCATCCATCCCAAACTCATAAACTAAGGTCAACTAAGCGTAATGCATATCGATGAATTCCAAATCATAGAAGCACTCCTAAGATTCATTGGAGCATCAGGCCAATAATCAGATCAAGAACAAGAATCAGCTCATGTCTGCAAGCTCAACCCTAAGGGATACTCTGGGGAAGAGGAAGTCTTTAGCTACAAAATTAAAAAAGAAAAAGAAAATAATGATTCCTTTTGTGAAAACCCCTATGGGGCACATCTCGACTCTAAAAAAGAAAAAATAAAGGGTGTATCTTCTAGTGAAAACCTCTCTGAGGTGCTAGAAGATGAGGACTTGCCTCTTCCCCCCATCCAGGACTATTGACCAGAGAAATCATCAATCATCATTGAGGAAACCAAACTAGTCAACTTGGGCACTAAAGAATACCCAAGGATCACTTACATCGTAACATCTCTGAGTGAAGTAGAAGAAATAGCATTCACAACACTCCTCCAAGAAGCTACCATAAACTTTGCATCGTCATATGCACACATGCTAAGGCTTGATCCAAATCTAGTTGTTCACAATCTTGCAGTGGATCCTAATGCCAAAACAGTCAAGAAAAAGCTTCAAAAAATCCATCCTAAGGTGGCCTTACTAGTAAAGATAGAACTATAGAAGCTACTACAAGTCAAAATTATCAGAGCTATTGACTACTCATACTGGATCTCAAATATAGTGTCTATTACTAAGCCTTTAGGCAAGATCAGAATCTGCATAGATTTCAGGGACTTGAACAAAGCATGTACAAAAGATGATTTTCCCTTACCAAACATCAACATGATAGTTTATCTCATAGAAGGCCATGATATTTTTTCACTCATGGATGGCTTCTCAGGGTATAATCAAATCAAAATAGTAGAGGATGATCAACACAAAACAATATTCACAACACCATGAGGTACTTTCTACTACAATACGATGCCATTTGGGCTAAAGAACATATGAGCTAGATATCAGCAAGCAATGACAGCTATCTTCCATGATATGACACACAAAATCTTGGAAGACTATGTGGATGATATCCTTGCAAAATCCAAGACACGATGTGGAAACCTTGACATCCTTGAAAGCATGTTCAATCAACTACATGGTTATGGCCTAAAGCTCAATCTGAAGAAGTGTGTCTTCGATGTAATATCTGGAAAGCTTCTAGGCTTCATTGTATCATAGCACAACATAGAGATTGATCCTAAAAAGGTCAAATCCATAATAGAAATGCCCCCTCCCAGAACACTCAAGCAACTCAGAAGCCTACAAGGAAAACTGCAATCAGTGCATCATTTCATACCACAGCTGGCAAACAAGTGCCAACTGTTACAAGTAGTGGTTTTCGTTGCACCAAAGATTGACCTATTAATGCATGATATGACCACTAGACTTATAGAAGACATAGGAGGTGGTTAAGCCATGTCATGAATCCCGAGGGGAGTACTAACCATTTTTCCAACAATCGCCCCCTTAGTATTACCCGAGGTGATTCAAACTATGACCAAGCTCTGATACCACTTGTTACAAGTAGCAGTTGTTGTTGCACCAAAAGATCGACCTATTAATGCATGATATAACCACTAGACTTATAGAAGACACAAGAGGTAGTTAAGCCATGTCACAATTCTTGAGAGGAGCACTGACTATTTTTCCAACACCAACCTTTCACGCATCTACTTCACAAAGTCACCAACTTCAAATGGGATCCAATCTGCCAAAGAAGCTTTGAGAAGCTAAAATAATATCTAGCTAACTCTCCAATCCTTTTATCACCAATCTCAGGACGCCCTCTGATCCTATACATCTCTGCAACTACTACATCACTGAGGACACTATTAGCACAACTTGATGACAAGAAAAAATAAAGAGTTATCTATTATATTAGTTGAAATATTATCGGCTGTGAGCTCAACTAATCACCAATGGAGAAAGCATACCATGCAGTAGTCTTCGCCACTCAAAAAGCTTAGACATTACATGATTAGCCATGCCATCAAGCTCATCTCAAAGGTGGACCCACTCAATTATCTTCTATCAAGAACAACATTAACATGTCGAATGGAAAAATGGGTCATGTTGCTAAGTGAGTTTGCCATCCAATACATAGACAGAAAAGAAATCAAAGGGCAAGTAACTGTTGATTAGCTAGTAGAAGAACCTCTAGTGGATGCATATCCACTAATCATGGAATTTCCTGATGAACATCTATGCATGATTGAAGAACAACCAATATGGAAGCTATACTTTGATGGCTCCTACACATCACATGGATCAGGGGCATGAATCCTATTTGTCACCCCTCAAGGTGACTATATCCCCAAATCATTCAAATTTGGATTCCCTTGCACCAAAAACATTCCAGAGTACGAGGCACTCATCTCAAGCCTCAAAATAGCTATCCAATGGAATATCATAGAATTGCAAGTGTTTGGAGATTCACAGATGATAATCAAGAAAGTCCTAGATGAATTCCAAATGAAGGATGACAAGCTTTTACCCTACAAAGAATTGGTAGATAGATTAAAAGAGCGCTTCCTGAGTCTACAGTTCACATAGATACCAAGGCTTCAAAACAAAGCTCCCGATACAATGGAAACCATCAGATCCTTATTGGAAATCCCTCGTGACTCATCGTAGTATTAATTCTTAGTCGAGAAGCTACACACACTTTCTTATGAGAACGTCGATTCTGAAATGGTGTGTATCTTGGTTGGTCCTCAGTCCCCATGGTACCACGATATTCATGCATATCTTAAAAATAGTATCGTATCTCCCCATCTCACAAACACCCAATGCCAAAACCTAATTCATAGAGCTTCTCACTACACTCTTGTAGCCAACACCCTTTATCATCAAGGATATCACAACATCCTCTCTAGGTTTTTAGATTTGAACAAGGCCATCCTAACTTTACAAGAGGTTCATGCTGGAGTTTGTAGTGCCCACATGAGTGACATGGTCCTAGAAAAGCATTTTCTTAGAGTCGAGTATTATTGGAAAACAATGGAGCATGATACCTGTGAATTTTTCAAGAAATGCTTACCATGTCAGCAGCATGCCAATTTGATTCATGCTCCAACACAAGACTTGCAACCCATTGCACCACCATGGCCCTTCTCATGTTGGGGGTTTGACCTCATTGTCTTAATCACTCCCCTTTCCTCAGATGGACACAAATATATCATAATAGCCACATAATACTTTACAAAGTGGGTTGAGGTGATTTTTCTCATCCTCACTACTAGCATTCAGATATCCAAGTTCATCTTATACCATATCATTTGTTGCTTCAGCATCCCATCTAGTATCTTCACAGATCATGGCACACCCTTTGAAAACCAACATTTGGATGATCTATGTGCCATCCTCCACATCCATCATCATTTTTCTAGCCCATACTTCCCTCAAGGAAATGGCCAAGTTGAGGAAACCAAAAAAACCATCCTCAAAATCCTCAAGAAGGTTGTCAATGATTTTGGTCGTGACTGGAATAAAAAAATAAATCCTGCCCTCTGGGCCTATTATACTTCTTATCACACTCCCGCAGGCACCACCCCATACTCCCTTGTATATGGTGTCGAAGTCATCTTACCCATCGAGGTCGAGTTACCTTCATTATGGGTCTCCATGAAAAAATATACCACAGATGAAGACTATTGTGTGGCACACCTTGAACACAGCTGGACCTATTAGATGAAAAGAGGTAGCAAGAATATGATCACCTAGTTGTTTACCAGAATCGACTCAAAAGGAGATATAACAAGAAGGTCCATCCTAGGCAATTCCAAGTTGGCGACATGGTCCTCAAAGAAAATCAGAAAGTGCATGCACATCGAGAGAAGAAAGGCAAGTTCGAACCTACTTGGTTGGGTCCCGACATTGTCACAACATGCTTTGGCTCCAGAGCCTATCATCTATCAACACCAAAAGGTGAGACCTTGAATGATCCTATCAACATCATACATCTGAAGCAGTTCTATGCTTGAATGAAATCCTATAAATCCATAAAAATTGGAAAATCCAAAAAAAAACAAAAAAAAAACAAAAAAGAAAAGAAAAATAATTGTCCAATGGTGAAAACTTGGCAATTCAAACACCTTGGAAAATTATGTTGGTGAAAACCTGGAAACAAGTGCCATACATAGTGGACCGGGTCATTATCTATCAAACTCCCATCCCCCACCCATCCCCACCACTAGCCTATCACTCCCAAGGTGTTCTATCCTCAAGCCTATCCAATGCAATAATCTAGTTCCTATCCTAAATCCTGAGCTTCCTGTAAGTATCTTGTCTAGCACGATCCCCCTATCCCAATCCCTGAGCTTCTATAAATATCTATTGTACATATCTCCCTATCCATTGTACATATCCTCATTAGTCCTATAACAACATTTGATTTGATAACTTTTCCCACCCAACCTTGCACTTTAGCAACATCTTTTGTCAACTATCCTTGATCATATGATTATCCTTGATTCATCATTTTCCAAACAACAACATACATTCTCCTCATCAAATGGGTCCTTGAGGATGTATCCTTCCTCCTATCCAACCTAATCCTCCATCATCAATCAAACTAGATCCGTGTAGGATGTATCCTTCCTCACATTCTGACCTAATATTCCCCCATCAATCAAATCAATCATTCTCCTTGGCAAGGGACATTTTGTGGATTTATCACTTTGGTCTTAAATTTTGTCCTTTGGATGTTGTTTATCTTTTGCAAATTCTTATTTTTCCTCTCCTCACGGTTGCCATGATCCTTTATATCATGGTGCGCTACGAATGAGGGCAATCTGGGGCAAGGTCTTTTGATCTATTATTTTTTCCTTTGATTCAGTCAAACATGACCCTTGCATGTTTCACATGTGATCTTCTAGGTTACATGGTGCACTTGGGAAATGTCATTTGTTTTTGGTTTCTACAGCATCGTTTCTACCATGCCTCCTCTTGGGTTCATGTGTGACATTGGGGCAACCCTTGCGTGTCTTTTTTGCGTTAGTCCTATGCAATGCTGGTAAATGGCCTTGTGTTCACAATAACCTTGGTAGGTCTCTAGCATTGCTATATCAAACTAGGTTGTGCTCTCCACATTTACACAATGAGTTCCCCAAATCCCCCATCCTGCATCATCTAGATTAATCTTATGTCTTGCATCCTTCATATAGCTTCATCCCGCATCCTACATTTCACCTCATCTTGCATTTATCCATCTTTTCTAAGGATGTCTATTTATCCCCCCTCCCATCTTTCTTCATCCTTTCCCTTCCTTTCTGTGTTCTTTTCGAGAAAATTCCACAAAGTTTCCTCTGTGTTATTTTATCGAGGGGGCACAACCCCTTATCTTCTATTCTAGCCTAGAGCATCTTATTTTCTTGTCTTTGACGCCACGCCACTTGCGGCATCACATCAAAGAGGGGAAAAATGTAGACACCTATCCCTTTGCCAAATAAAAATATTTTATTTTACAAAAACCCCTGATGACATCACCATTTATTAATTAATTAATTAGTTTTTAATGTCATTTCTAATTATTTTAATTAAAGAATCCCTCCCAAAAGCATTTAAATCTATTTTGAATGATTTTCCCTCCAATTTATTAATTAATATTTAATAAATTATGTCACAATCCTTAAATAAATTAAATATTTATTTAAACCCTAAAATCTTAGAAACTTCTAGAAAACCCTAAACCTATATACCCTTTCCTAAATCCCATCCTAAACCTGCTTAGAGGGTGATTCCTAACCCTCTTAGTCTAAACTCTCATCCTTTGACTTCTGGTCAAACCCCCTCATTAATGAGCCTTACATGCTCATTAATGGCCCCTTACACCCTCATTTAAGGCTCTTACAGCCATAAATGAGAGCCTATGTCTCCTCTTCCACCATTTTTCCTTAATCACACTTCCCTAGTGTTGCTCACACGTGTAAGAAACCCTTAACCCTCATCCATTTGACCATACCTCTAACCATACCCCTAACCCTAACTCTAACCCTAACTCCCCTTCCTAACCCAAGCCCTTCCACAAAACCTATAAATACTCCTCATTCCAAGAGAAAACCACCAATTCACCTATTTCATATTAAGTATTGTTATTGTGTGTGAGTGTTTACACCTTCATAAAATTAGGACAATTAGCAACAATTCTAAGAAAAGGCAATGGAAATTTAATCTAAATAATTGTATTTAACATCCATATCATCTCATGGTTCTCTATCTAAGCTTGGTAAGTAGAGCTCTCAACCTTATTCTCTACTAGTGACAATCCTAGAATGAGAAAATTATGATAAAATGCCTAAATCTAGCTCTCAATTCTCAATTTGATACAAAGATTAACTCAAATGCTCATGATAATGCTCTCAAATCTCACAATTTGCTCACAAAATGCTCAAGATATTGCTCAATTTCTCTCAAATTTCCTATTGTGATGATGCAATGCATTTGAATTTTCTAGGATTATTATGCTCTCAAAATGACTTCTATTTATAGTAAAATCCCAAGGGTAGGGGGTAGAGTTACTTGATCATGGTTTAGCCTTGGTTGAGTAAAAGGCTTTGAAATGTTTTTAAATGAGGGGACAATTTAAATGATTGTCTCAAATGTTTGGACAAGTAGACAAATTTGAGTGGTTGAGATTCAAAGTTGAAAATGTGTGATTGAGATTCAACAATTTGGAGTGATCCATGTGCATTGTGTTCTCAATTCTTGTTGGTTGCTCAAATTATGTTGAAAGATATTAGGATTAATTAAATTCCATCAATTAATTAAATTATCCATTTAGGGGAATAAGATCAATTTGATTTTTGATTTAAAACTATACAATTACTTGATTAAAATTAATTATATAGTGTGATTGATCCCTTTAAGCTTGTATTTAATTATTTGATGTCATGATTTGATTTTTCCTTTGATTTAAATGATTTTGTCCAATTTTGATTAATAAATATCCATTTAAATTTGATTTGATCCATTTTGATGAAAATCAGAGCATTTGGTTAAGATTTTGTAAATTTGAATGATTCTAAGACACCTGCCCAGTTTTGGGTGTCTACAAATGCCCCTCTTTGAATTGATGTGTGTAGTGCATTGATTCAAAGAAAATTTCATGTCTTGATCACTGATTCAATACTTGATTGATTGATACAAAACTGATTTGAAACCTGATTTGAAACTGATTTGATTGGTAAAACTTGATTTGAAAATATTGCAACATGCCCCACTGATAATAGTTCAAAATTTTAATGCCCCAGATTAAATATTGATGCAGATTTGTTACTATGATAATGCCCCCTTAGAAATAAAATAGATTGATCTCCAAATTAAAAAAATATGATGAAATTAATTAAAAATAGATCCAATATGTTTTAATTTCTGAAAAATATCGATGATAATCAAGGCCTCAACAAATGCACCAGTTTGATGAAAGAATTTGATGAGAAAAGCTATGATTGCGAAAATATTGTTGATGTTTGAAATAATTTGATGATGCTTGGATATCACTTGATGTCAGTCAGAATCACTTGGTTGATGTTGTATTGATGTCAATCGGATAGGATAGGTATGCTAATGGATTGATTGGATAAACTGATAATTCACTCTCAAGATCTAGAGATACGAACAAATGGATTGATTTTCCTTCCTCAAGATCTAGAGTTAGGAAATTTAATGTACTCAAGATGAGCAAATGGATGTTAGGATAAATGATTGATGTTAGATGATCAATTGGATGATTTGACTGATTAATAATCTATTGGATTGGATTTGATGAGAAGATTAATGGTGAGAGGCTGATAGATAGGGTCATTTGGTATGAATCAGGTGTAGATGTAGATAGAGGTAATGAAGACAATTAGGTTACCCCTAATTGATCATATGATGAGGTTGCCCCTAGGTGAGAAGATGCATAGTAATGATAATCTTGGATGTAGCATTGATCAATTTGATGAATCAGATATTTGAAGACATTGATTAGGACATTGATGATGTAATCATGATTAAATTCCACCCCCTTGATTAAGTAAAATCCCATAAAAATGCAAGTAATCTATCATGAAAATGCAATGCAATGCAACTAATTGTCACTAGCTTTTAGAAAAGAAATGCCATAGAGATATATTTTCATCATTGAGCATTGTGGGACCAGAAAGAAAGTACAACCATCACTGACCACATCATGATGATATGAATAATACTTTTTATTGCATTTGGTAACCTTTAGAAAACTAGTACAACCCTCACTAGTTGAATAACCAACTATGGGAGTATGAATACCAGTTTCAATGGATTCAATGTTGCAATTGGGTTTTGGTATTAAGATATGGAAGATCTAAATAGCCAAGGTATATCTTTGCGTAAACAAACAAAGTCAACATTCCACCCTATATGAAAGTCCTTGATGGTTCTTTGATGACCACGTCATTAGATGAATTCACATAAGTTGTTAGATCTCCCTCAAGATAGTCACTCAAAGGCAAGAAAAATATCATGTCTCCATCATCGCCAATCTACTCAGGACATCATCGATTAGCTAAAAAGATATGATAAAAAGCCAATAAAGATCATTAAAAAAAACTTCAAGTGTTTTGCAATGTATCAAGATTTTCAAAAAATAATTTCCAAACATTTTAATCATTTAAGTGATGTCATTTTAATCCTAAATAATAAAGTCAATGAAGGTTCAAGGATCAAGTTGTAGGATCAAAATACTTGGTTGTGAACAATGATATCCATCAAAGGTTCAATAAAAAAAATCTTTTTGTTGAAGCTCTGATAAGTCCCTCTGATGTGTGACCAAAAGTAGCACTATTGAATCCACTTATACCAAAAATCCAATCCTTTCCTGCCCCCAAGTGATAGATGTGATCGTGTGATAAATGTAGGGCAATATGAAACCTAAAATGCAACAATGCAGCTGAAAGGTTTTATTATGACTATGCACAAATGATAGATGCAATGAAGATTTACAAGTGAGATGATGGAAATGCAATATGTACACATGCAACTAGGAAAGACTTAGGGGAACAATAGGCACCTGATTGCCAAGTTTTCACCTTTTGGGTTTAGTGCTCTTTTTCTCTTTTTTTTTTCTTTTTTTTGGATTTTGAACTTTTCTCAATGTTTTTGATCTTTTTGATTTTCTCATGTACAAAATTGATGCATGAGTCATTGGATACACACTCATCTGATACTCTTTCTTCTGATACTCTCTTATCTGATTAGGTATGAAACCTTTTTAAATGGATGCTATTAATGGGCTCTTGTAATTCTTCCCCATCACAATTGGCTAATTTGTAAGTCCCCGTTCCAAAAGAAGAAACAATGACAAAAGGACCAAGCCAATTTTCTTCCCATTTAACCTTCTTTTCCATTTGCACTTGATTTTTAGGGTTCTCCCTTAGCACTAAATCACCCACTTGAAAGACTCTTGGTTTAATGTGCTTGTTATCATTCCTTGAAATCCTATTTTGGTAAACTTTCAAATGTATGTAGGCTTGTGCTTGATGTTCCTCTAACAATTCCAATTTTTGAAGTCGAGCAACCCTATAATCCTCATCTATTACTAATCCTTGCAATGATACTCTTAGGAATGAGATTTCAACCTCCAAAGGTAAAACAACTTCAGCTCCATAAACCAATGAATATGGTGTAGCTCTTGTAGGTGTCTGGATACTAGTTCTATAAGCCCACAAAGTTGGCTTTAGTTGTACGTGCCAATCTCTTCCTGATTTGTTCACCGATCTCTTCAAGATTTTAAGGATATTCTTATTAGTAGCCTCGGCTTGTCCATTTCCTTGTGCATAGTAAATGGAAGAAGAGTGATGGGTGATATGAAAAGTATCACAAATCTCATCCACATCTTTGTTCTTAAATTATTTTCCATTGTCGATAATTATGGCATGAGGAATACCATATCTACAAATGATGTGATTAAGTATGAACATAGAGATTTGTTTTCCTGTGGCAGTGATCAAAGGAATGACCTCTACCCATTTAGTGAAGTATTCCGTAGCTGTGATAATGTATATGTGCCCATTAGATGAAGGTGGATAAATCACGCCAATCAAGTCAAACCCCCATTGATAAAATGGCCAAGATGTAACAAAAGGATGTAATTCTTGAGCTGGTACATGTATCATATCACCATGATATTGACATTTTGTGCATATCTTAACAAAGTGACAAGCATCCTTTCTAAGGTTTTCCAAAAATACCCCATGCAAAGGATCCTCTTAGCTAAGTTTAATCTGCTTGAATGTGACCCACAAATTCCCTCGTGGACCTTGCGTAAAGCTACCTTAGACTCTTCTTCCTCTAGACATCTAAGTAAAGTTCTGTCAAGACCCTTACGATACAATGTGTCGAAAAGGATAGTATAACAAGCCGAGTGTCTGATGAAGTGTCATTTTTTAGCTCAAGATTGGTTTAAGGGTAATACTTGGTCTTTAAGGTATGTGTAAATAGGACCGTACCAAGGTGAGTCATGTCTATTAAGTAAAGCAATAATTTGGGTATCAAGAAGGTCAAATGCCAGTTTTTCCAACTCCTCCACCAAGAATTCATACCTTTCATTTTGATTAGGCTTTTGGAGTAATGAAGCCAAGGTAGCCATTGTGTCGATAACTCTATTCTTCTCTCTGGGAATTTCCTCAAAAGTTATCAATACAAAGTATTTTTTCTAAGCATCAATCATTGTCTTGTAAGGTATTAACTTTTCATCTTTTGTATTTTACTCATCATTGACTTGATTGATCACTAATTGAGAATCACCATACACTTGTAGCTTAGTAATATTCCATTCTAAAGCCATCTTGATACCAATGACTAAAGCTTCATACTCGGCTATGTTGTTGGTACATGGGAATAAAAGCTTGTATGATTTAGGAATAGTATACCCTTGAGGGGTAATCAATAATATACCAGCTCCAGAACCTCCTTGTGTGTGATCCATTAAAGTACAATTTCGATGTCTTAGCTTCTATATAGACAATTTCTGCATCAGGAAACTCCACTTGAATGGGATGTGTAGAAACCAATGGATTTTCAGCTAAGTGATCTTCTATCACTTTTCCTTTAATGGCCTTTCTATCCACATATTCAATATTAAACTCACTTCACACCATGACCCATTTTGCTATCCTTCCCGTTAAGGCAGTTTTGCTAAGCAAGTATTTCAAAGGGTCAATCTTTGCAATGAGCTTCACTTTGTGCATCAACATGTAGTGTCTCAATTTTTGGGAAGAAAAGACAACATCTAGGCATGCTCTTTCCATGAAGGTGTAATTTAATTCATACTTAATCAATGTTTGGCTCAAATAATAAATAGCTTTCTCTTTTCCTTGATCATCTTCTTGTGCCAAAAGAACTCCTAAAGACCTCTTGGTTGCTGATATGTACAAAAGAAATGGTTTTCCTTTGATAGGAGGCATTAGAATTGGTGGATTGATTAAGCAAGTCTTCAACAAAGTAAAGGCATTGTCACATTCTTCATCCCATGTAAAAATGGTGTCTTTATGGAGCAATCTAGTGAATGAGTGACACTTTTCAGCTAGTTGAGAAATGAATATCCTTATTGATTGAAGTTTTCCTTGAAGAGACCTCATTTGGCTAATTTTTATAGTAATTTCCATGTCCATGATTTCTTGAACCTTTTTTGGATCCACTTCAATGCCTTTTGCCAAAACTATGTATCCTAATAATTTCCTAGATTGAACACCAAAGGCACACTTTTTTGGATTGAGCCTTACTTTGAATTGTTCCAAGAATGTAAATATCTTTTCTAGAATTTTTAAATGATCCTCTCTTTGATGTGACTTATCCAATATATCATCTACATAGTCTTCTAAAAAGGTGTACATCATATCATGAAAAATGGTAGTCATTGCCTTTTGGTAAGTAGCTCCGACATTTTTGAGGCCGAAAGGCATTACATTCCCACAAAAAGTTCCCCAAGGGCATGTGAATGTTGTGCTTTCTTGATCTTCAGGTGCAATTTTAATTTGGTTGTATCCACTAAAACCATCCATCAATGAAAACATGGAGTGACCAGCTGTTAAGTCCACATTTGCATCTATACTTGGAAGTGGAAAGTCATCTTTGGGACATGCAATATTAAGATCTCTAAAGTCCATACATATGGGAATGGATTTTTCATGCTTGGTAACCGGTATGATATTTGATATCCATTCTGTATAAGCAATTGCTCTTATGAACCCCACTTTTAACAATTTCTCCAATTCTGCTTTAACTAGAAGAGCTATGTGTGGATGCATTTTCATCAATTTCTGCTTGACAGGTTTAACCCCTGGTTTGACATTCAAGTGATGCATGATGAAGTTTGGATCTAATCCTAACATGTTACCATGGGACCATGCAAAATTCACTTGTGTTTCTTGGAAAAAATTGATGAAATCCTTTCTCTCTAAAAGTATAAGTGAAGTTGCTAAATGTATGAATTTGAGCTCCAATTTGGTTCCAATATTGACTTTCTCCATTGGATCTATAATGATTGGTGATCTTTCTTCCTCATGTGCTAGTAAGGTATCCAACCTCTCTTCCTTAGGTGCCACAATTGGGTTTTCACCATCGGAAACATCCGTTATTTTTACTTTTCTTGGTTCTAGTACTGCCTCATGGTGGTTTTCACCACTAGAACTCTTCAATTTTTTACTTTTTTTCATTTTTTCTTTTGGATTAAGAGGTTGGACCCCTACCTTTCTCATCATTTTTGGATTAAATTCATTAGTGGAAGAGGGCTCAACCGCATTTAGGTATTGTGCCATTGCTTGGTCATTGGGAAAGTATAGTAAATCATTTGGTTCAGTTAAGTCCCAATCAATAAGTTTGGGATGCATTAAGGATAAAGATTCAATTGGCAAGTTGTCATTGGTTGGGTTTAAGGACATGACCTCATTAGATGGGTCATACATTATATTGTTAAGTTCAATAACATGAGCTTTCTCAAGATGATCCAGGGAAGAAGGATAGAATTTTTCTTCACTTGAGTCCTCTAAGACTTCTACGGGAAAGAAGACGTGCGGGTTAAACCTAACATTCAAATCACCCCCCCACAAAGGTACCCAAGGTTCACCTACCCATGGATAATTAATGTGTGCTTTCCCTATGTTAGATTCCTATGGATTGAGTTGCATGTATGTAGGAAGTATCTCTGGATATTCACTATCTTGAGTTTGTTCTTTAGGAACATTAGTATAAGAATGCATTATGACAATCTCTTTCTCATGGAAAGAGTCTTCGAATAAATAATCCCACTCATATTCTCTGGAATCATCACTATCAATATCAGACTCTCCCATGTTTACTTGTTCATAAAAATCATGCATAGGGCTAAAACTTTCTCCTTTGTGTTGATAACCTATCCCGATTTTGCTTCCTTTGATCTCCAAGAAGGTTCAATAGGTTCAAGCAAACCTCTATTTCTCATACCTAAGGGTCCTCTTCCCTTATTTTTTGCATAATTTCAAACCCCTTTCCATATTGGTCAATTTGGATATTGATGTGTTGAATTCTTTCCACGGGGAAGTTTGAAGTATCACTTTCATCTTTGTAAAGCCATTGTAGAACCTCATTGTCTTCTTTCTCAAGTTTTGACTTGTCACTCTCTTTTACAAAATGAGAGTTTTATTTGTGAGGAGGATGCACCTTGGAAGGCTTTCCATGTGTTTTTGGGGAAGTAGATAAATCAAGTAGGGAAACATAATATTCCCCTACTCTTTTAGAATTGATTCTACATTGTTTTTCAAACTTGTGCATCATCTCACTCATTTGTTTATATTGGTCTTCTTTGGCTTTTTCTCTCTCCTCTTTGTCAGGTTTATAAAGTTCCACCTCTGGTGTGGATGTTTTACCTAAATTCTCATTTGAACTTGGACCCCCATAACTCACTTTTTCTTTTCCCTTAACCGATGTAGTTGAGTTAGTTTGAATAGGGTTTGAGGTAGAGGTAACATTTGATGTTAACTTAGGATCATCACCTTTAGTTTCTTCAATGGTAGTATTTGGAACAATCCCTTCTCTATTATGAGGAATAAATAATTCATGAAGAGGCTTCAATGTGTTGCAATATTGAAAAGGATTTGAATCCCCTCCAATTGTGATTTCTTCTCCCATGTCTGGAAATTTGATATATTGATGGTATGCAGAAGGAACCACTTGCATCTCATGTATCCATGGCCTCCCGAATAAGATGTTATAAGTTAACTTCATGTCTAGTACTTGGCATATGGTGTCCTTTTTTATGGGCCCAACTTGAATAGGTAAGACAATCATGCCTTTTGAAGATCTTTCCTCCTCATCATAAGCTTTAATGGTAATTTTCTTCTTAGGATCAATAGAAGACTCAGATAAACCTAAGGACTTGACAAGATTTAAAGTGAAAATATTAAGACCATCTCCCCCATCTATAAGAACTCGCTTAACCCTATGTCTTTGAATGAGGACTTCTATATGCAAAGGAAAATTTTAAGGATGAGTGATGGACATAACATATTGCTCTGAAAATGAGAGACAATGTGGTGGAATGAGGTGTCCCACAATGTTTTGAAATTTTTCTTCCTCCAATTTAATAGGAACATTAGTCCCCAATAGGGATTTTTCCAAGATCTCCTTGTGATTTGGAGATAATTTTAACAACTCCAAAATAGAAATTTGAGCCGGAGTCTTTTGTAATTGGTCCACCAAATTATATGGATTTGTTGTTGTAGATGGTTTTTTCTCCAAAATACTTGATTGTGTAGGACCAATAGGTTTAGGATCAACCCCTTGTAAGGTAATCCTTGAAACATGCCCCCTAGTGATAGCATAAGATGTTTCCTTTTTGGGTTGTTCCTTGATTACAACAACATTAACAACATGATCATGTATGGATAATGTTTTGATGGTGTTATCATAATCATGAGAAAAATTGACATTAATTTTGCCTTGTTTATTCGAATTGGAAGATTCATCCTTCTCATGGTTATAGAAAGGTTGCTTAAAGGTCATGTGATCTCCATTGTTTTGAGGCCCTTCTATCTTGATCACACCATTGTCAATCAACTCTTGTACCACATTTTTCAAATGCAAGCAATCATTTGTTGTATGTCCTCTATTTCTGTGGTATCCACAATGACTAGACTCGCTCCACCAATTGGGCTTGTTTTGTGGTTCATATGGTTGATCTCTAGGTAAATCAATAATCTTATTAGCAATCAGATTTCTCAATGCATTCTCAAGGGGTTCACCCAAAGGTGTGAATTTCCTCTTGGGAGATGGTGCAAAGAATGGCTTAGGCCTATTAGCCCCTTGATTGTTCCCAAAGTTGTTATTATTGGTATTGTTGTTAAAAGGCACTTTGGGGGCTTGATTTGCATTATTCACTTGAGTAGGTGTTCTCATGAGAGTAAAAGGAGTGGGTTTCAAATTATTAGCATCAACAACCCCATCATTGACCACACCTTTGTTGTTGTTCCTCAACCCAAATTGGTTATTGTTGTTAGGAGGATTCTTATTTTGATATTTATTGGTGTTGGAGGTATTGTTGTTGTTGTAATTCTTATTATCCTTGTACAACTTTAGTTCTCCACTTTTAACCAATACCTCCTCCGTAGTCACTTCATTTTCAATAAGATCTTGAAAAGACCTAGGACATTGTAGCCTTAACCAATAATTCATTTCATTACTCAAGCTATTTATAAAGATGTCCATCTTTTCCTTTTTTGGTACACTTTGAGGGTATCTAGAAAATATTACTCTCCATCTTTGTAAGAAAATTAGGAATCCTTCTCCCTCTCTTTGCCTGGTGTTGCATAAGGTAATCATTGTAACCTCATGTTTGATATTATATGAATAATGCGTTACAAATTTAGCAGCTAACTCTTCAAAAGTTCGGATGCCTGAAGGTAATTTTGAAAACCATTCCATGGCCATGTTGTTAGCTTGTGGTGACTGATCAGGAAAGTACTGTACACTTTTCCTCCTAAATTTTTTTGAGGCCGACATATTTTCGGTAATTTTTGGGCCGACATGTTGTAACTAATTTTAACCCTAAAGCGGCAAAAATATTGTATAATATGGCTTGGGGTTAGGGATTTCATTATGATGTATGATTTTAGTACTTGTGGCAGAATTGAGCTGTAAGGGATTACAGATTGTAATCAGGTTGTAATCACTAGATAATAAAATATTGGACTCTCTATTGGTGGATGTAGCCCAGGGATTGGGTGAACCACGTTAAATCTTTGTGTCTTGTGTTCTCTTCTGTGTGGTTTATTATTTTCTGATATTGGTTATATTTGCATGTAATTGTTATTTCTGCCTTGTTAATCCTAACACATGCCTCCAAAACTTCTAGGAAACAACCTCATTAAGTAAGTAGTCTCATGCATGAACTCCAAGCTTAATGCACAAAATTCCCTTAAATGATCTTAGGGATCAGATGCTCCTTCATATTTGTCATACTTAGGAAAGATCACATTACTAGGGAATGGTATCATGAATAAACTCTTGTCAAATAGAAAAGGACACAATGACTCTATTGAAAAGGTTTTTGAAGCCCCACTTTGCTTCATTGTGTCTAATTGCATTTGGAATAATTTAAATTTCTTGTTCATGATATCAATTGGATTATCGTCAAATTCCTTTTTCTTAAGTTGATTAACATCGTAGTCATGAGGGAGTTTAAGACCTGCATGGGCTAGGTCTAGAAAATACTTTTCCCTATCTCTTGCTAACACTTTTTCCATGAGCTTCATGAAGTATGGGATTTGTATGGCTTCATTAACCTTTTCATTGGTTGCTTCTTTAGCAGTTGGCTCATCATTGCCCCTATTGTTAGTGTTGTACAACCCTTGATTGTTAGGGTCTATTCCTCCTCCATTGTTGTTATTTGACCCTAGATTGTTTGGGTCAATACCTCCTCCATTTTTGTTATTATCATGGTTAACTCGGTTGGTTTGATTTGAATCTGAGTTGCCAAAAGGTGGAAAATTCATGTTGGTTTCTACCTCTTGGATGGGTTCTTGTGGTATTCTTGAGGAGGTAAATGTGTCATTCAGAAAAGGAAGTTCCTGCCTTAGATATGGTTTGTCTTATTGTAAGGTTTTCTTTATGTAGTAAGATTGAGTGAAAGTCGTCATGAGCATAAATCTCTTGGAAATAGGCTTTTATCTCACTTACTTGTGGTCAAATCCTTACAATATTTTCAAAAATGTTCAAAACCAAGATTTCTGACCAGGTGGAATATTGGAACAGATAGAACGTCCAAAAGGGTATTCAGATATGAAATCCAATTTTTTTGAAACCCCTGAGAAATATCCACTATTTTTCATTCTTTTTTTTTGGGTGTCACTTGCCGGTGTGTAGGCGTGACTTAAAACTTAGTACGCGGTTACTGGAATTTGCCTAGGTGGCGCTCTGCATTGAGCAAACAGATTTTTCCTGTTGATAGGTGTTATTTAAATTTTTCTAGGCATTTCTTAAAATGTCACAGGTGTGACTTCATCATTTACAAGCGTTGTTTTAATAGTCACATGCGTAACTTCACTATGTATAAGCGGTTTCCCTCTGTGTGCAAGCAGCACTTTGAAGATCAAGTTGTAAATTCTAGAATTTTAAAAAGTTTTAAGATCAAATCTGTAGAATATTCTTGCTTGAAAATAAAGTACAAACACAACACACATATCAAATTTGTACCATATCCCTAAAACCACACTAAAAGTGTGTGTTCTTGATCATTTTCACAAGTATAAACAAGAATGTCTTCCAAGCAATCTACCTAGAGTCAGATTTGGCTTTTAACACGTTTGGCTCTAAAAGGCAGATTACTACTTAACAAGATTTTTAATGAACACCTCCATTCTAGATCATGTCAAGTTCTTTTACCCCCTTGTGGGCTTCCCACACGCACGAAAGCATGATTTGGCACAATCTCGAAGGACTACTCGAGGAAGTGAATAATACTTGTACACAACCAAGTCACTCTCCGATTAGGGAAGAATGTAATTGTTTATAGTGGGTCAGATAGTATCACGGCTAAAGCGATTGTCTCCCACTTTGGTTCATTCCCTCTCACTGTCCTCGTAAGGCAATTCTCGAGAGGCAAGCCCTCTAAAGATCTAATTTATCTAGAATATATAGAAAAACAAGAAATCGAACTTAGTTCAACAAGTTTGGGAGTTTGATCACATAGAAAGTGAAGAGCATATCCCTATTGTTGTTCCTTGTTCCAAACACTTCAAGAAAAATTTGTTCTTTTTCAACCTCTTGACAAGGAGGTTCTTATAAATGAAATGTTTGGTTAATTCCTCATCCCTTTCTTTCTACCAAGTTGAACTCACATGTTTGGCTTTTTTACCCACTTCACAAAATGGAGAGCATATGCCTAATGTTTTCTCAATTTGGACAATAGTAAGGTTTTTCCTATTAAACTAGATCCAAAGAAAAGTCACAATTTAAGCAATGCAAGCTTGATATAAAAAATACCTCTTTTGTAGCTAGCAAAGGCTAGGTGCTTTTTTGAAGTTTTTGACATTTATTTGCTTACTTGCCTAGTGGCGATCATTCCCATTCCAGCTCCTCCAACAAATTAGTCAACTCAGCAATACAAAGTGAAGGAAACCAAAAGGAACAAATTGAAATGCAATTAAGTGTTCTTAACAAGATTTTGCAAAGAAAATTTTAACAACCTAATGCAAACAATTTAGTTCAAAGTAGGAAATTTATTTTTATAAGCATCCAACACCTTAATGTAATGCTCATAAAGCTTTCTTCTAATCCCAAACTATCTAGAATTGAAGCATTATGGATTTCTTTTTGATGTTTGGTTTGAATTCTTACCTCTTTGCTCTCTTGAGTAACTCTTCTGTCTGGTTTCTGTACTTTCTTGTGTCTGCTCATCTACGGGAAAAAAATACAGATAGAGAATTAGAAAACATAAATTAATAATCTGACAGCAAAATTAAATAGAAAATGCTAGGTGGCATTTATCAGCTAATAAGCGTTAGTTAAAAGCTAATAGGCGTTATTTTAAAACTCACAGGCATCACTTTCCAGTGACTCAAGTGACTTTTCAAAATTACTAAGTGTAAAACTTTTGCTGCTAAGTGTTACAAATAACTGTAAATTACGTAAGATAAAATATCAAAGGCGGTAAATAACAGATAATAGGCATCAATTAAAATCTAGTAGGCGTTATTTTAAAACTCACATGCATCACTTTCCAGTGACTCAAGCAAATTTTCAAAATTACTAAGTGTAAAACTTTAGCTACTAAGCGTTACAAATAACTGTAAATTGTGTAAGATAAAATATGAAAGGTGGCAAAGAACAACTAATAGGTGTCGTTTCTCAGATTTTAGGCAACGCTTTACACTCTCAGGCATAATACTTTATTTCATAGGTGTCAGAAGAAGAAAAAATAGAATATAAAGAATCTCATAGGCATCAGTTAACATCTTCTAGGTGTCGTCAGAATGCTCATAGGCATCATTAGATTCTTCGTAGGTGTTGTTTCTCCTATTTTTTGCAAAATTGACGTAAAAGTGAAGCCAAAAACACACAAAACTTGATAAAAATGATGAAAAATGAGGCTCAAAGCCCCATGATAGGCGCTATTTGTGTGTGTGTTTACACCTTCATGAAATTAGGACAATTAGCAACAATTCTAAGAAAAGACAATTGAAATTTAATCTAAAGAATTGCATTTAACATCCATATCATCTCATGGTTCTCTATCTAAGCTTGGTAAGTAGAGCTCTTAGCCTTATTCTCTACTAGTGACAATCCTAGAATGAGAAAATTATGTTAAAATGCCTAAATATAGCTCTCAATTCTCAATTTGATACAAAGATTAACTCAAATGCTCATGATAATGCTCTCAAATCTCACAATTTTCTCACAAAATGCTCAAGATATTGCTCAATTTCTCTCAAATTTCCTATAGTGATGATGCAATGCATTTGAATTTTCTAGGATTATTATGCTCTCAAAATGACTTCTATTTATAGTAAAATCCCAAGGGTAGGGAGTAGAGTTACTTGATCATGGTTTAGCCTTGGTTGAGTAAAAGGCTTTGAAATGTTTTTAAATGGGGGGACAATTTAAATGATTGTCTCAAATGTTTGGACAAGTAGACAAATTTGAGTGGTTGAGATTCAAATTTGAAAATGTGTGATTGAGATTCAACAATTTGGAGTGATCCATGTGCATTGTGTTCTCAATTCTTATTGGTTGCTCAAATTATGTTGAAAGATATTAGGATTAATTAAATTCCATCAATTAATTAAATTAGCCATTTAGGGGAATAAGTTCAATTTGATTTTTGATTTAAAACTATACAATTAATTGATTAAAATAAATTATATAGTGTGATTGATCCTTTTAAGCTTGTATTTAATTATTTGATGTCATGATTTGATTTTTCCTTTGATTTAAATGATTTTGTCCAATTTTGATTAATAAATGTCCATTTAAAATTGATTTGATCCATTTTGATGAAAATTAGAGCATTTGGTTAAGATTTTGCAAATTTGAATGATTCTAAGACACCTGCCCAGTTTTGGGTGTCTACAGTTATCATGCTCATTTACATCTAGAATTAGCTTAAATTCTAATATTGTTAGATTTACCTCATTTATATGATTTCTTAACTCACACTAGCTTAAGCTTAATGGATTAACATAGTTGATTTCATTGATTTTCATATCATTTCCATCATATCACACTTAAATTTGGTTAAAATCAACTTAGCATAAGCTTTCATAGCTAAAATCTGCATCTAAGCTTCATTTGGATCCTTGGGGCTCTAGGGGCAAATCAGGTTCATCATACCTGATTCTGTGCGACTATTGGGTTTCCATGGTCCTTAAATGATCCTAAACCTTCCAAATCTATATTAGGGACATGCTCCTAGTGTTTTGAGAGCACACCCACATCCCTAATCTAAGAGCAAATCAAACGGTGATAGGGTGCTCCCGTTTAAGCTCTATTTGAGGTGTCTTGCAAATAGATTTACTATATGTTTAGTATATACTACTTAGAATAATATTTGAATGTCTACGCATGTTCTGAATAGGTTAGGTTTTCACTGATCATAGTTACAACAAGATGTTAAGAAATTTGTACAAGGTTATAGAGTATGTTAGATGGAAAAGGGAGCCAAGAAAAATACAAGGTTATATCAACCATTACCTCTACCAGAGAATTCATGGGAGGATATTAGTATGGAATTTGTTCTTGGCCTACCAAGAACTCAAACAGGACATGATTCCATTTTTGTAGTTGTAGACATGTTTTCAAAGATGGTGTAATACCCCAAAAATGGGCTATAGGTTCATTAACCTCCTACATCTACAAATTCAAACGAAATCAACATCAAAGTCCTAACCTAAGGCACATCTGAACATCATCGAATCCTAATTGATTATCTTAAATTCTGCATCGGGGAATAGTCTAGTAATATTCTTATTTATCTTAATTATCTTTAATTTAATGATTATTTGGCAATAAAGTTAATTTATCCTAAAGTTTGATTAATTGAATATTCTAAATATTTAATTAATTAGATTTAATTCTGCCACTTAATTATTTAATTAAATTTAATTCTATTTATTCCTAATTATATTATTTAATTTTGACAATAAATCAAAATTGCTAAAAATAATCAATTGAATTTTTATTTAATTGATTTAAAATCAAAGTTGTCAAATTTAATGATTTAATTGGAATAAAGTTTGATTTAATGATTGATTAACCCATAAATCAATTATTTTAATGTTAAAATCAGTTAAGTTGAGAATAAATCACTTTATTTTTAATAGATTTATAATTAAATCATGCACAATCAGAAAAGCAGGCAACTAGAAATTAATAATCAATTTTAAAATTGAAACTCAACATCTAATGATGAGTTGAAATTTGATCTAAACTCTATTTTGAGTTAAGCACTGCTTTTGCATGATTTTTTGTGAGTTAATTATCTTTTATTCCTTGTTGACTCAAAAATCAACCTGGGTTTATCAAGAATGATTTATGGCTTTTCCCATGCACCTTCAAAGCCCTGGATTTCTATAAAATCAAGGCTCAGCTCTTCATAATTCATCTCACAAGTTTTCATACTTACTCTGCCAAAATCAATCCACGAATTTGCACAAGCACGCTGGTGAATTGACATCTGAAGAATTGAAGCTTCTTCCAAATCAACAACTTTTGTGAGATCAATCTTGTTTTCAATTCATTCTAGTTTCATATTTCATATCATTGTTAGCTTAATTTGCATATCAATTTTTCATATAGAATAGATTCATAATCAATTTTCCATCATCATAAATTACACAGAAAAACCAAAAATATAGATTAATTTACATACATTCCATATCTAGATTTTGCATTCAAATCCTTTGTCCAGGTGTCTTCAAGGTCACTGATCTCGGTCTAATCTGAGAATACATACTCGCATCTACTAGAAGGCAGTAAATCACCTGGTTAGTTTAGTTTCCATTTCATTACATGATTTTGATTTTTGCTAACCTCTAATGTTTTACTACAGTGTTGTGTTCTACAGCTAGGTACAAAATTCACACACACATTTCTGGTGCCCACTGTGGGGCCCTAAAATGGCTTTCCATTCAATTTCTATCAATTTCTATCATCTTCTTGTCATTTTTTATTCCAAGCTATGATTTTTAATTTCTTTCTGTACAATTTTCATATGAGTTTTGTCAGAAACTCATACCAGGTAGTACCCACTGTCGTACGATAGTTGATTTGATCGAGGCTCGTACCATAAAAAAACATTATTGTTTTGAGGTTCTACGGTCGTATGATATGATACCTGTTGTCGTACGAGTTTCTAGACTGTCATCTGGGAGGTGACCCACTATCTTATGAGTTTCAGTGCCAAGTTTCAATTGTCGTTTCACTTTTTCAGGTAGTTTTCTAGATTTTTTTTCCAAATTTGGATTGACAACTAACATTAACAATTGAAATTTGCTATTTCTGATTGATTTCTACTGATTTTGATTGGGAAAAGTGTGAGAGTTTCTAAAAATAGGTAGAAATCTACTAAGCGCATTGCAAGGAATTCAAATAATCTTCTCAATTGATAACATTTTGATTTGGATTAAAATGAACTCTCACGTGTCAAGCTTGTGTGACCTTTTATTGCTTTCATATCACATATTTCATTTTGGGCTATAAAATGAACGTAGATTTGCTTTCTACCTATCTGTTACACATAGTAAATAGGCCCTATGAAAACTATTTGTGGTTCTTGAGAGAGTGGGTTTCCAGTGAAACTCTTCTCAACAAGAGATTCCTTGTAGGTAGGGAGGATACTGAAAGCGTCTCACATTCTACTAGATTTGTGTGTCTTCAACTTTTGATTGATACATTCTCTCTCCAGAGGGGTTGATAGATCATAAGCGGTTGACGTCATAGATCTTTGTGAGATAATCTTAGTCTTAGCATGTCAAATTTATCTGTCTGCTTTGTTTTGGTTAAAAGTGAAAAGGCTAGAGGACTATGCTCTACTCCCTTTTTGGGTAGTATCAGAAACTCAGATCCTTGAATCTGGAACCAATCTCCATGTGGTATACTTTGTGAGTCACCTTTAGAGAGGGTTAACCATAGTGGACATTCCCTTAATTGGGTCAACCACATGGATGGAACCTCAAGCGGTAATAGCCATTTTCATCGTGGTAGCAGCAACCGCTATATAAATGTCCTTATGGAGGAAATCTTCATAGGTGTGGTCTCTTATTGGGCTGTTAGATCTCCCTAGCAGCTCCTGATTGATTAATTTCTCAGACTGTGTCAAAACCCCAGTGTGCCTGGATTGGAGTTCGCCCTCTTGAGATCACAAAAGTTGTAGAGTCAGACCATTACTAAAAACCCTAGTGAGGCCAAATTTTTATTTTCTAGGAATATGTGCATTATTGCAAAACTTTTTGAAACATACACGGTTAGCACTCCTAGGGATTAGCACAATTCAGTCACTGGATTGTTCATGCATAGGGTTGCTTTGTCTCCTATTCATTATTTTTAGACGTGCTTGAAATCACTTGCTTTCTATTTTGCGTGCTTGCTTATCTATCTGGTTATTGAAAATGAATGAATCTGCTACAATCTTCAAATCTAGACAGTGAAATTTGCAAACAATCTAAAACTGAAAACCTAAAAATTGCAAAATCTAATGTCAAACACCTTTCTAGAGTCAAAAGTCATCTCATAAGGTCAGAAAGTCATATGAGTTTTGGAAATTGTCATTTCATGACCCCCCTATTATTGTATGGTAGCTGGTATATTGTTGTACAAGTTTTGCTGCCAGTCAATTCAAAAAAGTCAAAAACCCTGCTATCAACTATCGTGCAAGTTTTGCAATAGTCGTACAATTTTGTCAATTATCATTTCATACCCTACCCACTATCGTACGAGCCTGCAGAAAGTTGTTTGAGAAATTTTTAAAAATTGCCAGAAAGTTGTTAGAATTGCCAAATACCCAGCTTTTTCAGCCTATTTCCAAAATCTGTCAAATAAATCACTATGTCAGGAACAGAGCAGTAACTACTAAGAATCCAATAATTTTCCTAAAGTGGCCTTTTGAATCCAATTTAGCCTTCTGTTTAATCGATTTGAGTCTTTTCATCTTGTGTCAAAACCTTGTCATAACTATCAATCTTCAATCCATCTTCAAAATAGCTAGTGTTGTGAACTCATGTCTACTATCTTTTGGGCATCTACCCATACATCTAGGACACAGTATCCTTCATTTATGTCCAGTCTTATCCTCAATCAACCAAACTTTGACAAGGTTGCATCATTTGATCTTCTTGAATCAGATCTTTCTTCAGTTGTCTTCATCGTATTCTTTTGCTTCACCCAAGGTTGATGGTGGAAACTAGAGCTTCCTCTCACAATAAATTAGGGGAAACATCTCATACCTTACCTTTGACTACTATCTAGGGTCCAACTCTTGAGCAACTCTACAATTATGGTCTTTACGAAGATGACGGTCTTGGCAACTTTCAATTAAAAACTAGTTACATACCCCCTCCATCAACTCACGGAGGTAATCAACAAACTCCTCCTCGATCTATCCCAAGGAGCCCAAAAACTCCTAACATGTATCAAGTAGGGACAAACCATGGCTCTCAAAGAGCTCAATCTCAAAATGGTATGGATCAAGAACCTACACCTGCTGAAATTGCTCAATATCAAAACAATGATAATTTCAAAAGAATGATGAAACATTTCTTGAAAGAAGATAGAGAAACATACTTTCTAGATTTAGCTCATCAAGGAGCTAAACTTCCTCCCAACTTTAATGTGGAAGATATCATTACACATGAGGAAGAAACTCCTATTTCAGCTATGATGAAACAAATGCATGTCATGCAAGTAAAACTTAACAAAATGGAAAAAGAAAAAGAACTTGAGTTCTCCATGGAGGCCCTATGTCCTTTTCCATTCGATAAAGACTTGTATATGCCACCATTCCCTAAGAGGGTGGAAATGCCAAAATATGATAAGTATGATGGAAAATCTGATCCTCAAGATCATGTTAGAGAATTCTATACTCAATCTATGGAGTTCATGCACGAACTGACCTATTTGATGCATCTTTTCCCCCGATCTCTGGGAGGGTCAGCCATTCATTAGTTCTCTAGGATGCCTCCTACAATCAAAACCTTTGAGGAGTTGATCAAATTGTTCTATCAAAAATACTCCTACAACATCTAACAACCGGTCACCATGATTGATATCTGCAATCTCAAACAATATCCAAGAGAACCATTCCTGACATTTCTCAAAAGATGGAGAAAGAAATTCTCTCTATATGCTAGGCCTATTCCAGAAACTGAGAAGCTGGAAATCTTCATCAACAATCTTGTTCTAGAAATCAACTACCCTTTACAAATGCAAAATCATACATCTTTTGATAAGATGGTAGACAATGCAATCAAAATTGAAAAAGTACTTGTGAAAAAAGGAGACGTCACACTTCAAAAGGACAAGTATGTATCTAGTTCTAAGGATAAGAACAAAAATTGGAACAAGAATAAGGGTGTTGTCATAGATGGTGTTGTTGATAATCTCCATGCCCCATCTAAGGCACCTGATTTCAATCTAACCATTGGTACCCAAGCCATCAAAGATTCAGAACAAAAGGTGTCTGAATCATCTCAAAAGAAGCTAGAATACAAATCTTGGTCTGCTGATAATAAATGAAAGTTCACTCCTCTTGGAGAATCTTTGAATCAGCTATGAGAACTCTGTTGGCTAATAACATCATCTCTTTGCCTGAGATCTGAAAATCTGATCCTGACCCTAAGCCAAAATAATGGAGAGAGAATGAATTATTTGATTTCCATCGGGGTAAAGGTCACAAAACTAATAACTGCTTGGGTTTGAAGCATACCATTCAAGACAAGATTAATAATGGATAAATTATGATTGATAATCCTAAAAGAAATAATGATCACACAACATTCACCGAACCATTTCCAAAGCATAGCCAAGAAGATTCATCTTCTCAGCCTAATGTGGGTGCTAAGGTTAATTATGCCTATCCTGGAAATAATACCGTTATCAATATGGTTGAACCAAGCCTATCCGAGCGTTTCAATGTCATCACAATTGTAAGAAGAGATAGAGAAAATCAATCAGCTAACGTAGTTACTCGATCACAAGCTCAGGAACAACTACAAGGACAAGTCCCAAATCAATCAAATGTCCCTAAGGTGCCTTTCAATATGTCTTCCACTTCAAAATAGAGGGAAACATCTAAATCTTCAAAACCTAAGGACACAAGGCCTACTTCATACATTATTGTCCAACAACTCCAGCACACAAATGCTAAAATCTCCATGTTTGAGTTGCTTCGAATATCTCCAACTCATAGAGCCATTCTAGATAAAGCTCTTCTTGGATCTAATGTTCCTGATAACCTTGATTTAGATAGATTCCAGGCTATGGTTGGTCATCTTATGTCTCCATAGTATATCTCCTTTTCAGAGGATGATGATAACTCCTTGAGTCATCTGCATAACCAACTCTTTCATATAGAAGTCTTGATCCAGAATCGTAGAGTCAAACGTGTGTTGATAGATGGGGGCGATGGCCTAAACATTTGTTCTTACAACTTGATCACACAATTGGGATTTTCAAAATTGGCTATTGATCCTAGAAAAAAAATAACTATAAAAGCCTATGATGAACAAGAAAGATCTTCTAAAGGCACCATTGTCTTACATATCAGAGTAGGTCTAGTTATTAGGGATACTATATGTCAAGTTCTTGATCTACCTTTGGCTTACAACATCCTTCTAGGGAGACCCTGGATACATGAAATGAAAGCTATTCCTTCTACATACCATCAGTGCTTGAAATTTACTTGTGATGGAGTAGAGGTAACCATTCTAGCTGGCGTGTCAACAACTTGCAATACCTTGAAAGAAAATGCGGATAAACTTGTTCCTAATAATAGAGAATCTTCCATTAAGCAAACAGATGTAGCATCCACATCTAAGATGAAAGATATTGCAAAAGAGGTCAATATCAAAGAAAATGGTATGGTAGAATATACTATAGAGCCATTCTTGTCTTTCACATCTCTCCCTATCTCACCTAAGTCTTATGGGCAAGCTCTAAAACAATTCAAACCAGAATCTAAGGAGCCTCTTGAGGCATATAAAGGAAAATTTGTTGTAGAGAAAGTATCTAAGAAATAATTTGAAGAAGATGAAGCTGTGCTTGCATGGCTCTACAAAGATGAACCTGAATCCCAAGTTGTTCAAGTTGCTGATTCTAAAGTATCGAAGGTTCCTTCTAAGTCATATGGCCCAGGGGATAAACTGATAGCTAAAATGGGATATACAGGAAAAGGACCTCTAGGAATCCATGATAAGGGTATTCTATCACCTCTTGAAAATCTTGGTTGAGCCAACAAGAATATGACAGGTCTAGGATACACAAAGAAGCCTTTCTGTATTAGCAAGAACTCCCCGCATGTTCTAGAACAAATTGAGCCTTCTGTAGCAAATCAACTAAAGGGGGAAATAACTGAACAATCTGATAGTGATGATTCAGACACCACTGATGAGCTCATTCCTTATGAGCATTTTCCTAAAGAAATCAAAGACCTCCTTGATGTTGAAGATGATCCAATAAAAAAAATTAATGTAGTAGAAACATAAGAACCTACTATAGAGCAAGAGATAGTTGCAACACAAGAACCGGCTAATCTCGAAGGCAATCAAGAAGAGGAAGGTGGTAGTTATTCTGAGACAGATTCTCATGAGTATGAATTCAAATCAAAATCTGAGGGTAACCCTTCTTGGGGTATTCATCTTGACTTTACTCATGTTCTTAGATTTCCTAGAGTCATAGATGAAGAATCTAATGACTATGAATGGGGAGCCATTCCAGAAGAAGATGAGCTTATTACAGAGAAACATGTTGATGTTATTCACCAATATGCACCTAAACCCAATGTAAGTCTAGAGTGAAATGATGAACTTATTGAGTTTGATCCACCGATGGCTGAAGTAGATTTCCACAATGACATTAAGCCTATTCACGAATTGAATGTCTTAAGTTGTAATATCACCTTTGAACTCGAGCATCGGGTTAGGACCAATGATGACAGATCCATATCCATAAACACTCTTTCCCAATCTTTCACCACTTTGACTATCCAACATCCTAAACTTCTTGATCAAACCTCCACAAACCCGAGCCATGGTATTTATACCTTCTCGAATGACTATGCCATTGCTTGCTACCTCAATGCAGTTGAACCTATGAGGACTTCCATCAGTGAACCAAGCATTACCATGACGGAGTCGGACATCAAGTATCTTAGTTAGAAAAATAAGAATAAGAATAAAAAGAAAAGGAGTACTGAGGGTGAAAACCACTTCGTGGCAGTCTCAGAACCTACAAAAGTAAAAATAAAAGACATATCTAAAGGTGAAAACCTCTTTGAGGCACCTAAGGATGAGATATTTGATGTCCTTCCAAGTCATTTATAGGATAGATCTCCAGTTCTAATTGAGCCCACTCAATCCATCAACTTGGGAATGACAGAAGAACCACAGTTGATTCATGTAGCACAATCCTTATCAGAAGAAGAGAAGCAAAAATTTACTACATTTCTAACAGAAAAGAAGATCAACTTTGCATGGAAATATTCAGATATGCCAAGGTTGGATCCTAATCTTATAATGAACCATTTATCTATAGCTCCAAACGTCAAACCTCTTAAGCAAAAATTAAGAAAGATGCATCCTCATGTTGCACTCTTTGTAAAAGCTGAATTAGAGAAGCTACTAAAAGTTGGATTCATCTGTGTTGTTGACTATGTTGAATGGATCTCTAATATTGTACCTATTTCCAAACTAGACAAATCTATCAGGGTATGCACAAATTTTAGAGATGTGAACAAAGCATGCCCTAAGGATGATTTTCCACTACCTAACATTGATATGATAGTGGACATGACTGTGGGGTTCGAGATGTATTCCTTAATGGATGGATTTTCTGGATATAATCAAATAAAAATTGCTCCAGAGGATCAAGAGAAAACTGCTTTCACATGTGCATGGGGTACCTTATGTTGGAATGTCATGCCATTTGGGCTTAAGAATGTTGGTGCTACATATCAGAGAGCTATGACATCTATTTTCCAAGACATGATGCATAGGACTATGGAGGATTATGTTGATGATACTTTAGCAAAATCTATGATTAGAGCTGAACATCTAAATAACTTAAGCAAGATACTAGATAGAATGGAAAAATTTAGTCTCAGACTAAATCCTAAGAAGTGTGTTTTTGGTGTCACTTCTGGAAAGCTCTTAGGATACATAGTTTCAAAGAAAGGAATTGAAGTAGATCTAGCTAAAGTTAAATCTATCATGGAGATGCGACCTCCCAAGAACATCAGTCAAATGAGGACATTGCAAGGAAGAGTTCAATCTATCAGATGCTTCATATCTCAGCTAGCAGACATATATATCACATCCTTTTACAAAAACATTACATAAAGGCGTGACCTTTGCATGGAATGAAGAATGTGAAAAGAACTTTGATCATATCAAGAAATATCTATCAAATCCTCCTATATTGATACCTCCCATTCAAGGGAAGCCATTGATCTTATATGTCTCCATAACAGATACATCACTGGGGGCATTGCTTGCACAACATGATGAGAATAAAAAGGAAAGAGCTATATACTATATTAGTATAACATTGGTGGCATACAAAAAAAACTATTCTATGATTGAAAAGGCTTGTCTAGCTGTGATCTTTGCATCACATAAATTGAGACACTACATGTTAGCTCATACCACTCAATTGGTAGCTAAGATTGATCCACTAAAGTACCTACTCAGCAAAGCTGCCCTCACGGGTAGATTAGCCAAATGGGTCATGCTCTTAAGTGAATTTGACATTGAATATGTGGAAAGAAAAGCTATAAAAGGATAGGTAATTGCTGACCAATTGGCTGATGCACCTATGTTTGATGATACACCAATGCAAATGGAATTTCTAGATGCCTCTATCATGCATCTTTCTTCTAGAGAATGGCAATTATTATTTGATGGCTCATATACACAGCATGGATCTGGCGCAGGCATATTGTTTATAACTCCTCAAGGATACTCAATACCCAAAGCATTCAAATTAAAGTTTCCTTGCACAAACAATATTGTTGAATATGAAGCCCTTCTTAATGGCATGAAAATAGCAATTGAGTGGAGAGTGACAGAGATACACATTCATGGAGACTCTCAACTTGTTATCCATTAAATCAATGATGTGTACCAGACTAAAGATGAAAAGCTTATTCCATAAAAAAGAATGGTAGATGATCTAAAGAAGTATTTTATATCTATCATGTTTGAGAAAATACCTAGAACAGAGAATAAGGCTGCCAATGCAATGGCAATGCTATCTACTCTATTACAGCAGCCTGAACATGAGCTACGCTACAAGTTCCTGGTGGAAGCACTATCTTATCCTACATATGATTCCCATGAAACATGCATGATCTGCACTATTTTTGGTCATGATTCATCCTGATACAAAAACCTATTCTCCTATCTCCAAGACCAAATCTTATCCTACATATGATTCCCATGAAACATGCATGATCTGCACTATTTTTGGTCATGATTCATCCTGAGACAAAAACCTATTCATCCTATTCTCCTATCAACCGCCATGAAAAGAGATACCTTATTCGTAATGCCTCCTGATATGTCATCATTGGTCACAATCTATACAAATGAGGTCTAGATGGTATGCTCCTTAGATGTTTAGAACAGGAAGAGTCTCAACGTGCATTAGAGGAAGTCTATGATGGTATTTGTGGGTCACACTCGAATGGTTTAACACTAGCTCAAAAACTTATTAGGGCTGGGTACTATTGGCCTAAAATGGAGAAAGAGTCTGTCAAGTTTGCTAAGAACTGTCAAAAGTGCCAAGTGCATGGCAACTTAATTCATGCTCCAGGGAGAGATCTAATTCCCTTTACTACACAATGGCCTTTTCACCAATGGGCATTTGATCTTATAGGATCTATACATCCTCATTCTTCTAATGGACATACCCATATCATCACAGCTACAGATTATTTTACAAAATGGGTAGAAGTAGTCCCTTTGACTCAAGCAACTGGAAAACAAATATCTATGTTCATCTTGAACTATATCATATGCAGATATGGGATACCTCATTCCATAATCACAGATAATGGCGGACAACTCAAGAACAAAGATCTAGATGATTTATGTGCCAAATTCAAGATTACACAACATTGGTCATCTATCTACTATCCTCAAGGGAATGGACAAGTAGAGGCTTCTAACAAGAATCTATTGAAAATATTGCACCGTACAGTTAATAACACAGGAAGAGACTGGCATCTCATGATCAATCCAGTTCTTTGGGCCTATAGAACAAGTATCAAAATGCCCACTGGGGCTACACCATTCACTTTAGTTTATGGGTCTAAAGCAGTACTACCTATTGAGGTTGAAATCCCATCACTAAGGATCAGAATGCATGGTCTACTAACTGATGATGACTACAGAGTGTCTAGGTTGCAAGAACTTGAACTACTAGATGAGCATAGACAAGCAACATATGATCATCTCAGAGTGTATCAGAAGAGAATGTCTAGAGGTTACAACAAGAAAGTCAGACATAGAGAATTTTAGGTTGGCGATCTAGTCTTGAGAGAGAATCCTAAAAATCAATCACATCGAGAGGGCAAGGGGAAGTTTGAACCCAACTGGTTGGGTCCCTTTGTTATCATTGCTACTTTGGCTCTAGTGCCTATCAACTTTCAACGACTAAAGGAGAACAGCTTCAAGAACCAATCAACGTTCTCCATTTGAAGAAATTCTACGCCTAAGGCATTCAATCTAGGGTAAAATGTCCTAAAAAATCTTAAAAATCTGAAAAAGTCCTAAAAAAATGAACATCTTGGTAAAAACCTAGCAATGGGTGCCTTGATGATTCACAAAAAAAATCAAAAGTACAAGAAAATTGAAAAAATGAAAAATACAAAAAAATGAGAAAAAGAAAAAGTGCCTTGGTGAAAACCTAGAAACAGGCACCTTGGTAGCAAAAATAGAATCTCTGCCAAGATGGTGAAAACCCAGCAAACGGGTGCCACTTGTTTCAAAACACTCCATCTATCAATGCAATCTTGGTCTTTCCTAGCTTTCAGTCTTGCTTTAGTTTGTACATATCTCTTGGTTTGTTCCCGCATTCCTATTTTCAATAAGTCATTCTGTACACCAATCAACTCAAGTGTATGTATCCTATCAATGCTTAACACTTGGGGGCAATCAATGTCATATCCTATGGTCTCCAATACATCTTAGATGAGTCATATCCAGTCAGAGTCCTTTGAAGCTTCATTTGAGTCAGTCAGTCAGTCTTGTCTCTAGAAAGGATTTTGCATCTACAACAATGCAATCAAACATAAACACAAAATGAAAATAATCTATGCTTTTTACATGCTTTTATCTCCATGTATGCTTACTGATTCGCATTGAGATTTTTGCATATTGTGTCCCTTAGAGCTCTTCGATGATGTCCTTTCTAGGATTTAGAGAGTGATGACTAGGGGCATGATCTTTTCTTTTTTTTCTGCTTGTATGTGACAATCTAACAACTTGGGAAATTTTGGATTGAAATGGTGTCTGTCTGTAAGAGCCTCTATCTCGAATTGGATGGCCATGAGTACCTCAACCATTGATACCCAGAAAATTTAAGGAAGTTTGATCTAACTATTGTCTTTTTGAGTACGTTCTTTCTCCTACTGTGAAACGCGATCTTAACTAAGGATGTGAATGATAAAGGGTCACTAAGGGTAATTCACATTGGATTTAGAATGATCTCTTGATTGCTTGATATGTTTGCAATGCAAGGTTTATTCAGGTCATCATGATGTCTATGTTTTGATGATTATACAAATTGCTATATCAAAATGGACATGATATTCAAGTCATCCTGGCGCTTATGCCTTGGTGCTTATATCTAATCCAACATTTCGAAAACAAAATCAATATTCATATGTCTATGGTTGTCTAGCCATTGGGCGTTGTATTGATTCTTGAGCATAAAAATCAATATTCATATGTCTATGGTTTCATAACTAGTCAGCATTGTATTGATTTATCTAGTTACCTAAAAATTCATTGATGAGAATGACTGGCACATGATCAATGACTAGGTCCTAGGTTTGCATTTCATTCTGCATGTCATTTTGCATTTTGCACTTTGCATGATCTCACAAATTGCTTGAACACTTAAATGATTCTTCAACAATTCTCCTAATCTAAACTTAAACTGGAAATGAAGAGCTGAGTCTCATACGAAGGTTCCTCCAATGAAATAGGAAGTAGAATCCTTTTTCGGGATCAAAATCAAAATCTGAGATCATTTATATTATTCACTACTTGCATAATCAACCTTCAATCATCAAAGAAATCCATAACTCAACTTAACTAATTATCTTACATCAAACTATCAAAATTTCAACTTGGTTAACCATGGTCAACTCATGGTCAAACCTAGTCAAACTTGGTCTTTTGGACCTCCAAACGATGCAGAACACGCTCTCGAACATGTATAACCACTTCTTAAATCAATTAAACATGCTTCTAAACTATACAATACTGACTTCTCTTGTCAAATTTCAATTTTCTTCCCAAGGGGGCATGGTATTACACATCATTCAAATCTGCAAATCTAAATCTGAAAATAAAATCTTTTCTTGGTGATCAAGACAACAACCACGTCTAGTTGTTGATTCATCTAAAGTCCTTGTCACTTGGGGCAAAGCTTTCATCACTTGGGGCATATCAGATTCATCCAGATCCATATCAATCTGGTATCCTAACCTATCTTGTAAATTGTATCATCTTTTCGTAACCATCAGTTCATTGGTGATATTTCCTTGGTTCTTCGTAATTAAATGGTTTAGACGTGATACCAATGTGATTCTTATTGACAATCGGGTCTGGAATCGGTCACTCACTTCATCGTAATCATAAGGTTCAGAATCAGGCGTTTTGACACTTTTTCATAATCATCAGTTCATCATTTCTATAGTGAACATTATCTTTGGTCATTCAGGACCTAACATCTTTAAATTTTTCAATCAATTTTTGTCTCATATCACAATTTATGTTTCATATCAATTTCAATTTCAAACATCAGATTCTTTATCAAACACAGATTGTCTTTGAACCACTGTGCTTTGCACAGTGATTCAAAGAGGGGCAAAATGTAATACCCCAAAAATGGGCTATAGGTTCATTAACCTCCTACATCTACAAATTCAAATGAAATCAACATCAAAGTCCTAACCTAAGGCACATCTGAACATCATCGAATCCTAATTGATTATCTTAAATTCTGCATCGGGGAATATTCCTAGTAATATTCCTATTTATCTTAATTATCTTTAATTTAATGATTATTTGGCGATAAAGCTAATTTATCCTAAAGTTTGATTAATTGAATATTCTAAATATTTAATTAATTAGATTTAATTCTGCCACTTAATTATTTAATTAAATTTAATTCTATTTATTCCTAATTATATTATTTAATTTTGACAATAAATCAAAATTGCTAAAAACAATCAATTGAATTTTTATTTAATTGATTTAAAATCAAAGTTGTCAAATTTAATGATTTAATTGGAATAAAGTTTGATTTAATGATTGATTAATCCATAAATCAATTATTTTAATGTTAAAATCAGTTAAGTTGAGAATAAATCACTTTATTTTTAATTGATTTATAATTAAATCATGCACAACCAGAAAAGTAGGCAACTAGAAATTAATAATCAATTTTAAAATTGAAACTCAACATCTAATGATGAGTTGAAATTTGATCTAAACTCTATTTTGAGTTAAGCACTGCTTTTCCATGATTTTTTGTGAGTTAATTATCTTTTATTCTTTGTTGACTCTAAAATCAACCTGGGTTTATCAAGAGTGATTTATGGCTTTTCCCATGCACCTCCAAAGCCCTGGATTTCTATAAAATCAAGGCTTAGCTCTTCATAATTCATCTCACAAGTTTGCATACTTACTCTGCCAAAATCAATCCATGAATTTGCACAAGCACGTTGGCGAATTGACATTTGAAAAATTGAAGCTTCTTGCGAATCAACAACTTTTGTGAGATCAATCTTGTTTTCAATTCATTCTAGTTTCATATTTCATATCATTGTTAGCTTAATTTGCATATCAATTTTTCATATAGAATAGATTCATAATTAGTTTTCCATCATCATAAATTGCACAGAAAAACCAAAAATATAGATTAATTTACATACATTCCATATCTAGATTTTGCATTCAAATCCTTCATTTAGGTGTCGTCAAGGTCACTGATCTCGGTCTAATCTGAGAATACATATTCGCATCTACTAGAAGGTATTAAATCACCTGGTTAGTTTAGTTTCCATTTCATTGCACAATTTTGATTTTTGCTAACCTATAATATTTTACTGAAGTGTTGTGTTCTACAGCTAGGTACAAAATTCACACACATAGATGGCACATTTCATTCCTTGCAAGAAGACTAATGATGATGTTCATGTAGCAAAATTATTTTTCAGGGAGGTGGTGAGACTGCATAGTTTACCAAAGAGCATAGTTTTAGATCGGGACACCAAGTATGTTGGGTACTTTTAGAGAACCTTGTGGAAAAAGTTGAAGACAGATTTGAAGTTCAGCTCAGCACACCATCCACAAACTGGTGAATAGATAGAAGTGGTGAATAGGAGTTTGGGGAATCTATTGAGATGCTTGGTTGGAGATAAACCAAAGGGGTGGGATTCAATTTTACCACAAGCATAATTTGCATATAATAATTTTGTCAATAGGAGAACTGGTAAATCACAATTCCAGATAGTATATGGAAGTAGTCCCAGAAATGCATCAAAATTAAGAAAGTTGGACAAAGGAGAGACAAATAATGCTGACGCTGAAGATTTTGCAAAACACTTGAAGAATTTGCATGGGGAGGTAAGGAAGCATATTAATAAAATGAATACACGGTAAAAGGCTAAGACAAATAAGAAAAGGACATAAGGAATTCCATGTGGGGGATGAAGTCATGGTTCATTTGAGAAAAAAGTGATTTCCAGTAGGAACATACAATAAATTGAAGATGAAGAAGTTTAGACCATGCAAAATACTGAATAAGCATGATTCAAGAAATGCTTATGAAGTAGAGTTTCCCAGTGTACTCAATATTTCACCAATATTTAATATTTTAGATCTAATAGAGTATCATGAAGGAGGTGTTGAGTATCAGGTAACATAAGTATAGTGGAATATTACAGCAACTAATTCACTTACAAAGGAGATTGATGACATCTTGGATAGTCGTGTTGGTAGAAGCACAAGGAACAAGACATATGAAGAATATTTGGTCAAATGGAAAGGATGACCTGTAGAAGATTCATCATGGTTATCAAGGGAGGAGGTTAACCATCTTGGTTTTCCTTTAAACACATAAAATGTGATAAGGTCACTTCTCAAATTACCCTGGGTGTCTGATGCAAGAGCATCCTGGGTGTAAGGGAAATCTTGCATTACCCAAAAATATTTGTTGGTTTCTTTTCAATAAGGGCTATCTTGTGCAAAGCTGCTATTTTTGAAAATTTACTATTTTTAGTAAGTTTTTTTGGTTAAGCTCAAAATGCTCTATTTTCTTCCCTAGAGGTTCACTTTGGTTATATCAGCTCGCTAGTAAAGTTTCATTGCAAGATCAAGTCTAGTTTTGAAGATATTGAAAATTTGCGGTATTGGCAACAGGGTACAAAAACTTTGAACTCAGTTTTGAAGGCTTTAGAGGCTCCGAAAGGGGTTGAAACCTTAGATGATTGGATTTTTCATTATTTTAAAATTGTAGAGCACTTCACGTCATTTATGAAATGGGGTTATAATAGCCAATCAGGTCAACGAGTGATGAGTTATGGTCTCCAAAAGTTGTGCTACCTAAAATAGAAGAAAATGAAATTCCTTCAAAATTTATTTTTGAGTTCCGAAAGTTGTTTGACCCTATTCTAATGTAATAAAAATAAATAATAATATCTTAGGGATGGTTGGCCTCAAACTTTAGGGTTAAAATTTCTAGAACCTTCTTGGACGGTTAAAATTGCCTATATAATGAAGGCTTGTAGGGTTATCTAGGGCAGTTCTGGAAGATGCATCTGGTGGCTCTGGCTTGCAAAATATTGTAATGAAAAATAATCATGTGGTTGTGCATGTTATATTTCTTAACATTGTAATTCCATTTCATTGGAGATAATAGAAAGCCCATTGCTTGTCCTTACAATTCGTTGTTATTCTCAATTTTGTTGTGTGTTTGTATTAATAAGGGGAGTACCCTTCATTAATTCACATATCTATGCATTTGTGAAAATATCCTTGATTCCTTTCTACATTCAAAGCTTCAACAACTACAATTCAAACAACATACAAGAATCTTCATAAATATGTGTGATCTCAATATCTATTTATGAAGGTATATTTATTTATAAGATAGATCTAACATTTACCTTTACATTTACACACTTTCCTTTATAAAATATCATTTACATTTTAAGTTTTATTCCTAAATAGGGGTTTCACTAAGGCAAACCCCTTTCAATCCAATGATTTCTCATTTCTATGTGTGTAGGAACATGTGACGAATCTATCAGTACTTAATTCATAAAGTGTGGGATTTGAATGGCTGTCTCAATTTTTTATAGAAAAAATCAATAGGTACACTTTTCCTATGCTATCTATACCTAGGAACATAATTCCTCATGCATTCTATATCCTAAAAATTAGCTTCATATTGAAACTGCAAGTTGGTGCTATCTTTTGGTTTTTGTTTTAAGTCACTAGAGGTTGTTGTATGCTTTCTACCAATTTGTATTTCTGAAACTTATCATATTTTCCTATCTGGCCTCCTATCTTAAATCACCCTACCATTTCCTCTCAAATCCAAACTACACCAATTAATTCTTTTGAAGGATCATTGAATCATTTAGTGCTTAAGTCCTACTTGATCCTATTGGGTCATCTTCCTTCCAATTGTGCAATTAGGGAAAGGGGGACAATTTCCCTTGTGTTACATTGCTTCCTTTTTCTTATTGTACACAAGGGTTTCTTTTTTTATCATGGTTTTGAATTTGATGAGGTCTAAGTCACTTGAGGGCTTGGTGTCTCTTTGCCTTCTTGTCCTTGATGAAATTTTCCAACACTTTGATATACTTTACCATGATCATGAGTTAATATCATACTCCCACTAAAGTGGGGGCTAACTGTACCATCCTAAATTATACTAATTTACAATTAGATTCTCACTTAGGTCCTATTTTATTGTCCTTGGTCCTTTGTATTTTCTATGCTTGATCCAAACCTTATTTTTCTTTCTATTCAAGCACCCCATCTACAATTGGGACTTGTGGTCTAAATTTTGTTGCATATAGGAGACTTGGTCAACCTATTCCCATATTTTTTATTTGAAATTTAAGACATGTAAAGGTCTTGTTGGTGGAGCAGGAATTTCAAACTCTTGTTGATTCTCTTCAATTTTTTAGCTCCAAAATGTTTGTGAGGGATATATAAGCAACCTACCTCTCCTCATTTACAAAAAGGAGGAAAATACCTCAAGTTGATATTCAAGATTTCTATCATCTCAAGCATTCTAAGGAATATTTAAAGAATATAAGGCATTTTAAAAGGCAATATTCTCCATTGTAGAAATCTTATCTCCCTCATTGAAGGCCAAGAAGAGGAGACCTCAATCATGCAAGAAGATCCTTCTTTCAAGCACACTAATATCAATGTGAATTAATTCCTTCTCAAGGAAATTGATGTCAAGCATAACAATATTGGATATTTAAGGATTCTTTGTAGATCTAGTCATTTGCACAAGGTTTCCTTGATTCTTCTCAACAATTTAAGTCACTACAATAATATTCAAGACTACTTCAGGCATCCTCATAGACATTGCGACAAAAAGTCTATTTCTGAAGTTATAAACATTACATTTTTAGATCTAGCCTCTACTTTCTATCAACACACTTTCCATTTATGATTATTTTGTTTCAATTTAAAGATTGATTCCTCCATTTGGGGTTTTAATAGGGCAAATCCCTCTCTACCAAAAAAATTGTCTCTTTTCTCTATCCAGGAACAAGTGGTGCCAGTTTGAGATGGGATATAGAAAATACAACATTTTGGCTATAGTTTGTAATTGAAATCATAAGAAAGGGCAAGGAATAGGTCGACCCTATGGATCTAGTCCCTCCAGATAAGCTCCAAATCAAATCTATTGGTTAGTTATAGTTTTTTGGGTTTTGTTCCTAGTAGAAAAATTTATCTATCAGATCTACGTTAGTTTGTGTGTGATAAAATTTAAATGTGTTCCTCATTTGACCTTAAATTTTACATATCCCAATAAAATTTTGAATTCATACATCCATTCCTCAATTGTATAATAGTGAAGGAACCATTACATCCAATTGGTGCTTGATTCCTCTTTTAAGCCTAGGTGGATCATTTTTCCTTCTAATGCAACATAAAAGGAGATAGTCCATACATCCACATCAACCCCTCCTACTCTTACCATATCATCATGTGTATTCCTATGCATCCTCCTTTTTATGTTATAGGTTGCAAGGAAATAAATTTTGTAAAGGAAGGTGAAATGAGGCTAATTTAGGATCAAACATGACAAAAAAATGAGTGACAAAAGTCACATGAGACAACAACAGGTCACCATAGATGATTAGGATTACAACAACCTGTCAAGGTTTTTACTCCTATAAATAGGAGCTTGAGGGATTTTTTTTCTCATTTTCACTGAGAGGTCTTAGGAGTGGAGCAAGAAGGAGAGTGAAGAGATAGGATGCATGAAAATTTTTAGGTGTTCTAGTGGCAATGCATTAGTTTGATCGAGTGTGGCACTTTGATTGGCTAGAGGAGTACAAGGAGTTGGTGAGTAGCTTGTTGTTTTGTTAATTTTGTGTATTTGATGTTCATTTAATAGGCCAAGAAATTGGCACCAACATATGTTCATGTTCATATGAGCCTCAAAACTATGAATATGGTGTGTAATAACACATTATCTTAGTAGAGTGTCACATATGTTAGTTTTATGCATGTGTGAGCTACAGTGGAGCATATGATAAGATCTTGTTCTTCTGTTAGGAAGCTATGCATGTGATAAAGTCCTATGCATATGATAAATATGCATAGTAGTTTTGGTGTAGCTACAAATTAATGAAATGAGTCATTGTAGCAAGGTTGATAGTCGATGAAGTTGTTTAGGATTAATTAGTGCTTGGTAGTTTTGAACATATTGAGAAGAAGCTAGTAGTTTTGTCATTTATGTCAAAAATATTATACTAGTTAATGTCTATAGCAGTTGGATGTTGTTTGGATATTTGTGTTTGGTTATGTGCTAAAAAGATTCATTCTATACAATTTTGGATTATAATGGTGGATTTTATTGTTCTTTTTATTGAGATATATCTTTTTGGTATCTTTATGACTAATGGTAATCTATGTGGTATGAAGTTTTGGATAAATTTATATTGTTGTTGTGTCTCAAAGTTCTTCCAGGTATCTCTACTATTTGGAATTTCTTGAAATATATCAAAAGTTGTTGATAAAATAGTTACATTATGTTTTTTGGATAGGTTCTATTGAGTTATATTCATCAGTTGGTTTAGAAGTTTTTTTTATCAAGTCATGGACTTGGTTGTAGCACTCTGTTGGCTCCATAATTTACTTATCTTTTGGTAATTATGGTATGTAACATGCATATCTTAATTGTGACCTACCTTTAGTTCATGTGGTAATGTGGTATGAATACTTCATATGTATGACCTATTTCTAGGTTCAGTGGTAGCATGTTAAATTGTAATATATTTTGTAATGTAGCTGATATGTTTTTTTGCTAAGCTAAAATATGTATTTATCTTAACGAGTATGTATATAAATAATAAAATTATTTTTTATCTAATGTAATGCGCAAGAGAAAAGAAAAGGGTGGTATGTGAGTCAATTCTTGGTGGTGATGTTTGTAAGAAGAAGTTATATGTGCAAAGGGTTACTGTGATATCAAATGAGCCTTACATACAAATTTGTTGAGGACTAGATTGATGTTTTGGTAGAAGATCTATATTGGATCTATTGTTGGTTATGATTACTTTGCTACTAGCTAGAAGTGTTTCATGCATATGCAGATGCAATTATATAAGTTCACATCTTGTTTGTAAGACATTATTTTGTACCAAGGTAGTTAGCTCGACCAACAGTGAGCCAACCAGTAGTGAGAAATCGATAGTGAGCCCTTTATAAAAAGCACCTTAACATGTATCACCTTAACTAGTGTCACCTTCATCAGTGTTCATTTCATGAGAATTAGCTTCTCCATGGTTTTTTCTAACTTGGATTTTTACGTTATATTTGGTGGTATGGTGTTCATAATTCTTTTTCTTTCATGCTTTTATCAGTCTTAATTATTTGAATAATTTATGTGCATACCAGATCAGTAAAGGTTTTGAAAAGTGTTTTGTAATAACTGATTCACCCCCTCCCCCTTAGTTATTCAACTTAATTAATAATTTGTATTAAAGCTTGGTCCCTTGCAGATAGAGCTTAACCGCTTGATAGAGATCTTGGATGTTTGAACAGGTGGAAGGAGAATACTATTGTAATGAGGATTGGAAGATCACAATGAGCAACATTGAGTGCATTGAATCATAGAATGAGGAGTTGAAAGAAAACCTTAAGGAAGAGAATGCATGTATCTCAAAGTTGAGGGATCATATCCATAAATTCAAGGCAAGGCACAAGGAATTAAGTAAGGAACTAAACGAATCAAAATAAAAGGTTGTGAATCTGGAAAAGAAGTTGAGTAACAGTAAGAATAGTGAATTATTTCTCAAGGAATATTTCAAGAACAAAATCAAAGATTGGAAGAAGACTAAAGGAGATATGAAGAACACTATCAATTAGAAAATAGAGGAATGAAAGAAAACCAAAGAGAGTCCCAAATGCATCATCAAGAAAAATTTGGATGAAAATGAGACCCTAATCAGGAACTAAAGAAGTTGAGATATGAAGCAAAGGTTTGTGAAAGCAGTACTATCTTGGATCAACTTTTAGCCTTGGAGAAATGTCACAAAGATAGGGAAGGATTAGGATTAATCGATGAGTGTTTAGATCTAAAGAACAAAGGGAAAGAGAAGGAAGTTGAAGAAAAAGAAAAATCAGAGAAAGAAAGCAAGGTTAGGAATCTAAAAATAACTTTAAGAAGGCCTATGGTCAGGAAACCAAATGCTCAAAGCTACATATCTTTTAATGGTTACTATTTCATATGTAGGAATTTTGGTCATGAGCATGTTGAATGTAAGATTAGGAAGGAACATAATGTTTAATACTTTAGTTGTCATAAGTTTGGTCATAAAGAAAATCAATGTAGAAGTCAAGTGTCTAATCTGGTTAAGAGAAATGGAATGAACTATGTCTTTCATGGGAATTTTTATATATGTCAAAATTACAGTCACAAGGCTAATCAATGTAGATCTAATGTTCAATTAGTAAGATTAAGACATAGTAATGTCAATTGTTTCAAATGTGGTCAAATAGGTCATTATGCTAACACTTGTAGATTTGGTGGTGCTTTGGTAAAGTCTGAGAATGATAAGAATGCTACACTTTCAAGTGAATCCCAGAAGACTACCACATAATGGAAGAAGAAAAATGCTGGTAAAGAGAATTTTGTGCTACCAAATCCCATTACTAGATCTTCTGGTAATTGAGTTGAATTCCTTGGCTTAGGGGGAGTATTAAAATTCTAGATCAGTCACTTATCCTACTTGAAAGTGATAATGATTGCAACTAGCTTTTCTCTAGTATGTTGGATGATAAATTAATGATTATATCTATTTCAATTGATTGATGTGCATTGTATGAATGGGTTACGTCAAAAATATTAATTTTTGGTAGAAAATGTAATTATGGAAGTTTGTGGTTATAAAGGTGATTTTTTTCAATCATTTGTCATTATTGCAAAGATAAAAAATAAGGTTTTTAGCAGATCTTGTGAGTGTTCATTGGAAGTATTCAAGTGTGAAGATGGAATCTCAATTGGTTGTTCATAGTTCTAGTGTCATTATATCAAGGATGCTAAAGAAGATAGAATTGGAGGAGTTTGATCATGAAAAAATTAGATAGATAGATGTGGGTTGTCAACAAAAGAATTGTAGAGAGTTTGTAACTTAGGTCTAGATATTTGGGGATAATTTCCCTGGTTTGATGGTAAGGAGGCTATTCTATTTTTATTGAGTCAGTTTAGGGATGGAAGGATGGTGTTGGATAATCCCTATGTAGTAACAAAAGAGATAATTGAGGATATCACTGGGTTGTATAGTTTTGGAGACCTTCCAAGAAAGAAGACCATAAAGCATAAAGAAATATATGAATTGACTAGCATCGAAAAAGATCAATGCACCTTCTCAATAAACACACTTGTTGATTCGATGGAGAGCTATGTTGCCTATGACATCACTTACAAACTGTATTTTCAAAATTGTGAAGGAGCTACATCTGCTATAGCAGTTTATATTGCACATAAGATGGTTAAGGAAAATATATAGTATGATCTTTGTAAACTATTATTGGACAATTTTCTTGAGAATGTCAAGATGACATTGGAAGATGGTTATGGATTTTGGTTTGGTTTTTTGTTTATGTGTTTGGTGTTCTATTTCTTGAGAGCTTTTCCAGGTAGAAAAAACATGGAGTGGAGGTTTGGCATCATTGTCAAAAAACAAATTTATAGATATCTAGGGTTTCTGGAGAATAGAGAAGATGCTTGCAAGTCATATTTCACATCATTATAGATGAATATTTTCTTTGGTATAGTTGTATCTGGTGTTGTGTATGTGATTCATGTTGGGGAGGTCTCCTCCTTTGGTCAAATTTTTTTGGATACATTGTTGTTGGTGGTTCCCTTGTGGAACCAAAGAGGAGAAAAATTAATGGTAAAGGTAAAGAAATTGTTACTATTTCTGAGGATGATGAGGGTGAGAAGGAAAAAGAAGAAAAGGAAGAAAAGGCTATGGAAAAGGTTGAAGTTTCTCCATCAGAATTTGGTTATGTGGATTCTAATATTATTCTCTCAATCCTAGAAGATGGTGAGTTTGACAAAGTTGGTGATTTGTGGTTTGGTTGCTCTCTGGTAAGAAGAATTGAGATAGAGGACATGTTGACTGGTCACTTGATTAGAAATAACATTATTGTTTTTTATGTATCAAGTTTATTACCAGTTGAGGTGGTTAAGATTATTTAAGGAAGATAGCTATAGTATGGTGTAGATTATTTCATAATCAAAGAGTTTATTGAGAAGTGTACTGATGCTACACAAAGACTATCCAGAATTATCAGTGAAATAAAATATTATATAAAAGAGATTTATAGGTATTATCTTTGGTGGCCTATTGTTGTTGACAATTTCAGAGGTAGAATTGAGGTTATTGAGGGAGAGTTGAATGAATTAGGAAAGACTTATGATTAGTTCAAGGATTAAGGAGGAAAACAAAGAATAAGGATTGGTCAGCTTTAAGGTGAAATATTACATTTGTAGAGACAAAGAGAGGATTTGGTGAAGACCTTTTGGCTTGTGAAGGATTTGGTTGAGGTCAAGTTAGAGCATGTTTCTAGTATTCTTATTGATGCAGAGGAATATGAGAATCGGTTATGGTCTCTAGACTAGACTTCATCTTTTGACATGTTGGTGCATCATGATAGTTTGTGTGCCTAGATGGGTGCATCTATGGTCGAGTGGAAGAAGAAGCTTTCGATAATCAAAGAAAGGTACAAGAAAGTTTTTATAGCTAGGTCTATTATTCTTATTTTATTTTCTAAGTTATGGTGTGTGACCCTTTGTCATTGTGGAAAAAAGGGGGAGATAAATTAAGGAGAAAAATATTAAAGGAATATCTAACTTGAGGGGAGGTTTTTTTGTTTTGATTCTTGTTGGAGTTTTTGTCATTTTTCCATCAATGCTAAAGGGGGAGACTATTGAACATATTGAGAAGATGTTGGTAGTGTTGTCATTAATGTCAAAACTCTTAAAACAGTTAATGTATATATCACTTGGATATTTGTGTTTCGATTATGTATTGAACACATTCATTTTATGTAGTTTTGGATTAAAATGGTGGATTTCATTGTTCCTATTATTGAGATATATATTTTTTGGTATTTCTATGGTTGACAGTAATTCATATGGTATGAAATTTTGGATGGATTCATATTGTTTTTGTGTCTCAGAGTTCTTTCAAGTGTTGCTACTACTTGGACTTTCATGTAATATATCAAAATTTGTTGATACAACAATTACATTATGTTTCTGGATAGGTTCTATCAGGTTCCATTCATCAGTTGGTTCAAATGTTTTGTTGATCAAGTCATGGAATTGGTTGTGGTGTTTTTTTGGTTCCAAAATTTACTTATCTTTCATTAGTTGTGCTATGTAACATGTATATCTTAAGTGTGACCTATCTTTAGGTCCTATGGTAATGTGGTATGAATACTTCATATGTATGACCTATTTTTAGGTTTAGTGGTAGCATGTTAAATTGTAATATCTTTTGTAATGTAGCTGACATGTTTTATGGCTAAGATTCCATATGCATTTATCTTATTTGATATGTATATAAATAAGGAAATCATTTTTTATTTGATGTAACGTAGGAGAGAAAATAAAAAGGTGGTATGAAAGTGAGTTCATTGCGGTGATGTGTGTAAGCAGAAGTTAGATGTGCAAAGGATTGCTATGATATAAGAGGATCCTTACATACAAATTTTTTGAGGACTCAATTGGTGTTTTGGAAGAAGATTTGTATCAGATCTATTTTTGATAGTGATTACTATGCTACTAGTTGGAAATGTTTCATGCATATGTAGATGCAATTATATCAGTTCACATCTTGCCTGTAAGATTTTATTTTGTATTACATATTTTCTATCAGGGTAGTTAGCTCAATCAACAATAAGCCAACTAGTATTGAGAAAATTGGTAGTGAACCCTTTGTAAAAATCACCTTAACTGGTGTTCATTTCATGAGAATTAGCTTCTTTGTGGTTTTTCCCATCTTGGGTTTCCACATTATATCTGGTGTTATGGTGTTCATTGCTCTTGTTCTTTCATACTTTTATCAGTCTTGATTATTTGAATGTTTTATGTATATACCAGATTAGTAAAGGTTTTAAAAGTGTTTTGGAATTATTGATTCACCCCCCTCCCCCCCCCCCCTCATTTATTCAACATGTTCAATAGGTAGGGTAATGCAATGTTTGATTGGTTGTAAGAGGATGCATTGATATTGATGTTGAGGGAGAGATACCCTCTAAAATAATTTAGGAGAGATTATTTGTTAGAGGTTGAGAAGGGAGTAGTAGGATCGACATGTTCATGCCCAAGATTAAGGAAAATGTAGGGTTGTTGTTCATGTTAGCAAAGTAGACATGGTCAACATTGTTCATTCCACTTATCAATGGGGGAGATGCCCATTACAACATGGAGGATGTCTACAGGATACTAAAAGGTCAATCTCAGGTGACATGATGTAGTATGATTAGAGGGGAGGTGAGATTGCTTTCTACCAGGCCTTTGATAATGATAATGAGGATATGGAGCTCAGATCAAGAGAGACGAGTTGAGTTGAGATGATCACTTAATCATTACTATTACCTATGGTTCTAGTAGGCATTATTGGGGGCTTCATATTCTCCAATATGAGGCTACATGGGTTAGCAAGTGGTTGGGGAAGGCCATCAGAGAGGATGGTGATGGATGAAACTCAATTTTATTGGGATCCTTATTTGGTAGCCCACCTTTACCATGATTTGAATAAGATCGTGTATTTTGGGGGTATGGGATTGTTAGCGGGGGTGACACTTCACATGTGGGATTGGGAAACACTGCAATTCTTTGATTGGTTCACTTTAGGTTCAAGGTAGGAGGACATCCATATATCCATATGTATGATCTGATCACATCTATGCCCAAGTTGGGAAAGATGAAGTATACGATACACGTGTTCGATGAGGTGGACTCAATGATATGGCACCCTTAGATTATAAGGATTGAGAGGAAGATAATGAGGTCTTTATATATTATTTCCAAACTAAGTTCTTGATAGGGAGGACTCCTTACTTGATCGAGAGGAATCTTTCAAATAGGGTTCTAAGACAATTTGAATGAATACAATGTATGCCAAGGGGCTCAACAAAGTTTGCATGAATGATGCAAGAGAGGTGAGAGTGGGGACTCACATTGTCATATGAGGTGGTTGTGGTAGAGTTCATAACATTGACCTTGACTCCATGGGATATGTATAGGGATATACCACATGTGGGCACTACTCTAGAGTATGTAGAGTGGTTCAAAACACATTCATTTCATAGATTGATAGGTTTAGGGGAGTTGTATCCCAGGTTGGAGGATGGGGATGAGAACACACCACCTAGGAGGAGGCAGAGGAGGATACAAGGGTGCTAAGTGTGGAGGAGGTAGAGATGAGTGTGGACAGGGACCACCACTTCCAACAACTAGATGATCATTAAGGAGACCATGGGGTTGAGGAGGATTGCCACAACAAAGGGCACATGCAAAGGGGGGGGGACAAACTTTAGTATAGGAGAAAGCATAGGTACAAGGATAGGCCATGCGTAATCTGAAATGTTGATGCTAAAAACTAACACACAATATAATCCAGAAGAAGTTGTTCTAATTTCATCCGTTGTGGAAGATTGATATCTTTAATTTATTATAAACTCTTCAACCATGACCTAAATTGTGTAAGGAAGTTAAGGTAGTAGATCAACTTTTACATTTTACTTGAGAGGAGGGTAATGCAAAAACTTTTTAGATCTATATAGTAGCTACAAAAACTAATATAAAAAAAACATAAATAACATGCATATCACAACATAGTGATTTAAGTGGGGAAAACCTTTTCAAGAGAAAAACCCTACATTCAAAAAGTCATCCAATATATTATTCAGAAATCATCAACATATTACAATATACTTGCAAATAAAGGTTCTCATACGAGTATCACCAATGGAGATATAAAGAAAACTTAACAACTAATAGACTCTCACGAGATATCACAATACATAATTGTAATGCAATTCCCTTGTAAAATAGGGTTTCATTCTATTTCAAACAAATCACACATAATAACCACCATTAGATCTATGACCTAATGGTAAAAAGTCAAGAATTACAACCCATGTGCTCATTAATCAATTCAATAACCTTTTATTCGCAAGGTTGAGACAACATTTTCCTAACAAATTGCCCCCCACTTGACACAACTTTTAAAATAAGTTTCAAACCTTTAACCATTGTCTATATCTTTTAATAAATCAATTATCCTCAAAGCCTAAACAATATTTTATCACCTATATTACTCTAAGCCTCACATTAAGATAAGTCTTAATCCTTGTTTATTAATTTGAAAAATCATGTTTTCATATCGATTACTATCTCAACTTTTTAGTCTAAAGTATTTACTTTGTTTATGTAGGATTTGAGCAATACAAATCCACAAAACCCGAAGATCGCATGCATACAAAAACCTGTTACAAGGAAGTAAAAATAAGAAGAGGGCAAGGGTTTGACTCAAAAATATGAAGAAGAAAATATCCTCAAATAATGAATGAATTAAATGTACAATGGATCATCCTTATAAAGGAGATCGAAAGCCTTGAAAGGAAAAACCTAGTGCATGTAATAATTAGTTTAATTATTGCATGACTAATGCATGCAAGTTTATATTTAAAACAACTAGTGCATGAGTTTAAAACAACTAGTGCATGTGTGTTTAAATATAAACAACTAAAGAAAAAGAGTTGACATCTTAAGAAAGGAGTAAAATTAATTAATATAATTAATACTTTACTCTAACACCCCCCATTAAGATGAGCAACAATGTAGCTACAAACAATGCAAGAAGAAAGAAAAGGAAACTATAGTGCTGAAAGCATAAAATGGGTCCCAGCAACATGGCCTGATGAGGTACCCAAGTACAAAAGAGAGTCTCTATAAAGCGGAGAAGTAGAGAAAATCACATGGGAAAAACTCTACTCCAAAAAGAGATAAAGACTAATCTGAAGGACTGGAGAAGCCTCTAAAACTAAGAATTTTCCAAAAAATAGGAATAAGCATGAACATGTAGAACATCACTGAAGCAAGAAGATGCAAACTCTGTCAAGAAGTAACTGTTGATCTAAAGATCTTCCACTGAAATAGAGCATGACCAGGTAGAGAAGACTGTAATCTGTATGAGTGCCCTCAAATGACACTACTCAAATCAGGAGGCAACAAAGGCAAACTCGAAGATACAGATGGTATAAAACACCAAAGCCTGAAGAGTTGATCAATGAAAGATGGAAGAGTGCCTCTAAAAATAGGAAATAAAGAGTGTCTATATGGTAAATGATCCATCTCATTGAAATGCATAGGTACCCAGCCACTACATCCGCCTAGTACATAGGAACAAATACTGAATACATAGCTCACACTATCAAACCAAGGAAGTAGAAGAATGATCAGTAGAAATCCCCTCATAATGCTAACAAGGGAGAGGTGACAGGTACACTGAAAATAGTGCCAATAAGAACTGCATTGTGAAGAGATAGGAACATCGAAGGTGCAGTGAAAGTATAAACATAAATAAATGTACCCTGAGGCTAATGTCATGGAATGAACACTCACTTAACAAAGGTAGATGGAAAACAAGGGCAAACATCAAAACCCCCATGGCACTTTATAATGGAGTGCAAGTACAAAGAGCACAAACATGTTAAAGATTCCAAGTATGCAATAAAATGACACTTTATCTCAGTGCATGTGCATAAAAGAATGCTACAAAAGTGAAGTATACACTGCTCAAAGAAGAGCGAAGGCTGCTGAAACAAAAGAACAACCTAAGAAGAACCATCCCCTAAAGGAAATAGATCCTAGGAACTGTAACATCCAAGATATCCACCAGAGTGCAAAAATACAAAAAACTGAATAAAATATACCTAGAGTAGAATCTGGGAAAATGACTCAGCACTTGAAAGCTCTCTGAACAAGATTTCCTACGATATATTGTTTGCCCAAAATAGAGTCTGGATGTGCAAAATAGAGCTCCCGGAGTGCAAAATAGAACATCTAGTTTTGATAGGAAAAAACACTATCCAAAAAGAAAAATTAGAAATTCAAACTTCCAAATCCGGATAGAGCTCGGAACCAGCTTTCCAACAATATCTTGTTTTCCCAATTTCGACACTGTATGCTCAAGTTATGAGCAAAAAACCACCGAGTGCTTTGAAGGGCCCAAAATGGTGTCTAGATGTGCTGATGTCAGCACTTGACAGGCTTAAAATTGACGGCCAAATGACCATCGCAGCATACAAGCCCCTTGGGGCTAAAATTATGGGCCCCTGGTCGCCATATGACCAGGGGCTAAAATTGCATTCGGGTGGCTTAAATTTGACGACCAAATGACCGTCGCTGGCTAAAAATAAAAATAATTTTTTTTTTTTCAAAATTGCATGCGCACCTCAAAATTTGCGCCTAGTCTTTCAAATTTTTGCCTCAATTTGCATGCCATTTTTTTTTTTGTCTTAATTTGCGTGCTAAACAACAAAAATTTTGCTTCAATTTACGTGTTAAAAACAAAAAATTCTACCTCAGGAAGCGTGTCAGTTAGTATAAATTTTGCTTGAGGAAGCGTGCTAAGCTGTCTAGTACCAAAAAAATACCCCAAAATGCAAAGTTGTCCAAATTTGACGTGTTTTATATCAAAATAGGGGTTTTTGGGTGCTGCGAGCTCAATAATGAGGTTCGTTTGAGCTCAACGTGCACCAAAATTTGGAAACCCCCTAATTTCAATAAAAAACTTAAAAAAACCTTAATCTAAAATAAATGAATTTCTAATCTCTGAATCCTTCAAACATGAACAAGTTGTAGCAGATTAGGCTCTGATACCATGTAGGATTTGAACAATAAAAATCCACAAAACCCGAAGATCACCTGCATACAAAAACATGTTACAAGGAAGTAGAGACAAGAAGAGGGCAAGGGATTAACTCAAAAATATAAAGAAGAAAATATCCTCAAATAATAAATGAATTAAATGTACAATGGATCATCCTTATAAAGGAGATCGAAAGTCTTGAAAGGAAAACCCTAGTGCATGTAATAATTAGTTTAATTATTACATGACTAATACATGCAAGTTTATATTTAAAACAACTAGTGCATGTGTATTTAAATATAAACAACTAAAGCAAAAGAGTTGACATCTTAAGAAGGGAGTAAAGTTAATTAATATAATTAATACTTTACTCTAATAATTTATATATGTACATACGTATATATGTGTGTGTGTACACACACACACACACACATACATTGAAGAGAACCAATAATCTACTCACCAACCCTTAATAATTTGTTTATTTAGACTAAAACTGAGCAAGCTATTATAAACTCCTAAATGACCCCACATTGACACAAATTTAAAGTAAAATTTGAACCTATAACCATTCTCTAACATGAGTGTGATTTAAGTGGGGAAAACCTTTTCAAGAGAAAAACCCTACATTCAAAAAGTCATCCAATATATTTTTCAGAAATCATCAACATATTACAATATACTTGCAAATAAAGGTTCTCATAGGAGTATCACCAATGGAGATATAGAGACAACTTAATAAATAATAGACTCTCATGAAATATCACAATACATAATTGTAATGCAGTTCCCTTGTAAAATAGGGTTTCATTCTAAGGCAAACAAATCACACATAATAACCACCATTAGATCTATGACCTAATGGTAAAAAGTTAGGAATTACAACCCATGTGCTCATTAATCAATTCAGTAACCTTTTTTAATCGCAAGGTTGAGACAACATTTTCCTAACAAATTACTTCCCACTTGACACAACTTTTAAAATAAGTTTCAAACCTTTAACCATTGTCTATATCTTTTAATAAATCAACTATCCTCAAAGCCTAAACAATATTTTATCACCTATATTACTCTAAGCCTCACATTAAGCTAAGTCTTAATCCTTGTTTATTAATTTGAAAAATAATGTTTTCATATCAATTACTATCTCAACTTTTTAGTCTAAAGTATTTACTTTGTTTATATATGCACATACGTATGTATGTGTGTGTGTATGTGTGTGTGTACACACACACACATACATTGAAGAGAACCAATAATCTAATCACCAACCCTTAATAATTTGTTTATTTAGACTAAAAGTGAGCAAGCTACTATAAACTCCTAAATGACCCCACGTTGATACAACTTTAAAGTAAAATTTAAACCTATAACCATTCTCTAACATGAGTGTGATTTGAAACATTGATGCTAAAGACTAACAAAAACTGCTTCTAAATTAGATTGTGTGTTAGTTTTTAGCATCAACGTTTTAGATCACACTCTAGATTAGACCATCTTATTTTTTAGCATTAATGTGGTAGATCACACATGAGTGTATTTGAAATGTTGATGCTAAAACTAGCAGACAATCAATCTAGAAGCACTTGTTCCAATTTCATGGATTGTGAAAAATTTTTGCCTTGTTAAGAATGAATGATAAATGTTTGGTAGTCATTTTGTAGCATTTGTTGTTGCATTCATGACTATGATTGTCATTGATGTCAACACAGTGATTTACCGAAGACTTGCAGAGAAGCAGATAGAGTTTGGATTAGCGCATGTGGGTTATTGCAGTTGGAGCTATGTGATGTTGAGGATATACTCTTTGATATGTTATATGTCTATGGTTAAGAGCGCAGACAATAATTCATTTAATCATAGAAGTTATGATCATTTTGATGGAAGCAGTATTCAGGTAGTGTTCTTGAGTAGCAGTTTGTGGAAATCGGATGATATCTCCTAATCGGGATGGAATCTGGTTTTGTGCAGTTAAAGGGAAGTTAAAGACACATTGATAGTGATGTGGATGATAGCGTAGACTTTGAGGTCACACAAGTGAAGATTTATTATATTTAGAAGCTGACAATTTTGTGTAATTTTGATGTAGCGTGTGGAAACTTTTATATTGTAATTGTATGTCGACTCATTTGTAATTATTTGAGTGTGGTATAAAGGAAGGAATGTATTTTCTTATTGTAGTATATAGTTGTGATATGGTGTAGCAGTTGTGTGTGATGTTGTATGCATGAAGTGAAGAAAAGAGCTAAGTATGAAAGCGAATTTGTGAAGGAAGACATGCGAGGTACAGAGATCTGAAATTGAGATCTGATGTAATAGTGAGTGCGGTTTGGCACAATCAGAGAAGAGGTAACATATTATTCTGTTGAATAATGCAAAGATTATTTGGACAATGTGTTTAGTGATCTTACCCTGAAGTTGTTTGGGCAGTGGGTCCATCTATCTTCCATAACTCTTAATAGGGTTAGAATTTTTTAACAAGGATTCAAAATCTCCTAACAGGGATTCATATGTACTGAATATATTTCATAAGACTCCTAACAGAGTCCATCCTTTCACAAGGAATATTCATATTAGTGCATCTTTTGTGGGAATAATTCCCACCGGGGTTTACTCTTTGATCAAGAGGTTCCCTAGTCAACATATCTTGTGTCATTGTGTTATTGTGTATGAATATCTTTCTATGGTTGGTAATTATATTGCTTATATGGTTTAATGTTGTTGAAGATGATAAAAGTCATAATTATTTGATAACTGATTCACCCCCCCCCGCCCTCTCAGTTATCTTGGTGGACTTTACTTTATAACAATTGGTATCAGAGCAGTAGGTCCTTGAAAAAGAATTTTAACAGCTTAAGAAGATCCATGGCGAATTTCAGGAAAGAAAGCCCTAAGTTCAATGGAGTAAATTTTGATAGCTGAAAAGAAAAGATGAAGACACACCTACTATGTTTAGGACCAAGTTATTGGTTGATTACAAAGAATGATAAGACTATCATTGAAGAGGACAATCTTGAAACATGTATTGCAGATGAGAGAGATCTATTCATGTGTAACATACTTGCAAGAGAAGCACTTTTGACAGCACTTCCAGAGAATGAGTACAGTTAGGTAAAATATTTGAAAAAATCTCATGAAATTTGGAATGCTTTACACTCTACTTTTGAAGGTGATGAACATGCAAAAAGAGTTAGATTATATAATTGGATATGTGCATTTGAAGATATAAGAATGTTGGAAGATGAATCTATTAGAAGTTATATTGGTAGAATGTCAGAAATTATTACAGGTATAAAATCTTGTGGAGGAACAAAGATAGAGAATGAAGTGATATAGAAAATTCTGAGGACATTGACTCCTGTATTTAAGCAAACAACACAGATGATTGAACAAGTTATACCTTGTACTACAAACTTTACAAGAGAATCTCTTCTTGGAAAATTGGAAGCAACAGAAATGAACTTGAGATTATCAGGAGACTTACCTAGAATGGAGACAACATTCAGTGCTCTTAGTGTTCACCCTACTTTTTCAAGAAGCATTAGTGTGAGCGGAGATTATGCTGGCAATAACAGATCTAGAAATGAAGAAGATAAGAAAATTGAAGAAAGTATTGCCTTTCTTGTGAAAAGAGAACCGGATGGTAAGAAAATATTTAAATATTGGACTTGTCAAGAATATGGTCATTTTGCATCTAAATGTCCTAAGAGAGTTAAAAAGTACATAAACAATTTCAAACCTAGAAGATCTAAGGAATGTTATTATGCTAATGATGAAGATCTTGAAGCTAGTATAGAAAGAACTTTAAGTGAAAGTGATACTAAAAATAATGATGACATAGGATTTGTAGCAATTAAAGAAGAGAATCCTGAAACTGATGTTAAGGAAGAAAAAACTTTAGTTTCTCAAGTTGAAAAGAAAGATGATTGGATTATAGATAGTGGTTGTTCACATCATATGACTGGTGACATGAAAAAGTTCATAAAATTTAATGAATATGATGGAGGAGTTGTTAGAATTGGAAACAATGCACCTTGTTTGATTAAAGGTATAGGATCTATTACTCTTGATGGAAAGACTAATACTGATGATGTTTATTTTGTGGATGGATTGAAACATAATCTTGAGTGTTGGATAGTTAGTTGATAAGGGATATCAAGTTTGGTTTACTGAGAAAACTTGTGTGATAAAAGATAAAGATGGAAATCTGACTGGAACTGGATCTAGAACCAGAGGTAATGTATTTCAGTTGAATCCTACTGAGATGACATGTTTGATTACTAAGATTGATGACAGTTGATTATGGCATAGAAGGTTTTGTCATATAAACTTTGATAACATTGTAAAAGTAAGTACTACACTTGTAGTAAGAGATTTGGCCTAAAATTATGAAGCCTACTAACATGATTTGCAAAGAATGTGTAATAGCTAAACAAAAGAGAAGTTCTTTTCCCAATAAGAAGTTTACATCTACAAAGAAGCTAGAAATTATTCATACAGATTTGAGCGGTCCTACCAGGACTAGAGGATTCTATGGAGAAAGGTATTTTATGATTCTTGTTGATGATTTTACAAGAATGATGTAGATTGCATTTCTTAAAGAAAAATCTGAAGCATTTGATAAGTGTAAGATTGTTACGAATAAAGTTGAGAATGAATCTGGAATGAAGATTAAATGTTTGAGATTTGATAGAGGTGGAGAATTTACTTCTAGAGAGTTTAACACCTTTTGTGAAGAAAATGGCATTAAGAGACATCATTTAGCCCCTCGAACACCTAAACAAAATGGCATTATAGAAAGAAGAAACAGATCGGTGACTAAAGCAGCAAGAGCTATGTTGTTTGAGAATGATTTGGCAAAGATATTCTAGAGAGAAGCAGTGAACACATCAGTGTATACAATGAACAGAGTACAAATCAAAGCAAACACAGACAAGACACCTTATGACTTATGGTTTGGACATGTACCCTCAGTTAAGTATTTTAGAATTTTTGGAAGCAAATGTTATATAAAGAGAGATGATGATATTGGAAAGTTTGATCCTAGAAGTGATGAAGGTATATTTCTTGGATATTCTTTGAAAAACAAAGCATATAGATGTTTCAATAAAAGAACTAAGACTATTGTTGAAAGCGCAAATGTTAAAGTTGATGAAAAATTCAAAATTCAGGAAAGAATGCTTGATTATGAATCAGATGAAGAAGCACATCCTAAACCTAACACTGGATCTACTGAATTATTTTATGAAACTGACAGTGATTTGTTGAATGAAAGCCACAGTGAAGTCATTAAAGAACCTACATTTGAAGAGAGATCTGAGACAGTGACACCTAGCAAGAGTTTGTTAAGAAATCATCCCATTGGACAAATTATTGGGAGCATCAAAAGAGGAGTTCTAACTCGAAATAAGGCACAAGAACAATTATGTTTGATTTCTCAAATTGAACCTAAGACTACTAATGAAGCTTGTGAAGATGAAAGTTGGACTAATGCTATGAAAGAAGAACTAGATCAGATTGAAAAGAACAAGACATGGGAATTGGTCCCTAAACCTAAAGACAAAAATGTTATTGGAACTAAATGTGTATTCAAAAACAAGATGAATGAACAAGGAGAAGTAGTAAGAAACAAATTGAGATTGATATGTAAGGGTTACTCACAGCAAGAAGAAATTGACTATGAAGAAACCTTTGCACATGTTGCAAGAATTGAAGCAGTAAGAATGTTTTTGGCATATGCAGCTTACAAGAAATTCAAAGTATATCAGATGGATGTGAAGTCAACATTTCTGAATGAAGAATTGGAAGAAAAAGTCTACATTGAGCAGCCTGAAGGTTTTCCTTTAACTTAAGAAGGAGACATGGTATGTAAATTGAAGAAAACTTTATATGGACTTAAACAAGCACCTAGAACTTGGTATGCAAGACTGGATAAGTATTTGTGAAAATTAGAATTTACAAAAGGAACAACTAATATCAATCTGTACACAAAAAAAATTGAAAATGGTTTGTTAGTTATAGTTATTTTTGTTGATGACATTATCTTTGGAGGAGAAGATGAAGGTAGTGACAAATTTGTGGATAAAATGAAGACTGAATTTGAAATGAGTATGATTGGTGAAATGAAATATTTTTTGGGATTACAGATAACACAAAACAATGATGGTATCTTTGTAAGTCAGACAAAGTACTTGAATGACTTGTTGAAAAGATTTGGAATGGAGAATTGTAAACCAGTTGGAACACCCATGGTGACTGGACATAAGTTATCTAGCACAGATGAGACTCCTGCAGTAGAACATAAGAAATACAAATCTATGATTGGAGGATTGCAGTATTTGACTCATACAAGACCTAATATAGCACATTCAGTTGGAATTGTAGCAAGATTTCAAGCCAAACCTAAAGAATCACATTATGTAACAGTAAAGAGGATATCTAAGAGACACAATGGACTATGGACTATGGTATGAAAAATTTGATGATTTTACCCTATGTGCATATACAGATGCTGATTGGGGAGGCAGTGTTGATGATAAGAAAAGCACCAGTGGTGGAGCATTTTTCCTTGAAGGAAGATTAGTTTCTTGGCTAAGCAAGAAGCAGAATTGTATTTCACAAAGCACAACAGAAGCAGAATATGTAGTAGCAGCAAACAATTGTAACCAGATAATTTGGATGAAGCAAATGCTGAAGGATATTGGAATAAAATTTGTTGAGCCTGTTGTCATACATTGTGACAACACCAGCACAGTTAGTATGTCTAAGAATCCTATATTACATTCTAAGACAAAGCATATAGAGATTAAGTATCATGTTGTAAGAGAGAAAGTTGCTGAAAAAGAAGTCAGACTTGAGTACATAAGTACAAAGGAGCAGATAGCAGATATATTTACAAAGCCTTTGCCTAAGGATACATTTGAGTATCTAAGAAGTATGCTTGGGGTTATGCCTCAGCCTACTTTTGAAAAGTGATGCAGTTGGTCGCATCCATTCAGTGGTATATGAGCCTTATCTTTCTTCTGGATTGGATGTTGGCACTTCCTCTATGGTGGAGTATGTGTATCTGAGCTGAGCCATGAGGACTCCAGTAAATGTATTTTCTGAACAGTGTCTTTTGACATTGAGTTGTTGTTGACATAGTGATGAAATTTTTGTCATTGATGTCAATGGGGGAGAAGTTTACATGAAAAACACTCCAAAACATCTATTGGAGAGAATTTAATAGGATAACGAAGCAAGATTTGATTGATGAAGAGGATTTGAAGAAGCAGTGTTGCAGTATTGGATTTTTTGGAACATTGGATATTTTTCATCTATGTTGCCATCAATGTCAATGGGGGAGATTGTTAGGAATGAATGCTAAATGTTTGGCAGTCATTCTGTAGCAGTTGTTGTTGCATTCATGACTATGATTGTCATTGATGTCAACACAGTGATTTACCGAAGACTTGCAGAGAAGCAGACAAAGTTTGGATTAGCGCACATGGGTTATTGCAGTTGGAGCTATGCGATGTTGAGGATATACTCTTTGATATGTTATATGTCTATGGTTAAGAGCGCAGACAGTAATTCATTTATTCATGGAAGTTATGATCATTTTGATGGAAGCAGTATTCAGGCAATGTTCTTGAGTAGCGGTTTGTAAAAATCGGATGATATCTCCTAATCGAGATGGAATCTAGTTTTGCGCAGTTAAAGGGAAGTTAAAGACACATTGATAGTGACGTGGATGACAACGCAAACTTTGAGGTCACATGAGTGAAGATTTATTGTAATTTAGAAGCCGACAGTTTTGTGTAATTTTGATGTAGCGTGTCTATTGTAATTTTGTATGCCGACTCATTTGTAATTATTTGAGTGTGGTATAAAGGAAGGAATGTATTTCCTTGTTGTAGTATGTAGTTGTGATATGGTGTAGCAGTTGTGTGTGATGTTATATGCATGAAGTGAAGAAAAGAGCTAAGTATGAAAGTGAATTTGTGAAGGAAGACATGCAAGGTACAGAGATTTGAAATTGAGATCTGATGTAATAGTGAGTGCGGTTTGGCATAGTCAGAGAAGAGGTATCATATTATTCTATTGAGTAATGCAAAGATTATTTGGACAGTGTGTTCAGTGATCTTAGCCTGAAGCTATTTGGGCAGTGAGTCCTTCTGTCTTCCATAACTCTTAACAGGGTTAGAATCTTTTAACAAGGATTCAAAATCTCCTAATAGGGATTCATATGTACTGAATGTATTTCATAAGACTCCTAACAGAGTCCATCCTTTCACAAGGAATATTCATATTAGTGCATCTTTTGTGGGCATAATTCCCACCGGGGTTTACTCTTTGATCAAGAGGTTCCCTAGTCAACATATCTTGTGTCATTGTGTTATTGTGTATGAATATCTTTCTATGATTGGTAATTATAGCTTATATGGTTTAATGTTGTTGAAGATGATAAAAGTTATAATTATCTAGATAACTGATTCACCCCTCCCCCGTCTCAGTTATCTTGGTGGACTTTGCTTTCTAATAGCTAAAGACTAACAAAAACTGCTTCTAGATTAGATTGTGTGTTAGTTTTTAACATCAACGTTTTAGATCACACTCTAGATTAGACCATCTTAGTTTTTAGCATCAATGTGGTAGATCACACATGAGTGTATTTGAAATGTTGATGCTAAAAACTAGTAGACAATCAATCTAGAAGCACTTGTTCCAATTTCATGGATTGTGAAAAATTGTTGCCTTGTCTTTACTATAAACTCTAGCCATGACATTAATTATCACACATTGGACACAACTTTCTAAATAAACCTCAGACCTATAACCCTTGTCTATATCTTTCCATGTATCAACTCAACCACTACCTAAAATACTCAACTCTATCACACAACTTTTGAAATAAATTTCCAATTCTATTTATCTTTCAATAAATAAACCACTCTCAAAGCCTAAACAGATATTTTATTACTTAAACCACTTACCCTAAACAAACTGAACTATTTGTTTTTTATTATAAAAACAACAAAACAAGAGATCTAACCCAATACAAAGATAGGCCAAACATGCCACTTACAATTGTTCAAGAACACACTATTCACAACAAAGGCCATCACAAACCACTTACAACACTCTAGTAGAACAACTAGCAACTGACATCAAGGGTGGGTAGAAATTTCACCCACAACTTAGGAAAGAGTTTGATAAGTGGACGTAGAATGATTTCTCCTCTACCGATGAACAACATAATCACCTAAACTATTGTTCATCAGTGGAAGAAATCATTCTTCCTTCTCTTCCCAAGAGGAGGAAGAACAATCTCTCCTCTGCCAACAAACAACAATATCACCTAAACTATTGTTCATCAGTGGAAGAAAACATTCTTCCTTCGCTTCCCAAAAGAAAGAAGAACGATCTCTCCTCTATTGACAACAAAGGCCATCACAAACCACTTACAACATTCTAGTAGAACAAGTAGCAATCAACATCAAGGGTGGGTAGAAATTTCACCCACAACTCAGGAAAGAGTCTGATAAGAGGAAGAAGAATGATTTCTCCTATGCCAACCAACAACATAATCACCTAAACTATCGTTCATCAATAGAAGAAATCATTCTTCCTTCTCTTCCCAAAAGGAGGAAGAACAATCTCTCCTCTACCAACAAACAACAATGTCACCTAAATTATGACTCGTTAATAGAAAATATATTGTTCTTCCTTCTCTTCCCAAACTAAGACCTTTGTTTCTAACAACAAAATTTTGACATAAAAAAAAAAAGGCACCACCACCACCACATTATTTTATTAAAAAAAAACCTCTAAAAAACCACGTTTCCTTTTGGAGTTTGGGGACAGCAAAACAATTGGCCAATTTGACTTCTAATTTCCAACAAACCCGCGATTCTAAGTCGCTGGTTATCCTCGCCGCGTTATAGGAGGGGAAAAAAAATAAAAAATCGTGCACGGTGCGTCTTATTAAAAATAATAAAAACATACGCTTGTTATTAAAAAATAAAAAAAATACTAAATGTTTATTTTGAAAAGACAGAGGATTAGAGCATAAAAGCGACAAAAGAACAAAAATGAGATTCCGATGGAATTTCACTTTGGAAAAGTGAGGACCATGCATTCATATTTTGGCGGGGCCCTTGAAGCCGAGCCGCTAAACCCAATTATTTGCCCCAAATGATTATAAGCCCGCATATGTAGACTTTCACGCCCAAAACCCAGGTCGGTTAAGCCCCTCATGTGGACGCGACGTAGCCCCCCTCATGTGACCGTGACGTTTACTAAAATTACACGACATCACGCGACTGTTGTTCATTCTTATCCAAATAAACCCGGCCCCTCATCTTCCTCCACGTGGCAGACGTGTGGCGGCAAATCAACGGCCGCAACGACAGTTTAACGGCAGCCGTTAAGCAAAGGGGACCAAGGAGCGCGAGGCCGATTAACGGCCGCCGTTAAATGGAATTGCCAGGCTGGCAGAGCCGAAATCGTACGGAAAGCGTGGAGAGTCCGACGGTTTATAATAACCTGTCGCTTTCGCCAGCTCAGCAGAAATCAAGTTTAACATATTTTTTTTGGCAGGTAAGGCTCGGTCAAATTCGGCGCGCCGTGGAGGCCAGCCTGGCCCGGTCAAATACGAGGCCCGGAAGGACGCGTGTCAAGGGCCACAGCTGCGAAGGGTGACCGGCCCGGCGGGTGGCGCTGACAGGTGGCGCCGGTGCCCGGATTCGAATCAATAAGTCCAGTTTGCCCCCTCTCTGTTACACAGAGAGAAAAAACACAGAGGACTCAGTCTCTCTGGGCTCTCGTTGTTTGGTATGTTTTTTTTTAAACCCTAATAATTTTTGTTTCTGCTCTGGTTTAAGCTGCTTCAGGATGTATTTCTGAGGTGTTTCAATGGCGTCGGGAAGAAATGGCGAAGAGATTGACAGAATCAAAGGCCCCTGGAGCCCTGAAGAAGACGCGGCATTGCAGCAGTATGTGCAGAAATACGGGCCGAGGAACTGGTCGCTTATAAGCAAGGCTATTCCTGGAAGATCAGGGAAATCCTGTAGACTGCGGTGGTGCAACCAGCTGAGCCCTCAGGTGGAGCACCGACCTTTTACTCCTGACGAAGATGCCGCCATTATCAGAGCTCACGCGCAGCACGGCAACAAATGGGCCACGATTGCGAGAATGTTGTCCGGGCGAACCGACAATGCGATAAAAAATCACTGGAATTCGACGCTTCGGAGGCGTTGCTTGAGCAACGCTGTTAGCTCGGAGGAGGAATGCGATCGAAAGCGGTGCCTGGAAGATGAGGATTCTGGACAGGTAAAGAAGATCTTAAAGCCTTCTTCGCCGCCTGGATCGGATTCTTCTACTGTTTACAGACCTCTGCCTCGCGTCGCAGCGGTAAATACTAGTATTGCGGATTTGAACAAGCCCTGCGATCCGCAAACTTTTCTCAGCCTTTCGCCTCCCGGCACAGGACTCGCCGCTTCTCCTTCAAAACCCTCGAATTCGCTCCCTGTTCTCACCCCCTGCCATGTGACCGTCGGCTCCCCTGCTCCCTCCGGCTACGTTAAGGCCCAGGAAGCCATGGAATGGATAAGCTCTGCGATCAACAACGCGCTGTCGCAGACTCTGGCGCCGATTCTGAGCCCCCGGTCACACGCCGCTGTAAATTCTACGGAGTTTTTGGCTGTAATGCAGGAGATGGTTGCAGAGGAGGTGCATAATTACATGGCCGCTTTAAAGCAGCAGCGCTTAAATAATGCTTGTTTTCCTGCAAATCCCCCTTCAAATTGTGCTGCGGCGTCTTCTGTTTTGAATGTCAAGCGAACCGCCGCGATTGGCAGACTTGAGTAGCAAAGCAGCCAGGAGTAATAATGGTAATACAACTGCAAATGCAATCTTTCTGTGTATGTTTTTTGGTTCCCCCCTTTTTAACAGGAAGCGCAGTCTTAAGGCAAGCGTAGAGTTATCAAGACGAAAGGTAAGTGAAAATATTTCCTGCCTTCCTCTGAACAGAAGTGAAGAATACCCTAATAAATCAAAAGTAGCAGGCACCTTCATTTTCAATCATGAAGTTATATTTTACTAAATCTTTAAAATCTGCACCGATATTTTTCTGTTGTTTTTTGAGTATGCTACTGCATCAGATTAAGCTTTTCGGGAAGAGTTGTTAGAATATTTTCAGGATCCCATGAAGTGGGGCCGCTACAGATGCTTGATTTTTCTGTTTCTCTCCTGGTAAACAGCTTTTTAAATTAAAAAATCTATTAAATCTGAGACTGTTGCAGATCCAGTTGTTGGTTGAGTCGGTGCCGGACAAAAGAGTTTGTAGTTTTCATTCCATTTTCTCTGTTCTTCTCTTTTTTCCAATTCAAAATGAAAAAGCTGAATGAATTCAGTAAATCCCGTACAGAACAGTCATTAAAGAACAGCATGAACATAGTACAAAAAGCAAAAGCGTAATGGATTCTGTGACCAAAACCCCCATCAAAATCTAACAGAAAACTAAATGACATTATGTGATGAAGCTTTCCTGTAGAGTGGGAGAGCTGGGCACTTTATTATGATTGCTTTTTAGGGTATTGTGACACCGTTTCTTTACTTGCCTTATTTTATTGAAACACAATAATGGTGGCAGGCCAGGTTATGCAATGCAGAGGTATTTCTACAAATGATGTTTTGCCTTGCTACTTCTGACATCTGGTTACATAGTAATTACTGTTTTCTATATAGGTAGCAATTAACAGATATAAAAAACAAATTGTAATTAAATATAAAATTTAATGACCAGATTGCAATATTTGTGAAAAAAGATTCTCATGCTTTTTAACTGATAGGCCGGGGTCCTAAATTTGATGACTGTGTATGGGTTTGTTTAGGATGATGACTGTATGGGTTTGTTTGTTTGGGATGATTTTTTTTCTTTAATTGAATATTTTTTTGTTTAATTGAATCAAAACATGAATGATTTGGCATATAGGATTAAGCAACAGGAAGGTGGTCGAGAAAATAAAGGAGATTAAAGATACTCTGTGGGACAGACTCCCTCACTGGTTAATTTTATAATTTTAGACACAGTTTGGAATTTTTTTTTGAAAGTGTATAAATCTTTTAATATTTAAAAGGGAATAGTTTTTTCTACAAGTTATTTAAATTATATTTTGATAGTTAAATCAGATAATTATATATTTTATTGATGTATTTAAATAAAATAATTATCAATAACCTAATGATATATATTAGTTAATATTGAAATATACTGCTATTATTAGTTAATATTAAAATATACTGTTTTATGTTAAAAAATAATTGCAGTATATTTCAATATTAACTAATGTATATCATTAAGTTGTTGATAATATTTTATGGGATAGTGGATGTTTAATGATTCAAAATGAGGTTGACAATTTAAAAGAATAATGGAAAATACAAATAATTGTATTTTTTAAATAATTGGGAAGATATTTGTCATAATCTGATATATTAATAAAAATATATTATTATAATTTTTAAAAATATAAACATAAATGCATATTCAAATATCAATCTTAATTTAATATAACATATATTACTAATATGTAAAATGAAATGTGTACATCTATTTAATTTAATAAAAATACATACACTAGTAGTAGTTAAATTTTTATTGTTTAAATGTAAAAATATCAATATCAATCCATGCATTAGTGTTAATCATAGTTTAACATAACATGTTCTTATATAAATAAATAAAAATAGAAGTAATAGGAATAGTCAATATCTAACTTCATAAGGGGCAAAAGGCTATTACATACTAAACTATAAGCTTATATTACAAAAGGTTATCCTTATGAATTAGGGTTATGATTAGTATCATGGTTAAGGTTGGGGTTTAGAGTTGGGATTAGTATCATGCTTAGGGTTAGTATTGTGGTTAGAATTAGGATTAGGGATTTGGTTAGGATTATGGTTATGGTTATGATTTATGATTAAGGTTAGATTTACAATGGTAATTATAGTTAAGGATATGGCTAAGTTAGGAGTAAATTTATGGTTAAGGTTAGTTTAAGAATTAGGGTTAGAATTATGGTTATGGATAGGGATTAGACCATAATTATTATAATAAGGGGTAGAGTTAGATTATAATTATAATTAAATTTAGGGTCAAGAACAAAGTTTTAGTTTGGGTTAGGGTTAGCGTAAGTATTATCCTTAAGGTTGGATTATAATTATAATTAGAGTTGTAATACCTCAAAAATGAGCTATAAGTTCATTAACTTCTTACATCTTCAAATCGAACGAAATTGACATCAAAGTCCTAATTTAAAGCACATCTGCACATTATCGAATCTTAATTGATTTTATCCTAAATTCTACATCGGGAGAATATTTTTAGTAATATTCTTATTTATCTTAATTATCTTTAATTTAATAATTATTTGGCAATAAATTTTATTTATCCTAAAGTTTGATTAATTGAATATTGAGAATATTTAATTAATTAGATTTAATACTGTCACTTAATTATTTTATTAAATTTAATTAAATTATTCTTAAATTGTATTATTTAATTTTGACAATAAAATAAAAAATCTCATGACTAATTGATTAAATTCTTATTTAATTAATTCATGTCAATTGTCAATTTTTAATAATATAGTTTTTGAATAAAGTTTGATTTAATAATTGATTAACCCATAAATCAATTGTTTTAATTTTAAAAATAAGTCAAAATTGAAAATAAATCACTTTATTTTTAAATTAATTTGTAAATAAATCATGGACAATCAGAAAAGCAGGCAACTAGAAATTAACAATCAATTTTAAATTTAAACTCAACATCTGATGATGAGTTGAAATTTTATCTAAACTCTATTTTGAGTAAAACTCTACTTTTGCATGATTTTTGTAAGTTAATTATCTTTAATTTCTTGATAACTCAAAAATCAATCTGAGTTCATCAAGAGTGATTTATGGCTTTTTTTTTGCACCTCCAAAGCCCTGGATTTCTATAAAATCAAAGCTTCAGCGCTTTTAAAAAGGCCACGAAATTGCATCTTCACGCTGGCGAATTGGGGATCGAAGAATCTATCTTTGCGAATCAAAGTTGTTGTGAGATTTTCATTGTTTTTGAGCATTTATATCATTTAGCATATCAATTCTTAGATTAATTGCATATCATATCGGTTTTTCATATAGAATAGATTCATATCAATTTTCTTCATCTTATTGCATAGAAAATACAAAAATATAGATTAATTTGCATTCATAATCTTTCATATTTTGCATTCAAATCCTTCATTTAGGTGTTGCATTGTCACTAGTCTCAGTCTAATATGAGAATATCATACTCGCACCTACTAGAAGACAGTAAATCGTCTGGTTAGTTTAGTTTCTATTTTGTTACACGATTTTAGTTTTTGGCTAACCTCTAATGTTTTACTGAAGTGTTGTGTCTACAGCTAAGTACAAAATTCACACACACAAGAGTAAGGGTCATCATTTGGATAATGATAAATGTTATAGTTGGGAAAAGAGTCTCATTTGCAATTAGGATAATGATAAATTGTAGAGTTTGGATTATGGAAATTTCCATAATGAGAGAAGATAAAAATCAAACACTATAAATGTTTGATTGGTATTAACATTATTACAAACAATTTTAAAACTACATGGTATTTGAGTGTAATGTTAGATAAATTGTGTCAAAGTTTGTAATCATTTGCCAAATAATATTTATATTTAACTACCACATAGTCTTATATATTAATAAAAATAAAAATATCAATGCATATTCAAATATCAATCTTAATTTAATATAATATTATTAATATATAAAATTAAAGATGTGTACATCTACTTATTTTGTAATAATACATACACTAGCAATAGTCAAATTATTATTGCTTAAATATAAAGATGCCAACATCAATACATGTATCAATATCAATCATAGTTCAACATAACATGTTCTTATATAAATAAAAAATAGAAGTAATAAGAATAGTCAAAATCTAACTTCATTGGGGATAAAGGCAATCTAATTTATTGTAAATAAATATTAAATACTAAATTATTATGCTATCAAAATAGAATATTATTTACTTGTCTTCACATTTTATGTTTTAACATTATGAAATCTTAAAACTCTTTTGGTGAAAAGTATAAAACATGTTAAACTAACATATCTATTAAAAAATGTTCGGAAATAAGTTGAGACTCCCTTCTTAAGGCTCCTATTTTTTAATGAGATTGTTCTTTATAAGTGGAATAAGTGCTTCAAAATGATCTCTTAACATATTTTTATTTATTAAAAAAAAAATACTAGTTCGAACATGATTTTAAGATGAGTAATAATTATAAATTTTAGCTAAATAAAATTTTAATGTTTTAAGTTAATTAAGGTGATTTATGATTTTTCCCTTGCACTTTGAAAGAGAGGTTGGGTAAGTTGCTAATGGTGTCCACCACGAGTAACTTATTCAACCCCTCTTTTAAGGTATGTATTAGTGGACGTATCATATCATGTTTTGACTTTTACACATTCTCTTTAAGCAATACCATATTTAGACAACTAAAGTCAAGAGGGGACATTCTAAGAAGTTGATCAAGGGATGCATAGGAGAAGATTACTTCTATATATACAATTCATATTATTATATAATATTATTCTATAAAATAATCTTTTATTTATATTATTTTTTGTTATAGTTATATATAATTTTAGGGTTAGAGTTTTGGTTGCGATTAACATATCTATCTTGAGAAAAGTTTATATTAAGTGTAATTTTTCAACAATTATCTTAAGATGAACTACAAATTGTGGTTTGGAACTCATATCAAAGTGGTTTTTAAGTTTGATTAAGGGGAAACATTGAGTACATTTATCTTAATGCAAGATTAGAGAAATAACTAAAGAGGATCTTGGCTATAATTGGGAACTAGTCTTTGACAAATTTTCTTTGTGCACATTTAAAATTTGAGTGAGTATATTTTCACAATCTGCAAGCTAGTCTATTAGTTTCTTTTGGATTTGATAGTGTGAGTGTTTTTTTGCATCAATATTTTGGATCACACTTCATGATCCATCATCAAGATGATATAGAGTATAAGGAGAAAAATGATGATGGTGATTTTTCTCCTTATGCTCTCTATCATCCAGATGATGGATAATAGAGTGTGGTCTGAAATGTTGATGAAAAAGACACTCACACAATCAAATCTAGAAGTAGTGTACAAATTAATTCAAAATTTGATAAACTTCATAAAAAAATAACTATCATCCATGATCACCTTGAATTATTTTTTTCATGTTAGAGCTTCAACTTTTATTGCAATTTCTTTTGTTTCTTAAGATGGTGATTTTTCTCCTTATGCTCTATAGCATCTTGATGATGGATCATGAAGCGTGATAAAAAAGTTGTGCAAAAAAATATTCACACAATCAAATCCAAAAGCAGCAAACAAATTAATTCAAAATTTGATAAACTTCATAAAAAATAACTATCATCCATGATTACCTTGAAATTTTTTTATGTTTTTTTTAAGAGGGGTAAATACTTTGACCCAAAGCTATGAACTGGTGAGGTCACAAATGGGGGACCTCATCCCCAATGGGATTTGAACCTTAATGGCAAGAACAACACAATAACTTAACCATCACAACATGCCGCTATTGGCTTTGCATTTTATTTATTTTTTAAATGTTAGAGCTTCAACTTTTATTGTATATATTTTTTAAAAGTTATCTATTAAGATTTTTTAATTACTTTTTCATCACTAATATTTTTTATTAAGTGAAAACGGGTTTTGAAGGGACCTCGAAACCTTGTACAAAAAGTTCGCTAAAGATATTCAAGGAATGCCCACAACAGATCACAACTTAAAAGAGAGTTTTAACAACAAGCTCCCTCAACCTGGAACACACATTGCATGAGAAGAACTACATGCAAACACAATCTAGAGAAAGGATCCAAAATCTCATTCTAAACCTAAAGCCATCCATCATAAAGATTTTCCTTTGGACCCCTTCTTATGGGACCGAAGGGTCATATCAAAGGAGGGCAAAGACCTCTTAGGGTGTTTACCTTTTACTGTGATCCAACCTTCTTCCAGCTTTGCAACCACATCCTGCCAAGCCATCGAATCCATCACATAATTCCCAATGCCCATGGGGGGACATCACACTACACAAAACTAGCCAAATGAGAGCCAGTGCCAACACAGCCCTAGAGACAACATTAGCCAAAAGGACAATGTCAACAAACTCACCACCAGGAACCCTGTCACAATCCATCAGAGATACAACAGGAGAAGAACTAGCAAAACCGACAAGAGCCTTATCAAAAACACCAGTTAAACCATCATCTAAAGGTACAACACCAACAGTTACACCAGCAGGAACCTTATCATCAGAAACCATCTTAGAAGCAACAAGATCAAAACTAGAAGAACCCGCATCAGAAGCTTGTGACCCATTGACATGAATATCCTGCTTAGCCATCCAGGAGGAATTCTTGAATATCATGTAATGCTGAGAAGATTCACCTTTCCACTATGAAGAGGGTTTCTTCAAATTTACTTTCTCTAGATCACATTTAGCTGCTACATGCACTATTTTGAAGCACCTTCTACACTTGAAGGGAATCCCTTCATAATTCAAAAGTTGGATCTAGCTACCCTTAGAGGACATAAGTTTAATCTTCACAGGAAACCCCTTAGATGCATCAATATCCACTAGAATACAAGTATAGGTGGAGTGAAAAATATCAGAGGACTTCACATCCACCATCAAAAAATCTCCAAGTGCCTCTCTCACTTACTCCAAAAGAGAATCCACCCAAAGATGAAGTGGAAGGTAAGGTAGTCTAACCCAAATTGGCATCTTGCTAAAAGTTTCAAAAGAAGGGTTGAAATCTTGATGCCATGGTTTTATCATATTTCTAATGTTAACATATTTCTATGTTCTTCATTTATTAAATTATAAAATTGATATGTATAATTTTAAGTGTTTATTCATTTATTTTTTATGAATAGCGTGTCAAATTTCTATTGATAGTAATTTTTAAAAAACTTTAGAACTATTTAGTTTTAACAAAGTAAAAGAGTATTCTTAAACTCATTTTCCTCTCATGAAATAATTAGCATAAATAAATGAATATTTTTTAATAAATTTTGTTGGGACAATTTGATTTGGTATTGTTTTTTGTGTATGTATATTAAGCTTCTTGTGAGAAAATATAAAAATGAGTGCTCTACTTTGTGCATTGATCAAATAAGTAATAAGAGTACTTTGTTCTTGTGTTTGTGCTTTAATGAAATCCTTGAGCTTGTCATTTCAAAAAAGTTATTTTTCTTTTGTGAACTTCAACATTTTCGTTAAGGCTTCTCGCAAGGAAATACAAAATATAATGCTTTTGATTTAGACATTGATCAAATAAGTGATAATATTTCCTTGTGCTTGTGTTCTAATGAAATTTCTAAGCTTAACAATTAAAAAATGAAGTGATTGTTTGTTTTCTCTTTTGCGAGCCCAACATCTTCTTTAGACCTTTAAGGCAAGTTTGTGTAAGAATTTCACTACAATATGTACAATCAAACACTTTTTATGACGACTATGTTGATCTTGCAAGTTGCTTACCTTCCATCCAACATCTAAAAAAGATACCTTAAAGAATGAATCAACTACCTTAGTCTATCCCATTTTCACATAGTATGACTAGCCCAATTGACTAATGATAGTTCATGAAGGTTCTCATTATCTACAATTCCACTTTATCAAGTCACCCCTAATCTATTGTAATTCCCACCTTGTTGCCAATTCTTCTCTATGAAGATGGTCAACACGATATTCAAAGTCCCTTATGAATTGCTACATTTGGGAATTAATGAGATATTTAGTTTTGAATATATACAATAAATTTATTGTTCTTATTTAAGGATCTCTAGCTAATAAAAAGGTATGATTGACACCATTTATTGTCACCAGCAAATAAATTATTGGTTCTGAATTATTTTGGAAATATTTTAAGATCTTTGTAAATAGTGAATAAATTTATATATCTAGTAGTTTCAAACCTTTTAGAATCAATAATATCTATAACTTATAGCACAAACTTTACTCTTAAAGGAAGCACATAAGGTTTCCATCTTTCAATTTCTAGATAAACTGTGAGGGTTTTTGCTCTCAAGGTAAAAAGTAAACCAAAACAAACAAGGGATTTTGGAGATGGATAATGATAGGATGGGTTTTTTTTTTCAATTATTCTTTTTTTAAATTCTTTAGCAATCTCACCCTAATAGTAATTTAAAATTACTTTGAATTATAGGTTTACATTTTTTCCACAAACTCAATCAATAAGCTTTTAAATAATCAAATATAAGTTTAATTTTTATTTTCAACAAGTTAAATATTTAATAATTTAATGAATTAATTATTTGTTGTACAACCACAACACAAATACCTTAAGCGAATACGAATTTTGACCACAACACAAATACCTTACGAATTATGACCACAACACAAATACCTTAAGCGAATAGGATATCAATCCATATAAAGATTGACACTCTCTTAAGATAATGGACTTGTCCAAGAAGTGTGGAGTGTTTGTAGAATGATCACACATGCAAAATATCATTGTACTCACCTTGGCTCCATGAACACTTTTCCACTATCTAAATATCTCTCTGACAAAGTTGGTACTGTCTAAGAAAGCTAAAGTTTACAAAAATGTTGGAATGGACTAGAAAAGAGACATTACACACCTTGATGGTTGTAAGAGTGAAAAAAATCATAACTTGGTAATAAAAATACCAATGAAATTATTTGACTAAGAGAAGAGGAAGCTTGATACCAATAATCCCAAAAATGATCCTTAATATAAGATGTTAAGGGCAGAAAAGTTTCTAAAAGGGTATTGCATTAGATAACATAATCAATTCCAACAAACTAATTGAAACAATAACATAAGATCACTTATTACAAAGATAATACAAATCTAAGAACATTTGAATAAGGATAACACTTGTAACACATGATTGAACTGAAATAGATCTCTAATGAGATAGAAAAATTGAAGCCCAACACCAACCTTCCTAATATGTGAGTGAAGGAAGATAAGAAACAAAATTGATGGAGAGAAAAATGGCATTGATGAATGAAAAAATCATAAATGACTAAACATGTCATTCAAAAGGTAATCAATGATCTCATTAATCTCTAAAAATCTCCAACAAAAGGAATCATCAATTTAGTAAAAATCTTCCAATAGTCAACATAACAATTCATCTCAAAGTTTCAATTTTTTTGACAAAAAAAAGAGGATCCTTATCAATTATAAAATAATAAAAAAGAGTAATTTTTTTTAGCAAATCCTTAATTAGATTGACAATAAGATTAACAATAAACAAAAAGAACTCTAGTAGAGCATATAAACATTCTCATTTTGAGTTGAAAGATCCATGAAGAAATTATTTAGAATAATTATAATAGTCAATTGTATTAAGTTGAAAGACGAGGTTGACAATTAGGAAGAATAATGGAGAAGACAAGTAGTTAAGCATGTTTCAATAATTGTGAAAATATTTGTCATAGTCTGATATATTAATAAAATATAATAGTATAATTGTTTAAAAATAAAATATCAATGCATATACAAGTATTAATCTTGATGTAACATTGCATATATCATTAATATATAAAAATAAAAATGTGTACATCTACTCATTTTATAAAACTATATACATTAGAAGTAGTCAAATTATTATTGTTTAAAAATCTATATCAATACATGTATCAGTGTTAATCATAGTTTAACATAGCATGTATCTTTCACAAATAAAAATATAGAAACTATAAGAATAGTCAAAATCTAACTTTATAGAGAAGAAAAGACAATCTAATTTATTATAAATAAATATTACATACTAAATTAGTATGTTATTATAATAGAATATTATTTATTTAACCTCACATTTAATTTTTTTTAATGTTCTAACATTATGGAATCTTAAAATTCTTTTGGTGAAATACATAAAATATGAATGTTAAAGTAGTATATCTATTTAAAAATGATTCGAAATAAGTTGAGCTTTCCTCCTTGAAGCTCCTTTTTTAATTAGACTGTCCTATATAAGTGGAATAAGTGCTTCAAAATGATTTCTTAACATATATTTTAAAAAAAGATATACTAGTCCCAACATGATTTTAAAATGAGTAATGATTATGAATTTTAGAAAAATAAAATCTTATTATATTAAGATAATTAAGATGATTTATTTTTTGTCCTTACACATATATAATCTTGGAAGAGAGGTTGGACAAGTTGCTAGTGGTGTACACTACTAGTAATTTATTCAACCTCTCCTTTAAAGTATTCAATAGTGGACCTATTATATCATGTTTTGACTCAATTAACGTCAAGATGGAACATTCTAAGAAGTTGATTTAGGGATGTGTAGAAGAAGATTAACTCTATATATACAATTCATATTGTTATGTAATATTATACTATATTATAATCCCTTGAATATATAATTTTCTTTTAGAACTATTTATAATTTTAGGGTTAAAGTTATTGTAGCAATTAGTATATCTATCCTAAGAAAAGTTTATGTTAAGTTTGATCTTTCATAAGTTATCTTACAATGGACTATAAAATTTTAACTTGGAACACATATCGCATAGCTTGTAACAAATATTTAGATATTTTTTAAAATTTGATTAATGAAGCATTATGTACATTTTTCTTGATATAATTAGAGCAATGGGTAAAAAGGGTCTTAGTTGTAAATGGGAACTAAATTTGTGACATTTTTTCTTTTATGTTAGAGATTCAATTTTTATTGCAATTTTTTCTTTGTTTCTTAAGTTTTCTATCAAAAAATTTTATATTATTTTTTATTACTTTGATGTAAACATTGTTTTATGTAGAATTCACTAATTAAATTATAAAATTGATATGTATAATTTTAAGATTAAAGGTTATTTTATTTCACTTTAGAATTATTTAGTTTTAACGGAGTAAAATTAAATTCTTATATATTTTTGTTTAGTATAAATAAATGAATATTTTTTAAAAATATTGTTGGCACAATTTGATTTTGGTATTAAACTTATTTGGATGTATACTAAGCTTCTTGTGAGGAAATACATACATGAGTGCTCAGCTTTGGGCAATGATCAAATAAGTAATAAGAGTGCTTTGTGTTCGTGTATGTGCTTAAATAAAATTATTGAGCTTGTCATTTCAAAACAATTGTGGATGTTTAATTTTCTCTTTTGTGAGATTCAACATTCTCTTTACACTTCTAACAAGAAAATATAGAAATATAATCCTTTGGATTTGGGCATTGATCAAATAAGTGATAATGGTGCCTCATGCTTGTGTTTTAATGAAATCTATGAGCTTATCAATTCAAAAAAGAAGCGATTGTTTGTTTTTCTCTTTTGTGAGCTTCAACATCCTTTAGACCTTTGAGACAAGTTCGTGTAAGCATTTTTCTACCATATACAATCAAACACTTTTAAGGACTAGTATGATGACCTTATAAGTTGCTTACCTTCCATTCAACATCCAAAACACTACCTTAAATAAAGACTCGACTACCTTAGTATGTCCCCTTTTCACATGGTGTGACATGCAATTTTAGAGAAATATTATCCTAGTTGAGTAATGGCAGATCATGAAGGTTGTCATGATCTACAATTCCCCTTTATCAAGTCTCCCCTAATCTATTGCAATTCCAACCTTCTTGTGAATTACTCTTCATGAAGATGGTCAACACAACATTAAGAGTCCCTTATGAATTGCTACGACTAGGAATTAATAAAATGTTTAATTCAAATGTAGGGAGACTAATTCAATTTTGAATATATTCAAGAAATTCATTGTTCTTTTTCAAGGATATCCAACTAATAAGATGGTATGATTGATACCATTTATTGTTATTAGCAAATAAATTATTAATTTGGAATTTTTTTGGAAATAGTAAGATCTTTGTAAAAAGTGAATACATTTATTTATTTATTCATTTTCAAATCTTTTAGAATAAAAAATATTTGTAATTCATTGTAAAGACAAATTTGATTCTTAAATAAAGCACATAATTTCTCATCTTTTGATGTGAAGATAAATCCTAAGGGTTTTTTTTCTCAAGGTACAAACTAAACTAAAACTATACAAGAAAAGGTTTTTTTTAGAAATTGATAATGACATAATGGTTCCATTTTCAATAATTCTTCTTTTTTAATTCTTTATCAGTCCAATCCTCAAAGTAATTTGGACCTACAATAAATTATATGCTCACATTTTTTCTCTAGACATAATTAGTTAGCTTTGTAAATAATCAAATATAAGTGATCTTTAATTTTTCATTCTTCAAAAAGTTAAATATTCAATCATTTAATGACCTTTTTTTTGCACAACCACCAAAGTTGCAAAAAATATTAACAAGCCCAAATATGAATCTTGACCACACCACCAATACCTTAATTGAATAGGATATCGATATATATGACAATTGATTCTCTTCTAAGATAATGGACTTCTCTAAGAAGTGTGGAGTGTGCCTAGAATGTTAGAATCACACACAAAAAGTATCATTGTACTCATCTTGTCTCCAAGAATAGTTTTTCCATTATCTATATACTATTCCAACAAAATTGGTACTCCAAGAAAGTAATCTTGAGTTTCAAAAAATGTTGGAATGGACTAGAAAAGAGACATTAAATTCCTTGATGGTTTTATGAGTGAAAAAAATCTACAACTCAATAAGAAAGATATCAAAGGAAATATATGACTAATAATTGTTTTTGGAAAAGTTGATAGCGCAATCCCAAAAATGATCCTTAATATAAAATACTAAGGGAAGAAAAGTTGAACATTGAAATACTAAAAGGAAATTGCATTTGATAAAAATCATTAACTCCAAAAAATAAATTGAAAAAAATAACATGTATGATAAATCATCACCAAGATAATGCAAATAAAAGAATACTTGAACAAGGATAACACTTGTAAGACATGGTTAAACTAAAATCAAAATCCAATGAAATAGAAAAGTTGATTCCCAACACCAACCTTTCCCATAGGTGAGTTAAGGAAGAAAAAGAAACACCATATATGGAGAAAAAATGGTATTGATCAAGGAGAAAATCATAGACGACTAAAACATGTCATCCAAAAGACAACCAATGCCCTTGTTAATCTTGGAAAATATCTAATAAAAAGAAACATCTGAAATAAAGATCCTCCAATAATCAACACAACAACTCAAGGTAATATTGTACCAAAAGAAGCATAGAGGGAGAAGAACAAAATCTAAAAGCTCCAATTTCTTTCACACAAAAAGAGGATCATTATCAATAAAAAAACATAAGAAAGAGTAAAAATCTTTAGCAAATCCTTAATTAGGCTAACAAGAAGATCAACACTTATAAAAAAAACTCTACTAGAAGAGTGAAACATTCTCATTTTGAGTTGGAAGATCCATGAAGAAATTCTTAAAAATTACTATAATATTCAATTGTACTAAGTTGAAAAATGAGGATTATTTTTAGCTTATTTAACAATTAATAGATTTCTTGTAAACTCTTTATATTTATTGAGATTGTCTATTTTAAGAAATAAAAAAAAGGCAATTATAATTTCTAACCATATATAAGTAGACCCAAAAATTGATATCCTTAGGTAGGAAATAGAAATTTAAAAAATGTGAATAAAATTTGACAATTGATGTGTTTTGTAAGGATTAATCCAATATTTATTTATAAGTAGAAAGGAAAATTCAAAAGGATTTACAATGGAAAATTTGAAAGAGTGCACAATTTTTTATCCATAATTAAAAATGCATTATCATGGCTTCATACACATCTTCAAAATTATGATGATTCACAAAGGGTTTTCTTTGCAAAAATGGAACAATAAAGAATAGGACTTCCAATCTGATCCAACAATGCATTTCAAATTATTTCTCTTGCTAGAGGAGAATAAAATCATGTTATCTATTCAATATTGTTGAATGTGGATAACCCCTCTAGGTTCATCTAGGATTACACAATCTTTATCCTGCTCAACTACATTTCCTCTTACTAACAATGTCGAGAGAATGCCTCCATGAGAGAAACAACTGGCTACTAGAGAAAAAACATATGTTTCATATTCTATTTCTTATTTTTAATGTGTGTTGTGGTATTTTCATTTTGCATGATGATCTTTTATTATCCTCTATATTCACCTAGATCTCAACATGTACTCAAATTAAATCGGATATGGTGTCAAAGCATAGTTGGTGCCCTTAGATGATTAAAGTCGGCAACGGCTATGCAGGCATATAAATAGATAACTTACCAAGGGGACACTTTTTCATAAAAAACTAAGTATACTTTTTTCCCCTTGACAAGTTATCTATTTATATACCTGCATAGCCATTGCCATTAATGTCCTTTAAGAAATGGAGGTTTCAATCAAAAAAATTCAAAGAGTAATTATATTATATTGTCAGGGATTTTTGTTTCTAATATGCATTGCAAGTGGATTTTAGAATGTGATGGATCAAATTTGAGCTCACTATAGCATTCAAAAGGATTGAAAAAGTCAAGGTCAACTTTCATTTCACTAAATTTGAAGATTGGGAAGTTTGGTTGCTCAAAAGCGTACCATCATTAAATGTGGCATATGAATTTTTTTGAAGGCATTTTCATACCAAATAGTTAGTGAATATATCCAAAAGGTTTTAAAACCCTAATTTTCATATGAATCTTGCATAAGTTTGGCATTGGAATGATTTGAGACTTTATTTATACGTGTCACATGATAGGGCATATTTTATAATTTGTAGGAAAAAAGTGGTTGCAATCCACTAGGATAAACTAATATTAAATAGCATCCAACAATTTCTCACCACTTGCAATGACACCATTTATACACCATCACTTACATGGATCTAAAAACCATTATTTTTTATGGAAAATTTATTGATAATATGTGGAACCTGAAACCCTCTCATGTAGACAAGGATAACTGATCATGCCAGAACTCACCGTCACTACTAGATGGGCAAGCATCTTCTCGCACTCTCATCCTTAGCCTATGCTAGCACTCAAGGCACATGCGAGGAATATATTATCTTATTAATTCATTTAAAAACCTTATTTAATGTATTATATTATCACTTATTTAAGTAACCTACTAAGGATACCCAAGTAGTCACTTCTGGGCTCCGACACCTCCAAAGCAAGCTACTTCCCCTTTAATACCTAGATAGCTACCCTAAGTTCATAATCTCAAAATATCTCATCGATCATCTTGAATCATCAATGTCAAAATCTGGTTCCAAAGTGTCACAAGGACACACATAACCGATTTCCATCATAACAAAATCAAAGCTTCCATAAGATTGGGTTATAACAAAATCAAATATCATACAAGTATCCAAGACAAACAAACATAATACATTAACCCCAACCCCGCCTCTGGTAGCAATCCTAAAAAAGATGACGTAAAAATATCCCCTCCTAACCCACAATTACAGAAGGAAAGACATTCAAAATAATTTAATAATAACAAACTAATTTGTAAAACATCATTACACAAATTAATTTATTAAAAATAATCACTAACAAAACTATAATTACATTCTTAAATTAAATTCCAATAATAATGAAATCAATTTATAATGTTAATAAATTGACTCCAAGATTTAGAATTGCTAAAATAATATAATTTCATAATAAAATTCACAAATTAGAAAACCATTTCCTTAATAATTAATCAATAAAAAAAATTAATTAATAATTAACTTTATCCTCCATATTAATAATATTTCCAAAACTATCAACTAATATAGTTCCCTAATTAAATAAGATTAAATGCCAATAATCCTATTTACAATATATATATATATATATATATATATATATATATATATATATATATATATATATATATATATATATATGTATATATATATATGTATGTATATATATATATGTATGTATATATATATATGTATGTATATATATATATATGTATGTATATATATATATATGTATGTATATATATATATATATATATATATATATATATATATATATATATATATATATATATATATACACACACACACACACACACACACACACATATATATATATATATTTCTTTAAATTAATTTTTTTTTCAAAATTATCAATTACAAAGGGGAGAGGATGGGCTCAACCCATCTTCCCTATTGTCGGGGGTGGGGGTTGGGAAACCCCCTGCCTCCAAAACTATCTCACACTTATTTGTTTATTTATTTATTTAATATTTTATTATAATTATTTTTATAAGAGATTTTCTTTGATCCAAAACAAAAATACATATTTTTATATTATTATTATTTTTTTAGAGAAAGAAAGAATGAATAGATCATGAATATATATATATATATATATATATATATAATTTATCAGCGAGGAAACTAATAACTGACTACTACTAGGAAACAAAATTATTTAGATAATTCAATTTGATACAAACCCTAAGGTTTTCTACCATAAAATTTATCAAATCCTAACTGATTTAAAATGAGATTAATTATGATATTTCCTAACATATCTGATATTAATAAAACAAGATCTCAAAAGCTTAATAACTAGAAATTTAAGCACGATAAGAAAACCAAAAAATATATCAACCAAATCTAACAGGCACGAAGAAAACAAACTTTCTTAAATAAAAGAATTTAATCTATGAGGTTTTTCAAACTCTACCTCAAACCACCAATTGATAGAAACCATGAAGAAGACCAAAAACCTTGAAAAAATCTAAAGCTTTCATAAAAATCTTTCAATTCAATCCTTCCATCCAAAACCTGCAAATTTGTGTGTCTGAAATAATGGCCAAATCCTCCTCATAAAGAAAAAGAGCCTAGAACTCGAACTCAACCATGTAAAATCCAGAACTCAACTCCACAAACTTTGTTAACATCAATCTCTCTTTTGCATGATTTAATCAATTTTCTAATTAATAACTCAATGCACCTTTTGTATTTCTTGTTTATATCATTCACTTAATTCCTAACATTTACTTTATTCTTTTATTTATTTTAATTGATTGTGAAACTTAGTTGCATATCAATTTTAACTAAAAGAATATTATTTTAATCATATTATTATTTATCCAATTTATCTTTAATTTGAATTTAATAATTATTTAAATCTTTAAATTCCACAATTAGACTTTTAGTTAAGTCTTTTTAATCAATAAATGTATTTAATTAATTTTCACTAATTAAATACCCTTACATTTAACTTTCTATATTTAATAAGATTTAATTATTTAAACCACATATTTAATCTTAGTAAATAATTTAACCATTTCACAATAATCACACCAACCAGTCAAAGATCATAAAAATTGACTGAACCTAATAAAATGATAATCATGCTCAAGGGAAAGGCTTAAGAATTCACGTCACCTGGATGAATTCGGAAAGGTAAAATATCGTAAACTTGTTCACTATTTCAGGACAATAAAATGGATTAGGTTGAGATTTGAACCTGAATGTTATCTCCCCTCTCTTACCATTGAAACATTGCGACAAGGCACACTCATCTTGACAATTCAGGGAAATCGTTGCCTGGTACTTGCAAACCAACATAAAAGATAAGCATGCACACACACACACACACACATATATAACAAGCAATGGTAGGGATCGAGACATCGTGTGGATCCCGCAAGTAGGTAACTATGACTATGTCCCTCAACCACATCAAACACGTCAAACAAAAAGGTAAAACATACATGATAGCCATACACATGCAAGTATGGGGTAAGTAAAACCATGAATATAAATAACATTTTAAATGTATAAATAATCATCATCAAAGTAACTAACATCATCTAATTGCAAACATATGATATCTCAAAACTATCTAATATAAAATCACCATGTAATGTCATACATCCAAAAATATCATAATAAAGTTGAAATAACCAATGCACACATGAAAGTGGCCTAAAAGAGCTTGGCAATATAAAACTGAAAAAGAAAACTATGGGTGGGCACTACATCCACCTCCCCTAGAATTAGGCTTACTCTTGGAAGCCTATAAACAAATAGGGATATAAATTTTGTAATCTTGTTGCATCCTCCCAAGTTGCTAATGACTCATCAGTAGGGTCCCATTAGACCATCACCTTCTCGATGGTGCAATCCCTGAGGGTCAACTCTCACCGTTGAAGTATGTGAACAGGCTCCTAAGCCAACTGCTCATCCTCTACCTATAAATAATTTCAGTCAAGAACATGTGCAACATATAGAATATACTGTCTAAGTACATAAACATGGAAAACATCATGAATGTGAGATAATTTGGGTGAAAAAGCAAGATGATAAGAAATCTATTCCATCCTCTCAAGAATCTCAAATGGGCCAACAAAACAAGGTGCCAACTTTGATCCCTCTCCATAATGGATCTGACTCTTTCACGGATGTACTCTCAAAAACACCTTAACACCAACTACAAATTTTCTATCCACCCTATGAGAATTTTCATACTTCTTCCTATCCTAAGTTGTGGTCACATTCTCACATATGTGCTCCACCTACTGCTCCATATCTTGAAGCATCTCGGGACCTAATAGAATACAGTCCTCTATCCTATCCCAACTCAAAGGTGTACGACAAGGATGGCCATAAAAATCTTGAAAAGGTGACATACCAATCAAACTATGATAATCATTATTGTAAGAAAACTTGACCAAATACAAATAGTCCTCCCAATGAGTCTTTCTATCCATAACATGCATCCTCAACATATCCTCTAACACCTGATTAACCCGCTCTGTCTGACCATTGGTCTCAAGTTGATATGTTGAACTAAAATTCAGTTGTGCTCCAAGATCATGCAGCAAAGAAATAAAAAATGCAAAAGTGAATACCGGATCCCTATCTGATATAATCCTATAAGGAATACCATGTAATCTCACAATATCCTGTATATGACTCTAGGTACTAAATTTTTTGTATAGGATTCTCTCATAGGAGAAAAGTGTGCCACTTTTGTCAACTGGTCAATAGTGACCATGATGGTATCATATCTATGAGGAGTCATAGGAAAACCTATGATGAAGTCCATCGAGATGATATTCCACTTCCATGATGGAACAAGATTAGGTTGTAAAAGTCATGTTGGATGTTGGTGGTCTTCCTTAACCCTTTGAAACTCTAGACATCTTGCCACAAAATCAACAATGTCACATTTCATACCAGACCAGTAATATAGTTGTCGAAGGTCTACATGCATCTTCTTGACACTTGTATGTGTCGAGTAAGGTGCACAATGAGCCTCAAATAAAATCAAGGTACAAAGATCATCTGATGGAGGTACATATATCCAACTCATAGAATGAAAAAGACTATCTAACTCCAAAACATAACCTAAAAACCTATCTTCCAAAGGTCTCCCTGACTCAATCTTAGCTCTCACTTCCTTGTACTAAGTATCTGTAGGAAGTGCCTGGAGTATATGACTCCGTAAATCTACACCAAGAGTCAAAGATGATATCTCATGCCTCCTATGACTCAAGGTGTCAGCTACCACATTTTCCTTCCCCTGAATGTACTTGACCTCAAAGTCATACTGTGTGTGAGTGATTTACACCTTCATGAAATAACAAGATTAACTAAGAACAACAAGAATTAGAGCAAAATAATCTAACAAATGCACAATTAATCTATCAACATCTCATGGATCTCTAAAATAAAGTGGTAAATGAGGCTCTCAGCTATGATCCTCACTAGTGACACTCTAAAGATGAGAATTAAACTAAGAATGATATGAAAACTAGATCTAATTATCAAATTCTAGCTCTATTTGATAAGAAAATCTCTAAAATGATCAACAATTGAAGCTAATTATCAATGAAAATACTAAGTGAGTGATGTGGATGCAAATTGCAAGAGCTTTGCTGCAATTCAAAGATATGGAGTGGATGATTAATGCCTCAAAATGCCTTCTATTTATAAGATTTTCCCAAGGGTAGGGGGTAGAGTGAGATAACCATGGTTATGCTTGGGTAAGGTCAATTGGCTTTGCTTTGTCCCTAAATTGGGGGACAAACATTTAAATGGTTTCAAAAGGCTGGACCATTTCAACAAAAGTGAGTGATTTGTGTCCATTTTGTCTCCTTTTTTGCTTTGTTGAGAGAATTTATGATTTATTAATTAATTAAAGAAATTAAATTTAGCCATGAAGGGTAAGAGGTTCATTTTGATTTTTCATTTCAACAACTATGTCATTAATTGAATTTAATCAATTTCTTAGTGTTTTTCCCCTTTTCAAGCTTTATTTAATCATTTAATTGAATTTTCCTTTGATTTGAATTGTCTTTGTTCCATTTATTGATTTTTAGTGCTATTTTGATGATTTGATGCACCTTTTTGATCGATTTAAGCCTTTGCCAATTTTTTGTGTCTACAAATGCCCCTCTTTGAGTCGATGTGCGAAGAACACCGATTCAAAGATTCCCTTAGTATGATGATCTGATTCAGGTCCTGGTTCTGATATGTCTCTGATCGTTCTGATTGATGTACTTCCTGATGATGATGCTGATATAATTCTGATGATGGTGCTGATATAATTCTGATGCCTCTGATATGATATGGGTCCTGATTTGATGATAGGTCCTGGGTTCACTGATAAAGGTCCTGGGTTGATTGATAAAGGTCATGGGTTGATTGATTGCTGATATGTTGATAAGTTTGATATGATGACAGATTGGATATGAAACTGATATGCAATTGATTTGCCTCCTGATATGATACTTGATATGATATGATATGATATGATACTGATATTTCGATATGATACTGCTATGATATGATACTTGATATGATATGATATGCCCCACTGATAAATGTTTTTGATGTGATGCCCATTTGATACTCTGATGCCCCCTCATAAATAAAACATATTGAGTCCTTGATTTGAAAGATTTTTAAGTAGTTGGAATATGTTTTGATTTCAGATACCATTTGAAAGAAACAATCAAGTTTGATTCATGCCCCGATTAATGAAAATGTCCTATAATAGGTTCAAAGTGCATTTTTAAGTGTTTATGAGGGCCAATTTCACCTTAAATAGGGTAAAACCCCTCATTTTACTATTCATTTCTACCGTTCCTTCTTGAGATTTGAGCTCTGATTTTAGCCTTTTTTGAGACGATGGTGGTCCCACATCGCGAGCATCGATTTGAGAGAGCGCGCCGGTTCAGTCAGAGAGCGACCAATGGTCCTCCGGTATGTCATTCAAATTTTCCTCATGTCTTTAAAGTTGCATTTATGACCTTATTTAATGCTTTTAAAAATTTTAATTCTGCGTTCGTGAAAAGAAATGTCGCCTCCATGCCTTTTAATATCACCTAAAAATTTAAAATGTTGCCTCAGTAAATTTGATCTCGCCTCCCTTAGGTTTTCTCACGCATTTAGAAAATCTTGTATCGCCTAAGGATAATTTAATGTTGCTTAGGGTTTAATCATTTTAATCATGTGTCGCGTGATAATAAAATGTCGCCTGCGGAAAATCTTATACCGCCTTCGTGAAATTAAGTCACGCGGGTGAATAAAATCACGCGTATGAATAAAGAAATGTCGCCTCTGGTAAAAGAAATGACGCCAGAAAGAAAAGTCACGTAAGTAAAAAAATTTGTTTATTTGAGACTTTTTTAGGACGTCTGATTGCTCGATTGCGTCAACTTGATTGATATCGATCACGTCAATGAATTCAATTGAATGTTTAGTTAGGGTATTCCCTTTGTTTGATTTCAACAACGAATTAGGACATAGGTAACTATAATATCGAAGAATAAGGTTAATCAATCTTCATCACGAATGATAGATCATGGATCTAAACGTCCATTCATTTTATGCTCAAATGCTTAGAGACATAAAACTAGGATCGTCCTTCCTCAATGCTTAGAGTTAGGATTGATAAGTCTGATAGGTATATTTAAATTGATGAGTATGATTGATTGTTTGATTTCCTGATAGTAAGTTACTCATGTGATTCCCTTGCCTTGATTAAACAGGAGGATGTCCCTGTGATGTACCTTTAGACTGTACCACAGTGGGTGATGGAGCTTAGGGCACAGTTGACTGACGCCGAGAGGTGAGTGATTAGGCGCTGCAATTTACTATGCGTACTAGAGCTTCCTTGGTTCCAGATGAACCAAGGTTTGATTACCGCTGTCGCAGAGCGTTGGCACTCTGAGACAAACACATTTTGGCTACCACAGGGCGAGATGACTATTACACCTGAGGATGTTTACAGATTGCTACGGATCCCGACTCATGGAGAGATAGTATATTATGATGCAGTCTATGACGGGACATATTGTCGACGAGTATTCAGAGATCCATCTATAGGTGACGATTGTATCTTATGGCCTCAGTTTGCCTCATTTCCTATTTTACCAGCATTATTAGGTGCTATCATTGGTGGTGTTTTATTACCTGATCGGCGAGGTCGCAGATTTTCAGTGGGATGGGGCAGGATTATCAAGGATTTGCTACATCAGCCTCGACGCTTTGACTGGGGATCATGTGTGCTGGCACAGCTTTATCACGATCTTCATGAGGTGGTTTACAGGAGATCAGCCTCATTATCTGCTGGGATTCACATTTTGCAGTTGTGGATATGGGAGCACTTACCAGTCAGTCGTCCTATATTAGATCAAGATCGTCCTCTAGGATATCCTTTTGCATGGTAGTATACTGGTATGGTGACACAGCATCACTTGGGTCACTTGGAGTATTGGCGATGGCAGATTGATGACATGAATGAGGTCTATTGGAGACCATATGTTGAGGTCGAGGATTGGAGAGAGGATAGCTTGGAGTTACCATATATGTTTGCTCCTCGATGGATGATCGGCAGGATCGACTCTGTTCTTGAGAGATTCTTGGCAGGGAGAGTGCTACGACAGTTTGGGCGGATTCAGCCTATGCCTCAGGGATCTGCAGTATATGCTCGTTCTAGTGCAAAGCGTGCTACTTGGGGTCACATGCCTTCATATGATGACACTATAGAGCAGATATCACTACTGGGTTATATGGATTGGGACATGAGGTTACACATCAGAGATGCCGGAGTCACGCAGGAGTATCTAGCTTGGTTGATGGAGCATCCGATGCCTCGATTTACAGACCCTGCAGAGCCAGTGCCTGGGCGAGATGATGATGGTGATGATGTCGGTGGTGGGAGGAGACGCAGAGGTAGACCCCGAGGTAGGGCAGTGATTAGGCTCAGAGGATGAGCGAGAGATGCACAGGTACAGGCACCACCTCCTCCTCCTCGTCTTGTAGTAGCACAGAGACAGAGGATAGATCGTCAGGATCATGTGAGGGCTGCTAGACAGGATCCAGGTACAGGACAGGATACGGGAGCAGGATTACAGCAGGCTACCGTGGATGGTCAGGATACAGGTGCACAGCAGATGCCAGCAGCTTTTTCCCGTGATCGGGGAAAAGCTCCTATAGATACAGGTGATCCTCAGAGTACCTATGAGGTTGGGGAGAGTTCTAGTACTACCCAGCTACGAGCAGATGTGGGAGCATTACAGATAGAGGTGTCACAGATGTCATCTATGTTTCAGCAGTTGGTATCAGGTTTGGCTCCCTTGGTTCCTCTCCTTGTTGCTATGGTTGGTCAGACGCCTCGTCAGCAGCCTCCATCACAGCCTCCTCCACAGCCTCCTCCAGGACCTCCTCCCAGTGGTGACGAGAGTTGAGCTATGAGTGCTCTTATTGATCATTTATGTACTGATGCTGAGACACTTGATATTGTACCATAGTCTTGTGACCTTGATGTCACCTTTCCAGTTGTATTTTGACACTTATTTGACATTGATGCCCCTGTTGATGGGCGATTATAGAGTTGATTTTTATGATATCATTGTTATACTTGATGTATTGAGTTATGAGTAGATGTGTGACATGAGGACATTTATGATCTTTCCTGCTTTTACTTGATGATATATGAGATTTCCTTTAGATGCTACTATATGTGTTTATCTAATGCATTTGTTTTTGGATGGATATTGGCTATGGATGCAACGTATCTTATGTATGATATAGATAGATGGATGCATTTCTTCTTCATGTATGGATACAGTTTTGATATGTTATTTCTCATGTATGCAATCTGCATGTATGCACATGTAAATGATTATTTCCTTCTTTTCTTTGATAATATCTATGTAATGATTAATGATATGGAATGAATGCAAAAAGTATAATCTCATGTTTTTATTGTAGAAAAGATGATGTTGAAATGATGTTGTCCTTACTGATTTAACCCTGTTAATGATGTCATGTACCCCCTTTTTGATGCGAAAATAAAAACCCTTGGGAAAAATGCACATGCAATTAATCTAACATGAGAATGCATTTAACCTTTTTATGAATGCAGCTAAGTGTCACTAGCTTTTAGCAAATAAATGCCTTGAGGATATATTTTCATCATTGAGCACTTGGGACCGGAAAGTCGATACAATCACCACTGCCCACTGACATGATGATATGAATATCACTTTTTATTTACTGCTCATATGGTAACCTCCGTTTTGCTTTCCCATCGGTCTCATCGATACGACTATCACTGATTTCAAACAATCATGAGAGTACGAATACCGATTTTGTCGGATTCTATGTTGCAAGTGGATTTTGTCATTTAGATATGAAGAATCTAAATATCCAAGGTATCCGGTTGCGTAAACAAACAAAGGTTAACTCATTGTTTTATAAGATAATCCTCGATGGTTCTTTGATGACCATGTCTTTAGATGAATTCTCATAAGGCAATGAATCTTCCTCCAAACAGTCACTTCATAGTCAAGAAAAATATCATGTCTCCATCATTGCCAGTCTAGTCGAAACATCATTGATGAGCTAAAAAGACTTGATACAAATTGAATGAATGTAAGTAAATAGATTTTTAACCAACTTTTCAAAAGAATCTATCTAAGTGTTTTGCATTGTTTTCTGATCTTCAACAAAATATATGTCCAAGTGTTTGATCATGACATGATTTTTGATTTTTAATCCTGAATAATAAGTCAATTTAGGCTCAAGGATTTTGTTGTGGTAGTCAACTTCTTGGTTATCAATCAAAGGTTTACAAAAAAATCTGATCTCTCTTCTGAAAATGTTGATCCCTTTCTGCTTGTGACTGAATGTTGTTCATATGAATCCTTTTTGAGGTACCCACTTTCCAATCCGTTTATGTTGCCCCCAAGTATTTGATGTATCAATTTTGACAACTTTAGGCAATGCAAAGGATGATGCTACAAACTGTTATTATGACTATGTACAAATGACGGATGCAATGAAGGTTTAGACAAATGGGATGATGAGATGCATTATGTACACATGTGGCTAGGAAGGAAATGACTTAAGGGAACCAAAAGTGCTTGTTACCAAGTTTTCACCTTTGGGTATTCTCTTTTTCTTTTTTTTTGCTACCAAGGCGCCTATTTGCTAGGTTTTCACCAAGGCACTTTTTCTCTTTTTTCATTTTTTTTGTATTTTTTTTTGTATTTTTCATTTTTTTGTATTTTTCATTTTTTTTCTTTTTTTTTGTATTTTTCATTATCACCTTGGCGCCTATTTGCTAGGTTTTCACCAAGAGATAGTTTTTCAAATGTTTTTGCTTTCTTCAGGCTCAATTTTCCACTGTTTTTTTTATCTTTCTTTTTCAATGTTTTTTGGATTTTCCATTTTCAAATGTTTTTGGTATTTTCAAGATCCCTTTTCAACTATGTACAATAATTATGATGCTCTCTCATCTGATACTCTTTATACTCTTTCATCTGCTTTAGGTGTAGAATCTCTTCAAATGAATGCTATTTATGGGTTCTTGTAATTCTTCACCATTACAATCTGATAACTTATATGTTTCAGTTCCAAAGGATGACACTATCACAAATGGGCCTATCCAATTAGCTTCCCACTTTCCTTTCTTTTCCCTTTCAACTTGATTTTTGGGATTTTCTCTTAGTACCAAGTCTCCTACTTGAAAAGTTCTTGGTTTGATGTGTTTGTTGTAATTGTGTGCAATCCTGTTTTGATAAACTTTTAAATGCTCATAAGCTTGAGTCTGATGTTCCTCTAACAATTCCAATTGTTGTAGTCTGGCAATCCTATAATCCTCATTAGTGATCAATCCTCTTAATGAAACCCGTAGAGATGGAATTTCAACTTCTAATGGTAGAACTGCTTCGGTTCCATAGACCAAAGAGAATGGGGTGGCTCCTGTAGGTGTTCTGATACTAGTTCTGTAAGCCCATAGTGCGGGATTTATTTGCACGTGCCAATCTCTTCCTGATTTGTTAACTGATCTTTTTAATATTTTGAGGATATTTTTATTTGTTGCTTCAGCTTGTCCATTGCCTTGTGGATAATAAATGGATGATGAATGATGTGTAATGTGAAATGTCATGCAAAGTTCATCAATATCCTAATTTTTGAATTGTTTCCCATTATCCGTGATAATGGCATGTGGAATACCATAGCGGCAAATTGTGTGGTTCAAAATGAACATTGAAATTTGTTTGCCGGTTGCTGTTGTTAATGGAACTGCTTCCACCCATTTGGTGAAGTATTCTGTTGCTGTGATGATATACTTGTGTCCGTTTGAAGATGGAGGATATATGATTCCAATCAAGTCAAAACCCCATTGATAAAAAGGCCATGGTGTAATGAATGGGTGTAATTCTTGAGCCGGTGCATGTATCATATCACCATGATATTGACATTTGCTGCATGTCTTCACAAATTGACAAGCATCCTTTTCTAATGTTGTCCAAAAGTACCCTAGACGAAGGATTTTCTTAGCTAGATTAAGACCGCTTGAGTGTGACCTGCAAATGCCTTCATGGACCTTGCGTAAAGCTAACTTAGACTCTTCTTCCTCTAGACATCTAAGTAACATCCCATCAAGACCCTTACGATACAATGTGTCTGAAAGGATTAGGTAACGGGCGGCTTGGCGTATGAAGTTACGTTTTTGGGCACGAGTTTGGTCTATGGGGAGTACTTGGTCTTTAAGGTAAGTATAGATGGGTCCATACAAAGGAGAGTCATGTCCATGTAAAAGAGAAACAATTTGGGTGTCAGGAAGGTTAAATGCCGGTTTTACCAACTCTTCCACCAAGAACTCATACTTCTCATTTTGATCTGGTTTTTGTAACAATGAAGCCAAGGTAGCCATGGCATCTGCTGCTCTATTCTTTTCTCTTGGAATCTGTTCAAATGTGATCAAAGCAAAGTACTTCTTCCATCCATCAATCAAGGTTTTATATTTCATCAATGTTATGTCCTTGGTATTGTATTCATTATTAACCTGATTGATTATGAGTTGGGAATCTCCATACACTTGTAATTCTGCAATATTCCATTCTAAAGCCATTTTGATGCCAATGACTAATGCCTCATATTCCGCTATGTTATTGGTGCATGGAAATAAGAGTTTATAGGACTTTGGAATGGTGTATCCTTGAGGAGTAACCAATAATATACCTGCTCCAGAACCTCCTTGTGTGTAAGATCCATCAAAATATAATTTCCATGTCTTTGCTTCTATGTTGACAATTTCTGCATCTGGAAATTCAATTTGCATGGTTTGTGTAGACTCCATTGGGTTATCTGCTAAGTGATCTACTATCACTTGTCCTTTAATTGCTCTTCTATCAACATATTCAATGTCAAATTCACTTAGGATCATGACCCATTTTGCTATTCTACCTGTTAAGGCAGTTTTACTTAGCAAGTATTTGAGAGGATCAATCTTGGCAATTAATTTGATCTTATGCATCAACATATAATGTCTTAGTTTTTGAGATGCAAAAACCACTGCTAGACATGCTCTTTCCATGAATGAATAATTGAGTTCATATTTTATTAAGGTTCTACTAAGATAGTAGATTGCCCTTTCTTTTCCTTGCTCATCTTCTTGTGCCAACAATATGCCTAGAGACCTTTCTGTGGCTGATATGTATAACAACAGTTCTTTACCCTTGATAGGTGACATAAGAATAGGTGGGTTTATCAAATAAGTCTTCAAAGTAGCAAAGGCCTTATCACATTCTTCATCCCACATAAATGTAGTGTCCTTGTGTAACAATCTGGTGAAGGAGTGACACTTTTCTGCTAATTGAGAGATAAATCTCCTTATTGATTGAATCTTTCCTTGTAGTGACCTCATTTGGCTAATATTTCTTGGAATCTCCATTTCTAAAATGGCTTGTAATTTTTCAGGATCAACTTCAATGCCTTTTGATGACACTATATAACCCAATAACTTGCCGGATTGGACACCAAAGGCACACTTCTTTGGGTTTAGTCTAACTTTGAATTGTTCTAACCGAATGAATATTTTTCTTAGGATTTGTAAATGCTCTTCTCTATTGTGGGATTTTGCTAGAATGTCGTCCACATAATCTTCTAAAAAAGTATGCATCATGTCATGGAAAATAGTTGTCATGGCCCTTTGATATGTAGCTCCAGCATTTTTTAAACCGAAGGGCATGACATTCCAACAAAAAGTACCCCAAGGGCAAGTAAATGCTGTCTTTTCTTGGTCTTCGGGAGCAATCTTGATTTGGTTGTAGCCACTAAATCCATCCATTAATGAGTACATTGCGTGACCTGCTGTCAAATCCACTATGGTATCAATGCTTGGCAATGGGAAGTCATCTTTGGGACATGCAAGGTTTAAATCTCTGAAATCCGTACACACACGGATAGATTTATCATGCTTAGTAACCGGCACAATGTTAGAGATCCAATCAGCATATGCTATTGTTCTTATGAATCCCACCTTTAACAATTTTTTCAATTCTGCCTTGACTAGAAGAGCCACATGTGGGTGCATTTTCCTTAGTTTTTGCTTCATAGGTTTAACTCTGGGTCTAACATTCAGATGATGCATTATGAAATCAGGATCCAATCCAGGCATATCGGCATATGACCATGCAAAATTTACTTGTTGTTCTTGGAAGAATTTGATAAAGTCCTCTCTTTCAAGAGATGTAAGTGATGCAGCCAAGTGTACAACCTTTGGCTCTAGTTCTGTACCAATGTTAACTTTTTCTGTTGGTTCTATAAGAATAGATGACCGTTCTTCTTCATGTTCAGGCAAAGTGTCCAATCTCTCTTCTAATGGTGCCACAGTTGGGTTTTTACCAAAAGAAACATCTTTTATTTTCATTGTTTTTGGTTCTAATGGTGCCACAGTTGGGTTTTCACCAATAGAACTTTTCATTTTTTTATTTTTTTTCATTTTTTCATTTTTTTGACTAAGAGATTGGACCCTTTCTATTGTCATCATGTCCGTATTGAGTTCGTTGGTGAAAGAGGGTTCAACCGCATTGAGGTATTGATTTGTTGCTTGGTCATTTGGGAAGTAAAATAAGTCATGTGGTTCAGTTTGATCCCAATCAATGAGGTCTGGATGTATCAAAATTAAGGAATTATTGGGTAAGGTATCATCAATAGGATTTATGGACATGACTTCATTTGAGGGTTCATACATTGTATCATTTAGATCTATGATGTGCACTTCCTCAAGATGATCCATGGAAGCAGGGTCAAAGTCCCCTTCGCTTGAATCCTCGTCGACCTCTACGGGAAACAATGTGGGAAAAGCCACAAGTGGGTTAAAACTAACGTTTGAATTTCCCTCCTCTGAAGGTGTCCAAAATGTTTCTATCCATGCTCCACTACTAGATGCTTGTTCTATATTAGGCCTTTGAATAGGAGATTCGTCATTAATTGGAGCATCTTGTTTTGGGATTTTTGCATAAGTATGTATAGCAATGACTTCTTTATCTTGACATGACTCATCTGATAAAGTATCCCATTCATAATCCCTAGAGTCATCACTATCTCCTTTGGATTCTAATGCATTTATTTGAGGATGAAAATCATGCATTGGACTTGAACTTTCTCCCTTATATTGAAAACCTACTCCGGATTTTTCATGACTTGCCCTCCAAATAGGTTCAATAGGTTCTAATAATCCTCTATTTCTTTGGCCTAGGGGTCCTCTTCCTTTGTATCCCATCTTTTGCATAATATCAAATCCTTTCCCATATTGTTCTGTTTGTATATTGACATGCTGGATTCTTTCCATGGGAGTGTCTAGGGTACCATCCTCATCATGATAAAGCCATTGGAGGACATCATCCTCTTCCTTATCCCATGTTGCTTTGCTATCTTCCCTCACAAAATAAGAATTATACTTATGTGGAAGATGTTCTTTTGAGGGTTTTCCATGTGATTTGGGAGACATGGGCATGTCAAATAGAGAAACTGAATATTCTCCTACCCCTTTTGAACTAATCTTGCATTGTTTGTCAAATTTGTTCATCATCTCACTCATGTATTGGTAATGATCTGCTTTAGCTTGTTCTTTTTCCTCTTTAGTAGGTTTGTAGATCACTGTTTCCAATTTAGGTGCCACATATGGACTTTCCATCACATTTGGACCCTCGTAGCTCACTTTTTCCTTGCCCTTAGTTGATGTAGTTGAGCTAGCTTGAAGAGGATTTTGTGCATCTTCATTGGTGATTCTTGGAACAACTCCTTCACGATTATGTGGAATGTATAATTCATGCAAAGGTTTGAGTGCATTACAATATTGAAATGGATTTGAGTCTCCTCCAACTGTGATTTCTTCACCCATGTATGGGAACTTGATGCATTAGTGGTATGTGGAGGGGACAGCTTGCATCTCATGAATCCAGGGTCTTCCCAATAAGATGTTATAGGTTAATTTCATGTCCAACACTTGACATTTGGTTTCCTTCTTAACTGGTCCCACTTGGATGGGCAACACAATCATGCCTTTAGAAGCTCTTTCAGCCTCATCATAAGCTTTTATGGTGATTTTCTTTGTAGGTTCAATACAAGACTCGGATAGACCTAAGGATTTTACAAGACTCAATGTGCATATGTTAAGGCCAGCCCCTCCATCAATAAGGGCTCTTTTGACTCTATGCCTTTCGATCAAAACCTCTATATGTAATGGCAAATTTTGAGGATGAGTTATAGACATGTCATCTTGATCTGAAAATGAAAGACAATGAGGAGCCACAAGATGTCCTACCATATTTTGAAATTTTTCTTCCCCTAAGGTAGTAGAAACATGTGTCTCTTCCAAAGCTTTTTCCAAAATCTCTTTATGATTTGGTGACAACTTCAATAACTCTAAGATTGAGATTTGTGCTGGAGTACGTTGCAATTGGTCCACCAAACTATAAGGTCTTGCTGCTGTAGGAGATTGTTTGACCACAATGTTGGATGGTGGGATATTGGTGTTTTGAGGGACTATCCCTTGTAAAGTCATTCTAGAATTCTGCCCTCTTGTAATGACATTTGTTGCTTCCTTTTGAGGCTGTTCATTAATGATGATAGCATTAACAATATGATCATATGATGGTGCAAAGTTGAGATTATTGGCACTTTGTTTCTTGCCATTTGATGACTCACCTTTATCATGTTTGTAAAAAGGTTATTTGAAGGCCGTATGATCTTCATTATTTTGGGGTCCATCAACAGTGATTATGTTATTATCTATCAAGTCTTGCACCACATTCTTTAATTGTAGACATTCATTTGTAGGGTGCCCCCGAATCCTATGATATTCACAATGATGCTTAGCATCCCACCAACCCGGCTTGTGGTCTGGTTCATAAGGCTTAATAGCGGGTAATGTAATAACATTGTTAGCTATGAGAGCCTTTAATGCAGTTTCAAGTGATTCTCCCAAGGGTGTAAAGTGTCTTGCAGGAGTGGGCTTCAAATACTTATCATACTTGCTGTTTTGATCCTTGTTTCCTTGATTATTCTTATTGGCATTGTTGTTGTTGTTGGAAGGTGCATTATATGCTTGATTAGCATTATTCACTTGATTTGGTATCTTTGTAAGGGAAAATGGAATCACCTTCAAGTTGCTGGATTCCACTACACCATCATTAACAATACCTTTGTTGTTATTCTTTGCAGCATAACGGCTATTGTTGTTGTACCAACTTTTATTTGGATTGTTGTTATTGTTGGTATTGTTGTTGTTGGAGTTAGAGTTATTCTTATTTTCCTTGTGCAATTTCAACTCTCCACTCTTAATCAACACTTCTTCTATTGTAATTCTATTATCAATTAAATCTTGAAAGGTTTTGGGACATTGCATCCTTAGTCTATAATTCAGCTCGCTTCTTAAACCGTTAATAAAGATATCCATTTTTTCTTTCTCCGGTACACTTCTTGGATATCTAGCAAATGCAGTCCTCCATCTTTGCAAGAATGTGAGAAAGGCTTCTCCATCTTGTTGCTTCATGTTACATAACGTTATCATGGTGACCTCATGTTTGATTTTATAAGAGTAATGAGTCACGAATTTAGATGCTAACTCTTCAAAGGATTTTATGCCGGATGGTAGTTTTGAAAACCAATCCATGGCTGTTCCTCCCAAGCTTCTTGGGAATAGTCTCATTAAATAGGTTGATTCATGCATGAATTCAAGACTCAATGCACAAAACCCCCGAAGATGATCATGTGGGTCAGATGTTCCTTCATACCTCTCATATTTAGGAAATGTTACATTAATGGGAAAAGGCACCATGACCAAACTCTTATCGAATGGAAAAGGACATAATGTTTCAATAGAGAAAGGCTTAGGAGCCCCATTTTGTTTCAAACTGTCAATTTCCATTTGTAATGCCTTGAATTGTTCCCTCATTGCTTCCATAGGGTCCTCTATTTCCTTGGGCTTTAATTGCTCTATGTCAAAATCTTTAGGTAGCTTTACCCCTGTTTGTATTAAGTCCATGAAGTGTTTTTCTTTATCCATAAGCATGGTCTTTTTCATTAGTTCTATGAAATAAGGACATTGTCTTGCCTCTAATTCTCTTTCAATCATGGCTTCTTCTGCAGCTGGGGGTAAGTTTGTATTATGAGGAGGAAATAAGTTTTTGCCTTGTGAATTTGCCTCTTGAGAATTAGGATCTCTTCCTCCATTATTAGAATTTCTTTGATTGTTGTTAAGATCCATACCCCCATTCATGTTGTTCCCTTGGTTGTTATTAGGATCTATACCCCCATTCATGTTGTTCCCTTGGTTATTGGGATCGATATTTCCTAGGGTACCACTAAACATCTTGTTAATGTCCTTTGCCTTAGTGGGTTTTTCAGTCACTCGTGAAGTAATGAAAGTGTTCTTTGGAAATGGGGGCTCTTCTCCATTGTAGGTCCCGTCTGTTTGTAATGCTTTCCTTATAGAGAGTGACCTTGTAATAACAGGCATGAACAAACTTTAAGGGTATGTTGACTTTCTTCTCTTGATAAGCTATTTTTGGAATAAGGTAAAAGTTTTTTTGATCAATTTTAAATGGTTTAAAATTTTAATGGTGTTTTGATCAATAACTTTGGAATATCTTGTTTGAAAATAAAAACAATCTCAACACACACATCAATTGGGTACCATATCCCTAGAATGCTCTAATGTGTATATTTTTGAACGTTTTCACAGGTTTAACACAAGAATAGCTTCCACACAATCTACCTAGCACATAATTGGTTCGTAAACATGGCTCTAATAGGTAGTTTTGCTATTTTACCGTTATGTAGTAAGTTTTCCGTTCAAAAGAGATCTTAACTTTTCATCCCCCAACTATGTTAAGGGGCTTCCCACACGCACAAAAGCACGATTTTGCGCAATCCGTTAGGACTACTAGAGGAAGTTCGAAAAAGCTAAAATCCTTTTGTCGTGTACCCCATTAAGGATACTCGCGTTTCATTTTATAGTGGGTCGGATTCTCGCGGCAAAAGCAAGTGTATCCCACTTTGGGCTGTCCCTCTCACCGGCCCTTCTAAGGCAATCTCGGGAGGCGAGCCCACTAAGTTTTAAACATGTTCATTTGAAAGCATGAAAAGTGGATTTGGTAGAGCAAGTTTGGGAATTTGATTCACTCAAAGAGTGAAGAGCATATCCCTATTGCTTTTTCCTTATCCCAAACACTCACAATCAAACTTGGTTCTTTTTCAACCCTGTGACAAAGGGGTTCTTAGAATTGAAGTGTTTATTTTTTTTCTTTTTATGATTAAACTATGTTTTGAACTTTGAAAATGCCACAATTTAAGGGAAGTGCAAGCTTGATGAGAAAAATACCTCAAACGATGCTAGCAAAGGCTAGGCGCATTTTTAAGTAGTAGATTTTTCATTTTCTCTCCAAATCCTTCTCTTACCTTAGCAAAACGTTCCCTCCACCAACAAGTTAGTCAGCACAATACAAACAAAGTGAGGGGAAACCAAAATCAAAGCTAAAAATGATATAATTGATTATGCTTTTGATTCTTTTTACCAAAATACTTGCAAAATTCTTACAAATTTAAGGACTAAATTCCTAATTCAATGAGACATATTTTCGTTTGTAAGCATCTACAACAGCAATGTATTTAGCATGTAATTCTACTTCTTTCTCTAAATTATTATTGAGAACAAAGGTAGAATGTACCCGATTTTCTTTCCTTATCCTTTTAGAGATCAATTTATCCTCTAAGTTGTGCCTTCTCTCTGGTTTTTGTACTTTCTTATGATAGACCATGCTCCTGAGACAAAAAAAATGACAGTGAAGTTAGCATACAGTCCTTATTTTGACAAAATAGAGAAAATACAGTCAGGCGACATTATCCAGACTACAGACGAGATTAAATTTAATGAAGACATGACTACTTTAACCGCGAGCGTCACCAAAAGGGGCTCAAGCGAGATTAAAATAGTCAAGTGCGATATTAAATTTTGCAAACGCGTGAAATCTTTAACACATGCAACAATAGCAATTACTTTGATACAATATAAATGCTAAACCAGGCGACATTTCTTTTGCTAAAGGCGAGATCTAATTTAATAAAGACGTAATTACTTTAACCGCGAGCATCACCAAAAAGGGCTCAAGCGAGATTAAAGTAATTAAGTGCGATATCAAATTAAATGAATGCGTGAATTCTTTATTTCAAGCGACAAATTAACTCAGAGAAGCGACATTTAATTAACTGAAAGCGACATTTAAAATATTCAGAGCGATAAATTAAAAGCGAAATGCAGTAAACTCCCTTTACACCAGGCGTAAACTCATTCCTCGGCCGCGGCTATTAATTCTTTTTAGGCGACATCTAAATAGCCAAAGGCATCAGCTGCTTGTGCGTGAGGTGAGAATTTAATGTGCGCAGGCGTAATTTCTTTGTCGAGAAGCGTGATTTTGCAGTCTAGGAAGCGTGAGTGTTCAGACTCCAGGCGACATTTTAATTACCACGAGCGACATCTCTTTGCTGTAGGCATGATTTCTTTATCGGCAGGCGTGATTTCTTTCCTGTAACCTGCAAACAGTGAGCAAAATAATACAATTCTAGCCTAAATTTTGCAAATAACGTGGAAATTATGATAAATTTGAGGCCTAGAGCCCCACGGTGGGTGCCATTTGTGTGTGAGTGATTTACACCTTCATGAAATAACAAGATTAACTAAGAACAACAAGAATTAGAGCAAAATAATCTAACAAATGCACAATTAATCTATCAACATCTCATGGATCTCTAAAATAAAGTGGTAAATGAGGCTCTCAGCTATGATCCTCACTAGTGACACTCTAAAGATGAGAATTAAACTAAGAATGATATGCAAACTAGATCTAATTATCAAATTTTAGCTCTATTTGATAAGAAAATCTCTAAAATGATCAACAATTGAAGCTAATTATCAATGAAAATACTAAGTGAGTGATGTGGATGCAAATTGCAAGAGCTTTGCTGCAATTCAAAGATATGGAGTGGATGATTAATGCCTCAAAATGCCTTCTATTTATAAGATTTTCCCAAGGGTAGGGGGTAGAGTGAGATAATCATGGTTATGCTTGGGTAAGGTCAATTGGCTTTGCTTTGTCCCTAAATTGGGGGACAAACATTTAAATGGTTTCAAAAGGCTGGACCATTTCAACAAAAGTGAGTGATTTGTGTCCATTTTGTCTCCTTTTTTGCTTTGTTGAGAGAATTTATGATTTATTAATTAATTAAAGCAATTAAATTTAGCCATGAAGGGTAAGAGGTTCATTTTGATTTTTCATTTCAACAACTATGTCATTAATTGAATTTAATCAATTTCATAGTGTTTTTCCCCTTTTCAAGCTTTATTTAATCATTTAATCATTTAATTGAATTTTCCTTTGATTTGAATTATCTTTGTTCCATTTATTGATTTTTAGTGCTATTTTGATGATTTGATGCACCTTTTTGATCGATTTAAGCCTTTGCCAATTTTCTGTGTCTACACATACTTATAAAGAAACTTCATCTATTGCATATGCCTAGCATTCAGATTAGGCTGGGTAAAGATATACTGCAAACTGCGGTGATCACTATGAAGCTTAAATCGATGTCCAAGTAGAAATATCTCCATTGGACTAATGCATGAACTATTGTTGCTAACTCAAGATCATGTGTAGGGTAGTTCAACTCATGATCCTTTAGTTTGCGAGATTCATAAGAAATCACACGTCCTTTTTGCATAAGGATTTCTCCTAGACCTTTCAAAGAATCATCAACACACACCATGAAATCACCCATTGGGTCAGGTATTGCTAGAATAGATGCACTGGTCAAACACTTATTGAGGTTCAGAAAATCCCCTTCACGCTTCTTTGTCCAAACATATGTCTTCCCTTTCCTTTGAAGAGAACTAATATGATATGAAACTCTAGAGAAGTCCTTAACAAACCTTATGTAATATCCTGTCAATCCCATGAAACTGTTTGCAAAATGGTCAGCGCTCCCCTTAGGATTCCTGACATGGCTTTAACCACCTCATGTGTCTTCTATAAGTCTAGTGGTTGTATCGGTCATTAACAAGTCAATCTTTTGGTGCAATAGTAACCACTACTTGTAATAAATGGTATCAAAGCTTGGTCACAGGTTCGAATCCCCTTAGGTAGTGTTGAGGGGGAGATTGTTGAAAAATGGTCAATGCTCCCCTCGGGATTTGTGACATAGCCTAACTTCCTCTTGTGTCTTCTATAAGTCTGGTGGTTGTATCAGGCATTAACAGGTCGATCTTTTAGTGCAACGACAACCACTACTTGTAACAGAAACTACGAACTTCAGATACATTGGTGAGGGTTGACCAATCTACTATAGCCTGAATCTTGGAAGAATCTATTGAAATATCCTCACATGTGATCACATGCCCCAAGTATTGAATTTCAGACTGAAATAAGTTACACTTTGTCGCATTGGCATACAATTGATTGTCATGAAGACACTACAAAACTAGTTGTAGATGTTCCTCATGCTCCTCTATAGATTTAGAATATATCAATATATCATCCAAGGAAACAAGAAAAAAATGGTCAAGGTAAAAATGAAATACTCTATTCATTAGGCACATTAAAACAGATGGAGCATTTGTCTAACCAAAAGGGACTACTATGAATTCATGATGTCTATAGTGAGTGCAGAATGCAGTTTTATGAATATTTGCACCTTCGATGCGTAATTGATGAAATCCTAATTTGAGATCAATTTTTGAGAATACCTTTGCCCCTTTTATCTGATCAAAGAGATCATCAATCTTTGGCAAATAGTGCATGTTCTTGATCATTACCTTTTTCAATTGTCTATAGTTGATGCACAAGCGTAAAGATCAATCTTTCTTCTTAACAAAGAGTACAGACGTTCCCCATGGGGAAACACTTAGCCGAATACAACTCTTTACCAAAAGATATTCCAATTGGAGCTTAAGCTCACTCAACTCCTATGTGGTGTAGTGCCCACCCATAGTTTACTTTTCAATTTTATATTGCCAAACTCTTTTAGGCCACTTTTATGTATGCGTTGATTATTTCAATTACTATGTGGCTTTGGATGTATGACATTACATGGTGATTTGATATTGGTTAATTATGAGATATTATATAATTGCAGCGAAATGATGTTAGTTACTTTGATGATGATTATTTATATGTTTAAAATGATGTTTATGTTTATGATTTTACTTACCCCATACTTGTATTGGTATGGCTATCATGTATGCTTTTACTTTTCCTGTTTGACGTGTTTGATATAGTTGAGGGATGGAGTCGTAGTTACCTGCTTGCAAGATCCACATGATGTCTTGATCTCAGCCATTGCTTGTTATATATATATATATATATATATATATATATATATATATATATATATATATATATATATATATATATATATATATGTGCTTGTCTTTTATGTAGGTTTGCAGGTACCAGACATCGACTTCCCTGAATTGTCAGGATGAGCATTCCCTATCGCAAGTCTCAATGGTAAGAGAGGGGAGATAATGTTCAAATCTAGATCCCAACCTAAGCCATTCTATTGTCCCGAAATAGTGGACAAGTTTATGATATTTTACCCTTCCCAAATTCGTCCAAGTGACATGAGTTCATAGCATTTTCCCCTTGAGCATGATTATGGTTTTTATTAGGTTCAGTTGGTATCTGGTTGGTTGGTATGTTTGTTATGATTAAATAATTTATTTAGATTAATTATGTGATTTAAATAAATTAGATCTTACTAACCATAGTTATTTAAATGTGAAAGTATTTAATTAATAGAAATTAATTAAATACACTTATTAAATTTAAAGATTTAATTAAAAGCCTATTTATAGAAATAAAAGTATTTAATTAATGAAGATAATTAAATACACTCCTTTAAAGATTTAATTAATTTTCAAATTTAAATTTTTACATAAAAGATAATTTATTAGTTGAAAATAAATTATCATGTGGGAAAATAATATTAGACTAAATAATATTAATTTAATTTAATTAAAATGTAATTTAGTTGCACAAATCAATTAGAATAAATTAATTGAGAGTTAAGTGAATTAACAAAAATAAGGAATGCAAAATACTTGAGTTACAAATTAGAATTGAGTGAATTATAGAATTGATGAAAACAAAGCTGCAGAGTTGAGTTGAGTTGAGTTTAAAAATTGCATGGTTGAGTTCAAATTTCTATATTGGAAAGGTTTGGCCATTATTTTCAACACAGGTTTGTAGATTTGGGTGAAGGAGTTGAGTTGAAGAATTATTTTGTGAAAGCTTGGATTGTTCTATGTTTCTGGTCTTCATCATATTTTTTCAATTGGTGTTTTGAGGTAGGGTTTGAAAACCCTCATAGTGTTAATTCTGGTGTTATGGCTATTTTGTGATTTTCCTTTCGTGTTGAAATTTTTGGAATTAGTTTTAAGAAATTTGGCACTTGAATGAATTTCATAACTATTTTTTTTAATTTAATTCAACTAGGGTTTGAAATAATTATGGCAGAAAATCTTAGGGTTCAAATTGATAGAATTGTTAAAAATATTGTACAGATAATTGTCTATTGTGTGAATTCTTCATTATTATTATTTTTTAAAAAGAAAAATGTGAAGAAAAATGTGAAAACGAGTGTATATATATGTATATATATTTATATATGTATATATGGATTACACCATTGTTATGTTTCTTTTAAAAAAATATGTCCTTGATGTTGATCAAAAAGAAAAAAAATATAGCCTTTGATATTCTAAATTATTTAAATAAAAATAAATATATATATATATGCAAAATATATATATATATATATATATATATATATATATATATATATATATATATATATATATATATATATATATATGTATGTATGTATGTATGTATGTATGTATGTATGTATGTATGTATGTATGTATGTTCTATTATTATTATTTTTTAAAAATTTAAAAAAAAAATTAAAAAAGGAAATTGGAGGGGGGCGGGGGTTTCTCCCCCCAACCCTCCTGACAACCCTTAAGGCTGTCGACGACAACTAGGCCACCCACGATAGACTAGTCTGTTGTGGCAACACTAGTTGCCCACGACAGCTAGGCTGATGACGACAGCCATAGGGAAACATGTTGTCGTGCGACAGCCAGGGCCCCTATCTTTTCTTGGGTATGTTTAATTTTTTTTTTAAAAAATATTATGTTTTATTTTATATATATTATATTATATTTAAACAAAAAAATATAATATATACAAATTAAACTATTTATATGATTATGGTAAACTTTGTTTAAAATGATAACCAACAATTAATGTTATTAAGTATTAATAATTAATAGTTGTATTATTATTTTTAATAGTAATATTGATGTTTATTTTATTTTCATTTTGAGTTATTAAAGTTGATCATTTAGAATAAGATTTATGATGAAATTATATTGTCTTTAGTAATTTTTAAATCTAGAATCAATTTATTTTAATAACATTATAAATTGATTTATTGGGTGTTAGAATTTAATTCAATAATTATAATTATAATTTGTTTAGTGATTATTTAATAGATTAATTTATGTAATGAAATGTTACAAATTAGTTGATTAATTAAATTCTTTTGCATGTTTTATTTTTCCTTCTGCATTTGGGTTAGGAGGGAATCGTCTATGTCATCCTGTTAGGATTGTTACTCGAGATGGGGTTAGGGTTAAAGTGTTTTATTTTGTTTGTCTTGCATACTTCTGTGGATGTTGATCTTTTTGTTATGACCCAACCTTATGAAAATTGATTTTTATTATGATGGAAATTATTGTGTGTTCCTGTTATTCTTTAGAACCAAGTTTGGATGTTATGTTTCATGATTATCTAGAAATGCAATTCTAATATGATATGCTAAAATATGAATGATCTCACAAAGTTGTTTGATTTGCAAAAGAAGCTTTGATTCTTCAGACACCAATTCGCCAACATAAGTTTGCACAATTATGAGATGATTTGAGATGAGCTAAAGCCTTAATTTATAGAAATCCAGGGCTTTGGAGGATGCATGAAAAAAAATCATAAATCACTCAAATAACTCAAGTTGATTTTTGAGTTATTTTTAAATAAAGGATATTTAACTCACAAAAACATGCAAAAGCAGAGATCAACTCAAAATAGAGTTTAGCTTTAATTGATAATTGATAGTTGTCTGCTTTTCTTGATTGTGCATGATTTATTTATGAATTAATTTAATAATAAAGTGATTTATTTCCAACTTAACTGATTTTGAAAAATAAAATAATTGATTTATGGGTTAATCAATTATTTTTCAAACTTTTATTCAAAAACAATATTATTAAAAATTGACAACTTGCTTTAATTAATTAAATAAGAATTTAATCAATCATTCATAAGATTTTGGATTTATTGTCAAAATTAAATAATACAATTTAAGAATAAATATAATTAACTTCCATTAAATAATTAAGTGGCAGAATTAAATCTAATTAATTAAATATTGAGAATATTCAATTAATCAAATTTTAGGATAAATAAGATTTATCGCCAAATAATCATTATCAAAGATAATTATGATAAAATAGGAATATTCCCTGATGCAGAATTTAGGATAATCAATTAGGATTCGATGATGTTTTGATGTGCCTTAGTTTAGGACTTCGATGTCGATTTCATTCAATTTGTCGATATAGGAGGTTAATGAACCTATAGCCCATTTTTGGGGTATTACATTTTGCCCCTCTTTGAATTGTTGTGCGAAGCGTAGTGGTTCAAAGATAGTATGTGTTTGATAGAGATATGAAACTGATTCAAAATTGATAATTGATATGAGACAGAAGCTAATTGAAAGATTTGATATGAAGATAATAGGTCCTGAATGACCAAAGATAATGTTAACTATAACAGCGATGAACCAATGAAACAAAAGCGTCAAAATGCCTGATTCTGAACCTTATGATTGCGAAGAAGTGAGTGACCGATTCCATACTCGATTGTCCTTAGAAGAATCACATAGGTATCACATCTGAACCCTTCAGTTACCAAAGAACCAAGGAAATAACACATTTGAACCGATAGTTGCAAAAATTGATACAATTTACAAAATTGGGAGAATACCGGATTGATATGGATCTCGATGAATCTGATATGCCCCAAGCGATGATAGATTTTCCCCGAGCGATGAGGACTTTTGATGAATCAACAACTAGACATGGTTGTTGTCTTGATTATTAAGGAAAGATATAATTTCCACAAAGATATGATTTCAAATTAGATTATAGACTTTGAATGATATGTAATACCATGCCCCCTTCAGGATTAAAATTGAAATCTGACAAGAAAAAGTCAGTGTTGATAGTTCAGAAGCATGTTAATTGATTTGAAAAGTGGTTAAAAATGTTTGAGAACGCATTCTGCATTGTTTAGAGGTCCTGAAGACCAAGTTTGACTAGGTTTGACCATGAGTTGACCATGGTTGACCAATTTGAAATTTTGATAGTTTGATGTAAGATAATCAGTTAAGTTGAATTCTAGATTTCTATGATGATTGAAGGTCGATTATGCAAGTAGTTAATAATATGAACGATCTTAGATTTTGATTTTCATCCCGAAAAAGGATTCTACTTGCTATTTTGTTGGATGGACCTTCGTGTGAGATTCAACTCTTGTTAGATTTGAAGATACAAGTGGAGAATTGTTTAAGCATTGAAGTTCATTTAGCCATTGTGAGATCATGCAAACATGCAAAATGCAAAGAGACATGCAGAATGAAATGCAACCTAAGACCTAGGACCTAATCATTGATCATATGTCGATTTGTTATCATCATTGAACTTTTAGGTAACCGGATAAATCAATACAATGCCCACTAGCTATGAAACCATAGACATATGAATATCGATTTGTATGCACAAGAATCAATACAACACCCACTGGTCAATAAGCATGGATATATGAATATAGATTTTGTTTTCAGAATGTCGGATTAGATATAAGCATCAGTGCACAAGCGCCAGGATGACCTGCATATCATGTCCCTTTTGATATAGCAATTTGTATAAGCATCAGAACATAAACGTCGTGATGACCTGAATATGCCTTGTGTTGCAAACACATCAAGCAGTCAAGAGATCATTCAAAATATAATGTGAATTACCTGTAGTGACCCTTTATCGTTCACATCCTTAGGTAAGATCATGTTTTAGAGTAGGAGAAAGAATTCACTCAAAAAGATAGTAGTTAGATCAAACTTCCTTGAATTTTCCAGGTATCAATGGTCGAGGTACGCATGGCCATCTAATTTGAGATAGAGGCTCTTACAGTCGGACACCATTTCAATCCAGAATTTCCAAAGTTGTTAGATTTTCACATACAAGCAGAAGACAAAGAAAAGATTATGCCCCCAGTCATCACTCTCTAAATCCTGTAAAGGACATCATCGAAGAGCTCAAAGGGACACAATATGCAAAAATCTCAATGCGAATCAGCAAGCATACAAGGAGATAAAAGCATGTAAAAATCATAGATTGTTTTCAGTTTGATGTTTGATGTTTGATTGCGTTGTTGTTTGATGCAAAATCCTTTATGGAGACAAGACTGACTAACTAACTAACTCGATTGAAGCTTCAAAGGACTCTAACTAGATATGATACGTCTAAGATACATTGGAAGCCATAGGATATGACATTGATTGCCCCCAAGTTTTAGGCATTGATAGGATACAAATGCTTGAGCCGATTGGTGTACAGACCGACTTATTGAAAACTGGAAATGCAGAAACAAACCGGGAGAAATGTACAAACTAAAGCAAGACTAAAAGCTGGGAAAGACCAAGATTGTGTTGATAGATGGAGCATTTTGAAACAAGTGGCACCTATTTGCTGGGTTTTCACCATCTTGGCAGAGATTCTATTTTTGCTACCAAGGCGCTTGTTTCCAGGTTTTCACCAAGGCACTTTTTTTTTCTCATTTTTTTGTATTTTTTATTTTTTCAATTTTTTTGAATTTTTGATATTTTTTACTTTTTTTGTGAATCATCAAGGCACCTATTTCTAGGTTTTCACCAAGATGTTCATTTTTTCAAGACTTTTTCAGATTTTTAAGATTTTTTCAGGACATTTTACCATAGACTGAATGCTTTAGGCATAGAATTTTTTCAAATGGAGAATGTTGATTGGTTCTCAGAGCTGTTCTCCTTCAGTCGTTGAGAGTTGATAGGCACCAGAGCCAAAAGTAGCAGTGATTACAAAGGGACCCAGCTAGTTGGGTTCAAACTTCCCCTTGCGTTCTCGATGTGATTGATTTTTAGGATTTTCTCTCAAGACTAGATCACCAACCTGAAATTCTCTCTATCTGACTTTCTTGTTGTAGCTTCTAGACATTCTTTTCTAATACACTTTGAGATGATCATATGCTGCTTATCTGTGCTCATCTAGTAGTTCAAGTTCTTGCAACCTAGACACTCTGTAGTCATCATCAGTTACTAGACCATGCATTTTGATTCTTAGTGATGGGATTTCAACCTCAATAGGCAGTACCACTTCAGACCCATAAACTAAAGAGAAAGGTGTAGCCCCAGTGGGCAGTCTAATACTTGTTCTGATACTGGTTCTCATATTTTTTTTGATAATGGTTCTGATACTGGTTCTAATACTTGTTCTGACACTTGTTCTGATACTGGTTTTGATACTTGTTCTGATACTGGTTCTGATATTGGTTCTGATACTTGTTCTGATACTGGTTCTAATACTAGTTATGATACTTGTTCTAATACTGGTTTTGATGCTTGGTATACTTGATAGCATCTTTTTCCATTGCAAACTCCCAAGCAAGATCATATCATGTAGTCCCAATGTCTAGCAAGGTGGAGAACAAGAGGGATTGGCAAGCTAGTGGAAGAGATGGAAGACAAGAGAATGAAGGAGAATGAAGGGAAGAAATCCTCAAGGGAAAACTCCTCAAGAATACCCAAGCTAGGGAAAAATTGTCATGTAAAGTGCATTTGGACAAGCAATGAAAGGCCAACATAGGATAAGTCACAAAATCATAATACAACAGTATGAAAGGATGCAGTCCAAAGGAGTAGACATGTCAAGAGGCTTCATAGCATCGTATTTTACTCTTTTTTTGTTATTAGATCAAGACCAAAGGGAAAAAGGATGGTGAAAGGCTAGAATGAATGGAGGAAAATGAATATGAAGACTAAAAAGGAAGGGAATGAAAGCAAGATCATTGTAAGATATCTCACAAGATAGCCAAATGTTCGTGTATAGATCAACCTTGTCAAGATCAAAGAGAGAAGATGGAATGGATGAAATATATAGAAGAACTACGCATGATGCCTAATTGCTAGGTTTTCATCACGGTACTTATCCAAGGTGCCACAAGGGAGTGGTTTTCACCATAGGATGAATTTATTTCCCTTTACTTTTGCTACCAAGGCGCATGTTTCCAAGTTTTCACCAAGGCACATTTTCAAATTTATTTTTATTTTTTTAAAAAAAATTTTGGAAGAAGGCAAGCTCTTTAGATAATGCTCCTTGAAAGGGTAAACTATGATATGCCAAGGATTCAAAATGATATGCTCAAATATGTTGATAGGGAAAGGAAGATGGAAGAGAAAAATGGAGGATAAAATTTTATATAAAGCAAGTGAGGTTGGAAGATAGGAGGAATAGGAAAATGAGGAAAAATGATAGAAGGTAGAAGGATAATGAATGGAAGGATTGTGAAAGGGTATATGGAAAGGAAGGCAAGATCAACATCAACACACACCTTGAAAGGTGGCGAGAGGATGGAGGAAATGTGAATGAAAGAATACGTGAATGAATATGGCAAATGGATAGCAAAGGTTGAGGTTCAAGCGTATGGAATGGAAGAATATTTTTGGAAGAAGATGAAGTGGAAGTCTTTGGAAGCTTGAATGTCAACTTCACTTTTTGCTCAACACCAGACTCTTTCAAGAGAGACTTTTGAATCCATATAGCTGTAGGCTTTTCATTTCTTTTTGATAATCTAGAGAGAATATCTTTAATGATGGATTTTGGAACCCATATTTGTCTTGTAGTTTTTTTCTTAGATATCTCTTTTGACTTTATGCCTTTATGTCGATTAGAGGAGACATGGTGATCTTTTTTTGATGGATTCTTGTATTGCTTCTTTTTCTTGTATTGAACATTCAAGTTATTTCCAAAAGACTTGGGACTTGTGGAAGAAGAAGGATATGACTGGTTTAGATGGGTGGGTGGATGAAAAAGATTCAAGGGTATGCATCTATGTTGATCTTGAGGAAAGATAGGAGATGGAGGTATGTAAGGACCCAAGATGGATGGTGAATTAGGAGAGTTAGGAGGGGAAAGTGAAGGGACATAAGGACCCAAGATGGAAGGTAGACGTGAAGCCCTTAGTAGTGGTGGAGGAGGTCCAAGGATGGACATGAAAGATATAAAAGGATAATCAATAAGTTCATCAGCATCTATATGACAACCAAGGATATCGGCATCTTTAGAGTGAGCACTAGAATTTTCAATAGAATTGTGGACATCTTGAATATGAGCACCTTCTTTGATAGGATTGTTCAGAGCTTGCAAAGACTTAGGAAGAGTAGAAAGTGGAAATGAACATGAAGTGGTAGAATAAGAAGATGGAAGACTTTGATCTTGACAAGGATCTTTGGATAGCATAAGCGCATAATTTTTCTCTTGATTTTCAATAGGCTTAACATTGGAAGTAACAACACCATTTGTATCAACCTTAATGGAAGTATCATCTTTGGAAAGTGAAAGTGGGGTAAGGTTATTTTGATTGTCAATAAGCTCAACAGTGTAAGTAGTAGCTTGATCTTGCTTAGGAGAAGACTTAAGACATGGTGGAATGCATAAAAAGGATGTGCAGGATCAAAAGAACCATGAAGTGGATAAGAGACATCATGAAAAGGATTGGATGACATGGAGGGTTCTTTATCTTGATCTTTCTTTATGTTCTTTTCTTCATCATTTTTAGAGTCCTCTTGACATGGAGCCACTTCTAAGGATAAGGAAGTGTGTTGGGATTGTATGGAAGACTTTGGAAGAGATGGTGAAGGACTAGATGAGGTAGGCATTATAGCATATAAAGGCTTAGGCTCTTTGGGTTTAGCATTATTGAAAGTATTTGCAGCCAAGTGAAGGTTAGCTTGAGTTTCTCTAAGAGGTAGCCCTTGAGGATAATTGTAGGGAACCACATGAAAAGTATTAGGACCTTTGGTGGATGAAATACTTGTGAAAGATTTGATAGGCTTGGAAGCTTTAGGAAATATATGGGTATTGGAGGAAGTAGGGGATGGAAAGGAACCATCACAAGACAAAGGTTCAACATTAACATGATCTTACTTGAGAGTGTAATCTTTAATTTCAGCATGAGAGTTCTTAGAGGAGAGATCCTTGTAGTATTTACTTTTGTAATCAATACAAAAAACTTTCTCTTCCTCAACTGAAGTAGATGTGTCATCTAGGTATTGTTCATAGAAGTCATCAAAGTCTCTTTCAAAATCAGAATCATATGGATCACCCTCATGATCTATCCAATGTGACGGCCCATTTGTAGTAAGCAGGAACACATGACGAGGAGGATTCTTAGGAATAGAGGTGTCATAAGTATCATTATATTGTCCATCATCATAGTCATCATAGTCTCCGAAGATGGATGTGTCACTCTCCGTGGAAGAGGTATCATAAGGGTTGTCACATTGCTCACATTCTATCCAAGGGCATGGTGATATGTACAAGTCTTTATCAAATGGATAAGGGCATAGAGCTTCCATGGAGAACTCTTTAGGTTCCTTTTCTTTCTCAAGTTTGTTAAGTTTGACTTGCATAGCATGTATCTATTTCATCATAGCTGTGATTAGAATTTCTTCCTCATGTGTATTGATTCTTTGAGACATGTTAGGAGTTTTAGGACTCCCTGGAATAGATTGATGTAGAGTTTGTTGATTGACTCCTTGAATTAATGGAGGGGGAATGTAACCAGATTTCAATTGAAAGTTGCCAAGATCGTCGTCTTTGTAAAGACCAAAATCACAGAGTTGCTCAAAAGTTGGACATATGTGAGTCAAAGGTAAAGTATGAGATATTTTCCTAGATTTCTTGTGGGAGGAAGCTCTAGTTTCCACCATTAACCTTGGGTGAAGAAAAAGAATAAGATGAAGACAACTGAAGAATGAATTGAATCAAGATGATCAGATGACACAACCTTGTCAAAGTTTGATTGATTGAAGTATAGATATGACTTAGATGAGGGATACTATGCCCTGGATGTATGGGTAGATTCCCAAAAGATAGCGGACATGAGTTCACAACACTTAGCCATTTTGATGATTGATTGAAGATAGATAGTTATGACAAGGTTTTGACACAAGATGAAAAGGACTCAAATCGATTAAACAGAAGACCGAATCGGATTCAAAAGACCACTTTGGGATAATGATTGGATTCTCAATAGTTGTTGCTCTATTCTTGACACAGTGATTTGTATGACAGATTTTGGAACTAGGCTGAAAAAACTGGGTATCTGCAATTCTGACAACTTTTTGACTCTTTTTCCAAATTTTCCCAAATGACTTTCTAGAGGCTTGTACGACAGTGGGTATGCTATGAAATGACAGTTGAAAATCTTGTACGACAGTTGCAAAAACTTGCACGACAGTTGCTAGCAGGATTTGACTTTTTGAATTTGACTGGTAGAAAGACTCATACGACACTGGGTTCTTTACCATACGATAGATGGGCAGTAATGAAATGACATTTGATAAAAACTCGTATGACTTTCTGACCTCCTGAGATGACTTTTGACTCTAGAAAGGAATTTCACTTCAAATTTTGCAAATTTAGGGTTTTTAGTTTTGGATTGTTTGCAAATGGTACTGTCCAGATTTGAAGAGTAGACCAGATTTATCTATTTTCAATAACCAGATAGATAAACAAGCATGCAAAATAGCAAGCAAGTGATTTCTGTGTGATCGATTTGGGAACACATGTAGTCAAAGAATGAAGTTGAAATGTGAGATCGATTTGGGATCACAAAACAACTCAGATATGAGGTCGATTCGAGATCACATCCAGACAAAGCATAAACAAAGGCCTTTGAACATGAGGTCGATTCGGGATCACATTCAACGTAAGAGATAAGAATCTCAAATTTGAGAAAAAGCTCACAAAAGATGTCTGAATCAGGAAAATCAAGGAATCGGGGATGAGAATCCCATAAATACTGCCCCCTTAGAATCGAAATTGAAATCAGATGAAGAGCAACAGCAAAATCGATAAGGTTGATCAAATCATAAGGAAATCATAATCGAAGGTAAAGGTCAATAGATTAACCATTAGGAAATGAAGCATGCCCCAGTGAGGAAGTAGAAGAATAGAAATAGAAGACTAGAAATAGAGTGAATGAAAGACTAGAAAATTTGAGAGACATGGAAGGAAGAAATTCCATCGAAAATCAAATTATGCCTCAAAAAGTCAGTCAACTGTGCAGAAGAAGGGAAGATTTTGAAATGTGATTTTGACTAGCAAGATGACCTCAAATTTTGATTTCGAGTCTGAAAATGGATCTAGGACGTCAAAATTAGGTAGGAGTGCAATTTTTGCGCAATTCTAGGGTATTCTAAAAATTAGATCAAAAAGTCAAAATGCTATATAAGGGGTGAAAATGTCATTTTCAAAATCATTTGTCTTTTAGTGATTTGAGAATCTTAAGAGCTTAAAGAGAGAAGATGGCCCAGCAAGCAGGAGTTCCCGTCCACAGACACCGATTCGAGCATGCCCAATTGCACAACCGGCCTCCGCATTATGGTGCCCCGGTATGTTTTTGAAAACTTGCCCCTGTTTGAGCATTTAACGAATATTTAATGCATTAAAACATGTTTTTAAAATTTTTTCAAATTTTAGACTAGGGTGACAAGTCACGCGACACTTTACAAGTGTCACGCCCTTTGAAGGGAAATGTCGTGCGACACTTCGTGGGTCAAAATAGTGTCATGCGAACATAGAAACCAATGTTGCATGACACTAGATGAAATGTCGCACACCACTACACGAAGTGTCGCCTGAACAAAGAATGTCGCACTAAAGAGAAAGTGTCGCGCGACACTTAACAAAAAAATAGTGTCACTTAGGATAAAATTTTGACATGTCTTAACATTATTATTTTTTTTGAGCCAAAATGACATGGGTCCTGACAATGTTTGACTTTAAGATGCTTTGTACTGATACATCCTTCATGATATGTTCTGACATCTAGTATGGTTTCATGACGTATAGGAGGTCTTCCCTGCACTCTGAATTAGAGCGCCCCATGTGACAGGATTGCGGTTTGTCTGAGATCTGGATGATCTGGGCAAGGCCGATATCAAAGCTATGGGATTCCACTATCTACTGCAATTTCTGCACATCTGAGCCGATCATGGACTGTTGACTGCTCTTACCGAGAGATAGCATAGTGAGCACAACACCTTTCATCTACTGACGGGAGAGGCATCTATCACATTAGAGGATGTCTATCAAATCCGGTGGGTTCTGTGCCATGGAGAGCTTGTAAGTAAAATCATGTTTATAGATAAGCATAGTTGTAAAGTTTCCATATGATAGAAACTGACATGATTGTTTGTTGGCACAGGTATACTATGATCAAGATGTGACGGTAGGTTGATAGATTATCCAGGGGATGTTCCAGGATGTCACCATCCTTGATCGACATGTCAGTTGGGATAGGTTGATGGATGACTTTGGCAAAGACTTCCCGGTGCCATGTATTGTGGCATCATTTATTGGACAGGCCCTTATCCCTGACAGGAGTCAAAAGGGCTTCCCACTGGGATGGGGGAGATTACTAGCAGATCTAGTGGCACGACCATGATGGATGGCATGGGGCCTGGCTATCTTAGCCAATATGTATTACGAGCTTCATGAGATTGTCTATAGAGATGACAGGACTTGGGCGTGCGGGGCTATACTCTCTCAGATATGGGTGTGGGAGCATATTGCAGTAGTGCATCCATGAGTACAGCCTAGGGAGCACAGGTATCCCTATATATACAGGTATACAGGATTCATCCCACATACACATAGCGGGGATGTTTTCTACTATCGCAGGATACTAGATGAGCTTGCCTCATTCACATGGAGACCATACAGGTCATGTGAGCAGTGGAGTGACAGTAGGGAGTTGGATTACATGTTGTGCAGTTAGCCACTGGTAGGCCATCACCTAGACATTATGGAGAGATTTGTGATTACGCAAGTCTGGAGGAAGTTCAGACGCCAGCAGAGGGTGTCCACAGAGACCACGACACATGCACAATTTCAAGATGAGGATGGATAGGGTTGGCTGCCGATGCTAGACTACCAGCAGGTAGTACAAGATACAACCACTATACACTAGGAGCCATGGGAGTACCTACCAGATATGGTGGATGCAGGTGTAGATGCAGCGTACAGGGCAGAGAGGCACAGGACTCCATTTCCTAGATTTATAGTCCTAGATGCACAGCCACCAGTGGCACAGGGGGATGAGGGGGATGATGGAGGAGACGGAGGGGATGGAGGAGATGGAGGAGATGGAGGGAGAGGGAGAGGGAGAGAGATGGAGAGAGGGGAGGGATCTAGATCAGGTGGCTGGAAATAGTCACGAGGATGAAGATCAGCTACTCTGGAGGATGAGGCAAGACCAGCTCACCGATAGGCAGAGGCCAGGCAGGATCCACCTGCAGGAGGAGAGGATCTGAGAGCCCGGATACAAGCTCTAGAGGTAGAGATACAATAGCTCTGGATCATGATAGCAGTGATAGATTAGTAGCTATTAGATTTGAGGATGGAGAGAGATTAGTAGATAGCTGATCTCAGGGCAGAGATAGGACGTCGTGAGGCAGTGGCACAGGCAGATGCCTTAGAGATCTGACGAGAGATAGCGAGAGCTGCATATTATCACGAACTCTACCTCCAGGTTGTTCCAGAGGGTCAAAGAGCACCATCATACTCTCAGAGGGTAGAAGCATCAAATATGGTGCCTGATAGGAGAGCAGTGCCCCCTCCACTACCACGAGCTCCTCGTGAGGGTGCCAGTGAGTCCTAGGTTTAGGGTTTAGGTTGTTAGATGCTTTGGACATATCCTGAGACTTTTGATCTAAATTTTTGGGGATCTCATATTGTATATTGTATCATGATATTGATTTATATATGAGATTACTGGATGTTTGATATATCATGTGTATTTGTCTCACTTGTGATGGGTGTATCAGTTTGTACATTGTCTTGTCATTTTGCTCAAAATGCTTATATATATGCTCATATATGTTCTCTCTCATAGATGTATGTTTGATTCTCATGTGTATGATGTAGACTCATGTTTCTTGAAAATGATAGTTTTGATATAGATATGATGATATGATTAACCCCTTGTGATGATAGGAACAAGTCATGATGTAAAAGACAAGGAGCGAAAGACATGATCAAGAAAAGGAAAGGTGAGCGCAGTTGACCGACAAGTCCACGGTGGGTGTCAAAAATGTATGGTGAAAATGTGACCACACTTCTATGAATCCTTACATGCAAGAAAACTCAACAATGAGCCCTCACAAATCGATCCATAGCTCTTTATGCATGGAGTTGCAAGATTTGTAACATTGCTCTCAGCTAGAGCTATAAACTCATGACCTTGCTAGTCAACCACACAATGAGAGATTCCAAATCAAAGACAAGGGCAACAATGCCAATATCCCCAAATGGAATCAAGATATGAAATACAATGCAAACTAATATGAATATGCAAGATTAATCTATCAAAATGAAAGTACAATGCAACTATGAACAAAAATAGCAATGGATTACAATTCTCCTAATTAAGCTATGTGAAGCTAATCTATTGCATAAAAGGAAACTAAGCTAATATGTCATGATTATGCAACTAAGAAAGTGAATATGAACTAGATGAAATGCAACACAGATCTTCAAAGCTTGGATGCAAAAGTGTCTTCAAAGAGAACTCCAAATAACCTAGAAAACCTGCAGCATAACATTAGCATGAAAGAGATGGATACCCAAATGAAGGAGAGAGCTCTCCTTTTATAAGAAATGAGGTGAAATGGACCATTGAGATTAAGAAGCAAAAGACTTAATCAATGGTGGAAAAAAATAAAAGCTTGATCCTTGTGCACAAATATCCTCCAATAGGAAAATAGGAGTTGACTTTAGTGTCCATATGAGACAAAAAGTACTTTTTCTATTTTTATAAAATAAAAATGATGCTTTATTTGTGCAACTTAGGATAAGAGGAAAAGGTGGGGCTTTTTATTTAAATAAAAGGGGAGGAAATATTTCTTTTAAGTAAATAAAAGCTTAGGATAAAATGGTTAAGGATAAAAATCCAATATATGATCGAAACTAAGATTTGATCAAGAAATTGATAATGTTGAAAATATTGATTATTGATAAAACTGATTCAGGATTGATAAATCAAATAAATGGGGCCCAAAGTCTAGGCGACCATTTTTGGGTGCATACAATTTCAAGCATGTTTGAAAACAATGAACAAAGGCAAAAGCAACCTTGCGCATGAACAATCAAGTGACTTATTTGTGTTAATCCTTAGAAGTGCTAATTGTGTATGTTCCAAAAAGTTTTGCAATAACGCACATATACCTTAGAAAATAAAAATTTGGCCTCGCTGGGGTTTTTAGTAATGGTTTGACTTTGCAACTTTTATGATCCAAAGAGGTGAACTCCAATCCCGGCACACCAAGGTTTTGACATAGTCTGAGAATTTAATCAATCAGGAGCTGCTAGGGAGATTTGACAACCCAACAATGAACCACACCTGTGAAGATTTCTTCCACAAGGACATTTATATAGCGGCTGTCACTACCACGATGAAAATGGCTATTACCGCTTGAGGTTCCGTCAATGTGGTTGACCCAATTAAGGGAATGTCCGCTACAGTTAACCCTCTCTAAAGGTGACTCACAAGATATACCACATGGAGACTGGTTCCAGATTCAAAGATTTGGGTTTCTGGTACTATCCAAAAAGGAAGTAGAGCATAATCCCCTAGCCTTTTCACTTTTAACCCAAACAATGCAGACAGATTAATCTAACACACTAAGACCAAGATTATCTCACAAAGATCTATGACGTCAACCCCTTATAATCTATCAACCTCTCCAGAGAGAGAATGCCTCGATCAAAAGTTGAAGACACAAAGATCTGGTGGAACGTGAGACTCCCTCAGTATCCTCCCCACCTACAAGGGATCCTTCGTTGAGAAGAGTTTCACTGGAAACCCACTCTCTCAAGATCCACAAATAGTGTTCATGGGGCCTAATTAATGTGTAACAAAGATGCTGAAAGCAAACTATGTTCATTTTTATAGCCCAAATGAAGTATGTGATAGGAAAGCAATAAAAGTCACTTAAGCTAGACACATGAGATGTTCGTTTTAGATCCAAAATCAAAGTCTTATTAGCTGAGAAGATTACTTGAATTCATCACAACGCGCTTAGTATATTTTTACCTATTTTTAGCAATTCTTGCACTTTTTGTCCTCTATCTTTTGTACCCACAAGATGTACCTACACCTGCACCTGCAACCCACTGTTATGAAAAACTTACCTATTCTTGTACATGAAACCCAATGTTATAAAAATCCATCAAAAAAATAAACACAACTTGTCAACCCCACGTGGTAGAAAATCAGGTTAGTCAAAGATAATATGTCATTTGATAATCGAAAAACTTGTTGTCATAAAAAATCAGATTCTGACCAATTTGCACTAAATCAACAATAACTTTTTCAAATCAAAATGAAATTAATCCAAACCAATGGAAAATGAAAACTAACTCAAATAAATTTCCAGAAATATAAATTTTAGATCTGTATCATGTCATATGTGCATGTACCAATAAAAACATCAATCGGATTTCATAAAATCAAGTTCAGACCAGTCTTCACTAAAATGATCATAACTTTTGCAAATCAAAACTAAATTAATCCAAACTAACAAAAAATAAAAGCTAACTCAAATACCTTTCCAGAAATATAAATTTTGGATCTGTATCATATCATATGTGCATGTACCAATAAAAACATTAGTCAGATTTCATAAAATCAGGTTCAGACTAGTCTTCACTAAAATTATCATAACTTTTGCAAATAAAAACAAAATTAATCCAAACTAATGGAAAATGAAAGCTAACTCAAATACCTTTCCAAAAATATAAATTTTAGATTTTTATCATGTCATATGTGCATGTACCAATAAAAATATCAGTCAAATTTCTAGAAAAATAGCCCAGAAATTTATCACAAAACTCACAAAAATTAACCTTGTGGTCCTAGGTTCAAGAAAAATGATAGAAATTTGATAGAATAGAATGGAAACCCATTTCAGGGCCCCACGATGGGTGCCAGAAATGTGTGTGTAAATTTTGTACCTAATCTGTAGACACAATACTTCAGTAAAATATTAGAGGTTAGCAAAAATCAAAATCGTGCAATGAATTGAAAGCTAAACTAACCAGGTGATTTACTACCTTCTAATAGGTGCAAGTATGATGTTCTCAGATTTTTATCGAGATCAGTGACCTTGACGACACCTAAATGAAGGATTTTAATGCAAAAGATGGATATGTAATCTATGCAATTAATCTTTTTTTAAAAAAAATTTCTATGCAATTATGATGAAAAAATGATATGAAACTATTCTATATGAAAACTTGATATGATATGCTAATCTACAAATGCAATTCTAATATGATATGCTAAAATATGAATGATCTCACAAAGTTGTTTGATTTACAAAAAAAGCTTTGATTCTTCAGACACTAATTCGCCAGCATAAGTTTGCACAATTATGAGATGATTTGAGATGAGCTGAAGCCTTAATTTATAAAAATTCAGGGCTTTGGAGGATGCATGAAAAAAAGTCATAAATCACTCAAATAACTCAGGTTGATTTTTGAGTTATTTTTAAATAAAGGATATTTAACTCACAAAAACATGCAAAAGCAAATATCAACTCAAAATAGAGTTTAGCTTTAATTGATAATTGATAGTTGTCTGCTTTTCTTGATTGCGCATGATTTATTTATGAATTAATTTAATAATAAAGTGATTTATTTTCAACTTAACTGATTTTGAAAAATAAAACAATTGATTTATGGGTTAATCAATTATTTTTCAAACTTTTATTCAAAAACAATATTATTAAAAATTGACAACTTGCTTTAATTAATTAAATAAGAATTTAATCAATCATTCATAGGATTTTGGATTTATTGTCAAAATTAAATAATACAATTTAGGAATAAATATAATTAACTTCCATTAAATAATTAAGTGGCGGAATTAAATCTAATTAATTAAATATTGAGAATATTCAATTAATCAAACTTTAGGATAAATAAAATTTATCGCCAAATAATCATTAAATCAAAGATAATTGTGATAAAATATGAATATTACTAAGAATATTCCCTGATGCAGAATTTAGGATAATCAATTAGGATTCGATGATATTTTGATGTGCCTTAGGTTAGGACTTCGATGTCGATTTCGTTCGATTTGTCGATATAGGAGGTTAATGAACCTATAGCCCATTTTTGGGGTATTACAATATGCTGGTAGGCGATTGAATCAATGAGTATTCTTAGTGGTGACTATGGTTTGACTAGGGTTTGTAAATGCTATGACCAAGAATTATGAAGGCTATGACTAGGGTTTAGGATGCAGCATGACATTGTACATATGGTATAACCAATGCATTTGTAGATTTAAGGCATTTGCAGATTTAAGGGACGCACGTAAGAGAATTTTTGGCATGCTTAAACACAAACACACATATCATTGTTTAGGATGCAGCAAGACATTGTACATCTAGTATAACCAATGCATTTGCAGATTTAAGGGACGCACGTAAGAGAATTTTTGGCATGCTTAAACACAAACGCACATATCATGTTTCACCTACTAGGTCACAAGAGAATATACAAGATTCTTGATAAAATAGACAGCCAATGCATTCTATTGAAGGGAGAGAAAATAAAAAACAATAAAATAGAAATCAACAACAACACAGGAACCATAACAATGATCAAGTTCCATAAAACTGTTGCCAGTAGCAGTTCAATACTCAGTAGTGAAATCAATGGTTTGGCAATGTGCCAAACCCTAGACATCAAGTTTGAATATGAGCTCAAAGGTTTGTCTCTTTCAAAGTTCGAACACCCTGTAGGAGCAAAAATATATAGACATGAATTGGATTTCTTTGAAATTTCTAATTACCCAAACATAATCCCTAGTGAAATAAAAGGAATGATTCATATGTTTCAAGGTAATAATGTAGTAATTGGGGAAGAACATCTAAGTTATTTCATCAATAATACACATGAATATGAGAGACAATGAGGATGCCATGATTAAAAGAAAGTGCCAAAGAATGGTACAAAAATATCCTAGAGAGTAGTACTATTTCTTCATATTTCTTCTAAATAGTGTGATGACTGTCCCAACTAGAGAATCACAACTTTATATTATAGGTTCTTCACGACACCTTTCAACTTGTCCAATTATGCAAACTGGCTTGCCTGGGGCAGCTGTATCTAGTTGTGAGATTTTCATATCTGATCTCTTAACATATTTACTAGAATCCCTCATATTTCTCTCAGTAAGAATAGTTGTGGCATAGGATCCTTCAACTGTTTGTGGACCCTTTGTCTTGTAAACAATGACTAATCTTTCAATCAAATGCACCTTATGTTTGACGTGTTGTGGTAACTTTCTCATTGTAGTGATGAATCTATTGTTTAAATCAACTATTGTCTCATAGATGCCCTTTTTGATAGTGGTAAGTTAATGTATAGCAAACTTGATATCGATCAGATCCTCATATTGTAATCTAAAAACACTCGTAAACTCCTCCCAAGAAATAGTACTACAGTCTAGGATATTTTTGTATCATTCTTTGGCACTTTCTTTTAAGGAATTCACAAACAATTTTATCATGGAATCCTCATTGTCTGTCTCATATTCATGTGTAGTATTGATGAAATAACTTAGATGTTCTTCCCCAATTACTCCATTATTACCTTGAAACATATGAATCATTCCTTTTATTTCAACTATTGGTATAGTTTTATGGACATGGTATGACTGTCCCAGAATGACAGCATTTTGGTGAGTTAATTTTTTTGTGTAGAAGTATGAATAGATTGGAATGGATATGGGCAGAGTATAGAAGAGTTTCGAATGATGTTAGAGTTTCTTGTGGATGATAAGGCAAAGCCATAGTGCTTAGGGGAATAGTGTGATGACTGTCCCAACTAGAGAATCCCTCATATTTCTCTCAGTAAGCTGACTAGTTGTGGCATAGGATCCTTCAATTGTTTGTGGACCCTTTGTCTTGTAAAAAATGACCAATCTTTCAATCAAATGCATCTTATGTTTGACATGTTGTGGTAACTTTCTCATTGTAGTGACGAATCTATTGTTTAAATCAACTATTGTCTCATAGATGCCCTTTTTTATAGTGGTAAGTTCATGTATACCAAACTTGATATCGATCAGATCCCCATATTGTAATCTAAAAACACTCGTAAACTCCTCCCATGAAATAGTACTATTGTCTAGGATATTTTTGTACCATTCTTTGGCACTTTCTTTTAAGGAATTCACAAACAATTTTATCATGGCATCCTCATTGTCTGTCTCATATTCATGTGTAGTATTGATGAAATAACTTAGATGTTCTTCCCCAATTACTCCATTATTACCTTGAAACATATGAATCATTCCTTTTATTTCAACTATTGGTACAGTTTTATGGACATGGTATGATTGTCTCAGAATGACAGCATTTTGGTAAGTTAATTTTTTTGTGTAGAAGTATGAATGGATTGGATCAATGGATTGGAATGGATATGGGAAGAGTATAGAAGAGTTTAGAATGATGTTAGAGTTTCTTGTGGATGAGAAGGCAAAGCCATAGTGCTTAGGGGAATAGTGTGATGACTATCCCAACTAGAGAATTCCTCATATTTCTCTCAGTAAGCTAAATAGTTGTGGCATAGGATCCTTCAACTATTTGTGGACCCTTTGTCTTGTAAACAATGACCAATATTTCAATCAAATGCACCTTATGTTTGATGTGTGGTGGTAAATTTCTCATTGTAGTGATGAATCTATTGTTTAAATCAACTATCTATTGTTTAAATCAACTACACATGAATATGAGACAGACAATGAGGATGCACAAACAGGAATGATTCATATGTTTCAAGGTACAAAAATCTCCTAGATAGACAAAGGGTCCACAAACAATTGAAGTATCCTATGCCACAACTATTCTTAATGAGAGAAATATGAGGGCTTCTAGTAAATATGTTAAGAGATCAGATATGAAAATCTCACAACTAGATACAGCTGCCCCAGGCAAGCCAGTTTGCATAATTGGACAAGTTGAAAGGTGTCATGAAGAACCTATAATATAAAGTTGTGATTCTCTAGTTGGGACAGTCATCACACTATTTAGAAGAAATATGAAGAAATATGAATATGAAGAAATAGTACTACTGTCTAGGATATTTTTGTACCATTCTTTGGCACTTTCTTTTAAGGAATTCACAAATAATTTTATCATGGCATCCTCATTATCTGTCTCATATTCATGTGTAGTATTGATGAAATAACTTAGATGTTCTTCCCCAATTACTACATTATTACCTTGAAACATATGAATCATTCATTTTATTTCAACTATTGGTACAGTTTTATGGACATGGTATGACTGTCCCAGAATGACAGCATTTTGGTGAGTTAATTTGTTTGTGTAGAAGTATGAATGGATTGGATCAATGGATTGGAATGGATATGGGTAGAGTATAGAAGAGTTTAGAATGATGTTAGAGTTTCTTGTGGATGAGAAGGCAAAGCCATAGTGTGCTTAGGGGAATAGTGTGATGACTGTCCCAATACAACTGTAACAGGACATATGGAACTTAGTCAAACATATTGAGCACTTTAAATAAAGAATACAATGGAAAAGAAAGAGGAAATAGCTTTAAATCAAATTTTTAATTCAGTATTTTTTAAAATGCCAAGTTACTGGCTAATTCTTTTAACCAAAACCAAATTCAAATCCAAGGGTCCACAAACAGTTGAAGTATCCTATGCCACAACTATTCTTACTGAGAGAAATATGAGGGCTTCTAGTAAATATGTTAAGAGATCAGATATGAAAATCTCACAACTAGATACAGCTACCCTAGGCAAGCCAGTTTGCATAATTGGACAAGTTGAAAGGTGTCATGAAGAACCTATAATATAAATTTGTGATTCTCTAGTTGGGACATTCATCACACTATTTAGAAGAAATATGAATATGAAGAAATAGCACTATTGTCTAGGATATTTTTGTACCATTCTTTGGCACTTTCTTTTAAGGAATTCACAAACAATTTTGTCATGGCATCCTCATTGTCTGTCTCATATTCATGTGTAGTATTGATGAAATAACTTAGATTTTCTTCCCCAATTACTACATTATTACCTTGAAACATATGAATCATTCCTTTTATTTCAACTATTGGTACAGTTTTATGGACATGGTCTGACTGTCCCAGAATGACAGCATTTTGGTGAGTTAATTTGTTTGTGTAGAAGTATGAATGGATTGGATCAATGGATTGGAATGTGTATGGTGAAAATGTGACCACACTTCTATGAATCCTTACATGCAAGAAAACTCAACAATGAGCCCTCACAAATCGATCCATAGCTCTCTATGTATGGAGTTGCAAGATGTAGAGTTGCTCTCAGCTAGAGCTATAAAGCTAATGACCTTGCTAGTCAACCACGCAATGAGAGATTCAAGGTTGAAGACAAGGGCAAGAGTGCCAATATCTCCAATGAATCCAAATGGAAATGGAATGCAAGTAAGCTAAGAATGAGGATGCAAGCTAGTCTATGAAAATGAAAGTGCAATTTAAGCTATTGAAAGGAAATACAAAGGATTACAGCCTTCCTAATTAAGCTAAGTAAGATTATCTATTGCATAAGATAAACTAAGCTATGAAATGAAGCTATGGATGCTATGATAATGCAAGAAATGAAGTCTAAACTATGAAGTAATGAGGAAATCCAAGAAGATCTTGATGTAGCAATGATCTCCAAAAGCTCCAAATGCACCTAGAAAATTTGTAGCATAACAATAGCATGAAAGAGATGGATATGCAAATGAAGGAGAGAGCTCTCCTTTTATAGGAAATAAAAAATCAATGGACGATCGAGATTAAGAGGCAAAAGACTTAATCAAGGGTGGAGCTTAAAAAAGGAGCAATCCATGTACACAAATATCCTCCAATAGGAAAATAGGAGTTGACTTTATATCCATATGAGACAAAAAGTGCTTTTCTCCTTTTTATAAAATAGGAATTATGTTTTATTTGTGCAACTTAGGATAAGAGGAAAAGGTGGGGCTTTTTATTTAATAAAAGGAGAGAAAAAATTTCTTTTAAGTAAATAAAAACTTAGGATAAATGGTTAGCCCATAGGATAAAATCCAATATATGATCGAAACTAAGATTTGATCAAGAAATTGATAATGTTGAGAATATTGATTATTGATAAAAATGATTCAGGGTTGATAAATCAAATAAATGGGGCCCAAAGTCTAGACGACCATTTTAGGGTGCATACAGAATGGATATGGGTAGAGTATAGAAGAGTTTAGAATGATGTTAGAGTTTCTTGTGGATGAGAAGGCAAAGCCATAGTGTGCTTAGGGGAATAGTGTGATGACTGTCCCAATATAGCTGTAACAGGACATATGGAACTTAGTCAAACATATTGAGCACTTTAAATAAAGAATACAATGGAAAAGAAAGAGGAAATAACTTTAAATCAAATTTTTAATTCAGTATTTTTTTAAATGCCAAGTTACTGGCTAATTCTTTTAACCAAAACCAAATTCAAATCCAAGGGTCCACAAATAGTTGAAGTATCCTATGCCACAACTATTCTTACTAAGAGAAATATGAGGGCTTCTAGTAAATATGTTAAGAGATCAGATATGAAAATCTCACAACTAGATACAGCTGCCCTAGGCAAGCCAGTTTGCATAATTGGACAAGTTGAAAGGTGTCATGAAGAACCTATAATATAAAGTTGTGATTCTCTAGTTGGGACAGTCATCACACTATTTAGAAGAAATATGAAAAAATATGAATATGAAGAAATAGTACTACTGTCTAGGATATTTTTGTACCATTCTTTGGCACTTTCTTTTAAGGAATTCACAAACAATTTTATCATTGCATCCTCATTGTCTTTCATATTCATGTGTAGTATTGATGAAATAACTTAGATGTTCTTCCCCAATTACTACATTATTACCTTGAAACATATGAATCATTCCTTTTATTTCAACTATTGGTACAATTTTATGGACATGGTATGACTATCCCAGAATGACAACATTTTGGTGAGTTAATTTGTTTGTGTAGAAGTATGAATGGATTGGATCAATGGATTGGAATTGATATGGGAAGAGTATAGAAGAGTTTAGAATGATGTTAGAGTTTCTTGTGGATGAGAAGGCAAAGCCATAGTGTGCTTAGGGGAATAGTGTGATGACTGTCCCAATACAGCTGTAACAGGACATATGGAACTTAGTCAAACATATTGAGCACTTTAAATAAAGAATACAATGGAAAAGAAAGAGGAAATAGCTTTAAATCAAATTTTTAATTCAGTATTTTTTAAAATGCCAAGTTACTGGCTAATTCTTTTAACCAAAACCAAATTCAAATCCAAGGGTCCACAAACAGTTGAAGTATCCTATGCCACAACTATTCTTACTGAGAGAAATATGAGGGCTTCTAGTAAATATGTTAAGAGATCAGATATGAAAATCTCACAACTAGATATAGCTACCCCAGGCAAGCCAGTTTGCATAATTGGACAAGTTGAAAGGTGTCGTGAAGAACCTATAATATAAATTTGTGATTCTCTAGTTGGGATAGTCATCACACTATTTAGAATAAATATGAAGAAATATGAATATGAAGAAATAGTACTACTGTCTAGGATATTTTTGTACCATTCTTTGGCACTTTCTTTTAAGGAATTCACAAACAATTTTATCATGGCATCCTCATTGTCTGTCTCATATTCATGTGTAGTATTGATGAAATAACTTAGATGTTCTTCCCCAATTACTGCATTATTACCTTGAAACATATGAATCATTCATTTTATTTCAACTATTGGTACAGTTTTATGGACATGGTATGACTGTCCCAGAATGACAGCATTTTGGTGAGTTAATTTGTTTGTGTAGAAGTATGAATGGATTGGATCAATGGATTGAATGGATATGGGCAGAGTATAGAAGAGTTTAGAATGATGTTAGAGTTTCTTGTGGATGAGAAGGAAAAGCCATAGTGTGCTTAGGGGAATAGTGTGATGACTATCCCAATACAGCTGTAACAGGACATATGGAACTTAGTCAAACATATTGAGCACTTTAAATAAAGAATACAATGGAAAAGAAAGAGGAAATAGCTTTAAATCAAATTTTTAATTCAGTATTTTTTTAAATGCCAAGTTATTGGCTAATTCTTTTAACCAAAACCAAATTCAAATCCAAGTCCAAATCCAAGTCTAAAACCAAATTCAAAGCCACAAGAATGGTCTTGGGAGTATTATTGGAGGTGCTTAACTTTGGAAAGTTACCATGTTAATGTCATTAAAAAAATACAAAAAATTAAGGCCTACGAGATTTTATGATAATGTTTTATTTGAAATAAGGTGCTCAAGTTAACAATGAAATAAAAAAATCCATGCTTGTATTCATATGATTAGGAGAGGTTTGTTTGTGTTTTCATTACTTAAGAGAAGCCTATATATGGAGGTAAGGAGTCCTACAATGTTATTCAGTTTCCCTAGTTATTTACCTGATTTTATTTATTTAAATCTACTCTTTACAACTATTTTTCTATCTATACACCCTCTATTGCTATTGTAATGGCAAAGCATCAGAACCCTCCATTTCTAAACTTTGATTTGGTATGATAAATGTCCCTTTGCTTTGATAAAATGGTTGTTCAGTAATGATTTGTATATGTAGGTTGCAAACAAATCCTCCTTCTTCCACCAACGAGTCATTCCATTCAAGAAAGACCATGTCTGACGATATCAACGCACAAAAAAATAGGGAGACAATTGCTAGACTGTGGTCTAACTTAAAAAGAAAAGGTGATGAAAAATTTTATTGTCCTTGCAAAATTTGTAAGGGCTTAAAGACTCGAAGATATCTAATCAAAACAGCTGAGGAACATTGTAGGCAACATGGTCACATTGAAGGGGGAAATGAATTTTGTCCATTGGTATGTATTTTAATAATTTATAAAATACATAAGACATGATTTGATGATGACATCATGGTCATGGTTAATATAAGGTCATCATTTTCATATAGGTCAACGTCCCTGAGTTTCATGTTATGGACCATGACAATCCGAAGAATGTGGATTTCCAAATGAGGGAACATGGAGGTGTGAATATAGAAGTAGAAGGTAATGATACCATGGAAGAAGATCACGATGATGAAGAAGATCACAATGATCAAGATGATCACGATGATCAAGATGATGATGATGATAATGATGTTGACGCAGAGCTTGATGTACCTATACTTGAGAAGGCACACGAGCCCCTATATGAAGGCTTTGAAACAACTCTTCTTGCCGTTGTATTGTTGCTGGTGAACTCGAAGGTTATGAATGGTTTATCCAACGTAGCAATGACACGTATGTTAAGGTATGTCATCTTTTTTCATTATTTTAGTCGTAATTTCCTTACAATTAACATTGGGTGAATCGTGTAGCAATTAATATTCTTTAAATTAACAAATTATATTTTTGGTCGTAGGTTGATAGGTGAGTGTTTGTTACCACCATCAAACATTCTACCTCGCTCGTACTAAGAATTATCTACCATTATGAAAGATATTGGAATGGAGTATCAAACAATACATGCATGTCCAAACGTTCATATTATATATCATAAACAGCATGAATTTGCAATAGAATGCCCTATTTGTCATATTAGTAGATATCAATAAGATCGAATAACAAAAAAGGTGCCTCACAAGGTTCTTCGGCATATTCCCATTATTCCACGTCTGCAATGATTATTCAAGTGCAATAGCTTGGCACAATTTATGGATTACCATGCACGCAATAGAAGTCAAGATGACATTATGCAAATGCCTACGGATGGTTCGGCATTTAAAGAAATAAAGGAAAAATGGCCACACTTTAAGGAAGAACCTCGTAATCTCAAGCTTTCATTGGCAGTGGACGGTGTCAATCCATTTGGAGAGATGAGATCTACTTACTCGGTGTGGCCTGTTTTTGTTATCAACAATAACATTCCTCCTTGGTTGTCCATAAAGAGGGAGCACATAATGTTGAGACTAATTGTTCCAAGTATTTTTTGATTTAATGGTCATCTAAATTAATTTATTATTAATAATCCATCAAAATGGTCATAATAATTATGTAATGTTTTTGTTCATTCAACTAGGTAAGTACCAAGTTAAAGATATCAATGTATATATTGAGCCCCTTATGGATGAGTTGATGGTGTTATGGAATGGGGTCACTATGTATGACATCTCTAGACCAATAGGACAAAGACAATTTCAATTCCATGCAATGCTTGTATGGACAATACATGATGCCCCTGGGCTAACATATTTTTGTGGTATGTTCTCTTCTTAACACCTCTCTTTTGGTATGTTATAGTGCTAACACAAAGTTAACACATTTAATCCAATTATACACGATCTTGTAGGTCTTCAGACAAAGGGAAAATTTGCATGTCCAGTTTGTGGTCCAAAGATGAAATCTCGTCATTCAAAAAATTTAAGAAAGCAGGTGTTCGATGAGAATAGATACTTTCTCCACAAAAATCATAAGCACCGAATTATCGAAAAATATCTTTTCAATGGGAAAGAAGAGACTACATCAAAGCCATGGAGAATGACACCTCGCCTATGGAAGTCGGCATACAATAAAATAAATTGTCAAGGTAATGTCATTCCATCTGATGGTTTTTGTTTCAAATTTATAGTTTGATATTGTGTTTTGTTTACTGATGATGTAATTGATGCTTGTGAAGGTCGTCAAGGCATCAATGACCAACTTTCAAAAGGACTAAAAAATTATCCTACGCAATTTACTAGGTTGTCGTACTACGAGAAACTCCCAATCGTGCATTTGTTTAATCCTATGCATATTGGAAAGAATGTAATAGAGACATTATGAAAAATCTTGGATGGAAGGCGTGACAAAGACCAAATTGTCAAAATTTGTAGTAACATTGAAGAATCCAACCATGCAATGAAAAATGTCATTCGATCAAATAACAATGGAGACCAGATTGATACAAGTGCCCTTAGTTGGTTATTGTCAGAGCAGCAGAGCAATGCTATAAAAGAAATCATTAAAAAAATACGATTTTCCACAAGATTTGCTGCGAACATAAACAATCTCATATCAAAAAAAAGTGAATTTGGGCTAGGGATGAAAACACACGATTGACATATATTTATTAAGGTAATTCATTTTATTTTGTATTCACTATATATTTGTATACTGCATGTAGTTTTCATTGCATTATTTTATAAAATATTGACAAGATCATTTTACAAATATTGCAGTACATTCTACCTCTATCTCTCCCACACCACTTCGCCAATAGTGTCAAATAAGTTATATATGATCTTGAAAAATACATGAGGTGGTTGTCATCTAAAAAAATCAATAAAGAAGATATAAAATATTGGAAGAGAAAAATTCCTCTTCTTATGTGTGAAATGCAAAAGTGTCTACCTTCAACTTTTTTTAATGCACAAGAACACTACCTCATACATCAAGTTGAGGAGATTGAATTGTGTGGACCTGTACCAACTAGGTCAATGTGGATGGTTGAGAGGCACTTAAAATTTTTGAAAGGCTTGGTTTGACAGAGAGCACATCCTGAGGGTTCTATGGTGGAGGGATATATGGTATACCAGACCATGGTGTACATTAGTGAATATCTTCCTAAGTTTGCAGCAAAGATCCATGTAGATCATATTTAGGATCCCAACTCCATTAACAAATTCAAAGGGGAGTACTTGATGGGAAAAGGTAAATTGAGGAAAGTGAGAGGTAAATCTAAGATGTTATTGTAGTTAATTAATTCTTATAAATCTTCAATATAAGTTATTTATAATTGATGTATTTTTTTTTATACAATTGGTCGAGAGTGGAATGCAATGCATTTGTATATTGCGAACAATCTTGATTGGATGATGGTATGGATTGAACGATGTCAACAAAATGGTTTCTCATTACCATGGGAAGGTGTTGCTTCATTGGTTAGAGAAGCTCATCGTAATGGAGATTCCAATGTTACGCCAATGGTAATTGATCTAGCACATGGTTTAAGAGGTGGAGAGGTATGTACAAATTTATTTTTGATCATGACTCGTATGTTTCGTATCAACTCACGATGCAAAAAATTTACACATGCTTGAAAAATTGCAGGTCAAGCACCACAAAGCTATGTACTATCATGGCCACAAATTTTGCATAAAAAAGTTGGATGACACAAAGAAAACTTGTGATTCTGGGATAACTACAATTTTTGAGGTCACCAATATATCATCTAGAAATGACATACATCCTCAACAATCTCAAAATCAATACTATGGCATCTTGGATGATATAATTGAGTGTGACTTTGACTCCTTCAAAGTAGTTCTATTCATCGTCAAATGGTACAGGCTACGACTGAATCAAAATGATCCAGATAGAACTGTTATTCAACATGATAATGGATTTACAATGATTAATACAAGGTCATTTGAGCCAGTTGGAGATGAGCCCTATGTTCTTCCAAGACAATGTGAACAAGTGTTTTACTCAGAGGTTCCACATAAATAGGGTTGGTCATTTGTTGTTAGACATAATCCAAGAGGAAGGCCGATGAAGTATAATGTTATGGAAGACGAAGATATTGAAGATGATGAAGAAGCAGATGATGAAGATCAAGATGATGGTGATGATGATGATGATGATGATGAAGATCAAGATGATGGTGATGATGATGATGATGATGATGATGATGATGATGATGATGATGATGATGATGATGGTGATGATGATCATGGCGATGATGATGATGGTGATGGTGATGATGGCGATGATGATGGTGATGATGGCGATGATGATGATGATCAATGACATAATTGAAATGATCAATGAAATGATTGATGTGATTTATTGCTTTCAATTTTAATGATTACATATTTATTGTGTTCAATTCTAATGATTACAACATATGTGATTTATAATTACCAATGTTTTGCTTACGATGCTCAATTAATTATTGTTGATACATGTATATATTGTGTTTGATTATCACCCTTTTTGCAAATAGGCAATTGACTACAGACATCGTCACCCCTTCTGTTGACGATCTTGCATTCCATATATAAGGTAAATTTGTTCATGTTTACGATGTTGCATATTGTTCATGTTGTCTTCTAAGTTATTTGTAGCATACGTATCATGTAATTTTTAGCTAACTTAAGATAAATGATTAACATATGTAGGAAATTTAACCCCTTTGGCGTGGATCGTGCACAATGACATGGATCAGCAAGTATAAGTCAATAAATAGATATAATTTTCTTATATTCTTCTTGTTTATCACTGAGCACGTATGTTATAAATATACATATTATATAATCATATAATGTATATATATAATCACTTTCAACTTAGTACATTTTATATCTCCCACATATAGACAAAGAAGAACCGTACATATGGGTCACGACTTGATTATTCTATATATATTATTTAAATATTATCAAAATTCTATTTCAAGCGGGGACGTGACAATATCTCATTTGATGGATTGCAGGACCCACCAAATAGGTACTTGTCAGATCTATCTACATCGAATGAGGGAAATGAGGGAATGCTAGATGAAAGTTCTACATGTAGTACGGCTAAAATAGGGAGATCAACTAGAGGTCAAAAGATTAGAAAAAAATTTGATAAACGCATGCAATTTTTCCTTGCTAATGGGGGGTCATGTTCTTATGATGATGAGACCAAAGGCGACATCAAGGTGCCCTTTCGGTACACACACATTGAGAAATAATGGGTACCCAATGAGCTACCTCCAATTAACACTGATTTTTGTGTTAATGAGAGGATATATCGCATTGCTCTATCCTCATTACATGGTTTAGGCCTATTTTCCATGGATGGGATAAAGGTATGTTACAACAAAGTTGTTGAATTGTTCAAGTATGCCGATCCGTGTTACAATTACAATGATTGGATGCGGATTGTTCAATATAAAAAAAGTATGCGTAGGTATGCACTATCAGCTAATTATATACAACGGAAAAAAAATGATCAAAGTAAAAGATTTTCAATGTACATTGATGGGGGACCAAAAGAAACAGGTAATATTATGGGTTTTATAAATAGTACGCGACCTTCCTCAACTAATAAGCAACCCAATTGCATATTTGAGGCGCGTGAGGGGAATCAAGTTTTTGTATGTGCAATAAAATCAATAAGTGCAGGGGAAGAACTGCTAATAGATTACCATTTAAATCACATAGATACAAACAAAGTTACTATCATGAGGGTGGTAAGTAATATATACCATTTTATTAATAAAATTTTTTTTGCTAAGTCTATTGCTTTCAGTTCACTGAAGTTTTTATATTTAATCTTTGTCATAGGACGATATGGATCCCACACATGATAGAGGCCACGAGGATGCTCCTCCCACCCATTCTTCCGCAAGGGTAAACCTTATTGAAATTGTACAAATTAGATAGTTGAAAAATGTTATATTATTATGTTATTTTATTTACGATTTTGGAGTTTTTATGATAGTTTTACTAATATTCCTGTCGCAATTTGATGTTCAGGATAGGGGAAAAGCACCTGCAGTAAGTACAGAGGCAATAGCTACCCCTTTTGATGATGATATTGTGGAAACGCCTAATGTAACAATTATGTTGAAGAAAAAAATTTAAAAAATCAATTTAGAAATAATGAGAATTTTGGATGAAGCAAATATTCCAACCGAGGAGATGATGAAGAGGCTATTTGAATTGAGAACGTTGTTATGAAGTAAGCAGTAATGAATCTTTAGTTATAACAAAAGTTCAATAAAATTTTATATTTTATACTCTTTTATGTTGTGAAGTAAAATATGTAATATGTGTTCTTGTTATAGGAATTTTTGGCAATTGATCCAGAACCTGGTCAAAGACAACGCAGTGAGGCCGGTACTAGCAGAGCTCCAGCTGCCTTAGGTAAAATTATCCTTTAGTTGACAAGTTACAAGGAATTTTTTCTTTGGAACATTCAAAAATTTCTTAAGTTAACTCTTACTTTTATTATTTCAAAATGTCTTTGCTAACAATGTATTGTTCAAGTCATCAAGTGCAGGAGACTCCTCCTAGGAGGTCGACGGACGTCCATTCGAGATTGCCGAGTGCAATTTCAGCGACAAGGGGCATGCAAACATCGATGCCTACACAGTCTATGCCACCTAGTAAATCCTTGTTTTGCTATATTTGGTTTTGTGTTAATTATGATTTGATAATTTGTACTTTAATTCACATAGTGGATTATTTTTTTTGGAGTAGGAGACACAACGGCGGCACCGTCTGGTACACCAAATACAAATCAGAGTACATGTATTGGTGATAATTCACCATTATTTCCTGGATCTACCCGTGTTTCTAGCACGGGAGTTATGCAGACGTCATTGTTGATTGACAATAATGAATCGATGCCTTTAAAATGTCCTTAGCTTCCAGGTACTTTAAATAATTATTTTTTATATTGTAATATGCATTTACCTATTCATAACAAGTTTTGGATTGACTCCACTTGCTCACATGACTCCAAATACTGAAATAGTCTTTCTAGAGGTTGAGAAATAATGGATTCTAAACTTACAAGGTTCTACCCTTCACTTAACTAATTTGCCACCAAACCCTTGGTTCTAGGGTCAATAATCTAGGGCCTGTTCAACAGGACCTCTAAACTCACTCCCAAATTAAAATAATAGCACAAACACTTCATAAATGATCCCCCCATACACATTCCATCACCAAATCTCCACTTCCATGGATCAAATCACTTTCATAATGACTGGTGTCTCAATCCGGGCTTAGTCTCCATCAAGAAACAACCAACTTCTGTGGTTCTTCCAATAAATCTGCACTCCAATGCATACAATTCAGTTAGCATAGCTTAGTTAATTCATTTTCTTTATTCCGCATTGCATTTCCCGTAAGTCTTAAATTATATTTAGTCTATTAGTGTCATTGATTGCCTTAGCTCACCAAAGTGCTAGTAGAAGTGAGGTGGTGTTGGGCCGATTCATCTTTGAGATTTCAATCTTGAGGGTGGTAAATTCCCTTCTCCACAAGCACAAAAGATAAGACACTACCTCAATGAACAAGCAGCAAAAAAGACCTGCAAATTTAAACCTCATCAACTCACAACAACCGGATTATGAATTAGAAAAAATTGCTTTTAAAGTTGAAATACTCTTAAAGTTAGTGTTGCAACAAGCACTCACCCAACAATGACAAGTCATGACTTCAATACTCAAATAACTCACCCTTCCAAAGCTATTGTTCAAGGATAGTTCAATATGGTTGACCTGTTGAAATGCTTACTATAACTATCATGGATTGATGAACAAGTTATCACCAATGAACCAAAGTTTGATTAACCTATAAAACTAATTTGGTAGCTTGTTATAGACATTGCAATGCTAATTGTAATGTATATAAAATAACCTGATTGAATGAGTTGATTTCATTTGGAATGATATTGATGTCTATTTAATATGCTACAAAAGGATGTGAATATGAAAGACTGCAACTCTTCACTAATCCTTAGTAAATCAAACCACTTAGCAATTAATTATTTAACTCTTGGCAATCATGATTCACACCTTTTATGTTAATTGGTGCTTAATGCATTATTTCATCATCTTATCTTTTGCACGCGATTAACTCAATAACTTATCCTTTGATCGATGATTATGGAGATTATAAGAGTGATCAAAATGCATCAAAAACATAGTAGATCATAAGAGTGATCAAAATGCCTCAAAAACATAGTAGAAAATATAACATATAAAATTTGTCGAAAGGGTAGATATGGTGAAGAGTAGAAGTGGATGTGTCATGTAGCAGTTTAAGCAATGAACTCATGGACAATTTGGATTTACAACTATCCAAGATGAGTCTCGATCACTATGATGAAATCTTAGGGCAGTAATATACATTGATCTAATAGTGAAAAGTACAACAATGACATGAAAGGTGTGGATAAAGCCATGAATAAAGACTACAAAGTGGTCATACCAATGATATCAAATTGTGCATAGAATGGTGCTATCAGTTGAGCATCATATGATAGTCCAAGACAGTGAAAGATCTAAAGGACACTAGGGATAATGAATTTAGTTCAAAAAATATTTGGAGGTAGTTATCATGAGCATTAAAGAAGTAGGAATATAGACTATAAGATTAAAACACTTACTTCTAAAGACATAATTAGTGGTTTTACACAAAGACAGTAATTAAGGTAAATGTCAAAGTAACAATTATGAAGATTAAGACATGTCATAAGCGCATGGGTATGAGGACTAATAGATCAAAGCATTGATGCTACAATCAAATGCATGGGAGTTAGTCTCACAAACCACAGTAACAAAATTGATTTTCATTTCTAAAAGACAACATGACAGATGTGAAGAAGACTAGTGGTTCTTAATTCTAAAAAGTGGTAATATAGATATAATGTGTTGACAGTCTTAGTAATGAGATAGATAGTCACCAAAGTGAAAGGGTATACTGTGAAGACAATGGTAATTAGTACATATAAAAGCAGTCAATGGAAGTGATGGATCTCTAATTTTTTGGGTTGGTATTAGCATGGCATCTCACTAAAGTATAATGAGGTAAAAGAAGATACAACAAAAGATACAGTCATGGTTGTGATATATAGTAAACAAACATGAACATATTTATATCCTCCATGATCAAAGAACAATAAATACAAATATTTTTGTCAACATTTAGATCTTTAGAAATATTTTGAACACTGGACTAGGCCGAACTCTTGGACAGTTATGTGATTGAATGAAAAATGCATCACATTCATATGAATTAAGATCATCCCAAGAAAGAACAATGAAGAAGTGACAAAATTATACCTCTTCTTGGTGGCCTAATATTTACAAGCATTTTAACTTTTTCAAGCTCAATGGTTATCTCTACTACCAACTCATCATATGCCAAGCAACATCTTTCTCACCCTTCTTGGCATTTACCAAAAGGTGGTCACATTCTACATGCATACTTCCCCAGGTCATTATGCGTTGACTTAAGGGCATATAGTGACCCTCATAAAATTTATGCTATCAACCAGTAGGCCTTGACCAATGGAGATCAATCAAATTTTAGATCAGGAAAAGAAGCATTGGAATATATCAACATAGGATGTACATAGGGCTGGTTTAATGTTAATGCACTTTTAAATGACACACAAATGATCCTAGGTTGAAAGTTCATAGTCTTGATTCATGAATTAACAATTTTGTGGGATTCTATGAGTGAGAAATGCTTTATCACTTCTTGAGGTGGTCCCCAAATGGTGTGATGTTCACTTTTTTATGTTGATCATTAAGTAAAATGAACTAGATTGATCTTCTTCCTTATTTTTATTATTTATCAATTTCAAATTTCCTATAGCCTATCTTTCAAATAGATGCATACCAACTCTTTTAATTAGGTGTTTTGCATGTGATATGTGCCTTTCAAGACACACAAAAAAAGAAGAGAAGACAAAAAATGAGAAACAATCAAAATGAAGGCCACAACGATCATCTACTTGTTATCTCATAACTATTTTGTATTCATGGTTTAGTTGTTTTGATTCAAGTCTTGAACCCATGAACAGAAGAGTAGCACTTATATTTAAGACATAGTTGATCACTTGGTTTTCTAATGTATCGTTCATGTATCAAAGTGGTGTTGTCAATGGTACCATGCTTACTCTTTCACTCTTATCAACAATGGCATACAATCTTTTCTTTTGATATCAAATGATTTGTCTTGTTGTTTATTGTGAAGTCTTATAAATAAGATGACTTTCATAGATATGATATTAGTTCAACTTTGATTTCCTTGATGTTATTCTTATTCATATTTGCTGCCAATTACTTACATGGTTCATAAAACATCCTTCAATATTGACTAACTATTTGTAACTATTTAATGCTATGTACAATTGATACTTCTACTTCCTAACTAACTTGAAAGTGTCCTAGGTCTGCCTCACCTGGTCCAAAACATGTGTTTTATGCTTGTTTGGTTTCATGGATATGATGGAGACATCACAATTTAGAAAACTAAACTAAGACCTGAATGCAAACTTTTTTATGCTAATAGGTAAGTCCCAAAATATTAATCAGATTTTGTTTCACTAGATTATATTACAGCTATAACAAAATAGATGCAATTAGGAATACTTCAGATTTTCAGACCAGTACTAGTCATTCATTAAAACCATCTAATAATCCAGATAAATAAACAACTATTGTTTGAACTTAAGTTTGTAAATATATGGTTCAAACAAACCTCACCAAATATCAATATCAACAAATTTTAAATGGCTTTGAGAACTAATATATTCAACTAAAAGCAGGAATATATTGAAAATGGTGTACCACATTTTTTTTTTAAACAAAAGTTTAGATTGGTTGCAATTTTGACCTTTACACAGTACTATTTTCGACCAGAATGCTATACATTCAATGGTCGATTGGTCACAATTTTGACCTTTACACAGTACTATGTTCGACCAGAATGCTATACATTTGACAATCTTTTCGACGAACGAGGGTGGATAATTCGAGGGCATAAAGCTTGATATTTTGACCTTCACACCAATTGACTTCGATGAGGTGATGGTGTTTTTCTTCCAGTTCGAAGGGATTGTTTCAGTGGATAATTCGACGACTTGTCTAGTCAAAATTGTGACTATTATTCACCATGTAGAAAATTTGACAAAAAAAGATCGACGACAGTTTTAGTCATCTATTCGACCAATTCTTGTAGAAAATTTGACCAATTCTCGTCGAAATTTAGGGTAAAATTTACTAGTGTGTGATGACACTTCCTTGATTTCATCTTAAGTTTTCTACATGTGTTGGTTGCCTCTGGAATAGTATATGCACATTTGAGTATTGAGATGTACCCTTGAGATAGGATCTTCTAAGACCCTTTCTTAGTTTTACCTGATTGAATTTGGTATTGTTATCCAAGTGGGGTTTGATGTTATCTCCTTAGTACGGTGGGAGTGAAACCATAAGTTTCCGCGAGGTCAGGAGGTAGTGTTTCTTTTACCATTTGAGACTTCGACGTTCTTGCACAAGTGTTGGATGATCTTTGTTGTAGTTTCTTTGTATCCTATCTTCTTGGAGACTTATTCTTATTCTTATTCTTTATGTATGTGTACTTTGTATTCAGTTGTAATCACATACCTTGTGACTTGGTAGTGGATGTGAGATATTATCTTTCTTATTCATATGTATTTATGATGTATTATGTACAATATTTAGATGATTATTATAATTAATAGATCAAATTGTATTTATGTAATTTGTAATCTAAAATTGAGATTATGTTTATATGTATCTATGGACTTTATGTTTTACTTCCTCTTTGTTATTTATTATTGTTTTTAAACTCTTAAGAAAAAAAATTATTCTGTAAACTTAGTAACATGTTTTAGGTTAATATCTCCTAGGTTCCCTGGCGGGGATTACACTTGGTATTAGAGCTCATGTTTCAACACTAGGAACTATGGGAATTTTGTATGCCCATTACATGTCTAGTAGTTATAACATGAAATAAAACTTAGACATATAACACTCTTGTATTTCAGACCATTATTTTATGATTTCTTCATGTCTTATTTATTTTTTTCCTTCTTGTTGAATGTTGTAGGAAAGATGGTCACCGAAACTAGATCAGTTGCTAGAGGGAAAAGTGGAGGTCGTAGTAGAGGACATGGAAGAAGCAGACTTCCTAGCCCTCCTGTGAGTCAAAGAGTTGAGGAGAGTAGGGAAGAGGATGGTGGTGAACATCATGGTGATTCAATAGAACTCAATGCTATGCAGATTCTCCAAACTATTCTAGAATGTCTACCTATACAAGACACAGTTGAACAGGAAGCATCACACGATTCTGATAATGAAGAGAGACAAAGATCCATAATTCCAAGAAGGGACACTGCCCTAATTCAAGGAGCCATAAAGGCCAATTAGATGAGAGAACTTCTGAGATCATGACCTCCTCCTTTTAATGGTCTTGGCACTAGTTTTGAGGCAGAGACTTGGCTCATTGCATTAGATTGATGTTTTGTCATGTAGCAGTTCGATACCAATGTTAAGGCAAGATGTATCACTATGAACCTCGAAGGTTTTGCAACTTCTTGGTGGAAAATCGAGGAGCAAAAATTGGGACTTACCATGGAGATTGTCACTTGGGAGCTTTTCCTTGAGGACTTCCATGAATATTTCTTATCTGATTAGTGGCAGTAGCAACGCGCAAGGGTGACCCCACAATAGTGGGTTACACTTTTTTAGACATGTTGATTTTTGCTGAAATACCAGATTTTTAATAAAACATGATGATTTAAGCCTTGAGTGGTTCCATTTGAAGGGATTAATTACTAATGGCTAGCTTATTGCCTCTTAGATTAAAAAAAAAACATTGATATAACATCTATACTCCTCATTTACACCTACAATGGAGTCTCCTTTGCACCTATTAAAATGCTGACAAAAAATCACTTTGACTTTATTTTTTGGTAGATCAAATGAATCCATTTGATAAAACTATCTATGTAGTAAGGTACTACTGACAAAAAATATTTCCAATGACTATAATGTTAATATATATTAAGTTTATTATGACTTTGTATTTTTAGTTTTACTAAACATAGATATTTCACCGTATGTCTACCTCTATGTTTCACGCTTATGGAAAAATAGTAAATGAGAGAAAAAAATTCTAAAAAATATCTATGCCCTAGGTATTGAAGTTCTCTTTCTTTGAAAAAAAAGAAAAATGAAATTGGACAAATACATGATAAGTTATAGGCTATGTAGTCAAGGTATGTCAAAATTATGGTTAAGTCAACTTCAATTGTTAATAAAATATGCAATAATCATGATAAAGTTGTCAAAACAATTGCATGCCCTTTATATGGATGTTAAAAAACTAAATTTGAAAGAAGCACATTGATATCTATTTTTTTTTAAAGTTATGCTCTATGAAAACAATGTAACTCTTTGAAAATGATATTTTCAGCAACATACTAGTTTTTGTGGGAGAAAGAAAAAATCATTGAAATAAATTCAAAAATTAAAATTAAAAATATATTTAGAATCTAGAAAGAAAATCTTAAAAGACTAATTTAATTCATCTTCCGATTTCAAACGGTTTAACGACAATATGCATCTGAATCTGAAAGTTTTTTTCAAAATGTAGAGTTCAGTGTTCGTTCAGGCAAAAAAGTGTAACCCACTATTGTGGGTTCACCTGCAGATGAGTTCCACAATTTGCAACAATTATCTATGTCTGTTTAGGATTACGAGTGTCGTTTCTTCGAGCTCGGGCCTTGTTGGTTCCCAAAACCACAAATTGAAAATCCAAGAGCTTTGCCAATTCTCTTATAGGATTGCTTCAATCAGTCTTGGCCGACGAACATGAATAATCTAATTCCCCTACACTTTAGGCTTCGCTAAACCTAGGTGGGTAGACCCTCACCCCAAACAAAAAGGTGTTTTTCTATAGCAAATTTAAACTTCCTTGATCTCTCAGGATGACAAATGTCCCTTGAGGTTGATCAAAATAAAAATATTTAATTCTTACTCATGTTTGAATATTTTGTAAAAATGAATTGTGTGTAAGAAAGTGCTTCAGGTATGAGATAATATAGAAGGATGAAATGAAAGAACTTCAGTACTATGAAAATGTACAAAACCCTCTTTGAGAAAATACACAGGTCAGTCTCTTATCCAATTAATTGGGCATAATGTAGTCAAGATTTGTTTGAATTCTCATGTACACTTTACTATTCAATTTCAGATTCCTTTCTCCATGACATCAAGGATGAATTGGTTATGATATTTGTTTTAGTCTAAATGAATTTAATTCCTTGGCAGGAAACCAAATACACAAGGAATTGTATAAATGAGATATTCGTATACAATCCTTGATATTCAAAAACTAATATTCAAAACTTCAATTCTTTGACATCTAATAGTAAAGAGGAATTTAAAAATGAAAAGGACCAATCCAATCAGAAACAATGAACTTACTTCCTCAATCTTGGACAAAAAATAGGTTTTCTTTGTATTAATAAAAAAAGTGAATACAATTATTTTGCATATCGATCGCAGTCACTACTTGAGTACATTATCCATCAACCTTACAATATTGTATCATCATATCAATAATATTAGCCCCCCTTGTATTGGTTGTGGTATCCCATCTTATACAAAATCGATGGGATACAAACAAGCTTCCAATTGACACAACTATTTCTATAAACTAACTACTTGCAACCGACAACGTTTAAGTTACAATGCAAAAAAAAAACTTAAACTAAAATTATTCAACAATAATATTTTCATCTTCCCTACGCCTTGCGATTAATCATTTGATATCTATAAATCCTTATAAATTTGTTTTGCCTCAATAAGTGTTTCATTAATAACCTTCATTTTCCAAATTTCTTATGTCCACTTCGTCGTCCAAAATTCTTCAATATTCTTTATAGCTAGTCATTGGATAAAAATCTCTTGCACATAAAATAAATTAATCAAATATCGTTAATTTAAAATAAATCAAACCTTATCTTTCATCGGGAGAATAATATCATAAGTGATCTTTAAATATATTTTCCAAAGTAATACCCTTCGAAGATATTTTATCATTTGGAAAACCATGCATCAAAATATTTCCTTAAGGTAAAAAGTATTTTCATTCATGAATCATACCTGAGATAAATAAAATAAAATACTTTCGTGAAACTTATTTTCCGTTTGAATGAAAATTCCAAAAGCAACAAGAGATGCAAGCGTCAAAGTTCTTGCCTATTGTGTAATGTTTTTCAGAGTAAGATATGGTGAAATGAGAATGCTTGTAAAGCAGAGTGGACAAATTGTGTCAATCATATTATAAAACTATGCCAATCGCTTAAGTGATTGAAAAGTGTACTCTTTCAAGTCATAAGCCACTTAAATACACACAGACACTACTTTTTTGGGCAAAGGCAACTCCCAAGCATGACAAAATTAGGAGTTTCCTAATAGAAGCACACCAAACATGTGAGGAGGTTTTAAGTTATAAGAAAATCACATTTTTTGAGTAGGAATGCCATTCAAAAGCTCCAAGAAGAGGCTACAAAAGTGGCAAAAAATTTCAAGATCTGTGGCAAGCTCTAGAATGATCAAACCTAAGTGAATGCAACCCTTGAGTGCCACTGATATACAAGCAAGGCAAATAGGTGGAAAGGGGGTGGAGAGACACAAGTGTGTAAAGTGAAAGAAGATGAAAGTGCACCCTTTGAGTGGCATTGCAAATGCAAATGCAAATGCAAAAGCACATGAAACATTTGGAGGAAAATAAACATAAAGTAAGTTGTAAATGTTAGCTAGCATCAAGCTGCCCAAAAGTTCTACAACTGCAATTTTTGGTTGTTATTGCCAGAGAGAACTTGCTACAATGGAAAAACAACTCAAAGTTCCTAAAATTTCACTTTCTAGCTAGCTTTGTCACATCAAAACTTAGCCAAGCATAGGGAAATCCAAATTTGAGCATTGGGCATAAGGACATTGTAATGCCCCCTTTTTGGATATCCTAGAATTTCAGGACAATTACTTCAATTCCTCACTCGTATACATGTCTAATCTTTGCAATTGAGCTATGTAATGGAGAATATGCACAATGTGACGTTATTTCTGATTCAATCAGTAATATATATATATATATATGTGTGTGTGTGTGTGTGTGTGTGTGTGTGTGTAGAAATGATTTGGTTTATATATATATATATATATATAGAAATGATTTGGTTTATATATATATAAAATTTGCTACAATATGAATTCATATCACTTATCATGATAGAGGACTTGCTGCCTCTTATATATATATATATATATATATATATATATATATATATATATATATATATTGCAATGTCTAATATAACGATATGTATATAAAATAGATAAGATGTTTCTTGCAACAAGATATACTCCTGTGTCTGATTTAACAATATCGAAATGGAATGTAGAGATATTGCCTAAAGCGATTTGTTTTTGTTTCTGATCTTTAGTGGTATGTTTGCAACGATGGTGTTGTCACTGATCTCTCTTTAGGATTTGCAACTGATTATGCCAAAGAAGTCAATTGCTCAAATGAGCAGATCCAAATCTGGATATATAAGAGATATAAGATTCAAAAATGATGATTAAAAGAGGGATTGGAACTGCCTTCTTATACCTTGAGTTTGCAATGATAGTCACATTGAAAGAGACATGACTCGTGCCTATCCATAACCGCCTCTTTTATTAATCACGCTACTTCATGACAAAAATAATTATTCAACTATAGCTACCTTGATATTTTCTAACAAATAGTTTCATGACTAATATCGATGAGATTTTATTAACTGCTGCCTCCATACATAGTCGGTGCCTTCTCATCACAATCGCTGACCTTTTGTTATTATAATTTGCGCCTCTTCGTAACCCAAATGGTAACAACATAATTGTCGTCCATATAAAAATTTAAATTTAAATGCAGGCTTGGAGAGGTAAAAAGAAGTTAAAGGAGATGAATCCTAGATGGTATTATGAAACAGACCCTAGTGATAGCTTCTTCAACATCAGAGATATAAGATCTCTTTAGTCTATAATGACTTTAAATGTGTTGTGTTTTCGAATTCAACATTTGGAATCACACTTAACGTACTTATGGGAATAAAAGTTATAACATTCAATGGATTCACTGGGTCCTTCAACATGGATTGTTCAGTTAATTATAACAGAGTACCGTGGAGGGATCTTACACAATAGAAAAACACAGGAATTAACGTGCCATGTCTGAAATCTCTTTATGGGTGTAAGCATTTTGGGTTACGTTTCATCAGCCATTTTTAGTTTTAGGAATCAAATTATCCAAAACTAAAAATTCATTTTGTGCGGCCTAAATAAAATTTACCTTAAGGAAATCGTAATATGCATAAGCAGCCAAATCATGCAAACTCTCGAAATGGTAAAGGAAAACACCAAAGTTATATTTTTGTTGGTTTTGACAAAAATTTAACTTGCAAAAATAGCAAGGAATATGCACCTAAATCATGCTATGAGCAAGGCTATTTTGTGATTGAATAAGCACTTACCCTGATTTTTAAGGCACTCTCTCGTTCTCTTCTTTATTACAGAGTTCCTATGTGCGTAGAAACAACTTTTTTGTACTTAAATTCATATTCATGCAAAAGCCCCTCTATAGGAAATCCTTACTCTATTTCTTTTTAAGAATCTCCAAACTTGATAAAAGAACACAGAGATATAGCATCTCATTTCTTGTTGTTTTAAGAAACTTGTTTGTTGAATAGAAAGCTAATTTTTAAAAATTATGAATTGGGTATAAATAATAAGATCTATTAAAGATATATTTTTCTAGCAACACTAGATTGTTGCCCACAAAGATTCCAATTTCTATTGGGGATTGATGAGGCAGCCAATATATTGTGATAAAAAGCCTCATCAAGACATGGTATTCTCCACCCATGCTGGGTGATTGTCACCTGATAGTTATGTTGAATATTGGAATAAGAAAGCGATATCATGCCCACTATTTTTGGAGTAATGGGGTATATATGTAAGTTGTTATATGGGCATTTTCATCTATTTTGTCATGTAATCTGTGCATGTATAACATCTCTGGTATTTTAAGGCACTTGGATGCTCTTTAATGGAGTTCTTTACATAAAAACATATGTAGAAAGATCACATTAAAGTATGTTATATTTGTTTGTTGCATTTTTTTATGTTACAGATTCCTTCACTTTGTCTTTGGGGGACTTGTTTAATTGGTACAAAGCCAAATTAGTTTTTGTTTCTTGCGTAAATCTGCCCAGCAAATTGCTCACGCTTCGAACTATCAACTGCCAGCCACATTTTGTCTTCAAGTTGGCAGAAACAGAACATTCACTTCAACTATGTTAAAAAATTGGGTTCCTTAGATACTTTAAAAGTAAAAGCTTAAGTGAGACTAATAACAGAAAACCCATCATCATGGCATCCTTGCATGCATTTCATGGTCAAAAAATCAATGTCAAGAACACACCCAGTGCCATGAAAGATAGCAGTACAACCAAAACCTGCAGAAACTCTGCTAATGAAAAAAGAACGATTTTGATTTCACTTAAGATCAATCAAAAACAAAAGGTTTGTTTTTCCTAATGCCAATGAGTAATTTCACACCAGTGCTCTTCCTATTAGAAAAGCTAGCTAGGCATGTTAAAGACGATCAATCAATAAAAGGAAACAAAAACCCTGCTAATTTGGGCTTCTTTTTTTTAAAAAAAATTAGGTTTTTGAAAGAGTCCAAATCTACTTGGGACTTTTTATTAGGGTTAAAAAATGGGTTTTTAAAAGGATCCAGATCTTTTTACCATATGGGTCCAAATAAAAGTAGGAAACAAATGTTGTAAATATTGAACGACTATATTTAAAGATTGCATAAAATATTACATTTGAAAAGCTAGATCTCTGCTTTTTTTGTCCGAACAAGCTTTCGCAAGATGCTTGTTGTCAACATGACTATGAGCCCTAACTTTATTCCCCTCGCAAACTTGAGAAATCCCAAAAACGTTTACACTAAAAGTTAAATAAAGTTTGTTCGCAGGTCCAAATAAGGTTCATTCAAGGCGAAAATGAAAAGCTAAACAGTCTCAGTTACACTGGCACCTAAAAACTTACAAAGGCTACAAAGTGCATGTATATATTACTCAGGTTTTGTAAGTGTAGACCAGTATTCTCCTTTGTAGATTCGAAGCTTTACGACAATCAAACAATCTTAAAATTCCATTCTAAAATTACTTGGAATTTTGATATCTTTTCAACCCTCAAATTTGTTCAAAATATAAAGAATTACGATAGAAAAATTTACAATTCTGACATGAAAATTACAAAACCAAGAAAAATGCAGATTCCAGAAAAACCCTTGAGCCATCAAAACCTTACAAAATATACGTTTATACCTATTCTACTTTTCAAAACCCCTGAGAGCTTCTACAAAATGTCAAACTTCCAGCTATATATTTCAAAACAAACCCATAAAAAATAATAAAAATGACAATTTCACTTCACCAGCCCAAAGTCGACAAAATCCTTTGTAAAACTAAGCACTCCACATGCCACATTTCACATTTGTTGTTTCATCCACGGCGTAATTATCTTTATCCCAAAAAACTCTCCATCTTCAACGACAACCGTCAATCCTGCTATCTCCCCTTTCAAGCGCTCCGTCTCCTTTCTTTAGCCTTGAAGAAAACGGCTATGGTTTTCCAGTAAATTGATGGAATTCTGCCTGCATTTGATTTCATTTTCTTCCATCTTAGCCTGCTGCAAAAATGACTGTAAATTATTCATTTCTGTGGATTACTGTGAAAGCTCCCTCCAACCTTCTAAAGCTACAGACAAGAGCATGTATATGAACAAAAAAATTGATAGTGGGAAGGTTAAACCTTTCCTACATTGCAAGGCATGTAGACAGCCAAAAACAAAACAATGAAGAAAACAACACGGATTACCCATATTACCTTCATCTCTCATGCATGAGAAGACTAAAAGAAAAAGGAAAATATGGCAAACAACCATCATGGCGGCGGCTGCATGCCAGAACAACAAAGGCGGTAGAAACTAGTGTGGACTCTCCAGGTGTCCCTATTGTCAAGCCTCCAAGAGGAACCCTAGCCGTCTCTTGTCGAGAGAACTAGGACAACCTTCAGAAAGGTTTTACAGTATGTGGCATTAAATGCCCAAAGAAATTTCTAGATTATGCTCGCCCAGCTGGCAGGAGCAGCAGAAACATGGAGAATTGTAATAGTAGATTTTTTAATTTCTTTGTAATTAAAGTTTTAAAATTTGATTTTTCTCCCTACCTTTATGAGTGAGAGCCAATAGAAAATTAAAGAAATGGTATTATTTGAAATTTTTAAATATGTCAAAATTATCAAACTTTGGAAGAAAGAAATAAATTTCAAAACTTCTCAAATGTGATTGGTCTAATAAAAAAAATTGCATCCAATGGATGCAGTAGTATCCTGCCTATGACAGGAACTAATAATATTACCTTTATCTCTTCAAATAAATTGATAATGTTTTACCTTTCAATATTCCAAATGCAAAGCTTATATTTAATACTCCATCAGCATGACTTTGGAAAAACTCATTTATCCTTATCAATAATTTCATTTTCACCATTTCAGAATCTCAAAATATTTACCTTGTGAAGTAGTGAATTATCGTTATCTCGCAAAACTCTTAAACTTCCACCTGCTGTATGCACCCTAAAATGGTCGCCTAGACTTTGGGCCCCATTTATTTGATTTATCAATCCTGAATCATTTTTATCAATAATCAATATTTTCAACATTATCAATCTCTTGATCAAATCTTAATTTCGATCATATATTGGATTTTTATCCTTGGGCTAACCATTTATCCTAAGTCTTTATTTATTTAAAAGGAATATTTCCTCCCCTTTCAATTAAATAAAAAGCCCCACTTTTCCTCTTATCCTAAGTTGCACAAATAAAACATTATTCTTATTTTATAAAAAAGGGAAAAAGGCACTTTTTGTCTCACATGAGGCTCAAAAGTCAACACTTCACTCTCATTGGAGGATACTTGTGCACATGGATTGCTCCTCTTTCAAGCTCCACCGCTGATTAAGACTTTTGCCTCTTAATCTCAATGGTCCATTTCACCTCATTTCTTATAAAAGGAGAGCTCTCTCCTTCATTTGCATAGATATCCATATTTTATGCTATTGTTATGCTACAGGTTTTTTAGGTCATCTTGGAGCTTTTGGAGACATTCTTGCATCTAGGGTTTGAAGATTTGGAGCATTGTTGGCATTCATCTTAGATCTTCATCAACACTCTATCTTCTTGTCTTCATTCTTGCATCATCATGGCTTTCTTGCTTCATAGTTAGATTTCATTTCTTGCATAGTAGCTTCATTTTCATGGCATTCTTAGCTTAGATTTCCTTTATGCTTTAGATTAATTCATCTAGTTTAAATAGGAGGTATTGTAATCCATTGCTATTTCCCTTCATAGCTTAGTTTGTACTTCCATTTTCATAGCATAGCTTGCACATTTGCATCTTCATCTTAGTTGCATTGCATTGCATTTCATATTGGATTCTTGGAGATATTGGCATTGTTGCCCTTGTCTTCATTGTGAATCTCTCATTGTGTGGTTGACTAGCAAGGTCACCTTCTTGTAGCTCTAGCTGAGAGCAAAACTCATAGTCCCTTGCAACTCCATGCATAGAGAGCTATGAGCCGCTTTGTGAGGCCTCACTCTTGAGCAACCTTGCATGTAATGGTTCATAGAAGTGCATATTTTAGTGTGTACACCTACGATATAGCGGAATTGCGCGCATATCTGCCAAATTACTTATAATAAGCTCTCTCGAATGCTATCTTTTAGCAACGATCATTTATTTATGACATCTTCTCATGGAGTGTAATGATTTCTAGGTAAGCATAAAATTGATACTGTAATGAAAGTCCACAATATTTACGCTAGAATGCATTTAACATTGTAGACTGTCCATGTGCCTTATTAATATGAGACCATGTTTGCTGGGAGAAGCGCCATGACAATACTTTATTAGAATCAACCATTACAAATAACACACACTGATTGAATAAATTAATACCATCTGATTTTTTGTTGCCAATCCCTCGAATACATACTAGTTGTTGTGATATTTTTTGAGATCACATTTCATTTGAGACACCTTCAATGATATTAATAGATTCAAAATTCATCATGAACAATTTTCATATCTTACATCTATCTTCAAAAACTTAATATTGTTGGGCCTTTTTTATCTCTTACATTTATCTCTTAATTTTTGTGTTAGGCTAAACCCATGTTATTTTCCATTTCATTTCATGATTAAGGATTACTCTATTTCATATATAACTTGTGATATTTGGAGACAAGTTAATTTGGTTATGACAATCATTTTTTATATATATTATACACATGAATAAGATGTAAAGAAAGTTTTGATAAATTCTAAATTAGATGCAATGGCAGCTCTATTTTAGTTTATCAATGAGGAATGCTATATAAGCATGAGAGTGGGAAATTATCAATGTACAAAAAAAGAGATTGTGGATCTAGATGAAATATTTGTCATTTATAGTATATTGTGCACATTGTATGAAGAGAAGCATTGTTTGTAAAATAATGAAGTTGTAATGCTTTATTATAATTCATGATTAAGTATAAGGTACCAAAACATACTTAATGATGTATTTTACAAAGTTATGATAAGCATTCTTTGTACAAACATTCTGACTCTATATGAAAATCAGAGATTATGAGTTTTTGATTAAGCCAATGAGGTATTTGTAACTGTCAATAAGACACACATAGCTAGTGAGGCATTTGCATCTGTTAGTGAGACAAATAATCAACCAATGAGGCATTGTACAAAGGACATTTCAAAGTTAATCCAGTGACACAATTTAGCGAGTGGCTTTATTCCCCAGGAGGGTTTCCACACAAGAAATATTGTGTCATGTGTTTATGTGTTGTTTGGTCTCTATGATTTACTTGTCTATATTATGTCATTCACTTTTTAACTCGTCTCTTTTATAATCATTACTTATGTTCCTAGATGTTTATTTATTCTGCCTAAACACACATTCATGATGTATCAATATTTTTGAAAAGGTCTTAGTATCTTCACAATTGTTTTATTTCAAGTTTCTTCAAATTCTATTTAAAAATAGTTGAAATTAATATACCACTGATTCACCCCCCCCCCCCCCCCTAAATGGTATCGTACTCCAACATCTTGTACTTGGTAGTTATAGCTGAATTTTTCTAAGGACTTCTAATTGTACCTAATTTGCCTGATCCTGATCTGGTGGCTTTGTAACCTGTTCCTGCAATAGAAAAATGGGGAAGAAGGTTTACTAAAGGGGTTTGTCTTATTCAAACCCTTGTTTAGGAATCAACCTTGAAAATGAAAGGATATTTCATAAGGAAAGATGAAATAGAAACCAGATCTGAATTATGAATCACCTTATACCCTAATAATGCTATACCTCTTTGGATGTGATCACAAATATTGATGCAATAACTTTATCCAAAAGGAAATCATTAAAGAAATGTCTTAAATGATGGATATTATAGTTTTCCAACAAGGCTTGATGAAGAAGAAGAATATTACTTTGAAGGATCAAAGCCTTGGATGCTAAATTGTAGAAGAGGTCTTGAATTCCAATTTGCTTGCTTGATCATGAATGCTTGAAGACTTGATAGTGAATGCTTGCACTTGATACTAGATTACAAAGTGAGGAGAGAAAAGGTTCTTTTATACTTTACACCCTCATTTCAAGATTCAAATTTGATTCAAGCTAACCAAAAAACTATAAATCCCATTAACACCCTGACACTGAGCCCCAAATGCCTGCGACAGGATGCCAATGGAGGCCTGTGCCTAGGAAAATAAGCCAAAATTTGAATTATAGGCCTCAAACAATCAGCATGTGGCATATTTAGGTACATCTCAATCTGAGGTCATGGGAGCATGTAAAGGTCATGAATGGTAAGATAGGTCCTAGGAGTTGAAATGAATTATTTGATTGAAAACAAAGTAGAGGAGCACACTTAGAAATAAGGGTCAACCTCAAGTTTTAAATAAATTAAATCAATACAAGACTTGTAATGTTGATTTGAAGGTCCAATAGGTGTTAGGATAATGTGAAATAAATGCTAAAACTCATACATACTAAGATGGGGCTAAAATGAGCACCTAATTAAGGGTACTTATTTTTTAGGACGATACATTTACTAATATCGATCTCTTTGGCTTCCACTTACCCTGATAAATTGCACATGATGCATGTCTTTTACTCTTTCACTTTCCTCTAAAATAGAGGATGAATTGTACCATTCATAATAGATTTCCTAGAATGGTTAACTATTTCAAAAATAGGGATATATGTATTTTCATTAGAAGATGAATTGTACCATTCATAATAGATTTCCTAGAATAGTTAACTATTGCAAAAAAAAAGGAATATATGTATTTTTATCAAACCTTTGTAGGTGCCACCCATGGAAAGGATTTGAATATTGCACTTTATATCATTTTTACTTCATGTATTTTGTTCTTTTCCCAACCTTGTGGGATTTTTTGTGCAATATTGTGTCTTTCCTTTTGGAAAGCAATACCTCCTTAGCTCAAAAAAAAATTAAATGTTATAAAAGATTATTTGGAAGATTTTGAAGTGTTACAAAATCTTTGTATCAGGGCATTTCCCCTTATTTTATCTTTCACTTTAAATAAATAATTATTTCCCCTTTCCAAAACCCATTAAAACAAAGAGAACGCATCTAAAATCCTAGAGGCCATTTCACAGGGTTTAACAGGTTCTACACCTATGAAACTTCCCAACTACCCTCATTTAGGCATGAGCCTCTTAGGGATTAAAAATATTTTATTGCACACCCCTTGGGACCTTTAAGAACTTAGTTTTCCAAATATTTAGTGTGATCTTTGGTGTTCTAGCTTTAAAGAAGGTTTCCTTCTACACTTACTGATGTTGCATGCCAACCTTAAAAAGGATGAATCCATTAAACCATGATTCATCTTTCTAAGCCTCATCCCTCTGGTTGATAATATTTATCAGTCTCCCTCCTTTGAATCTCAATTTATCATAGGGAATGCATATTTTTTTGTTGGCAATGATCTTAGAACCCCTTGGCATGTTGTCCTGCTACTCCTAGTTACAGTACAAAGGAGCCTATTTGTATAAATATCAAAGACATGTGATTTTTTATAGGCAGTAGAAACTATCAAGAAAAAAAGGTTAATTTATCAAAACCTACCTAACCATCATGTTTGATTTCAATGATAGGAGATGGAGGAATAAAGCACAAGACAAGACAAATGGCGCACTTTCTCATTTGGAGAAGTTACCCTTGAATAAGCAATTCATTTTTTAAAAGAGAACCACTCTCTTTCCTTTTTAAGAAATATACAACCTCCTTGGTGCATTCTCCTAGAGACTCTCTCATTGTGTAAAGGAAGTCCTATGATCTAGAGTTCAATATGGTTACTTGAGGATGAGAGGAAAATTTTAGGACCCAAATCTTATGACATTCCTAATCATTTTGCACCTGATGCACCATAAGAGGAAAAAAATGCAATACAAAGATAATACAAAAATAGAGAGTTTAGTATTTTCTCCAATAGTCCATCCTATTTATCAGGCATTAAGGAAAAAATCAAGCTAAACACTATGCTTAAAAAGGATAAAATTACTGAGCCAGAGACACAAGTAGAAGAAAATCCTAGCTCTTGTTTTGAACAAAAAGAAAAGACTTTGCATGAAGATGGAGAACCCACATTTTCAAATGGAGATGAGGTAAGTCAGAGGCTGAAAAATGATAAATCAGCCCAAGAATGAATGATACCCATTTTTGGGATGAACTAGAACTCTTTTTGTTCATCATTCAAAAGAAAGCCTTTTCCAGAAGAGGCAACAAATTATGATGAAGGAATCATTACAGAGTCACCAAATCATGTCCATACTTGAATATGAGAAACAAACCTTGTGCTAGCTTAAATACAAAATATCCTCAACCCATGGGAGGATTTCCTATCACGCACTTAGCACTACAAAAAACTCACTGGTTACCCCTGGTTATATTCTCCCCTGAACACAAACAAGTTTTACCGTAGGTGTGTCTATTCCTTTTCCAATAGTAAGCAACGCCCCCACTGACAACTATAGTATTATTCCTAGTGTGCTTAAATTTTTCAAGAAATGTTATGTTTTCCTTCTCCCCTTGTCCTAAAAGTCATGTGTTCAAAGTCATGCAAAACACAAGAAATTAGGTCGCAAGAAAATTTAATTCCAAATTCTTGTTAATGGGTCCATTCAACTTTAGGTAGTTGTTAGTTAGGTTAGGTAGATAGGTTGCTTCTCCCTTCAAAGAAGCACTACCGCACACACTTCCTTTCCTAGAAAAGGATTTTATATAGTTTCCAATTCCTCCTAAGTGTGTACAACACATGTTTTGGGGGCCCAATAGGAGTGACAAGTGCAAAGGATCAATTTATCAACTAATGTCATCATGTGACCAAGACACCTGTATTTTTAAAGGTGACAAAAAAATTGGAGTGCACTCATGCTCAATTTACAGTCAAGTATGTTGTTAGAGCTAAACATGTTAAGGATCAAACAAGGTTCACTTATGCCCATCTCACATCTCTCCTAGAGACATGTATACTCTCATTTGTCACTAATTAGTGAACAATGTGAATGGATTCTCCTTACAATACATAATTTTTAAGATTTTCTCTAATTAATCATGGAACATGGTGTAATTAATTCTTTTTTGCTTGCAAAATTATGAAAAAGCCTTGGCTTGATTTTTTTTCATTTTAGAAGATGTTTTACACTATTATCATTATGTAAAACCATTACGAAAAGAAAACTAGAAATAAAATTGCAAGGAAAATAGACACAGTTCACATATGAGAAAAAATTTAATATAAAAGATATATGTGTATATATATGTGTGTGTGTGTGTGTGTGTGTGTGTGTGTGTTCATTCATAAGAAAGATTTATACAAGTATGAAGGTTTTTTCATGTCTTTTCAAGAGAAAAATATTTTTAAAGGGTTTTTGGTATGTGTGTATCATTTAGTAAAATGAAAATACTATTTAGTAGTAGCGCTAGGGTGGTCAGTAGGATCATATTCCATGTCATCTTCACCATTCCCCTCCTCTTCCTTGTCCATAGAAAGGACCTCCTCTTCTAGTGGTTCATCATTGCCTGATGAGTCTAGAACCTACTTAAATGCTACCATAGCCTTGAATTCATCCATCCACCCCTACTCAAATTCCATGTCAATGCTATTGAGCCTCTTTAGAAACTCTTTCGTATTGGGCCACTTCTAAAACTTTCTCACAACTGCTAACATAGTCATTTCCAAAGAGTCCACAAGTTAGCATGGAAATTCCATCGATTGACTCACCCAAATCAAACAAGGAACCTATAAACCTAGATACTAGGTCTATATTTACTCAATATATTTCCTCATTGATGAGGAAATCTTTGCCAAGTACCCATTTAACTACGGTTGAAACTGAGTCATTGTCTATGTTTAATAGACACACAAGACACCTATCACTGACATGACCTAGAAAAAAATTCTAAGCCTTGGTGGTCATGAACCTAATTGGAGTATTTATGAGGGATATATTTTACTTTTCTAATACACTAATTGTCTAGGTGATCTATGCATGATTTCCACAATTGGCATGATTTGTTGAAATAGAGGCGGTCTCTCTTTATAGTTTCTCCACTCTCCAAACATATGTGAGATTTCATCATTTTAAGAAAGTCATTATTTTAAAAAATTATGACATACTAAAGTTGCATTCCCAAGACATTCCTTTCTAAAGTGGACATTCATTCCTATATCCACATGTATGACAACAAGGATGGTGACAAGTAATAGTACTCCTCAAGGTAAGAGAATAATTAATGTAATAATTATAGTTTTAAAAAATAATATTCTTTGTGATTTGGTTGTGATATAGACTCTTTAATCAATATTTTGTGTTTAATATGTGTCTCATCAAGTGCATGTGGTAGCCTCCAATAATTCATGTAATTAATACACATTTATTACTTCCATGTGGTGATATTTGGAAGAGATTCAAGCTCTCAAATTAAGTGAAACATTTAGTGTCCACCCCTTGCTACCACTTTAGTTTCAAACCTAGAAGAGGGATTCATTGTCAAAAATATTCAAAAGAGAACATAAGAAAAATTAGATCAAAATTACATCAAGTGATGTGGTTAATTATATTGGGTCTATGGATGTCTGGCGAGTAGTAGAGTTATGCTTTGCAAAAATCAAATTCATATCCTTGTCGAGGAGATGGACGCATGTTTAACAAAAAGACTCTATCTAGTTGGCTATGAGGGTAATGGCTCAATCATGTAGCTTAAGCCAGGAGATGATATCAGTATCCTACCACTCCGTGTAAACAAGGAATCAACAAACTTTGCAATGTCATCAAAATGAATGGTTGATATTTCTCATAAGACAAGGTCATATGCATGCAAAACCTGGATCTCAGAGTCGATTGTCTGGTAATTCATTTATAATTTAATGTTTATAATCCTTATCATTTCATATATTTTTTATTTCCAAGTATTCTTTTACTATTGTTGTTGGGTGGCCATGTCAAGCTAGATTCATTTTGTTATGTAGTTGGTTTTAGCCTAGTCATAATTTTATATTTTAGGTTTTTCATCCATCTGCCACTAATAATCATCATGTTTCTCTCTAGAAAACATTCAATTCCAAAGCTATGCCACAATATACCCTATTCATTGAAGTTTCTAACTTTGAAAATTTTACTTGTAGAAACATAGATAGTGATGGTACATTTCTATGCAAATGAACACATTCAACAACTCCTTAATCACCAGACTCATCATTAAAAAGTGATCATAAATATCAAGCATGAGCCAATGAGGATGGAGCTCTTTTGGATTGTGATCCATGGAACCATAGATTATGAGGTCCTACCCCACAAATGAGTTTCCCCTATGAGTCACCAAATTTGTAGACATCATCTACAATATTCAGCTTCCCTTACTTAAGTTCCTAAAGTTTTTAGCCCCATTCCTTCATCCTTACATTCACTTGTTTTACTATAGTGGGACATGTATCAACATGGCACTCTTTTCTAAGTGCACTAGAGACCAACATTCAAGCATAGCTATCCAACCGCTATGTGTCACCACTGTGTAGATTCAACACAACATCAAGTGAGAAATCCCAAAGGTTCTTTTCAGTGTGACATGCATTCAGGCTACAACTGCACACCATCAAACAATAGTGGGACCCGCATCCTACAAAGTTGAATGTTATTCATCCATCTCACGTGATGTCTCAATGAAGATTTTATTCAATTTGAAAACTATCACCATGCATTCAAGAGAACAATGATCATGATGAGTAGAATTAGCAAGTTATCTTTTGATGATGGAAAAGTGGTTTAAAAAGATATAGAGATAGAGTTCATGCCTAGAGGCTATAAAGATTGATAATGCAAAAATCCCCAGCATAATGATGTTGATAACGAATGCCATGATTAAGAGATCATGATGTTAGGATGCTAAAAGGGGGAAATGATCTATAAAATCCATAGATTTGTTATAAAAGGGGAGTTCAAAATTTCAACATAAAGACTTTTCATTATGGCTAAAAGGGCCCATAAGTGTCCACCTTTCTTGGTAAATCTCTAAAGGAATGTGTTCTATAATTATTTTTGTAATGTGCCACCTGCATTTCGGCCTTAGCATATTTTCTCTTAATGAAATATGGAGACTATGCCTCTATTTCCTGTCTTCTTTTGGTTATTGTTAACACAAAAGTTTGCACCCATGCTTGGGGCTTGACCCCCAAGAAACCTTGTGCAACATGGAAACAACCTCCAAGTGTGGGACTTGAATGTGAGGTTCAGTCTTCAGAGAAGGCCGACTTCCTTTACAATAAGGATGCACCTAAACTACTGCTTTTGAGGAAAAGGGAGAAGGATATGTTGAAAGGGAAATGCAAAAAAGGGAAATATGGTGATGCACCATATTGAAACTATGGTTACTCCCCCTTCCTAAAGCTACAAAAAATGATAATAAATCACCCAAATACACATACCTTGACTCTAATATACCCTCCAAGGATTCATATGCAAGTAAAAACTAGTGAAATGCTCCAAGGAAACATGTTCACAATACAACATTCATGAGAATGTTAAACACAGCATAAAAAAAACTTAAAAGAAGAACATAAACATTCAACACCTAGCACAATATGCACAAGATAGTTAAATGGTAAGAAAATGAAAACAGGGATTTCTATTAATGTAAGACAAAAGGAAATATAATTGAAGAGCATAATGCTACTGCAATTGAAAACAGAGAAGAGCCCAAAAAATATCTACAGAAATTGCCTTTACAGATGCAAAAATAATAATGTCAGATACAAATCTGATCTTTGCTACAACTTGATTCGTGAAATGATAGAAAAAGGGCCAAAATTGAATGCATCTGGTAGTTGAAAGATATAAAATATCCCTACAAGTAATAAGTAGGCATGGAGTGCATTGGATTCATGTTTAGAGTCAAATAATATGGCTTGGCATTGAAGAATTAGACCTGATAACATGGTGTGGTTGTAAACAATCAAATCGAGCTGCTGGAAAAAAACTATTAGGATGGGATAACATGACATGTTAACCCACCTTGCACACCTATAAGAAACACTGCCACGCGTAAAAAAAAATGGACCCAAGTCACCAGAAAAAATGTGATCCGTTGATGAAGATCTTTGAATTAAATGGATGACCTAGATATAGTACAAAAAATCCCAATGAAAGATTAAAGAACCACTGTCGATGAAGAAAATATTTTAAATCGGACTGCTAGCACAATTCCACAATAACCAATAGAAGAAAATGTAGGATTTTTCCATTTGGAAAGCTATCATTTCTCCCTATGAAATCAAAATGGGATAACACGAAATTTTAACCCACCATGTGGCATTGTCTTGTTGACCCTCTCCATCCTATGATCCATCATATTTTTCCCTGAAGAGAATTACTACATAGCAGGGTAAACCATGACTGTTGATGAAGAATAAAGATACACATGCTTTAAAACTTGGGAAAAAATTGACCCACATCGCCAAATAGAATGGAGTTGCGTGGCAGATCCTGACTGGTTTTCCATTTCACAAGAGACAAAAAAGGAACCCTATTAAACTATGAAATGGGGATAGGACAAGGTTATCCCACCTTGAAGACAATGTGGTGTGTTAACCCATTGTAACATATGTTACCCCATGAAGAAATATCTCAGATCGGTTATATGTAATGGGATTGGTGGGGGCAAAAAAATTCCAACATTTCTGGCAACTCAAAGGGGATGCTTTCTTCCTAAGCATATGATTAGTGGCCTTTAATAAATCTATTAGGCATGGAGTCACCAACACTGGAATGACGTGTTATCCACCTATAACTTCATTAAAATATACAACCTCTGCAACTAGAAGAAAAAAAAATTATCTCCAAGAGGGAAACAATTGTGCTCATGCACTTCTTGGAAAGCTAAAAAAAACCTATTCTACTATGTACAAGAATCTACATAAAGAAAAATCAAACAAATCCATTAACTGGCTTGTTTAAGTAACTTCCCTTCCTCACTATTTTTTCATTCCTTTCATGCACTTGGACAACTAGACACTATAGTAATAATAACAAGCATATCACAACTTGTTGGAAAACCATCCCAATGCTGAAAACAGTGAATCTCTCAAACACTAGAACATTCTTACCTTGAGCAAGACTGACTTGCTCCTCTTTATGATACTCACACTCATGTTCTCAAGTAAACATGACCGAGGGGAATTTTTGATTTGTTGCAGAGATAGATGCCTTATGGGGCATCCTCTTGATGGCACTTGGTCTAAGCAATCAGCCTTGACCATGTTATTGTTCTATGCAATTATGGTATCCTTCTAGTTCCAATGTGGCTCTTTTTTTTCTCGTGAAGATATGATCTCCACCTTTTCATGGTGCTCATGAACCATCTCCTTGGGAGCTATTGGTATGGTGTGGATCTCCACATGTTATCGCAACTCATGATCCTTTGATGAAAGATAAGATGATTTGATGTCTATGGATGAGAAAAAAAATTATAGCTCATCCCAAAAATTATCCTATTCATCATACTCATCTTTATTTGTTGCAATAATATGCATATGTTGAGGGGAAACCTCATGCATATTAGCATGTTCTTCCTCAAGCATAGAGATATCCTTGGGATCCTCTTTTTCATCCTCCATATCATGGAGGACCTCTTATTGCAACAACTAATTTGGCCCTTCATTTTTGCAGCAGGTCCTCTGATTCTTATAAAGGCTCAGTAGCTAGGATTTGTTCCTCAAGGGAAGGAAAAAAATTTTAATCTTCTTCTTCCTCAACAAAAGAGGGAAGCTCTTCAAATAAGAGGACTGGATCCTCTTCATTATGTTTAGTCTTTGTCTACAGAAATACTTGAATAGATAAAACTTCTTTAACGTCCTTTTGTGGCACTTTTGTTTCCTCCTTTGGTGAAATCTCATCAGGAAATAGGCTACAACTCCTCTCATGGAAGCTTCTTTGGCTTTGTTTTAATCTCCCAAAATAGCATGTTAGGACCATCAACAATCCATACAACTGGTCCACCCTTAAAGAGTGAAATGTAAAAAGGTATAGAATGTTGAGGGGGGTGATGTTTCTTTCATAGAGAGTGGAGGAATTACAACAGAAAGCTCTTGTGGTGTAGAGGGCTTCTTAAAACTTGGAATGACAAGTTTAAGGGAAGGGGTTGCTTGGCTTTCTAATTCCTGAACTCTAGCCAATAAAAGCCTCATTTGTTCATTTTTTGCAGAAACTTTCTTTGCAAGTTATTTCTCATCTCTTCTTCATGTTTCCTTTGGTGTTCTTTTAATTGTTGCTCCTCTTGGGCTTGTGTTTTTTGCTTTAGTTTTTTAGTATCATGAAAATATTGTCATTTGAATACTATCATAGATAGAATAATGACCTTCTCAGCTAGATCTTCCAGTCAAATGTCCAATCTGTGTTGTCTTCTAATTTCATATAACTGCCAAGACCAACCCCACAAAAGAGCTACCAAATCATGGCATCCCATGTCTTTGAAAGCTAGGGGAATGTTAGGAGCTAAAGTGAAATCCATGCCCAGGCTAGAAAACCTAACACAAAGATCCACAACCTGACCCCGAAGTGCATTAACATCCATTTTAGCTAAGAGGTGGATAAGGGGAAGAATAGAATAAGCAGGTGTAACATACTGGTCATTTGATGTTTTTGAAGAATCTAAACCAAAGCCAAGATGAGGCTCAGGATGATCTTGATAAAAAGAGGGTTGAGGAGTAGAGCTATCATGATATGGGGAATGATAGGATTTTTTTCTATGAAAAGACTCCATGTTAAAGAATTCATATAAAAAATTTAATAGAAAACTTGAAAAAACACAAAAGATCATAAATGATCTTTGTACATACCAACACTAGGACTACTTGAAACCAGCAGATTTTCACTTAGAGTCACCATGGTATTTGATTGAATGCCTCAAAAGGCTATTGGAACTTAAAATAAAACCTAAATTCTCAATGAATTTAACTTAAAATGGCTAACCAATGGACTTATGTAGCTAAATCGATGTCCCACCAGGTGTGCCAAAAATTGTTAACATAAAAGTTTGCACCCATGCTTGGGGATTGACCCCCAAGAAACCTTGTGAAACATGGAAACAACCTACAAGTGTGGGAATTCAAATGTGAGGTTGAGTCTCTGGAGAAGGTTGGCTTCCTTTACATTCAGGATGCACCTAAACTACTACTTTTGAGGAAAATGGAGAAGGATATGCTAAAAGGGAAATGTGGTGATGCACCAGATTGAAACTATGGTTACTCTCCTTTCCTAAAGCTGCACAAAATGTCAATAAATCACCCAAATACATAGATCTTGACTCTAAACTCCCCTTCAAGGACTCATATGCAAGTTAAAACTAATAAAATGCTACAAGGAAACATGTTCACAATACAACATTCATGAGCAAGTTAAACACGACATACAAACTTAAAAGATAGAACATACACATTCAACACCAGGCACAATATGCACAAGATAATTAAATGGTAAGAAAAGGAAAACAAGGGTTTCTATTAATGTAAGACAAAAGGAAAATACAATTACAAAGCCTAATGTTACTGCAAGTGAAAACAGAGAAGAACCCAAAAAATATCTACAAAAATTGCCTTTACAGAGTTAAGGCATAACTCACATTAAAACTTGAAGTTCAATCCCCAACCCAGGTGGAGTTAGAGTTAAATATGCAAATAGAATAATATCATATACAAATCTGATCTCTACTACAACTTGACTCATGAAATGGAAAAAAAAAATCTAAATTTGAATGCATTCCACAGCTGAAAGGGATAAAATATCCATGCAAGTAATAAGTAGGCATGGAGTGCATTGGCATAATGTTCATAGTCAAAGAATGTGGCTTGGAATTGAAGAATCAAACCTGATAACATGTTGTGGTTGTAAATAGTCAAATCAGGTCGATGGAAAAAAATTGTTGGGATGAGATAACATGACATGTTAACCCACCCTACACACCTGTAAGTAACACCGCCATGCATAAAAAATAGACCCGGGTCACCAAATAAAAAATGTGAGTCATTGATGAAGATAATTGAATTGAATGGATGACCTAGATACATCACAAAAAATCTCAATGAAAGATTAAAACACCACCATCGATGAAGAAAATCTTTTAAATCAGACGTCTAGCATGATTCCACAACAACCAACAGAAGAAAATGCAAGATGTTTCCATCTGGAAAGTTATCATTGCTCCATGCGAAACTGAAATGGGATAACATGAAATGTTAAGCCCTCCACATGGCATTGTCTCATTGACCCTTGCCATCCCTTGATCCATCATATTTCTCCCTAAAGAGAATCACGACATGAAACCACAACTGTTGATGAAGAATGAAGATGCAGAGGCTTTAAAACTTGGGAAAACGTTGGCCCACATCGAGGAATAGAATGGAGCCATGTGGCAGAGCCTAACTGGTTTTCCATTTTGCAAGAGGAAAAAAAGGAATCCTACAAAACCACAGAATGGGGATAATAAGAAGATTATCCCACCTTGAAGGCAATGTGGCGTGTTAACCCACTATAACAGATTCTAGCCCATGATGAATTATCTCATATCAGTTATATGTAACGGGCTTAGTCGGGGCAAAAATTGCCAATAGTTATAAATGTGTTTAGTGCTATTAATCTATGTATCAAGTCCTATTTATTAATGTTGATCTCTTTGTCTTCCACTTATCCTAATAAATAAAGGATCATGCATGTATTATACTCTTTTTATTTCCTCTAAAGTAGAAGATGAATTGTACCATTCAAATAGATTTCTTAGAATTTTTAATAATTGTGAAAATAGGGATGTATGTATTTTCATCAGACCCCCACAGGTTCTACCCATGGCGAGGATTTGAATATTGCACTATAAGTCCTTTTCACTTCATGTGTTTTGTTCATTTTCCAACCTTGGGGGATTTTCCATGCATTATTTCTTTCCCTTCAAAAAGTATTGCCTTCTTAGATTGAAAATTTTTAAAATGTTGTAAAATCTTATTTAGAAGATTTTAAAGTGTTGCAAAAGCTTTGTATTGGCACATTTCCCCTTAGATTAGCTTTCACTTTGAAGAAATATTTTTTCCCCTTTCCAAAACCCATTAGAACAAAGAGCCAACTTCTAAAATCTTAGAGGTTGTTTCACAGTGTGCAACGGGTCTCCTACCTGTGAAACTTCCCAATTGCCCTTATTTGGGTGTGAGACACTTAGGGATCAACGAATTCATAAGGAAAAAACTATGATGAGAATATTATCTTGGATCTACTTCCCAAATATAGCCTAACAAAGATATTAAAAACTTACAATATTTGCAAACACCAACCCACAAGAGTTTCAACCTAATATGGAGATACCAATCCTCCAATCCAAATAACTAAGTACCAACTCAAATAATGAAGTACCAACCTCAAATACAAATAAGAGATACGTAAAATATATTATGCGGACCTTCACAACTCAATCTTCAATATATGTATGATTTTATCTACATCGTAACAATCTCACAACATGCATAGGATATGCATCATTGTTTGAACACTTCATCACATCTTGACTTCTGCTTATTGAGTATACAACTTGCACAATTTTTTTCACTTCCATAGAAACCACGCCATTGGAATGAAACTAATTGGCACTATATATTCATTTCAAATTTAATTACATTTTCATGTCAACTAAGAACACATTACAATATCCACAAGTACATTCCTTAAATTTAGAACATTCGCAAATCATCCACAAGTACAAGTAATTAGTGACCCTTCAAATTCCAAAATAGCATGACTTGGTTCTTTTTTTAATTAATTTTTCAAATTAATATACAACAAAAAATCTTTGTATGTGGTGGAGCAAGCCTTTGGAAGCATATTATGAGGAATTTTAAGTATATACAAAGGAATTTCAAAAGAAAATTGAAGGGAAATGAAAGAGAATATTTGGGTAGCTCTTTGTGATTCCTCAAAAGAGATATAATATATATAATATGAAGTCTTCAATTATGTTAAAAACCAACAATAAACAATAGAAATATTGGATAAAGAACTTGTAGGATGCTCTAGAGAGACGCACAAGAAAGAGTTTATGTAATTAGCTTGTGAAGAGGAGAGGAATAGAAGAAGAGAAAATATTTTTTAGGTTTCTTGTAGGTGTTCATTACATACTTGAGATCTATAAAATGAAATAAAAAATCACATTTATAAATATGAGAAAATCCAAGAAGGTTTTAAGACACAAGGATTTGAAGGCTTGCAAGTGGGATGTGCCTAGACACATTGTGAAAATATAATTTTGTTTATTGTTGAAATCACAAATGTATGTAATTGTTCTTGAGGTATTTTTCTATGTAAATTTATAAATTATATTTTCAATAAAGATATGTTTCAAAAAAAAATCATATAGGGGATTGGATGACAAGGTTGCAAGATTGGGCAGTTTGATAAGAACCTCTAATCTTGACTACATCAAATGGTATTAGATCCAGGATATTCTTTGCATGGTGAATTTGAAGATTGAAAAATGAGAGATTTGGAAGGAAAACAATATTCTACATGTTAAGAGACAAGTGACGAAGATCAAAACCATTTGGTTGGCAAGAAATTATAATAGTTATGTGAGGCCCTACCCCGAGCCCATCATCGCATTACATTTAATTTCATGATAGACTTACTATTTGATACACTATTTTGATGCATTAATATGGATTTAGACTTTATTTGAAAGGATTTGATAGCATTGGATATGATGCATTCTATTTTATGTTGATTTCAGTACTTATGTGGACAATATTATGATGATACATTTATGCATGCATTATGGTTGGTTGACTTAAATTGTTATTATTATTATGATGAAATTGAGTTTTGGATTTCATGTTAAATTGATGCTATTCATGTTAAGTTATGATTTGGAGTAGATTAGATGTTAACTGAATGTTATGTGGCTAAATGGATTTCTTTCATATACTTATATATGTATGTGTGTGTTTTCATGAGGAGTTGTTTGGGAAAAATATTAATTGGTTTCTATGGTGTTGAGCTATGATTTGATTTTGAGAAAATGTGAATTAAAATGTTATATACTTGAATGATATCCTCTCTCTTAGATTTATATATACATGTGATTTTCTTGGACTACTGATATTCGAAATGAGTTGTGCAGGAAAGTGACAATGGAATTATTCTAAGAACTAAGGCCAAACCTATGTGTGATAGTAAAGCCAAGGTGGTGTCTAATTTAAGAGACAATACCTCGTATGTAATGTGTTTTATTTGTAAAAGTGAATGCTTGCATGTTTGTTCAAATTGTATTTTGTTAATTTATAAATCCTAAAAATGGACATGCCATGTATATTTTGTGACGTGTATTTATGGTGTCACTTGACACTTGTGATGTGTATGAGTTGGAAATGGCATGTCCATTGGAGGGAGATTGTGTAAAAAAAATGCACACCCAAGTACCTTCCCCATGAGGCCACTTGGATAGAGAGTCTTAAGTTTGGTCAAATCAAGTTTGACCCGTAGGTAACCTTTAGGTAAATTTTTGAGGGGTTAAACTAACTCCTATAGTGGAGTAAAGGTCATTTTAGTAAGCCCACTTGATGTACCTATGGTTAAGGGACATTTTTATCCATAGGACTACCTACATATGACTTGTCAAAAGTTGGCTTCTCAAGATGGACGAAAATCAGCTTTTGAAAGATTTGCCTTGGGTATACAACCTTCCTTTGATTGACTAATAACTTTTCCCCATCTCCAAGCCACCTCTTTGAGTACCATTTTGGGGGAAACCATGTAAGGAGTTGGGAAGAGAAACCAATGGGAATAGACACCTTGTCCTAGGGAGTTGGGAGATGTGAGAGAAGCCTTTTTAGAGGGATCTCCAAACCTTAGAGATTGTTCACCCACTCTCTAACTTTGGAGACAACAAATTGGAGTTAGAATTTTGGCTAAAGAAGAAGACTTGGGAATTCGCCAACTCTTCTACAACCCTCATTACCATAGTTGGAGTTGAGGTTGGTCTCATTCATACTCATAGTTATATGCTTATATTCATGATGAGAGAAACAAAATTGTATGAGTTGTGTATTTTCTTTTATATTTTTGAGCTAAGTTCTCCTTGGAATGCTTGTTGTTCATCCTTGAATTTATGGTTTTTGCTTGTATTTTTATGGGAGTGCAAGACCAAACTCACCCTTGGGGGGGACTTTTGATACCTACTTAGAAATGTATTCAAAACCAAGTATTTATGAAATGATAAGTTGGCAATTTATATTAGCTCTCCATATTGAAATTATTTATAGGTTGTGTGTTTAACCTATCATCATTTTTGTAGGTTTATATTTTTCTCACCATGTCATCATCACATGATAAAGATAGAGATAATATGTTCCTTTCTATGGACCTTTCTATTAACATTTTATACCTTTTCCCTTCTTTCAGTGAGAGTAGTCAGAAAAAATATTCAGCGAACAAATTCCAAAAGAACCTTCTAGCTTGAGAAATACTTAATTCCAAGTGAATTTCCAGATAATATATAGCCTATCTGCCAATTAGGAGTTACAGCCCAAAACTTGGTTAATTTGATAAATCTTTACCCATCAATCTGCACATCCAACATTATGAGCACATTTAATTTCACATATTTTTTTCAATATTATATGTACACCTAAGACAAACAAATCCTAACAGAAGATAACACAAAATGCTAGATAAAAATTATGCAATACTCCAACTATTGAATATGTACATCTACACTCTTCCAATCTCAATCTCAATCTCAATATCCTATAGTCTATTTTGCACCCATAATAGAATGGATCCAAGTTAATTGCATGCAAATAATAACATTTCATGGTCACAAAATCAAATAGGCTTGTGCACAAAATGGCTAACTAACCCTAAATTTTACAAAAGATTAGAAACCATAAAATCAAAATTATGTGTAATCACAAAAATGTAATGATATGACATAAAAGAGAAATGCCAACAATCAACAATCATAGTAATCAATGATTTTTTTAAATACCTTCCACTCGGTCTCTTGCTCATTCAATGGATCATTTCTCATCTGCTTCTAGTTCTCGGGTCAATGTTGATGTTGGGTTGTCATAGGATCATACGATGGTTGTTGGCCTACCTCAAGTCGGTTCTCCCCTGGGTGTCACTTCTTCATTGGGTTCTTCAGGGATTTATGCTCCCTATGGTGTTCCAGAGCTCCCTTTAGTGAGTGTTGCCCCTGGGCTAGGGGCTCCTCCTCTTGTTTTCCCTAGTGTGCAATAGAAAGCTTCATATATTTCTTCTTGGCTTGGGTTGGAGGCTATGACTACCACTCTTGGTACTAGTGGTAGAGGGGTCTCTACCCCTGGGGCTATCAAGGATGGGGTTCCCTCCAACAACAAAAAAAATTGCTACTACTGGTGGAGGGAATTATACCTATGCTACCAAATCTACTACTATTATTCCTCCAAAGGTGAAAGCTCAACCTATCACCTCGGCCAAGGCCTCCCCTGTGGTGATGTGTGTCCCAGATGTGGTGGATAATATGGATTTCTACCAATTTCATGGGTTGTATATTTGTTGGCCTTTGGTCCTCTCTTATGGATCTGCATTGTTGGGTAACTAGTTCTTGGTGACCCTTAGTTTTTGGTAACATTGAGCTCTTCCCTTGTGCAAAGGGGTTTTTTATTGCTTCATTTTCTTCTTCTAAAGATGGTGATTTGGCATTGAACTAGTTATGTCTTTGGGGGAACCACTCTCTTTCTGCCCAACCCTGGACAATCTCCTTCATCCCCCTTACTAAACCACTCAATGTGCACTCAGTGTGGGTTCTCCTTCCCAATATTCCAACCATTTTTGGGAGTTTTATTGCTTTGGGGCCATTGGAAATTATATTGGTTGTTTCATGAAGGTGGATGAAGTTATGGCCACTATGGGTCACTCTACTTTCACCCGCATTTCAGGTTATATGGATATCTCCACATCAATCGCTTACGGGGGTTGTGTTTCTCATGCTTGGGGAGAGGTCATGGACTCAAGCACTGGATTATGAGGGCCTTCCCTTCTAATGTTAATGTTGCTTCTCTACTGGGAATATGGCTACAAATTGTTCTCTTCTGCATCAAAAAGGCACCGCTACTTGGTAGAAGGATGCAAATGAGGATCATTTGATTGTTCGTGCTTCTAATTCTTCCTCTAAGGACTTCTCACATGATAATGATGAAGATGAAACCCCTACTAAAAATCTTGGTGATGCCCCTATTGCAAATCAAAGTCATTTTTTTGTTGTTAATCTTGGCCATTCTCTTGCTGAAACTCTAGGTGATGCCCCTACTACTATAGGTGCAGCCCCCTTTGTCCATGTGGACCATTCCTCGGCTCTTGATCCTTCTCCTTCTCATCTCCAAGATTTTGTTTCCATTGGATAGCTTTCTTGGCACTCTGGTCATTGTGCTAACACCTTCCCTAGCGGAGTTTCTTTTGTTGGGGATCCTAAGGATAGCATCATCTGAATAGTTGTTCAAAGGCGTAGGAAGAATTATTCTTTGAACTCTCTCTCTTCTTCACTTGTGGTGTGAGAGTTGCCTTCCTACTAGAGGGGTTCTAGCCTTTGTGTTAAGTTTTTAGTCTTTTTTCTCTTTGTCAACATTAGTTGTGTTGTTTGTGCATCGTTGATAGCCTGTAAATTCTTCTCTTTGACACCTTCGGGCCATGTAAGTGTAAGGGTTATCCCCCTTGTTAGGTTTCTTTAATTTTCAAAAATAATCATATTAATCAAGTATTTTGTGTGTTCCTCTATTGTAGTAGAATTTTAAATTTCCAATCAAGTGATCCGCATTCAATAATCACTAATGCATGGCTATGCTATCAATCATTTATTTGTAAGCTATAGTATATCTTTGATAATAAAACTTGGTGATAAAACAAAATGATATTTTAATTAGTTATATAAGTTAGGTCTCACGCTAATAAAATCATTTTAAACCCACTGCATAATATTTATAACTGGAAGTTGTGTGGTTTTGGGTCAATGTACCTTTAGTTTATAAAAATTGGCATTCATGAGTTGTAAAAAATATATTGTAATACATTTTTTATTCAATTAAGAGTTGTTATGAATGGATTTGTTTGTTTCCCACTCAACTCGCATTTTGAATCCACCCAGCCCTCTGTCTTCCCTTTCTCTATTTTCCTTGGCCACGGTAGATGCCCTTGGGCTAGGAACTTTGGTAGCGGCTTCCTCTTTACTGGTTGTGTTCTCTAATGGGTTGTCTGGGTGTGTGGATCTTCTAACCCTCCTCTCTGTAGGTTGGGGTTGGGTGTGAAAAGTGTGTCCCCTTTGGTCACTGTGGGTGGCTTCGAGAACTCTTCTTGTTCTTGGTGTTGGTGGTGGAGGGGTCTCCACTTCTGGAGAGAAGGTTAGGGTTCCTTCCCCAAACTTTGTTGTTGCTAGTGGACGAAGCTATGCTCATGCTGCAAAATCTATTTCCACTACTACAAAGGTGAAATCTTGTCCCATTGTATGTGCCAAGACCTCCCCTGTGGTGGTAATGTGAATTTCTACCAACATTGTGGGTTGGTTTGTAGATTCACTGGTTGTTCACCCTCTCTTTGTTGGAAAAATGGTTAGTGCTCCCCTCGGGATTCGTGACATGGCTTAACCATCTCATGTGTCTTCTATAAGTCTAGTGGTTGCATCGGGCATTAACAGGTTGATCTTTTGGTGCAATGGCAACCGCTACTTGTAACAAGTGGTATCAGAGCTTGGTCACAGGTTCGAATCCCCTCAGGTAACGTTGAGGGGGAGATTGTTGGAAAAATGATCAGCGCTCCCCTCGAGATTTGTGACATGGCTTAACTGTCTCATGTGTCTTCTATAAGTCTAGTGGTTGTATTGGGCATTCGATCTTTTGGTGCAATGGCAACCACTACTTGTAACACTCTTTTGGATTTTCAACGTTGGGTGATGGATTCTTGGGGATCTCTAGTCTCTGGTAATATTGAGTTTTCCCCTTGTGCAAAGGGGTTTTTTATTGTTGTTTTTACTTCTATTGAAGAACATGATTTGGTATTGAGAAAACTCTGGTTGTGGGGAAATCATTCTCTATTGGCCAAACCTTAAACTATCTCCTTTAGCCCTCTTATTGAACCCCTCACTATGCATCGGGTATGAGTTCATCTCCCTAGTCTTGCTCTTCATTTTTGGGAGAATTCTTTCTTTGAGGTCATTAGCGACTCTATTGGCCATTTCTTAAAGGTAGATGAGTCTACGGATGCAATGGGATCCTCTACATTTTCTCGCATTCTAGCTAGCATTGACATATACACATCCCCTGGAGGGGATGTGGTTCTAATGGTTGGGGACAAGCCTTGGAACCAATCGTTGGATTATGAGGATCTCCCCTTTCAACACAAAAGGTGCTTCTCTACTGGTCATTTGGATACAAATTGTTCTATCTTGTGTTGTAAAGGTGTTGCCACTTGGTGGAAGGACATAAATGATTATTATTTGATTATCTTGGCCTTTGACTCCTCCATTGATGACTCTTTACATGTTGATGATGTCTCCCCCAGTGTGGTGTTGATTATGTCTCGGTCGATCTGAATCCACCGCATATTGTTGTTTCGGTCCCCTCTAGTAGTGTGGACCCTTCTCTGACTACTACTACTTTTGATCTTCCCCACCTTTGGGTGTTGAAATTCAGCATTTCTAGCACTTGGTTCCTGGTGCCATTGTTGATTCTCTCTCTTTGGGGGTTCCTCCACCCTCCTCTTATGGTGGGGACATTTCTAATGATATCTCTTGAATGGTTATCAGACAACAAAGGAAAAATCACTCTATAGACTCACATTCTCTCCTCATGTTGGAGGTGAGTTGTGTACCTGTTGAGCATCGTTTAGGGGATCCACTATCTCGACAAATGCGCTAATAAATTTCCTGACAAAATTGATCTTTCCAAAGAAAGATTTTTGTTCTTTCCTGTTGTTAGGGGGAACTAGCTTAAGGATAGCCTCCACCCTTTCAGGGTATATGGAAATACCCATCTCCGAGATGATATGTCCCAATAGTTTTCCCTGAGTTACCCCAAAAACATATTTTTTATGATTTAATGAAATCCCATAACTTTTGCACCTTTTCAACACTTTGTGTAAATCCTCAATATGATCCATGTGGTTTCTGGAAAATATTGTCAGGTCATCCATGTATATGACGATGCATTTATTGACAAGGCCTCTGAATGCTTCATCCATCACTCGTTGAAAATTTTCTCTAGCATTAATCAAACTGAAGGGTATGTGGCAATAAGCAAACGTTCCTCACTTAGTAGTGAACATCTTCAACCGGTCTTCTTCTTTCACCATGAGCTGATTGTATCCAGAGTAACCATTAAGAAAAGACATCATTCGAGACCCATTTACAATTTGCAATACCTCATCAAGGGAAGGTAATGGGTAATTGTCTTTCTAGGAAGATCTATTGAGGTTTCGCAAATCTACACAAAGTCGGACTTCTCCACTCTTATTACTATGTTGTGTCATCGCCCCCTTGGAAGATTTAGCTATTTGGGATATTTGACTCACCACATGGGCTATGATGTTTTGGCATTCGTGACATTCAAATTCTGAATGACCAACTTGTTGTAAACGACAATATCCTGGCAGCATCAATATGTTTGGATCAGCCTCTTGCCCAATATGTTTCATATTCTTCATCATATTGTTGATGAATTATTGAAGGATATCATCAGGGACTTGAAGGTGTATCAATCCTTGTATAGGGCTACCACTAGAATTTTCTTCTTCCTTGATATGGAAAATTAGCATTCTATCAAACTGATATGCTCCCAAATTGACTTGTGAGAACAAAACTTCGTTCAGAGCATTGTATTCAGTGATCATTTGCTTGAGCTTTGGTTTGGTGTCAATTTTAATTTGGTTATTTAATCCTTTCCAAGGTAACCAAAGCTATGTGAAGTCTATAGAAAACCAGCCTCTTAGGGACCTATTCCATTCCCTACTAAGCAGCATACCATATGTCTCTGGGATATCCACTGTGTATATCTATGCAATCTTGTATTCTTGGGTCTATTGTTAATTATGTGCAGGCATCTTTCAAGACCCCAATGACCTTGACTTCTATCTTGTCAAGCTGTATCATGGCCCTATTGGTTGGTTGGGGGTTCATTCCCAATTTTTGACATATGGATAAGGGTATGACATTGCATGAAGCCAACGAATCAATTAGGCAATTGTGTAAATTTTTTCTAAAGATTTTGAGGCTAAGCAAGAATGGAGGCACTTCGACTCGGTCTTTGAACATGGTTGGCATTGCCTCAACGACATTAACATTAGATGAGGTCTTCTAATTACTGCTTGATGAAGCCAACTTAGAATGGTCCAATGATTTCAAAAGTGTCTCCCTTTGCAAGGGGCAACTTTGTAACATGTCATACATTGACATGTTAACTTTAACCCGCTTCAACTCTTCCAATGCACTATATTTATCGGTGGACCTGACCGGATTCTTTAGTACGGTGGGCGGATGTTGCATGGATGGGATGGTGGTATTCAGGCCTCTAGGGGATGAAGGGTTGTTGTTATCCCATGGATCTGGAGGGGTGGGTTGCATTCCAGGGGGAATACCATCAGTCAAGGGATCCCTTCTACTCCTCAAGTTATAGTTGCTTCGGTTGTTATTTTGAAAGGCATGGACCTCAAAGTATTCAGGTTGGCTTTGCTGATGAAAAGGAAAGACAAACTCTTCTTCACTTGTGTTATCACCAGAACCTTCCCCGGTGGTTAGTTCATTGGAATCAAAAACCATGGTGTTGAAATGTGTCTGGGATTTGTCAAATTTTTTACTATGTTGATTATCAACCTCACTCCTATATTCATTGTCTGGTTGGTGTACGTTGGCAGCTTCCATGAAGTTGACTTCAACTAAGATAAAGTGTTGGCATTGTCGGCAGGTATACTACCATTGTTGGGGCGTTTGTTCCAAGGCCTATTAGTTTGTTGTTGCCCAAATTGTTTTTCTTACATGATGTTTCTGTAATTGTCGTTATTGTTGTTGTAATTACTGTAATTACGATTCTGATTTTGAGGATAAGCATTTGGGACAGTGGCAGGTCGTTGGTAATTTCCTTGGTTTTGAGGTGGATTTAACTTCATTCTTGTGAGTTCTCTTGCTAAATGAGACAATGTTTTCTTCATAGCATCCAATTCATTCACCAAAGCATTATCAAGTTCATTTGGGACAGAAGCCTTTTGGTCACAAAGTGCTTCCTTCTATGCATCATACCCTGGATACATGATGGCAAGTGGTGGCGAGGTGGTATATGAAGTTGGGATTGGGTTGGGTTTTGGAGTGTGATGAACCGAGGGCTAGTTACTGGCTACAAATGGGCCAACCATGGCAGCGTTCTCCAATGAGGAGAAAGCACCGTAATTTCCACCAACTTGTGGATCCATTTGTTGCGTAAAAGGGATGGCCTCATTGCACACCTTGTCCAAAGTATCTATGTCAGCCCGGGGTAACCTTTTCAGGAATATGGATGTCAAAGGATCTGAGGCTTGTAGGTATACTTATATGGCAGCCCCGACAGGTACTGTGTAAGGAGCCTCTAGCCTTTGATACATCTTGTGGAAATGATGATTAAACATTGCAATTGGTTCATTATGGTCTTTCCTCACTGAGATAAATTGATGATGAAGATTAGCAGGATCCACGTACAACTTGAACTAATTGAGGAATTTGGTCTCGAATTCAGCCCAACTTGGAATGGATCCCCGCGCCAAGTTTAAGTACTAATTATATGCAAATTCTTCTAATGTGTAAGGGAAAAGATGACATGCAACATCCTGATGTACAATCTCTTTGTGATTTCATATTTCTTTGAAAGCACGAATGTGTTCTTCTATTGTCCTTGACTCACCATAAATGAAACATGGACATAAATTTTTTAGGATTCTTAGGCAGCTTGTGGAGCTGGCCTTGTAGGTCCAATGGGGAACTTTGTGCATTTGCAAAAAAGGCCATTGGAGGTGATAACGGACCAGTAGCAAGAGGAGCAGCAATATGTGGTAATGGAGAGTGATTATGTAGATCTGGTTGATGAGAAAAGTTCTCCCTTTGTTTCGCTTTACTGCTGTGAGGTTTGTGAAATTATTTGAGTTCTAGGAATTCTCCTTTGTTAGGTGATGATCTAGGGACTCCCTCAAACCTTTCAGGGGAGAAAGATCCAATATTTTGGGGTTTCCCTCTCAAAGGCCCTCCTAGCGCCACTTTTGTTGAGTGTCATTTTTACACGAGACAACGGCTACAAATTTGGAGAACAAATTCCCCTCTTGGAAGAATGATGAATAAATCTCAAGGTTCCTTTCAAGATGGGTCTCAACCACTTAGATAGCTTGATTGAAGATAAATGTGAAACTTCTCACGAGGAGGTCTTTGCTGGTTCGATCTTTGAAGGGCTACAAAAATAATCTTAGAACAAATGATCTTTCTCTCTCTTTTTTGTATTTTTTGAATCTCTTAATGAAAGCAATGGAAATTTGATTTAATCTACTATGACTGATTTGTAAATAAGGAGCAAGGTAACAAGAATTTAGAATGAAATTGCAGAAAGTAAAGTAACGGACATAAATCACTGTTGCGTTGCCTTGCAAATTAAAGTATCAAGAAGGTGGATAAAACCACAAAAATGAGATCTAAATAAATCACAACCTCAATTCTGCAGATGCAATCATCAATGGAACTAAATGCAGATGTAAGATATATCAAAATTCATCAAATCATGATGCCACCATGAATGTGCGCACACATGAGACAAGTTTATCTTGAAGCACCAAAGAACAATCTTCCCAATAATTCGTCACAACAAAGCAATCCAGCAATGATAAACACCAAACTAATGTATTTGCAGATCAAAATCACCATACAGTCGGTTGGCTCTTTGAAATAAAGGAATGAGCAAACACACATTCATAAATTTTGCAAAGATAGTATAAAATCACACTATGATTGAAGCACCAATTGTAAATATTGTACTACAAAGTAATCGACCTTAATCACATCATTTTTTTTACAATTTATAGAGCTTCACCCTTTAAGGAAAGAAATTTCGCATCTAGGGTTTCAACTGCGAATGAAACTTTTGAAAAAATCTAAAACTCAAGCTTACTAACAAAAAACTATTCTTAAAACAAACCTTAACTACCCAGCACGGAATTAATCCACGTGCAATACAATTTTAAAGCATAAGATGCATTAAAGAACTCAAAATCAGTTCTAAAATTTTGTCATTTCCTTGCATGTTCTTCCTTCAAAACTTGGAGTTCTTCCCCTTATTCTTTATCATGGCTCCCCTTCGTGGCTCTGACTGAAAGATACCTCCAAAGCATGCAAAAATGACTCAAGACATGTGATCAATCTGACTAAAAATCCACTGCAAAAGATTGGAAGTTCTTGGCGGTGACGGCCCAAAAATTTCAGACCCCGACCCTTACTCCGAAAAAATGACCCATTGAAAATGACTAAGTGTTGAACACCATGTTTGAACAAAATTTTGGACTTTCAAAGGTTGAAAGGCCGAAAATCTTGGAGTGCAAAATTGACTAAGTGTCAAGAAAATTTCCTTCATGTGAAAATTGGCTAAGTCCAAGACTAGCGGCTTGGAAGAATCCCTGGATGCACCTTGCGGAACCTGTCTACTATCTCCTGGACCTCTTCAAAATCTATCATTTGGATATTTCTAAGGCATTCCTGTTGCTTCTCCCAGAAGGTGGCTAACTCATTTGCAAAGGCTCGTATTTCCTCTTCCCGAGTTAGCATTTTCTGCATCTCCTCCTTTTGATAAAACATTTGTTGGAGATCATCTTTTGTTTTGACTCCATTGAAGATAGCCTTGAACTGATGCACAATGTCTTTGATTGGGTGCATTGTTTGATCATCGTCATCATCGTAAAGATCTAGATCTAGCCCTCCAAAAAACTAATGCATTTCTTCCACCTAGAGCATCCCTTCGTCCCTCTTCTTATTGATTATGCTCAGGAATTTCTGATAAACATTCAAAGCTTCAGTGATTTCCTTGATCCATTCTTCAAAATTGTCAAGTTTGAACCTTCATATATTTTCACCCAAACTTGGAAGCGTTGCTTCCTTATTATTATAAGGTCGTCAAGAGCCTTTTGCCACTTAAAAATTTTCTCCTCCAGTCCATCCTCCTCACACATCATATCCACCAATTTGGTGATTTCCTTAAGGATACCCCTAAAAGGTCTCAAAATCATCTTTAGGGCAGTTCTTGCAAACTCTTCAAAATCGGCCTTCCAATTGGAACACGCATGAATAAAAGAATATGAGACGTCATCTGGCATCTCAGGAATAACCCTTTTCTCCAAAATAGCTTGTAATGAGGCCTCGGGGTTGCTAAGGTCAATGGGACCTATCGTTTTAAGAATAAACCTCTTCATAGCTTCATTTTGTTCCTTTAAAGCTCTAATTTTCTCCTCATCCTTATCCATGAAGCCCAATGCATGCTTCAATCCCAGAGTGGCCAGCATTTTGCTCCCCTCCCTTGTCGGTTCACCCAAGTCCACCTCTTCAAAGACATAATCCTTAGGAGTAATTTCAGCCACACTAGTATTGACTGTTGGAACGGCTACTTGTGCTTTCCATCTGCCCTTTTGGTCCTGTGTAGCATATGATAGAGTCCTCGCCCAGGCACTGGATTCTCCTTGGTGAAATGCTCGCCCTAGCACTGCAATATCTGTATCCTATTCATCTGTGTAGACCCTCACCCTTGGTTGTATTTCTTTGGTAAACCAAGTGGGCTTAAAGAAGGCATTTATGGGCTCATAGGGTGCGACTAGGCTTGAGGCGACGGTTTCATGTTCTTGCTCTTGTTTCTTTTTTGTCTCTTCTTCCCTTACTTCCTCTCTTACCCCTTCTTCTCCACCTACATGTTCTTCTTCTCCAATCTATTCTTCTGACTCAATCTCCCTTTCTTTCCCTTCAGTCTCCTTTCCTAGATCTTGGTCTCCTTATTGAGTTGTCTCAGTATAGGGCCTGGAATGAGAAGGCAGGGCAGTAGGCATTGATGGAGTGGACTGAGAAGGGATAGGATTCCGGACCGGTGGCAGCATGGGAACAAGAGGAGTAGGGGCTATTGAGGGAGTAGGCGAAGGCACAGGCATAGCAGGGGAGTAGGCATAGGGATTTGAATAGGTGGGGTTTGTGATGGGGGTTGAGAGGTTTGAACTTGCAGTGGAAGCGAAGTGGTTGGAGGTGGAGATATTGAAGCTTGTTGAGGTGGAGGAGTAGGCATCTGTGGAGGGATTTGAATAGGTGGGGCTTGCACTGGAGGTTGATTGGTTTGAACTTGAGGTGGAAGTGAAGTGGTTGGAAGTGGAGGTACTAAAGCTTGTTGAGGCGGAGTAGGCATCGGTGGAGGGACTTGAAGCCCTATATCTTCTTCCGATGTAATTCCAATAGAAGACTCCTTTCCAAACTCCTTTTCTAATCCAACGGACTCTCCTTGACCCATATCCATAGCCTCTTCAGGTTGGTCCTTGAGATACATGTTGGGCTACTTCTTCTACATTATTCTTGGGAGTTGTAGTTGTAAATTGTACAGGAGGAGACATAAATGTAAATGGAAAATGTTGCTCCAAGGAAGGTTCTCCTACTGGAATTTGCTTCTCTGATTCCTTAAATCCATAAAGACCTTCAAAGTTTGATATGTCGAACTCATCATCGCCCAGAGTATCTCGTGGATTCACCTCTTCCTCTTGGATTTTTTCACCCAAATCTACCTGTACATCTTCATCCTGCAACTTCCTCTTCTTCAAGAAGGCTCTCGACCAAGTCCTTCTATTCAAGGATATCTCATCTTCTTCCTCTTCCTCTTCCTCCAAAACAGTCTCCATATGAGAAGGTGTAGCTGACCTCTTCCTTTTATAAACGTGCCCCTTTATCACTCTAGCAGGCCTAGGTACGGTCACTTTCACCCTAGGTGCCCTCTTGGGTACACTTGTTTTCTCTTGGCCACTAGAAGACAGAGCATCAAGTGGGGATATGCTTCTGGTCATCTTGGTTTTTGGAGGCTTGGCCCTAGGATTTGAGCCATAAGTAGTAGGGCGTTCATGTCTTTATATTGTCTTTGGCCTCAGTGGTGCAGCTCCCTTGAGTTGAGGCATCAATACCTTCTCCCATTTCTTCTTCTTCTCCTTGGAAGGTTGGGTTGGCTGCTACTTCATCAGCACAAGGTGCATTTTAAAGGGACGAGCAATCCATGCCTTAGTGGTTTTAATGACATGGCGGGCTTTAAAGTTGATATCATCATTTTATCCTTTATCTACCTCGGCATTTAGAATGGCCCTCGTGTAGATTTTATCCTGGTTATATATAGGATCCAGCACATCCTCTGTGTCTTCATCTCGCACCTTTTGTGGGATGCGTAAAAGTAAGGCACCTTGCGCCAGTTCCAAGTTCACCCAACGGTAGTCACGGATCCTCACCTCATAATCATCAGTACAATTCATCCAGTGATCTTCATAGTGTGGCTCATGGATGTAATGTCTTCCCATAATGCAGCTATAAGTGCCTATGGGATCAAACCTGGTTCTTATCAAATTAAATTACTGAAGGGGGCACTCATCCCATTCAAAAGAAAAATATTTACAAACTCTCATATCTTGTAGGAAATGGGGTCCTATCGAAATAGGAAAGTCCCAACAGTGCTTCTTCTTGTGCCTTATATGTTCATATGCATCTGAGATTTGTCTAGCCATCTCCAGTAGGATGATCCTATTAGAAAAGTACCTTGGAAAATTCTTAGGAGTGAGGGTACTCCCTTCCACCCTGATGTAAGTAAAGGTCTTGAATTGAATATAAAATGCCCCCGGGGCCTTTACTTTTTCTACAGCTTCCTCAGACAACCTCTTAGCATAATCACCCTCTATGGAGCAGATGATTACAAAAACAAAGGCATCATTGACTATTTTGAATTCTGAGCTATCCTCTCTAAGGTGCTCCTTCCTCACCAGTTGAGGGTACATTGTAAATGGCTAGGCATCAGGCTGACCCATAGCGCCAACTTTGACCAACCCAGGATATACTGCCCTAGTAGCCAATAGATATATAAAAGAGGTCATGTAGAAATGGGGGTCATTTTTACTGAGATCAACTGTCTATCCAAGTTTTCACTAAGGATAGTAGTCCAATCAAACCTAGATTTCCTCACCTTTATCTTTTCAATCAAAAGAATCATCCAAGGTTCCAATTGGATTGATTTTTGTAGCCCATACACCTAACTGATCATGGTTATAGCCACCTGAATATCCTCCTTCCTATATCCCCTCCTCATGTCTATATTTTAAAGTTTATTCTTTGGCAGGGGTTGAATGAGGTATTCGTTGTTGACAATTTCATGTGATAGCTAGACATCTTTGTTGTAAAAACCCATACCCTTGCCCGTGGAGAAACCGTAGAACCTATCTATCCCCTTTGGTAGATGGAAGACGTCCTCGATGTTGTCAGACCTTAGATCTAATACCACCTCTCCCATGGTGTTTTTCACCAACCTCTCATTTGGCACATAGTGGTTCGCTGGTGTAACAATAAGGTCAGAGGAGAGAATAGACATTGGTGTGCCGCTGCATTCACAAGAGAGGAGTATACTAATGAAGTGCAGTCCTCGGATCGTCCTGTCGGCTGAGCGCACTTGATCAAGTACTCATTCCAACTGACATTTCCTATGTTAGTGTCAATGATCTTGCCATGGAGGTTCCCCACCATAGATGTCGCATGGTACCCTTTGAATTGGTACTTCATCGCTAGTGAATTCACTTTCTCAAACATTATGCAAAAAGAAACATGAATCAGTAATGATCGCAAGAAGAAAACAATCCATTAGGGATGAGAAGAAAAGCATGAAGAAAACAAAAACCCCAAAAGACAGGCATGAAAGGTTCAAAAGAAAGTTTCAGAGATTCGGCTATTTAGACTTCAATAGAATGGCCTTGCTTTGAAAGGCCGAAACGGCGAAAATGGAGTCTTAAGTCACTTCTTTGGGATTTCCCACCTTCGAGCTTTTGGAGATGCCAAGATGAATCACATCTCTGAAAGTCCAAAACAGTGAAACGTGGGTATGCTTGACCTAATTTGAAGTTTCGGCCTTCCAGAGAGCGAAAAACGTTGTGTTTTGTCGGAGTCTGAAACACCGAAGATGTGGTGCCTGAAAAGACTTTTCTTTTCTTACGAATAGAAGTTTGATGTCGAGCTTCGGCATTTCGAAGTGCAAAAATATCATCAAAATTTCAGTGGCCAAAACACTGAAAGTGCAAAAATGACCACTTGGACTTGGCAAAATTTTGGGGTTGGCTTTGGTCATCGGAGTCTGAAACTTCGAAGGATTTAGGGCAGACAGGTCCGCTGGAGAAAACCCTTAGCGTGAACTCGAAAATGAGTTCGATGTGAGTTCGATCATGAGCCCAATGCAAAGGGGCCCAGAGGGACAACCCTGAGGCCCTGAAGTGACAGACCAAAGACACTCAACATGCAAACCCTAACTAGACCCTAAAAATCCTAAAAGACACTAAAAAAAAACCTGAGAAAAAACCCAAAAATCAAAAGGACAAGACGACAAAAGAACCCTACCTCGACAACGCACTCGAAAGATCCGAAGCAGGCTGGAAAGTAGGAAGATCTAATAGTTGGAAACGTCGAACACACAAAAGCTCTCAAAGAAACACTCTGAAGATGGGAAGTTACGAAAAGCACAAGTGACCAAAAAGGTCATGCGCATGCATTATATAGGTCGTGGGAGGGTGACATCAGTCATCCTCTGGTCTTCGATGTGTTGGCATTTCGGAACTTCAGATTTCTTGGACCTCCAAAACTCCGAAAGCCCAATCTCCCATGAGGGAGATCGTACTTTCAATCTTTCGAGGTTCTGAAAGTCCAAAAATTTTGAAAATCCAGAAAAACTATAAAACTATTTTCAAAGATAATTCGGAGGATCGGCCTTTCGGCATTTGGTCATCTCCGAAAGTGCGAAAGTGCGAAAGTTGAAGGTTGATTAACTCTTAAGGAAAAGCCCTTGACAGGGGGAAAGACAATAGACAGACTCCAAAAACAAGCAAGAAAAGGGGGGGCCCTTTGCCAAGTGGCCCAAAAGGGGAGCGTGGTTGTGGGACCACAACAGTACCCACTCTTGATTTGGGTTACTAGTTGTGCTACTAGTTTTGTTGTCAATGCTCTCCTTTGACCTCCTAAATATTTTTTTAGGTTTGTTGTTTTAGTGCCTTAGGTTTGTAATGGTCTAAGGGACAACACCCCCGTTTTGCTTCTTTTAATATCAAGAACAAATAAATTGAAACAAATAGGCATACAAAGTCTAGTTGACAAATAATTATGAAAACATATGGCTCATCATTGAGCATCAAGTTTTTTCTTCAGTCATGACTATGGTGATTGGAGGGAACTACTTGACTCTTTGTAGGAACACTTAAGGGTGTAATTTGGAGACAACTTTCAAGAGTGGGTTTCATAGATCTTCCCAAAACCCTACAACACCATCTTTCTTTGGAATCAAACAAAAACTTATGATCCAAAATTGGAGTAAGTGGAGACATTTTTTACAACTACAAATGTCAAAACTCCCATGCTAAACTAATCGGTTCCACGGTAACCGATACACCAAGATACTAGAATAAGGATATGTTGACATCAATGACAATAGCATAGATCACATCAACCTCACATTCTAACAATCTCCCCCTTTAGCATTGATGGCAACATTCATGAATAACAAAGCACCGAAACAAGCTTCAACCTTTCTCCAACTTTCTCGCCCTTTGACAACAATGACGAAGGGCCCAACAAGTTCCCCTTTGCTAACAAACTCTTCCCCCCCTGCGAGGAAGCCTTGAAGCACTAATCGAGAAAAAATAGAAATGCAAAGTACTGGACCAATGCACACACCGGTGCATCTAGTGATCATTAGGAGGGGGCAAAACGCCCAGCTTCCCCTGAAGATACTCAAAAGTATCTTTGCACAAAGGTTTTGTTAATATATCTGCTATTTGTTCTTTTGTGGGTACATACTCAAGCTTAAAAAGTGATATATGATGTTAATATGTTTTGTTCTGCAATGCATTACTAGATTCTTTGACATACTTACAGCGTTGGTATTATCGCACATGATAGGAATTGGTTCATCAAAGCTAACTACTATATCCTTCAAGGTCTGCTTCATCCATAATACTTGAGTACAACATGAGGATGTTGCAATATATTTTGATGCAGTAGTAGATAGTGTTACAAAATCTTTCTTCTTACTTGACCAAGCAACTAACCAGGAGCCAAGAAAGAATGCTCTACCACTAGTGCTCCTTCTGTTATCCAAACATCCTGTCCAATCGGGATCTGTATATGTCGTTAGTGAAAATTTTGATTCTCTTGAATACCATAATCTCATATCTTTTGTTCCTCTTTACTACCATAACATGTGACTCTTTTTGTTCTTGTTGAAATCTGGCTACCAAACATACTGCATACATGATATTTGGTTTGGTAGCAGTCAGATACAACAATCCTCCAATCATTGATCTCTACTTAGTTGCATCCACCTTTGGTAAATCATCCTCCTTAGTCAACTTACAGTTGGTAACAATGGGAGTACATACATGTTTTGATTTTTTTAAGTCAAACTTCTTCAGTAACTCCTTCACTTACTTGGATTGAGAAATGAATATGCCTTTGTCATTACAACTTACTTTAATCCAAGAAAGAAATTCATTTCACCAATCATGGACATTTCAAATTCTTTTTGCATTTCTTTAGCAAATTTCTTGCATAGATCATTTTTGCCTCCAAAAATGATATCATCGACATACACAACAACAATCGAACAGCATGCGTGGAGGATGGGCTAGGGTTTGCAGCGGAAATGGAGAAGGGGAGGATGCAGAGGGAGGGGAAGGAGGCAGCGATGATGATGGAGGGAGGTTGTTGTTGTTGCCAACCTCAAAACCTTCTTTGGGCAGTTTTTGTTGTTGCATCAGGTGTGTTCGAGAGGGTCTTTTCATAGGTGCTTCTTGTGTTACCTTAGCCTCTGCGGCTAGGGTGTTTGGGCTCTGTTGTTTGGGAGAAAGGAAGAGGAGGTCGAGACCATGGGTGCCCCCAATGTGGTTGATGGTGGAGATTCGTCATGTGGGGGTTCTCTGCGCGTTTTTTACAACGCTATTGGAGGCCAGTCCCTGGTGTGCTTCCCATTTCTTCCAAAGCCTAAGGAGGTGAGGAAACAAGATCTGTTTTGTTTTTTCTACCTGTTTTGTGGTAGAGGGAGTAGCTCTCATGTGGGAGAGCCTCTCTGGTTTTCTTTCTTTGAAATGTTTTGTTGGGGGTTTGAGGATGCTTCTGCCATAAGGCTTGTCTTCTGCTTTGCTGAGCTTGTCTCTTCCCCTTCTTTTCTGGTTCCAGTTGTGGTCGGTTTTGCCCCTCCCTTGGCCTATGTCTTTATTTGGTGCAGGGACTATTCCTTTCCCGTTCCTTTTCCACTTAGCTTTACTCCTATTGAGTGGGAGTTCATCCCTATCGAGGTGGGATTTCTTCTCGTGGTTTATTGGTGGAAGATTCCTTCTCTGCTGATGCTTTCCTCTCCCCTAAATCTTATAGAGGGAGAAGATCCTATTGAGGAGGAAGCCCATCTTATTGAGGTGGACAGTGGCTGTTGGGAGGAGGTGAGTAGCGGCATTCGGTTTTTTCCTTCTTTGAATAACTTGAAGGTGTTGTGGATCAGGATGGAGGATGACCCTTGTCTTAAATGGGCTAAGGGGATTGTTTTGGGTTGCCAGTTTAAAGCTGGGGAAATGCTCTTGGTGCTGGAAGAGATGTTGAGTGTGGGTGCTCTTCTTGCGAAGGAGTGGTGGAAGCCTTCTATGGAGGTGGAGCAGTCTCCTATTGAGGTGGAGATTGTGTTCGTGAACTTGGAGGTGGAGGAGACCCCTATTGAGGTGGAGTTTTTCTGGGCTACCTCTTGTGGTCGTGCTAATGGAAGGAGATGTTATAGCTTCAGCCTTGTTATCTGGATCTTATTCCTCTCTGCTCATATAGAGGTGGACCCTTTTTCTATTGAGGTGGACAAGGAGTTTGCAGCAGGTTGGAATATCTTTAACAGCATTGGGCTGGGCTAGAGGTGTAGTAGTTTCTGGACCTTCATTTTTTACGGAGAAAGATGGACAGGCTATTTGCGGCCTAAGCTTGCTTCTTTGGTTTTATGGTGATGAAAGTGTCTCTTTATGTTTCTTTCCTTCCTGTGATCGGGTGATTGCTGACAATTTTAAAAGGCTCACTCTGGTCCTTTAGTTTTGTTTTTGGTTAAAGCTTGCAACTTTTGTGGGGGCTTGTCCCAAGATGATCTTTAAGTTTGTCTTTGATAGAGGTAGACTGGACAATATTTTTTTGCTGATTATCTGCTCTCAGACTAGTGCTATTAATGTGCTCCTAGTCGTTTGTTCCACGGGCCAGCACCCTCTTGCTGCTGTTCTTTATCAAAAACAATCAATATTTTGTCTGAAAGTATCTTGAAGTACAAATTGTTGTTTGTCCAACCTTTCTTGAATCCTTGACTGATTAGATATTTATCCAATTTTCCATACCAAGCCCTAGGTGCCTGCTTCAATCCATACAATGCCTTTTTCAATATGCAAACTGCATCAACATCTAATTCTGATCTAAACCCTTTCGAATGCTCGATTTACACTTCTTCCTTTAGTTCTCCATTTAGGAATGCAAACTTGGCATCCATCTTAGAAACCTTGAATCTTTTGAATGTTGCAAATGTCAAGAACATTCTAATAGCCTCCATCTAAGCAACAGGGGCATAAGTTTCTTCAAAGTCAATGCCTTCAATTCATGAGTAACTATTGCATACCAGTCTCACTTTGTTCCTCACAACCTTTCCATTCTCGTGTGGCTTATTTAGGTAAGCCCATTTTGTACCATCACATTCTTGTCTGTTAGTCTAGGCACCAATTCCCAGGTCTGATTCTTCTCAATTTGATCAAGTTCTTCTTTCATAGCATTTACCTAATTCAGATCATTGTATGCTTCTATAGATTCAGATTGAACTTCTGAAAGTAGACACAACAAAGCATGATTTTATGTTGCTCTACTTCAAGTAGCCACTCCTCTATTCTTATCTCCAATGATCATATTCTTTGAATGATTCTTCTATACATACCTTGGTTTCTTAGTTGTAGATGTTGGTGTCGGTTGAGTATCATCTTCTTCTTTCTTTTCCTTACTTCTCTTGTCCTCTGTCCCAGATTCATACTCAATATGTTGCTTAGGGACCTTCTGAAATTCTTCGTCAACCTTCACATTCGCACTCTCCATAGTTTTGTTCAGTCTCTTGTTATAGCACTGATACGCTTTGCTTCTTGTAGAATATCCCAAAAATATTCCTTCATTCACTCTTCTATCAAACTTTCCAAGATTGTCTTCATCTTTCTGTATGTAACACTTGCTGCCAAATATTTTGAAGTACTTAACTGTAGGTGCTCTTCCATGCCATAACTTATACAAAGTCTTCCCATATTTCTTCTGACATAGAACTTTGTTAAGCGTATACACAACAATATGTATTGCTTCTCTCCAATAGATTTTCGGTAGACTTGCCTCCTTCAACATAGTTCTTGTTGCTTCCTAAATTGTCTGATTCATTATTTCCACAACACCATTTTGCTAGGGTGTTCTAGCTGCTGAAAATTGTCTCTTAACACCACACTTTTCATAAAATCTTTCAAAAACATCATATGTAAACTCTCTTCATTTGTCAGATCTCTCACATTTAATCTTTCTACCACACTTAGTCTCAACTCTAGCCTTAAATATCTTAAACTTCTCAAAAGCCTCGGATTCTCTAAGAAAAGAAACCCATGTCATCCTTGAATAGTCATCAATAAAAAGTATGAAGTACATTTCACCTTGAAAAGTCCTTGTTCTGATAGGACCACAAAGATCGGTGTGCACAATCTTCAGTACACCGGTAGATGAATAGGCTTTTGCCTCGAATGATTTTCTTCTCGGTTTCCCTTCTTGACAACCCTTACAGAGAATATATTTTGGTTTACGCAGTCTAGGTAGATCTCTCACTGCATGAGATGAGCTTATTCTCACCAAGGTATCAAAGTTTATGTGACACATCCTTCATTGCCAAAGCCAACTATCATCATTCTGGGATAATAAACAGCATCCTTTTGATGCTCCTTCTAGTTGGTACATAATTCTTCATGTTATTTTCCCAATTGCAATTAGGTCTCCTAAACTTTCCCTATTTCACAAACTTCATTCTTGAAAATGACATCATATCCATTCTCACACATACATAGCTAGGACCCAAAACTACAAAGGATATGCATCCAAATAGGATTGATCCAATCAACCACATGTTGCATCCTACGAAGAACACTCACCAAAACCTATCGGTGACAACCTCATCCAAAACAAACGGACTATCAGTGCACATCAACCGATACGCCAAACCAGTCGGTTTCACAACAACTAATACACCAAGAGGTTGAAATAAGGATATGTTAACATCAATGACAACATTAATGACAATAGCATAGATCACATCAACCTCACATTATAACAGTATTATCCTCCTACAATCTATGTTATTCATTTGTTTTACTTTTCAATTGCTACCAAAAGATTGGAAAGTTTTTGTGGTCAGATGGTAGAGGAAAGAACAAGCACCATTATGTTAAATGTGAGCTGTGTTGTTTGGATATGTATGGGGTGTTGGGCTTGCAAAACTTTTAGTTTCATGGAGACGCTCACACTGTTAAGTGGATTCTCAAAGCCATGTATGAAAATGAACCATGGAAGGTATGGGCTAGAAATAATATCAAGTTGTTGTCCCTGAGCAGGCTGAATCATAGAAGATGCTTCCATTCAATAACTTGCTAGCTTGCAGTTTCCTAGTTGTTCCTGCAAAGTCTACTGTATTCAAAGAGTATCTAGAAGGCTTGGGAATCATTCACAGAAAAGGTTAGTAACAATGGCATCTTAAATGACAACAATATGATTCATGAAAATAGATCTATATGGTGGAACCTCAAGCATAAAGAAAAACCTTTAACCTTACTACAAAGAACTAATCATCAAATGGGATCAAGTGTTTTAAGGACATACTTAGTGACTTACACCTTGGCCTCCAATTACAGGACCTATTCCATTCTTAGAGAGGCATGTAAAACTCTTTAGTTGCCCAAAGTCTGTATCCTGGACAGTAATTGCTTTAAGAAGTTTAACTGGAAAATGGTACTAATCTGGTAAACACTAAAATGATTTATAAAACATTATGCAAAAGGTTTCTTTAATTGTTTATCTCCATAAGACATGGAATATTTCTCTATCTAATAAACAATGGAAAGATATTTTCAAAGAGCACTGGTCTAATATTATTGAGCTTAAAAAGCTTGTTTTAACTGATTGTTGATTATTCAAAGATTACCTTATAAAATTAATCATACTAATATTGGATTGTGCAGCATTGGTAGACAGTATGAAATAATGAAACATTTTTTTTGCTACTTCTATACAAAAGAAATGATTATGCTTTGATCTTAAAGGGTGGATAGGTAATATCATTTGGACTGAAATTTTATTTGGGAATGTTGATAAGTTAAATAAGCAAAGTAACATTTTTTGGTAAATTGTTTTTACAGAAATTTTATCGCGCATTGGGATTATGAGGAATAAGGAAGTTTCAAGGTGTAAGGAGGTCCCTAACTTAGTCTTATAAGAGACTCATATTTTACAATGTTGGATTGCAGGTTGCTGTAATCATGGAGATTTCTTAGTCCAAGTTGATTAAGCTACCGGCCAATGGCACTGTTAGGGTCAATTCATCTGAGATCTGTATGGGCAGACATGGCATTCTTCCAAAAGTGGAAACAAGCCATTCTAAAAAGCTACAACGATGACATACCTCTTGAAGAGCTAAAAGAGATATGGGGAACAAAAGTAAAGTACAGGAACACATTAATGGAGAAGATGACTTTGCTGTTGAGGTCATCAGATCCAATGATGAGTTATCAGAGATTAATCCTCCCATTGGATGGAAAGGTCTAGACTGGTAGAAACTTCTAAATCGGTTGCTTACTACTCTAATTAGCATGTAGATATGTATCGTTGAACTACTTCAGCTTTACCATTTGTTTTGGTTAGATTGCTGCTATTTTTACTGTATCTTTTTGTATATCAGCAGCAGCTAATAGGTATAGATACAGTCAATGATTAGCCTAGCACCTCTGTTTCTTTATTAAAAGGTGACCCTGCATGGTCCTCTTATTTTTCTTACTGGTAAATGAGCTGATCTAAGCCAGCTTCATTAGTATATCTGAAACTCAATCGATGTTATATTCCAACGTCATTCAACTATCAATCAATGTTATATTCCAACGTTATTCAACTATCTTTAATATAAAGAAAAAAAGTCACAGCATATACTCGACAAAAACATTAGTGGAACCATGTTAGAGTCGCAGACAGCGCCCAACAGATACTGACTACAATAAACATATCTAATGGGAACTTTGGCAATACAGTTGACAATACAAGTGATAAAAACATTGATGATCATAAAAATGTCTAGCTAGCATCTCAAGTTCTACCTCCTCTCATAAACACTGTTACACCTACAGATTTATTTTTGCAATTCCTATTTCTACTTAAATGCAGCAAACTACCATCAAAAGGTTTCCCATCACTGCTTTTTCCCAGACACAGTAGATATTTGTTTGAACCAATTTTTCTTAAATTACAAAATCCAAGGAACATTCCTGAGAATAGGCTAAACCTTGTAACTATTAAGTGTAGAAGGTTTTGGTTAATGAGTTAGTTTTGTGGCTTTTGGTCCCTTAGACCTCTGACCACTTGGTCTCATGTATGTCATTAAAATTCCTCCTCCATTCATTCACTACTCTTCCCAGACAGTACATATTTGTTTCAAGGGACAATCCTGAGGTCAGGCTAAACCTTGTGACTATATAAAGTGTAGTGACTCTTGGATTGATTATTTCCAGAATTCTTCACATCTATATCTGTCGAACATCTCTCACATTAACAAACTTGATATCACATGACTTAACATTCTTTTCATCGCACTTTAAATACCAGTGTGTTTCCAAATCCCAAAACATGGTCATGATTAAAAAAAGTTTTCTTTGGAATTCCCCTTGGCACATCTCAGAAACATAACATGGTCATGATAAAAAGATATCTTCTTAGGAATTTCCTTTGGCACATCACAAAATAAGGCCTGGTGCAATTTCTGCCTGGCACTTGAATTATAACATGGCAAAAAAAGAGTCAAGGGATAACATTAATATACCAACTGGCCTAAGTCTAGATCGCCTACAAGCCTAAGTCTGAAGATAGAAAATGAACCTGAGATGAAGGAGCTGACAAGCAGATTCAGCTTAGAATGCACTGATGAATTGTCCATTACAACAGATCATGTGCTGACACATGATTGTCATCAATCAAAGTTCTTCTTAGTCTTTCAATTCCTGAAGGGGAGACAAAAATCAAAACTTCTCACCTCCAACGATAAAATGGTCAGTCTAAACTTGTGCGTCATGAAAACAAATGATGGCATAAAAATCCCGAACTACGATATTGTCTCAAATCTGATTTGGGTTTTAAATTTTTGCCATGTTTTGCTTCATTTCATTGCAAAATAACATGCAAAGGAAACAATATAGATTTCCAAGGAAATAAGCAATTACAAACACAAATCTATTAATAATGATTCTGATATAAAACAAGCATGGCTGTTAAATCAAATATACTATTGTTACAATGCTAGAACATGCATAAATTTTCCTCCAAAACCTGTTTAAATGATGCAAATCTGCTCAATAATGAACCCTCACTGAGCCCACCTCTCAAGTAGTGTTGGATTTTTGTCCAACCTACGAATATCCAAGGATTTTCGTTCTCAAATATGGCTACTACTGTCAAACCAGCAACAATGAAGAAATTATCAAGTATTAAATCAACATATCATAATAGAATGAGACTCAAAATCCCAATCCAGCCTTTTATTTAATTAAACACTTAACTCCCTTTATTAACTTAATGCTTTATCCTATGGAGAGAATAGATAATGGGCTAGCATTAGTATTTATTTATTTATTGACGGGCTATGCAAAAAGGGGACATTACAGTCCTCTCTTCCCGGAGATTGCTTGCCCTCAAGCAATCCACACCTGCATGCTAAAACCAAATGCCTAGATCCCATGTCAACTTTAGGAATACCGCTCTGCCAATCTGTTGCGCTACTCTGATATTAACAACATCGTCATGCCCAGATTTGCGAAGCAACTCATCACACATGTTTTGAATCATCTTTACATCTTCTATGTTATGATGCACAAAATCTGCCCTCTTACTAGTTGCATCATCAACCCATGTCTCATGACTATTTGCCCAAACTTGAATGCCAACATTTGTTGACCCCATAACATTGTCTTCTCTATAATTATGGGTTGTATTATCTTGAAGATGAAGAGAGAGATATCACTATTGTTATAACAATCAGCACTGTTGCCATGCATTTGTGTCATGTCTTCAACTTTTACAAGCACTTCTAACTAGTTGCACCATCAACCCATGTCTCGTGACTATCTGCCCAAATTTGAATGCCAACATTTGTTGACCCCATAACATTGTCTTCTCTATAATTATGGGTTGTATTATCTTGAAGATGAAGAGAGAGATATCACTATTGTTATAACAATCAGCACTGTTGCCATGCTTTTGTGTCATGTCTTCAACTTTTACAAGCACTTCTTACTAGTTACACCATCAACCCATGTCTCATGACTATCAGCCCAAATTTGAATGCCAACATTTGTTGACCCCATAACATTGTCTTTTCTATAATTATAGGTTGCATTCTCTTGAAGATGAAGAGATATTTCACTACTGTTATAACAATCAGCACTGTTGTCATGCATTTGTGTCATCTCTTCAACTTTTACAAGCACTTCTTCATTGAAAACTTCATACTCAACACTTGGAAACTCCTCTACATTAGTTATTTCATGTGTAAGGGCTGCAACCTCATGAGAATGAGAATGTACACTATTGTTGTCCCAAATCAGAATTTGGACCTCATCTTTGCTTTCTTTGGAATCATCAATCACCACCAAATGGTCTTGCAAATCTTCCCATACCAAAAGCTTTAGTGCTCGATTTTCCAAGTGTCCTTGAATGCCATGTCCTACTTTTTCTTCATGTGTACGAATTGTGTCATCATTGGAATCAACTAACACACTAGAAAATGCATTGTGGTCACCCAAAGAATCCATACCATCATTATCCATATCAATCTCATGCTTAACATCAAGAGAAGTCATGTTTATCTCTCTTCTAGAATCCTCTTTGCTTAAATCCTCATAGGCTGAAATGAACTTTTGGCTTCTTCTTCAAATGAATTCTCAACATTGAAATGATTTATATGGCTGTTGTTGTCAAACGAGCAACAATGAAGAAATTATCAAGTATCAAATAAACATATCATAATAGAATGACTCAAATCCCCAATCGAACCATTTATTTCATTAAACGCTAACTCCCTTCATTAACTTAATGTTTTATCCTATGGAGAGAATAGATAATAGGCTAGCATTAGTATTTATTTATTTTTTGATGTGCTAGGCAAAAAAGGGGCATTACATGGCATCTTTGAGGACCATATGACTAAAAAGTAACACCTTAACAAGTTCAGAGTGCAAAACTACAATTTGGAAGCAAAAGTCAGCATTCCAGGAATTTTTTACTCCATTGATTTTGTCCACGCACTCCCGACCTTGGCTATTGAAAACTTCACAACAATTGTTTCGAAGGAATAAATCAACAAACCACACCTTATCTTTAATTCTAGATATTCCAGCAATCTCTCTTACAAGTTGTTACAAAAAGCCACTCACTATCTCTAACTTTGACACAATATATTATATTAGCTTTGTTATGGGAGGGAAGATGAACTTGGGGAAGGTGAAATGATCCACCTTCCACTGATTACAAAATTCCAAGCATTGACTTGGTTTACTAGTTACACAATTGTTGATGACCAAAAATAGAAGCATAAACATTTGAAACATGGTATGCCTCTGCAACTTGACAGGAGTTCACCATATGGAAAGTTGCATTTTATGAAACATCTCTCAAACCTGGCACTAATACATGGAATGAATTTTGCAACCTTATAGTACATTTGTTTGAATCCACATTAGCAGGAACATTTTCCATTTTTCTCCACCTTGAAGCTCTCTTGAACCATACAATGGTGAAATTTTGGTTTCAGCCATGCTACACTCCGATTCCAAAGGAACCTTCCATTCCCAATAGATGATTTATTAAAATATAATAGTTCAAAATAATGAGAAATGCACTTATTAAAGAGCTTTAGAAAAAACAACTCTCAATTTGGGAGATAGTTTTGTCCATCCGCACAAGAAATCTTTAAATTCTCAACAAAAAGAAATTATTGTTTTTCCCAATCTTAGAGAAAATGTATGTTGAATACATCACTTTACGACCAAGTAAACATAGTGGCCAGCAAATATGAATAACTCCAATTGCCATATGAAATATCAAACATTTCCTAAACAAAGCCTCTGAATCATGTGTTGATTTTATTTTGATGTCTTATCACAATAAGCACACAAATAAGAGTATGTAGGATAGGAGCTCTACAAAAAGTGGATCACTGACATAATATTTTTGAACAGGGCGATCACAAGACTGTAGTTCATGTTCTTGTTCCAATAACCCCTTACAACCTGCAGTTGAGTTACTTTCATAACATTTATATTCCATGCTTTGACAGCATCATATTACCAATACCACAAAAAATAAAAAGCATAATCAAACGTCAGGAACTCCTGCATATGATTCTATCATAGCACACTGGACAGCATCTAAACATGACAATAAAGCAATCAAATTCAGAAAACATTCCTAGGCCTCGATAAGATCCTGTCTTAAACAAGTGCAAACTGCAAACAGAAAACCATGTTTTATTCAACAACTGTCACGCTTTTCACTTTCCAAATGCTACCAAATCATTTTTTTTGTCTTTTGACCCATTCCTGGCATTTTCATCATAGTTGCTATAACTTCGGTGTCTACAAGCTATATTTGGCATTAGATAACATAATCTTTTATTTTAATTTTTGCTATTTTTATGAAGAGTATCACTTGTTAATTTATAGTGTTTTGATGTTATTTATCTATTTTAAACCAATGTAATTGAAACACTTACACTTTGCCACGTAAATGAAATGTTATTGTTGACAGCAATCTAAATATCAAGCAACTCGATCTGATTGTTTTGCAGTCTTCAATCTAACACTATTTCCAATCTTGGCAATAATGTAAATCTCAAAACACACTTAGCAGCTTGACAAGCACCTTGATTTAGCTAATGTTAAAGTTGAGGCAGCAAGTACGCTTTCTCAATCCTGAATATAAAGACGAACTCAAGAAACATTGTCTACATACACATTAGACTATTAAACAGAAAGTTTAACATACATTGTCTACATATACATTAAATTATTAAACAGAAAGTTTAATATATTGATCAAATAAACACCACCTCCATCAAATGAGACACCCTTGATCCTAACAATCCACTTCAATTGAAGCTCACTAGAGATTACTCACAAGTAGTCAATGTGCAATAAATCTAGCATCAAATGACTATCTGGAAAATTGTTTTAGTCTGCCTTGAATATTGAAGTTTCAAAACAAGTTAAAGAAAATAGGAAAAATTCAACAAAATAGGCTTTTCAAAACTCCACCATAATAGTTTCAAACTTCTTCTGTTGGTTTAATTATATTGTTTTAACCTTGCACAAAAGCATTGAGATAGTTCTAAGTTTCCAATTGACAATCCCATTAAAAAACTTGTGGCACAAACAAAAAAAAGCATTGTAATTAATAATTATAACAAAATACATGGGCATTCAAATCACAAGTATTCAAAAAAAAAAGAGGAGATGATTTTGATTTCTATAAAGAACATGGCAACACTTTTAAGGGTCCAATGGCAAAACTTTAAACCGGTACTTAAAAAAAATTCACATACAGAAAGAACAGTAATTGCAATGAGAACTGAACCAAGAACCTTGCTGATCCAGGAGATATGTACAATGCTAATTTCCCCAAGCAGATGCTGGTTTTTATATACTTGTGTGTGGTGGGAAATGAAACTAATAGAAAGAGAAGATGAAGAGCTAATTTGCCTCAAGAGTCTGAATAGCTATCTAACATGCGACTCCTCTGGAAGCAATCAGTACCTGCCATGATGTGTCAGATAAAGACAAACTGCTGGTGTCAAGTCGACACTGAGTTGGAAATACTGTTAGAGTGCTTTCCAAACAGTCAACTTATTGGGGCCATACCTTCTCATCTGCAGCTCAAAATATGATGCTTGAGACCCTAGATTTGATTACCACTAAGGAAGTCTCTGTTGTCATTTCCACTGGGCAGATACATTATAGTATTATACCATGGCAGAAAAATCCCTAGGTGAAAAGTTAATTTATGGAATTATCAAAGTAACAAAGCAATCAAGTGTCCCCTCCATTATTTGTAAACCAATATTTTTTCTTCTCGCTTAGTGTTTCTCTGCCTAAATGTATTATAGATGTTATTCTATAGTATAACATTAGCTATAAAAAAATTGACAATATGTTAAATTTTGCCCATAAAAATCCCCAAGAGTGCAACCCACAATCATTTCAGATGCTGCAAAGCTTTTCTGGTAAGGCATAAAGATCACATAGCCTGGCATATTAATTCTGAACACGGGAAAGAACAGGTAATATTAACTCATTCTCCATCCACTTTCTTCTTCCTTTTCTTCTTTTTGCTTTTTTCCTTTTTTACCTTGGTTCCTTTTCCATGCTTTTTCTTTGATTTTTTGTACTTGCTATTTCTCTCCGCATCACTGTCCGTTCTTGAATGTCGTTTGCATTTTTCCTTGCTCTCTTTTTTTCTAGAATTCTTACTCTTAATTTTATCTGGACCTGCAAAAGCAACATCAGTCCTGCTGGAAGATGGCATGATTGGTCCAATAATACGCTGCTCCCAATCCTCCTTTACTCGAATCTCTGAAGGCACTGCCAAGGATGATTCCCCTGCAGGAGACATGAGGTAGGGACCTGGTTCATCCATCCGTGACCCTACAGCTCCCCTACCTCTTTTGGCTCTGTGATTCACAGCAATGTTTTCTTCAATCAGTTAAAATGAACATATCTCCAGTAATGGCCAGAGTAACACTGAACATTCTTTTGAAACAATCCTCTAAAAACAATCATTGGGAGAAGACATGCTACAGACCTTGACTGTAAGAAGACCTCAATCTCTTCATCGCATAGGCCTTCATCCCTAAGGCCACAACAATGTATTTGGTAGTCACGTGCTGAATCTTCTGAATCTATTGCATTCTCACAAACCCTTTTCCTCTTAGCTGAATAGTATTGCTCGTCTTCAGAACAGTCTGACAAATCAGAAGAACGAGCAATTTCTGAGCTACTAGACTGCTTTTTGCAGCCCTTTACCTCTTTAGAACTTGAATATGCTTTACAGTTTGAATCCTGCATGTTATGCTCTGAACTCTTGGATGGCGTATTTTTCTGATATTTACATGATTGGATCTGATGCATTCGTCGCTCAAGTTCCAACTCTTTTTCCCTAAGGCGCCACATTTCATTTACATCTGCCATGCGGTTAGCTGCAATTGCATACAAACAAATATTGAAGACAAAATTTAAACCAAAACATTTTTTATATATAATGGAGCAAAAGAGAATAGAAAATGCAAACAAATATCCAAGACAAAGTTCAAATCAAAATCAAATTTGCTTTGATATAACAATGCAAAAGAGAGTAGAAAATGCAAACAAATATCTAAGACAACGTTCAAACCAAAACCAAATTTGCTTTGATATATTGTAGCAAAAGAAAGTAGAAAAAATAAATAAAGCTGAGTACAAAGAGCATTGGAAAAGAGTACCTGAGAAATATAAGCAAAGTAATCCACTAACAAATTGTGCATTTATAACACCATCAAAAATCTTTTAGTTAACTTATAGTTCCTTGATAAACTCAAAACAGTACTGCAGAAAAAGGAGATCAAAAAGCAACCACATTATTTTTTCCTACTGCTTTTAACTAACTTATAGCCAAATGGCAAAGAAAAGGGAACTTAAAGAATATAGTGAAATGTTGTAAGAGGGTTCAAAAAGTGGACATTTTGACACAGTTAGCAAATAAAACATATTCAGTTCATGTAACCATCTGAAAACTGAACTTTATCTTGGTTCATAGTTCTGAATGATCAAATTAGATCTGGCCAAAGACATTATGCAACAAAGTTACTAACCATAGATATGGAGAAAATAAAGTGCTTCAGTACAAGAAAGTTGAGATGCATGTGGGTAAGTGGGGTTCAAGAAACAAAACCATTTTATAATTGAAAAATAGATTAATACTAACAGCAACAAGAAAATGGGTCATTAATCAACATGAAACTGCTACTCCTACAATGGCAGACACATACTCAAAACACAACTATCCTTAGGGGCATCAGGTGAATGATGACAAACCTTGTTGGACACCACGCACTGTTGCAGTTAGAAACTGTGAATTGGGTCGTCCACGGACCTTTGGTTTGGCTAGATAAGCATGCACACCTTCTTTATCAGCTTGTAGGCGTAACAATTTTGCTTCTTCCATGATCAATGCTGCTAACTGTTTCTCAGTATCAGGGTCCATAGCACATGCAAAGTGTACTGTCTATAGAAAAAGCTTCAGGTAATTTTCAAAGATAAAGAACCACTTATCCTCTATGACTTCCATTGCCACAGTTTCTCCATAGCAGGATCCTGGTTCAATTGAAACATCCAAATCAGCCTCAAAACTTTTAAATGATTTGCAAATAAAAACAACACACTACTTAAGTCATATAAACTTACTAAGACTGAAAATTATTACTTGCTATAACAAAATCCAAGAAACAAGATTCACTCGCCAAGGACAAGGTTCTCAAAAGATTATTAAATGGAGAACTCGAGTGGGTAACGATTTGTGAAGGTTCAACAAAAACCAGGCGTTTTCCCACCTCTTATATAATAGGACAAGACTTGAAGGTCAAGCACATGCAGAGAGGCAGATTCATCCTTATCATTTTCACTTATTCTCTAGCACACAAATTCATCCACAGAAGAGAAAAGCAGATGTAAACTTTAATTTCCTTGCCAATGGTATGGAATGGCATTCCTATTGTAAGAACAAGATTAAGAAAATTTAAGAATTTCAAAAGCAAGGATGAATGTCAGATTTTGCAATAGTTTCTACCTCAACAAAATAAAAATAAGCTGCAAAAATACAACAAAAGAAATGTGGCCTCCGAATTAATCCTGATTGAAAGTGAATGCCAGAACTCTAACAAAGAGCACTAATACTTACCAATGGCATTAAAACACTACCTTGCAATTAAGAATAGAAACCAAACCCTAGGTCACTACCAGCATGGATCACCAGCTCAAAATTTTAAAAAACCCAGAGCCAATTGATCTTAGAAAACTCTCAACAGTAAGACGGCTCACTGTCCTAGCAAAGATGACGATTTTGTGTAACAAATATGGGTTGCATCTGAGAGAATCCCAAGTTTAATGTGCCATGTCCGTGCACAATCCAGGTTGAAATCTAAAAGCTGCAGCTTGAACTTACCATATTCTATGTATCTATTCTTAACACAGCTCCCAACCCTAAACAAGATCTACTTAAAAAAACAATCTGCACTTTGAAACCCTGTTAAGTTCAATAAGCACAGCTCAGTTTTTTGTTAAAAACCCAAACAGAAATATAAAGATTATTGGAATAAACTAGAACATACTCATATTCAGTAAAGTCTAAAACAAGCAAAAAGGAGGAAAAGAAAATGTTTTTTTCAATTTAGAATTGGTGAAGGTCAAAGCACAAATGTGGGTCCATGCTTAAAATCAGAGCCTCCCAAGTTCAATGCTTGGTGAGAATATTGTTAGAACTACCGTTAAGGTCATCTTTAAATTGATTTAATTTTTAAATCCTGAGCTACTGAGGCTCAAGAAACAAACATGACTCTATGCTTATTTGTTTCCCTGAGATATATGGTTTTCAGGAAGCTCTGTGTCCGTTAATATACAACCTTTGCCTGGCAAGTGATCACTGTGACCTGGGAATACACCTAATCAAGAAGGAATCAACTCAGCCCTACAAACAGTTAAAACCCAGTAGTATCATCACTACATACCCAGAGAGAGTTTGCTATACCAAAATTGCCTACCAAAAATTAAGTAGCCCTTAGAAATTAATTAACATAACCTGCCCGACACCTAACCCTAATGTCTGTGCCCCTTGTGTTTATGTATCTGCATAAGAATAAGAAAGGATACAGTTCTGACACTTTTTGACCAAGTTGCATGCATACTCAAAGCCATAACATAACCAAAATAACATGTATATCTCCAACTAAATTAGATCAGCTGGTTGATGATAGTTAAATTTGATATTGTTCAGGTAACTAGAATGAAATGGTAGAGCAGGGTAATTTTCAGTGAACATGGTTCAGATACTCCTCACCACAATAAAGTGGTAAAAAACTCCATTCGCATGTATCTGGAAACAATTATGGGGTGTTCTAAATTGTGATCCATCTTTACAATTCTTTAAGATAAAGTCTAAACCTGCCCCATGGTGTGTTCAGGGTGACCTCTAACCTGACTCAAGACACCTAACAAAAACACCAACAGCAAAAAAGCCAAACGAGATGAAAATAGAAGAAGAAGAACAGGTCAAATTCATCTATGACAATTTACAACATAAAACCTAAAATTACAAGCAAATAAAATGATTTTCAGCTTAACTTCAAAAGCCAGAGAAAGATACAATCTCAGCAAAGCATTCGAGTTTTGCAGAAATTAGGATTACATTTGCTATATACAACGCTTCAAAAAATGTTTCCAAAAAAAGGCTTCAAGGGGAATGCATACCTCCAGAACAACATTAGACTGCATAATATTAGTGGGTAAGCAGAAAAAGTATATATTAAGAGTGCTCAGCCCACTACAACTCGCTTTATTGGCAACTGCTATTTCTTAACTTAAATGCCCGACACAATACTTTCAATTAAAACTCAAAGACATTAATGTCTTTGCATTACAGGCAAAGGGATGCAGGCAACAACAGCACAATTTTGTAAGCTATTTTTTATTTATACTAGCACTTGCACCCAAAGGAGGTGCAGCTGTTATGCCAATAATAATTTATATAGAATTTCCTATAAATTTGACATGATGTTTGTAGCTGCTTAAACCTACAGGATCAAGCTTATATTGCAGGACCAATAAAATAACAACAGATGCTTTTGAATGACAGAAAATTAACACTATTAATGTTAGCAATAACAGTGATCTGGGGCCTTGGAGTGGGGGAAGCTGGAAAGATCTTAGCAACTATGGTCCTAGCTCAAAGCCTATGGTGAAAGTTTGATGAATAAATTTTCTCAGGTTTTTGTTGCCCATCAAAGGCTTCATTTAATCAAGTTCGGCTTTTGTCTGCTATTGCTTTTTGCAGACACCAATAATTAGAGTGAGACTCACTTGCCCTCGTGCTTCTATACTGTGCAGAAACAGAAGCATGCCTTCTATGCAAACAGAATAAAAAATTTATAGAGATACCTTGCTTTTGTTGACAGGAATTCTGCCATCATGTGTGCCTAAATAAACAAAAATTTTGAACCAACAAATAAGCATAAAATTAATTTCATAGTTCAGAATATTTCTACTTGAATTTGAGATTTCGCTGTAAATCAGTTGACTGCAGACACATGAAATAAAACAACAAACAGGTGAGAAAAACGGACACAATTGGTGCTGACCCTTTGACCTGAGTAAGGCTCAAATTCTCTCTTCATAACAGAACAGATGTATCTTTTCATAACCAAAAGGTTAATATTACCCTTTGACCATGAAGGGTATAAAATGAAGGAGACATAATTTGAAGAAAGCATCAATTGAATGAGAGATAGGAGATCAGAAACTAAATAATCCGAAATGGATTAAGAGCATTTGGTTTGAGATCAGGAGATAGCAAATAAGAGCAGGGATCTGTTTCATTGTTATTGGCCTAGAATTAGCACGATTGTGTGATATGAATTTACGACTGCAATATATGATATGAATTCATGACTGTAATATATATTCCTCGCTGAAATTATATAGGGAAAATTGTAAGTAATTGCATTGTTCCAATTTGAGTATTATTTCCCAAATAAATGATGACATATTCATGGATAGAAATGGTTGCAAAACAGGAAGGCCGATCAACCTTTCCAGTTCGTGAGAGGTGAAGACCCGACATAACCACCATCAAGTATGCTGAGTTAAGCCTCATGGGCCAGGAGGCGTATGTGTGCTCCTGGGCTTGGTGGGGAAAGATAGTTTTACTTTTCATACTCTTATAAAGCATGCCACCCATCAGGGGTTAAGCCACATGGGGTGGGAGGCTGATTAGTGCTCCTAGGCTTGATCAAGGAGGATGAAGCACCTCAAAGGTGGACTGAGGGATGGAGTGGACCATTTTCCACCCCATGCTCTCACAATACAAGGATAACTACACTTGAGATTGCGGTTTGCAAAGTTTCTATCTATTTCCTACCATGGTTACTATAGGGATATGCTTTGGATGATTATTAACACTATTGATTATATAAAGACTTATGTGTTATTGGGTTCCTAATCCTTAAGAAAATAGTTGGCCTCATGGATTACATTTCAAATGTTGACTAACATGATTGCAGCCCTAAAACAAGATTTATATTGGAAAAGAATCTTTTAATTGGTGAGTTTGTACTTTAAATGAACTATATTTCTTATTTTAATTGAACTTGTGATTTTAGAGCAAAATATAAGAATATCCCCTAAAGAGACATTACATACACCTTAGAATGCAGATCAGAAGATCTTAAATGGCATTCGCATTCATTAAACTACATCACAATGACGGTATTGTGGCTTTCTGTGAAATGACTGCTAGTAACGGTTGGTGGTTTGACAATTTTCAATTATAACAGCGTCTAAAATGCATAGGTTTATGGTGCCTGTGTGTTGGATCAATTGGTGCTGCAGGTTGTGTTTTTGACCTGAGTAAGGATCGATTTCTCCTCTTTAATCATGGCTATCTGACAGTACTAACCTCTGATGCCTGTGTCAAAACATACAGACAAGTGTATTCTAACTCCCTACTTATCAGTATACTAAAACAATAGTATTTTAGCTGAGCCTGGGGCACATTGGAAGAAAATTGTTTACATTCAACACATTATAACCATTTCAGATTATTTTCAAATACCTAAATTCTATTGAGGAGCAATACTAGTCAAAAATCCAGACTATTATTTATTCACCAATCTGCATTCGACATATATTAATCCTCTGTTTCCTGCCAAAGCTTATCATTTAGTCTTAACTTAATAATTTGGAACTTCATATATGAAAATACCCATAAATAAAACCATGCCATTTTTTTAACAGATAACAATAAAGTTGTTTCAGATGAAGTAAAGCACAATAAAATAATTAAACCGCGTACAGATTCCCCAAAAAAAATCACTGAAACCGAACCCTACCAAATCAGAAATTTTACAAAAATGAGACGACCCAAAACCAATCTCCCTAGGGATAATGCTTCAATCTATTCAGAATAAACGAGATGTAAATCTAAAGATATCGCCCTGGACAAAACCATAGAACCAATTCCATTTATTTAACAATAACAACAAATTGTTTTCGAATGAAATAAAACACAACGAAAATGATTCGACCGCGTATAGAATTCCCCCAAAATAGCAGATGACTTACCTCAAGAATCTGCACAAATTGTGTTAAATATTGCGAAACCCTATCACAGCAGCCGCTACTTTGATCAATTCACAAAATCGGCGTTTCAGAGTTTCTAGAATCTTGAGCTCGAGACAAGATTTTTCCAGCCTTTCAAACGAAAATACAAATTGCGAGTAATATGGGAATGTTTCAACGAATCGGCATAATTTACAGGCGTGAGAAATTATTTAAGTTTTTAAATAGTACTCTCCTACTTAAGCCGGGCTTCCTCCCTTTCGCGTCTGAAGCCACGAAGTTATGATAAATAATTGAAAACAATTCAGGTTCTCTAGGAATAAAGAGCTTTCCTTACAATTGCACCCAAAGCATACAATTAAACAAAAAATTGTACGAAATTACAATTTAGGACTACAACAATTGTTAAAAACAATTAGTATAGAGTTAAACTTACGGAATTTAATGGATTACAAAGATAGCCTAGTGAGTGATATTGGATGATGAAATAGCAAGGACAATTTACAATTTACAATTTACAGGGTAGGGATGTTGTGAAGAAAAATAGATGTGTAATGTAGAAAATTGTGTACCTACAAAGTATTATGTTATGTTTTGAATGTGCATTCATGTAACATATTTAGGTTCGTTTGAGTTCAAACTTTGGCTTTTTCCTTATGTTGGTTTCCAAAACCGCAGATTGGAAATCCTAGAGCCTGCCAATTCTCCAATAGGCTTTCAAATCAATTATGGCCAACAAACGGGAATAATTCAATTTCCCCTGCACTTTAGGCTTCACTACACCTAGGCGGGTAAACCTTCACCTCGAACTTGATCACTTTCTTCAAAGTTTTTCTATAGCGAATTTAAGCTTGTGAGTTTTCTAGCTGGCAAATTCCTCGAACTTGATCAATATGAAATTGAATGTTGAATGTTTGAATTAAATGTTTTGTGTAATGATTCTTAATAATGGATTTGAGGTTTGTAGGAAGGAATTGATAGATTTTCTGACTTCACATATAAACCCAATACTTCAAAAATAAAAGACCAGTGCCTCTGCTCATTGGGGCAATAGAGTCAACTTCAATGAAGATTACGTACAACTTTATAATGTTCTACGCACTTATACTGCCAATCAATTAAATAATCAAGACGCGACAGATCAAATATTTATGCAATCTTAAATTAGTCCAGATTGAACTTTAACTCCTCAGAGACAAACTGAACACAAATTCGGAAACAATTAAATGTTTCACGACATCTGTGATGATCGAGTTTAAGATGCTATTTGACTGTGTCCACTTATCTGATATTTAAATTGTATACAATATTCAAAAATAATAATTATAAAGGACGGTTCATCTACAGTTTAATTCTCCACACCTTTAATAATAAACAAAGGGCATTTTATTTTATTATTAAAATAAAATAATTAAATTTATATTACAAAGTCATATTTTTACTCCTTATCCCTCCATACAAATAAATGTATATGTTTTTTATTGCTTCTTCTGTCAAATGTGTCTTCCCTTTTCTTTTTTTTTAAATGAGAGAGATCAATAGCCTTCTTATATCCTTGTGACCGAAAAGATGGGTTGTATGCTAGAGATGTGTCCCTTCAATAGGTAATCGTATTAATTCATAATCACTTGATTTGCTATAGTATCGTGTCTCTTCATTATATAACCCAATCAATAAAGTATATGGATTATTATAATCGCTATCTTCATATTACTTTATCAACGGCTGCTTGTCATTGATAATATCATAATTGATATTAAATTTTTAATCAATATTCATGATTAATCTCCTTAACAGATAATGTTTAACATACAAGTCACTATCTTTGCGGCACCTGGTATTTCAGAAATTTTTAATACCCTCCAAGTTTCCATGCGGATACACGTGAAGCCAACTCGATCCTGCCGCTAGTCCAATAAGCAGTCCATTCCTCTCGGTTGTGATTGTTCTGAGATAGATGTGAGCCTCACGCAGGAATATATAGAGAGGGGCTAAGCAGGAAAGGAGAGTGCATGAAGTATCCAGAGATTTCTTTACGCCTTTAGGACATCTAGTTATTCGCTTTATTTTTCTTTAAAATACTTTAGAATTTAACTTGGACCACTAGGCTTCCATGGGGGGTCCATGCGAGGCCATTTTCAGATTCGCTTTTCTGTTTCTCTGCTTGTGTACCAGATAGAGGTCGTTGACCACATGGAATTCAAAGATTACACTGCTGCCAGTTCGTTGGATGGGAAATGACCAGGCACCGAATTTGATTTGCTGAAGAACGATCAAGAACCAGTGGGATTATTCTTTCTATTTTTGCTGAAGAATCAATGGAATTAGAGATGCGGGAATAAAAAGGCAATCTGAGTAACTGTCGTTGCTTCTGCTCCTTTCTTCAAGCTTTTGTCCTTAGGTATCCTTTGGTATGGACATTTTAATAAAGCCCGTCTAGTGAGAAAGATTATTTTACTAGATGATTCAAGTTGAAAACGGATTGATCATCGCTGGTGAAATTTTATGTATCTTCTGCAGACATTATTTGTAATTGATCTGTGTGTGATCATTTAATGTGTCAATCACTATTGATATTGTAAAAGCATACTATTGTAAGATTGTTAAGAGTTAACAATCCATGTCTAGTTCTATCCTCTGATTAATCATGATCACAGTGGCTTTTCCTTCCATAGCATATGTATTCCCTACAAATATTCGTACTTGTATTACTAGGAAATAATCTATTTTAATATCAGTGACAATATTTTCATCAATCTCCAACATTTTTTCTCAATTGGAGATCTTACTTTTTTGCAAAAAATTAGGAGTCCATCACCTTATACTAAGCTTAGCTTACGTTTTGGATTGTGAAGTTTTTCTAATTTATGTTCTAGAAATGCATAAAATTTTGAAGAATATCTTCACAATGAGAGTGCAACTTACAAACACCAACGCAATGCATTCATCCCAAAAGTTTTATAGTTTGAAACATGGATTTTTCATTTGACTATCTTTTGATACCTATTGTAATGTCCAATTGAAAAAGTAAAACTCTACATTTCATACTTGACTAAATAAACTCTCGATCTCTTATTGAAACACGATTTTTTTTCATATCATGGCCTCTCTTAGCTCTCTTGAAAAAAATCTATCAAAATTTCCATTGAAGTTGAACAAAGCATGGTCTTGTTTGCTTCTCTTGCTAGTTTTCAACAGTTCTCAAAAGCCTACTTAGCTTACAGATCTTTTGAATCCTCAAAGAGCTCATTGATTTGAGTAATATTGTTATTGTTATTTGAATAGCATTACTTTACTTGGATATTGCTTCTTCATTGCCTATTAGGCAAAGTTTTTTAGTGTAGACCACCACTTTTCTTGTTAAATTTATTAATAATGATAGTCTTTGTCATGTGGAGCAAGGCTTATAATATTAGTGTCATTTTATTTCATAATTATTCTTAATTTGTATATGTGTATATGATAAGAGCACAAACATATTTTATCATTTCCTGTTTGGCAATCTCTATAAGATAAGAACACACACTTATTTATCATCTTACAATTTGGCTATCTCTATAAGATAAGAGTACACACATATTTTATCATTTTCCTATTTGGTTATCTCTAGAGATTGAAAGTAATATATGTGGGTTTGACTTGGAGGAAAACCCCTAAATAGCCCCAACAAATTTATTTCTACTTGTTGTAGATGGTAAAAAATGGTCAACGCCTATAGTCCCCCTTTTTTAACATGTCCTCTATATTGTGTATTTGATCTTTAACATTCAGCAGTATTTTGTTGTTCTTCCATGTCATCAAACACTAATTTTTATATCTTAATCTTAGCCGAATCTTAATCAATTTGACTCTTTTGACCATGTCTGATTATGATCCTATTAATTTCACTCTTCCTCATTTAACCTTGTCAATCAATTAACTAATCTCTTCTCTAAGGGCAAATAACCCTTAATTTCCCCTTTATCCTAAGTTTGAAGCTATGATAAATAAATTAACTTTATTTACCCCATTTTTCTCATAATTAACTAATTTCATTAATTAATTATCTAATTCCTAAATATGAGAATTATTAATTTTTAATATTTAATATTCCTTCATTTTCCAATATCCCTTAATTTTAGCCTTTATCTCCCCTAATTGTCTTCCACCTTCACTTTTCACATTTTCTCCTAATTTGTGCATTACCAAAAGCAACTCTTCCCATCATCAGAGAATATCATAGTTATGACATTTTCCAAATGCAAATCCATTTTTATGACATTTGTCATTTTGGAGTCCTCACGTGCGATCATGACCGTCGATTGGACTTTGATCTTGTCTGACGGTGGGAGTTCCAAAATCCCATAAATTGGACTCAATTCTACAAATTTTGCCAACCACATTCCTAGTATCCCATTATCATTGTCATCCATTTGCTTTCATCTTATGAGTGTACTTTGTCATATTGGAGCAACATTTCAAAATTAGAGAAGAGAGAGAAAGCATTGAAGTGATATTGAGGGAGTGCTTTTGGTTTTGTTTTTCTATGTTTTTAAGAAGTTTGTTTAAATAGTTGTAATGGCTAGATTAGGATTTAGTTTTGCATGTATTCGAGGTTTTGTGGTTGACCTTTGCATGCATATGTTTCTTGTAATGCCCTACTAGGGAACCCAGGAGATATTAACCTAAAACATGTTACTAAGTTTACAGAATATTTTTTTTCTTAAGAGTTTACAAACAATAATGAATAACAGAGTGGAAGTAGAACATAAAGTCCATAAGTACCCATAGTTCCCTTTGATGGTGCAATGAGTGAGTCTCATGGGGGTGGCTTTGATATTGGTTCAAAGCATCTATTGCTAGGTTATAATCTATATCATATTTCTAGTTTTGTATTAAATTTTGCAAAACAGTATATAGTTTCTAAAAAATATTGTCTTCTTAATTACTTTATGTGATGTAAGCGAATAAACATTATCCATTCAGTTATGGGATTGTCAAGGTATTTGTTATTTCTATTTTAGCATAATATAATAATATATCTTATTTAGAAATTGTGCATACTTAATTGAAGTAGTGTGGTATTTTTTTTATTACAAAATAAATATCTTTTAACTAAATTAAATTTTCACTACTACATAATGATTTAGTTCCATGTAGAGGGTGGTGGCAAAGGTTATATGATTTATTTATTTTCATCTTGGGGGGTTAACAAAAGTTGTTGTGTGTGGTAAGCATTGTGAGATAAATAGTTCCTATAACTAAGAGATTAGAAAATATCGAGAATGCAAGGAGTTCTAACATGAAGGACCCCATTAATGTGAAGAGGAGGAAATAAAGGAAAATAAGAGTTTCAAGGGAGGAAATTTTGTTAGAATTTATGGTCTTTATAAAGGAGGAAATTAAAAAATGTGGGATAATTTGAAGTTGGAAATAGGAAAATGACATGGATGATACTCCTAATATTGGCATTTAGCCTATAATAACCAACCTTCTAATCAATCTAATGCATACTCAAGGAAGGCTAATTATTATTGTTGTAACAACCCAGCTTGCAACACCCATAAAATTTTTTTTTTAATATAATTACTTTTCTAAAGTTATTTTAGTGCTTATTCAATTGCATACTCAAGTACTTATATCCACACAAGACAGGCATTCATCCAATTTGGGACAAGCTTATAACCATGCAAGTTAGGCATCTACCCATATGGGATTGGAATATATTTATCCATTTGAAGTAGACATCTATCCAAATTAAGTAGGCATCCATCCATTAAGGATATGTTTATGTTCTGGCAAGAGACTTAAACTCGTTAGGACCATCTGGGACTTGAGTCATTCTCTAAAGACTGCATCCCCTTATTTGGAGTACACTAAGGTTATCTTCTTTAGGAGCATAATAACATGTATAAAACAAATGCTTGAAATTTGTCTCAAAATTTGGCCTAAAGTGTTAAGGAGTCAAGCAATCCATCTAAGATCCTTTCAAGTATACAAAGAATATATTTTATCTTGGAATTTATGTTAGATATTTTATCTCATCCTTCCTTGGTTGATAGATTTATTTTGAACTATTTTTCTTGTATTATTTATTGATCTTGTTGAGCATTCCCTAAACCCCTTGTCCAATCACCTGCATTTTGGGAATATCCTTCAATTCTAAGATTGCCAATAAAAAAATCTTCCAAAAGAGATAAAGGTGTAATATATATGTAGTTACATTTTCTAATCTAGATTTGATGCGAACTGTTTAAGTAGGTACACAACCCTTTCTATGTTTTTAACCCCATGTAGTTCCTTTGTAATTTCTATTGAGGAGGTAAGCACATAAAGCATTTGGTAATCAGGACCCTTCACTAGTTTGTATAATTCCATCAAAGTCTTAATCCCATGATTAAAGTCACTCTTGACATGTGTCTCAAAATTTAGAAGTAAAATATTTTTCACGATAAAAAAAATGGAATTATGGAGCTATTTGAAAGAAAATAGAGTTGGGGCTAGGGTTTTGTTCCCTCAATCTAGAGTTAAGTTAAAATTTGGCCCATCCCTGAGCAATAGAAATACTAGTGTGAGCACGGCAAAAGTGGAGCTAAATAGTGGCATTTGAAATGGAAACGACCATTTGGAGGATTGAATGTGCAGAGGCAACTTTTGAGGGTTTATGGATGGGGAAACTTCCATAGGCGGTGATAATTGTATGTTTGGGAGCAGACGTGGTCTACAACTCTCAAATAAAGCAGAGTTGGACAAGTTCCAGCCGAATGGGGTACGGATGGGGGTCAAAAGTGTGTGTGTGAAAATTGTACCTGATCTGTAGACACAACACTCAGTAAAACATTAGAGGTTAGTGATAATCAAAATCATGCAAAATTGAAAGCTAAACTAACCAAGCGATTTACTGCCTTCTAATAGGTGCGAGATTGATGTTCTCAAATTGTAATCGAGATCAGTGACCTAGACGACACCTAAATGAAGGATTTGAATGCAAAAGATGGATATGAAATTGAATGCAATTAATCTATATTTTTTATATTTTCTATGCAATAAGAATGATAAAAACTGATATGAATCTATGCTAATATGAAATTGATATGCTATGAATGCTAAAATAAGATTGATCTCACAAAGATGTCGATTCGCAAGAGCTTTGATTCTTCAATTCCAATTCTCCAGCGTGATTGTGCAAAAATATGAGATGATTTGTGAAGAGCTAAAGCTTTAATTTATAGAAATCCAGGGCTTTGGAGGTGCATGGATAAAAGCCATAAATCACTCAAATTAACTCATCTTGATTTTTGAGTTATCTGATCATGAAAGATAGTTAATTCTCAAAATCATGCAAAAACAGCTTTTTAACTCAAATTAGAGTTTAGATCAGCTTTTTGAACTCCAAAAGGATGTTGAGTTCCAAAAAGTTAATAACTTGCATTGATTTTCTGATTTGGAGTTTAACTGTTTCTTTTGAATATGCATAATAATTAAGAATTAAATAAATAAATAAAGTGATTTATCCTCAACTCAACTGATTTTTGAAATAAAATAATTAATTTATGGGTTAATTAACTATTTTACCAAACTTTTATTAAAAATTATATTATTAAATAATGACAACATGCTTTAATTAATTAAATAAGAATTTAATCAATTAAAGATAGGAATATTGGATTTATTATCAAAATTAAATAATACAATTAATAATAGATAGAATTAAATTTAATTACACAATTAAGTGGCAAGATATTAAATCTAATTAATTAAATATAAAAATATTCAATTAATCAAACTTTAGGATAAATGTGATTTATTGCCAAATAATTATAAAATTAAAGATAATTATGATAATTAAGAATATTGCTAGGAATATTCCCTAATGCAGAATTTAAGATAATCAATTAGATTTGATGATGTTCAGATGTGCCTTAGGTTAGGACTTCGATGTCGATTTTGTTCGATTTGTCGATGTAGGAGGTTAATGAACTTATAGCCCATTTTTGGGGTATTACATTTTGCCCCTCTTTGAATTACTGTGCGAAGCGTAGTGGTTCAAAGATAGTCTGTGTTTGATAAAGATATGAAACTGATTCAAAAGATAAACCGATCTCAAGATAGAAACCGATTGAAAGATATTGAGATAGGAGGTCCTGAATGACCAAAGATAATGTTTACTATAACAGCAATGAACCTATGATTGCGAAAAAGTGTCAAAATGCCTGATTCTGAACCTTAGGATTGATAAGAAGTGAGTGACCCGTTCTAGACTCGATTGTCTTAGCAGAACTAGCAGGTATCACATCTGAATCCTTTAGTTGTCGAAGAACCAAGGAAAGAACACTATGATCTGATGGTTGCAAAAACTGATACAGTTTACAAGATTAGGAGAATACCATATTGATATGGATCTTGATGAATCTGATATGCCCCAAGTGATGATAGATTTGCCCCGAGCGATGAGAACTTTTGATGAATCAGCGACTAGACATGATTGTTGTCTTGATCACTGATGAAAGATATTGATAAATTTGATTTACAAACTTTGAATGATGTGCAATACCATGCCCCCTTCGGGATGAAAATTGAAATCTGACAAGAAAAAGTCAGCGTTGATAGTTTAGAAGCATGTTAATTGATTTGAGAAGTGGTTATATACGTCGGAGAACGCATTCTGCATCGTTTGGAAGGTCCTGGAGACCAAATTTGACTAGGTTTGACCATGAGTTGACCATGGTTGAACAAGTTGAAATTTTGATAGTTTGATGAAAGATAATCAGTTAAGTTGAATACTGGATTTCTGTGAAGATTGAAGGTCGATAATGCAAGCAGTAGACCGTCCTGGTTCCAAAAAAAATTATATCACAATTTTGACATAATAAACGATCTCAGATTTCAATTTTGATCTCGAAAATGGATTCAGAACGTCGAAATTAGCCAAGGGTGCAATTTTCATGGAAAACGGAGCACTTTTAAAAATTAGGTCAAAAGCTATATAAAGGTCGGAAGGGTCATTTTCAATTCATTTCAACCCTTTGACTTTAGAGATTATGTGGAGCCCTCTGAGCAAGAAAAATGGCAGACCAGCGAGAACTGAAGGTACCTATGAGTTCGCACCATTTTGAGCGCAGCCAGAGACATGACAGACCTCGACAGTATGGACATCCGGTAGGTGGACCTCTGTTCCCCCCTGAAAATGCATGTTTTTGATGATTTATAGCATTTTTAATTTTTTCCATACGCGTTTTTAGTTTTTGATTTTCGCATGTGTAGAAACTCGTACGAGTCCCAGTCCAGACTCGTACGACATTTAATTTCACTTTAGATTATCGTTTCATTCATGCCCAAGTGTCGTATGATAGGGACCCTTGTGTCGTATGACATTTCGTCGGGTCCCTTGAAACTCGTATGAATCCGGGTGAAGTGTCGTATGACTATGAATTGTCGTTTGGTACGTTGTGGAATGTCGTATGACATTTGATGCCAGTCTGGAATGTCGTATGACATTTGATGCCAGTCTGGAATGTCGTTTGAAAAATAGAGTGTTAAAAACTCATTTTTAGGTCAAAAATCTAACTTTTCTGATCCTTTTGCCTGATTGCAGATACTTTGCCCCACCTTCTGAAACTTCAAAACTGTGTCATTCTGACACTTTTGGCCTGATTTTGAACTGAATTTCTGACAAAGCACCCTGTTTCTTTATGATTTAGGTCACATATCCTGATGTACATGTTCGCCATTCTTATCCGGCCACCCAGAGATTGTGTGTCACCTTGCCAGACCCGATGAGGGTTCATCTGGCTGCCTGTGGATTTGAGCACCTAATTCATTTACCTGATATTAGGGTAAATCATGGTTTATTGACTGCACTGATTGAGAGGTTTCATTCTAAGACCCAGAATTTCCACCTTCCGACTGGGGAGATCACTGTGACCCCTGAGGATGTGTATAGGATTCTTCGCATTCCTTTTCATGCTCCGCAGCGTCCCGAGTATGTTAGTGGAGGATTGAGTGGACTGCATGCATTCAGACGACTGTTCAGGGATGATACCCAGCCAACTGGGTCTATATCCTGGGAGACACTTGTGCAGAGATATGGTCAAACACATCGTCTAGAGTGTATCATTGCGGGGATGATCAGGAGTTGATTATGCCTGGTCGTCAGCAGAATGGCTTTTTGATGGGATGGTCACCGATGGTAGCATTGTTGATGGCTACGCCTACCGAGCTTGCCTGGGGTCAGTGTCTGTTGGCGCACTTGTATTCTGAGATGCACGAGGTCATGTATCAGGACTACAAGACATTTACTTCAGGAGCGTTGGTACTGCAGATATGGGCTTGGGAGCATATCCCAGTTTTGAGACCAGTTTTTCAGAGTCAGCGACAGCCACAGGAGCCGATCATATATACGTATGCTGGTTATGTTACTCAGGTTCACATGGATCACACTGAGTATTTCCGCCGATGCTTGGATGACATGACCTTCATGATCTGGAGGCCATATTTACAGATAGAGGCCTGGCCTAATACGAGAGAGCAGTTTTCATTCTTTTTCCAGAGCAGGATATTGATAGGATAGACCTCCACTGTCTTGGAGAGATTTTTTATTACCAGAGTCTGGCGTCAGTATGGACGCATTCAGGATGTCCCTCAGGATTATACTGCTTATGCCCACATTGTGCATGAGATAGGGCTCGGATGGGCACCACGGCTTAGTTATACTGTATGTGCTGAGGAGTATAGCCGGATTATTGGTAGGGATTGGGACTACCTTCCGCAAGTGGTTGATGCAAGTGTGACAGATGCATATGTGGCATGGCTTGCTGATCACCAAATTTAGCAATTCTCTGATCCGACCGAGCTGATACCCTCCATGGAGGAGGCTATGGATGTTACAGGGGCTCCTATGAGAGCAGGACCGAGACCACAGGTGGTACACCCTACTCCTTCGAGATAGAGAGCCATGGCTCCTTTACAAAGAGCACCAAGACATGGGAGGCCTCCACGTCCTTCTACATCTACAGCGGGCACATCTTTCGGCACACAGAGATGGAGCAGAGGTGAGAGTGGTACACTGGGCGGAGTAGGAGCTGCAGATGATGTTCTAGGAGCTGAGCAGTTTCCAGGTGGGACAGGTGTGGATGACACATTTGATTTGGGTGCTGAGGTTAGATGTCGTAAGGCGCATAGGGTTAGCATTCCTACACATACAGATCAGCCAGCACAGGACACAGATATGCCAGCAGCCGATGTAGAGCCTGCAGTTCCTCTTACTTTGGCCGAGATTATCAGACGACTTAGAGTCCAGGTCCGGGACCTGAAGATAGAGCAGGCCAGATTAGAGGAGAGGCATCGAGAGGTAGATAGGCAGCGTACAGAGCAGTGCACAGAGATGCAGAGATTACAGGCAGAGGTGATTCATCAAACTGCGAGGGCCTCATATTATGTATCTGCTTACTATGTAGTAGTTCCTGCTGCACAGAGAGTGCCCACCTATTCTCAGTACATGGCCGCATCAGAGGGAGCTAGGGCATTGAGAGCGGAGGCAATACCAGATGCACCACCTCCTCCTCCACCAGATGCAGAGGAGCATGCTGACAGTTGATTTCTCTTGATCTTCTGTTACTTTCTCATTGATACATTGTTGTGTCTGATAGCTCTAAGGAGCTCATTCGTTTGTACCCTGTGCCAGTAGTGCACCCCTGACTATTTGAGATTTTTGATATATAGATGAGATCGATATTTTTGGTTGTGACATCATGTGTACTTGTCATTTTTGTTATGTATGATGATATCATGTGATGTTAATGCTATGAGTAGTGTAGAATGTATGTATGGATCAATGCAATGCAATGATTTCTTTCATATGTATGAATGTTATGCAGATGTAATGATTATGGAAATATGTATGTTTATGCAATGGATGTAAATGTAATGCAATAAATGTTTATGATATGATATGTAAATGCAATGATACACATGATATGTTTTGCAGGTTGATGAAGACAAGTACTCAGTCTTATGTCAAAAGCATGGTTAACCCAGGAGGATCATTGCTTGCAATTCTGTGAAGAGACCTTCGAGTTAGGTTCAGCTCTTGTTAGATTTGAAGATGTGATTTGAAGAATCATTTAATCTTTGAAGTTCGTTTAGTCATTGTGAGATCATGCAAACATGCAAAATGCAAAGAGACATGCAAGATGAAATGCAACTTAAGACCTAGGACCTAGTCACTGATCATGTGTCGATTTGTTATCATCATTGAATTTTTAGGTAACCGGATAAATAATACAATGCCCACTAGCCATGAAACCATAGACATATGAATATCGATTTGTATGTGCAAGAATCAATACAACACCCACTGGTTATACAACCATGGACATATGAATATTGATTTATTATCAGAATGTTGGATCAGATATAAGCACCAAGGCACAAACGCCAGGATGACCTGAATATCATGTCCATTTTGATATAGCAATTTGTACAAGCATCAAAACATAACATCATGATGACCTGAGTACGCCTTGCATTGCAAACACATCAAACGGTCAAGAGATCAGTCTAAATCCAATGTGAATTACCCGTAGTGACCCTTTATCGTTCACATCCTTAGGCAAGATTGCGTTCCACAGTAGGAGAAAGAACTTACTCAAAAAGACAATAGTTAGATCAAACTTCCTTGAATTTTCTGGGTATCAATGGTCGAGGTACGCATGGCCATCCAATTCGAGATAGAGGCTCTTACAGTCGGACACCATTTCAATCCAAAATTTTCAAAGACGTTAGATTTTCACATACAAGCAGAAGACAAAGAAAAGATTATGCCCCCAGTCATCACTCTCTAAATCCTATAAAGGACATCATCGAAGAGCTCGAAGGGACATAATATGCAAAAATCTCAATGCGAATCAGTAAGCATACAAGGAGATAAAAGCATGAAGCACAGATTGTTTTCAGTTTGAGTTTTGATGTTTGATTGTTGTAGATGCAAAATCATTTCTGGAGACGAGATAGACAGACAGACTCAACTGGAAGCTTCAAAGGACTCCGACTGGATAGGAAACGTCTAAGATACATTGGAGGCCATAGGATATGACATTGATTGCCCCCAAGTTTGAACATTGATAGGATACAGACGTGCAAGCTGATTGGTGTACAGACCGACTTATTGAAAATTAGAAATGTTGAAACAAACCGGGAGATATGTACAAACTAAAGCAAGACTGAAAGCTGGGAAAGACCAAGATTATGCTGATAGATGGAGCATTTTGAACAAGTGGCGCCCGTTTGCCGGGTTTTCACCATCTTGGCAGAGATTCTATTTTTGCTACCAAGGCACCTGTTTCCAGGTTTTCACCAAGGCACTTTTTTTTTCTTTTTCATTTTTTTGTATTTTTCATTTTTTTAAATTTTTTTGAACTTTTTATTTTTTTTTATTTTTTTGTGAATCATCAAGGCGCCTATTGCTAGGTTTTCACCAAAATGTTTATTTTTTTCAAGACTTTTTCTGATTTTTAAGATTTTTTTTAGGACATTTACCAAGCACTGAATGCCTTAGGCATAGAATTTCTTCAGATGGAGAACGTTGATTGGTTCTCGGAGCTGTTCTCCTTCAGTCATTGAGAGTTGATAAGCACCAGAGCCAAAAGTAGCAGTGATTACAAAGGGACCCAGCCAATTGGGTTCGAACTTCCCCTTGCGTTCTCGATGTGATTGATTTTTAGGATTTTCTCTCAACGCTAGATCGCCAACCTAAAATTCTCTATGTCTGACTTTTTTGTTGTAGCCTCTAGACATTCTTTTCTGATACACTCTGAGATGATCATACGCTGCTTGCCTGCGTTCATCTAGTAATTCAAGTTCTTGTAACCTAGACACTCTGTAGTCTTCATCAGTGACAAGTCCATGCATTCTGATTCTGAGTGATGGGATTTCAACCTCAATAGGCAGTACCGCTTCAGACCCATAAACTAAAGTGAAAGGTGTAGCCCCTGTAGGTGTTCTGATACTAGTTCTGTATGCCCAGAGAGCTGGATTGATCATGAGATGCCAGTCTCTTCCTGTTTTATTCACTGTTTTGTGCAAGATTTTCAAGAGATTTTTGTTTGAAGCTTCAGCTTATCCATTCCCTTGAGGATAGTAAATAGAAGACCAATGTTGAGTAATCTTGAACTTGGCACATAAGTCATCTAGGTCCTTGTTTTTGAATTGTCCCCCATTATCTATGATTATAGAGTGAGGGATCCCATATCTGCAAATGATGTAGTTCAGGATGAACATAGAGATCTATTTCCCCGTTGCTTGTGTTAGAGGAACTGCTTCTACCCATTTTGTAAAATAATCTGTAGCTGTGATTATATGGGTATGTCCATTAGAAGAGTGCGGATGAATAGCACCTATGAGATCAAATGCCCATTGTTGAAAAGGCCATTGTGTAGTAAAGGGAATCAGATCTCTCCCTGGAGCATGAATCAAGTTGCCATGTACTTGACACTGTTGATAGTTTTTAGCAAATTTAATAGCCTCTTTCTCCATTTCAGGCCAATAGTACCCAGCCCTAATAAGTTTGTGAGCTAACGTTAAACCGTTCGAGTGTGACCCACATATACCCTCGTGGACTTCCTCTAATTGCACGTTGAGACTCTTCTCATTCTAAACATCTAAGCAGTGTACCATCTAGACCTCGTTTGTACAGATCATTACCAATGATGACATATCGGGATGTGGATCGGATAAGGTTTCATTTCTCAAAACGGTTAAAGGACTCAGGGATGATTTGGTCATGGAGATAGGAGAACAGATTTTTGTAGCGGGATGAATCATAACCTACAATGGTGCAGATCATGAGGGTTTCAGGGGAGTCATATGCAGGATAGGATAGGGCTTCCACCAGGAACTCGTAGCGTAGCTCATGTTCAGGCTGCTGTAAGAGAGTAGATAGTGTCGCCATTGCATCGGCAGCCTTATTCTCCATTTTGAGTATTTGCTCAAATGTGATAGAGATGAAGTATTTCTTTAAATCATCTACCATTCTCTTGCAAGGAATGAGCTTTTCATCTTTGGTTTGGTACACATCATTGACTTGATGGATAACCAATTGTGAGTCTCCATGGATGTGCATCTTTGTAACTCTCCACTATATTGCCATTTTCATACCATTGAGAAGTGCCTCATATTCAGCAATATTGTTTATGCAAGGAAATTTTAGTCTGAATGCTTTGGGTATTGAGTATCCTTGAGGAGTGATGAACAATATGCCTGCTCCAGATCCATTTTGTGTGTAGGAGCCATCAAAGAATAACTGTCATTCTCAGAGATAACTTTAGTGGCGAATCTTCGCCTTTTGGCGATCCCGTCTGACGGGTCAATCGTCATTTGGCGAATAGAGCACGCAACATAGGTCAACTACATCGCCGGATATTTATTAGATTTGGGTCCAACGCCCGGGGTAGTCGCCCATTAGTTATCACATGATTGGTCAAAACTATCGGTGCAATCGCCAATGCAATATACGTTTTGGATACATTTATTTTAAACATATCGCCAGCTTTTGCATGCTGTTTCTTATTGGCCCACGTTCTTTCGCCATTACTACAACCAATTAATTTTCCCTTGGGTTGGGCGTCGCCAACCATTTTCCGGACGTGTGTCGACCACCAGCCCCGTTTAGCCAATTGTTTCCTACTGTGGGCTTGCATAGGAAGGTGCGTTTCGCCTGCATTTGAAATTCCCGCTTGTTAATCCCGCCTAATTCGCCAACCTAGATTAGACTATAAAATATTATTATTCTACACAGTTCGCTCTTTTCTGGTCTGGAGACTGGCATTTCTTATTGCTGCCGAACTTTCAGAGTGCTGAGTGCATTGGCCATTGACTCGTGGACCCTGGTTTTTTTAAAAGGCAAGTGCTTTTTAATTTATTTTTTATGTCAACAGTGGTACTGGACCACTGGTACAGTGGTACTGGTTATTTTTTTAGTTTTACTGTCCAGTATAATGCTAAGATAGCCTATAGGTTTGCGAATTATATTGGCCCTTGGGTAGTACCGTAGACTGTAGTATCGTAGCAATAGAACCCATTTTTTGAGAATGAATCATATTATTGTTATTATATGTAGTCTAAGTAGTTGAGTCTTTTGTTCAACAACTAAGTTGATATATTTTTTGCAGCCTTTATCGGTTTGCCATGTCAAATAAGAGGGGTAACAGGGGTTCCGGTAGGATCCCTGAATGCCAAGAGAAGCCACCATTACCAAAACGCAGAACCATAGCAGCATATTTTGGTGGTGGAAATGTTGGCAAGCTACAAGATTCACAAGTTAGATCTCCAGTTGAAAAAGGAGATTCATCACAAGTTGGACCCTCAGACCATATTGAAGTTCAAGTTGGTGAACCTGATATCTCAGTCGAGGATGAACTTGAACATGATTTGGAGGCACTTCCCCTGAGTAGGGAGTCACAAACTGAGATTATAGAGTTGGAGTCGGTCCTGGACCAGTCGGGTGAGAAAACCAAAACTGATTCCATAAATCATGCTCATGCACAAAAGGGGAAAAGAAAATTGGGATCGACGAAAGATCGATCTCGCTGGGATCTGTCCCAAAGGAGTTTTCAGTTAGAATGGGTGGAAAAGTACTGGTTCATTGAACCAGTGCCCAATCCAATTGATGGTGTGCCTCCTACTGAATGCAGATGTAACATTTGCACAGAGATAACAAAGAAGGAGAAGAGGTTGCAGCTTAAAATTGATACCATAGAAAAGCATGTCAGTAAAGTTTACAAGAAGGAAATTATAGATGGAGTTGAAAAATCCGTGCTAACTTGGAAAACAAAGGACAACTATCTACATATTAGGAATGCCGAAAAATACGAGTTACACCAGCAATTACGGGATAAGCATTCTGCAGTAAAAGGTTCCATTGAAGATTTCATTGGGAAAGCAACGGAAGTGCAAAATATGGGAAAAGTAGTTCAATTAAGTGTGGTCTTTTATTTATTGAGTAGAGGACGTCCTATGACAGACTACCCTTCAATTCCTGCCTTATTGCACTTTTTGAAAACTCAAAACTATCCGAACAGTCACTGGTCAGTAAACAGCGGATGGGAATGGGCTAGATGTCTTGCACAGGTTGAAAAAGAAGATATGAAGGAAAAAATAAAAGACTCAAATTTCTTTGCATTGTCTCTAGATGAAGTTACAGCAATTGATAATACTTCCTGGGTGTGCATGCATGTTTATACTGTAAACAATCTTTGTCGTCAACCATTTATACTATCTGTTGCTAAATTGAATTGTAGTGCGACAGCTGAAAATTTATATGAATTATTAAAGACTACTCTAATTGAATCTGGAGGTTTGGATAGCATGGAGATTGCCAAAAAGTTGGTGTGTGTTGGAGCAGATGGAGCTTCGGTTATGCAAGGTCATAAAGGTGGTCTTTGCAAAAAGATCAAGGATGATTTGGCACCCTACGCTATTCCCATTCATTGCATGGCCCATCGAATGAATCTAGCTTTTGGAATTGTTAGCAATTTTGGTTGTGTAAGTAAAGTGGAATCTCTAATCAAAGAGATTTACCAATACTTCTGTCGAAGTCCAAAACAAGTCCGAGAATTTCAACACTTTTCTCAAGGACTTACTGATGGGAAGAAGCTTCTTAAAGACAATGATACCAGATGGATCTCTTTGGATGGACCGGCACATCGAGTAATGTCTGAATACCCGTCATTGCTTGCACTAATCCACTCTGTGCGAGACAGATTCCCTCGGCTATATTCAAGCCTAACTAATGTTAAGGTACTCTTAACTTTAGCAGCTATTCTCCCCATGCTACAGGACATGAGAAATATTATAAAAAAGGTTCAACAAAGAGGTATGTACATTGCAGAATATAATAAGCTGCGTAAAATGACATGTAGTAGCCTGGATACTCTGTATCGATTACTACCATTAGATGAATCAAAGTTTGCAAAATGGATAGAAATCACAAATTTGAACAATCCTGGGAACTTTTTACATATTGGTGCAAACGATGAGGTATATGCCAGGGTACATGGAGTTGACATATCAATGTAGTACTATGCCCGCGTCAACCCCGACGAAGCAGGAAGTGAAGTTGAATCAGAACCAGAGAAGGTACTTTCACGTGTTACAAGTGAAGACTTCAAGAAGATCAAAGACTCTGTGCTTGACTCTGTCAAGCGAGTTTGCTACAATCTTTCATCAGAAATCAGAGACAGATTCCCTCCAGAGGAACTGCTCGAAGCAATGTCAATTGTTTTTCCACAATATTGGTCTCTAAACTGTCCGACTGATTTTCGAAGAAGGATGACGACTTTGATTCAGCATTTTTGCAAACCTAAAGTAATCAATGGAATCACTATAAATGGAATTTTAGATGAATCTCAACTGAGAGATCAATCATATTCTTTTGCAAACATAATGAGGGAACAATATGCTCTTATGGAGAACCCAAATGAAGAGGGAGCGGTAACAAAGCTTTGGAAAAACCTTGGTGAGAGCAATCAGTTGAGAGAGGCAATACCAAAATATTTCAAGCTTACCGATTTATGTTTGACAATGATATTGGGTTCAGTGGAGGATGAGAGAGTTTTCAGTACTTTGGGCTTCCTGAAGTCAAAGGTTAGAAACAAATTAGACAAAAATTTGGATAATTGTCTGAGGCTCTATAATTCTAGGTATAAGGTAGAAAATTTCCCTTATGACAGGGCTGTCAGCATTTGGAGAAAACGATGTCAAAGAAGAGGGATTGCCAACATTTCAAACCCAAGTGGCAGTGGTAGTGGTGGTGGCAATGGTAGTGGCAGTGGTTCATATCCTGATATTGGAAGCAATGAAGATGATGTTGACTTTGGCATGCATAGTGAGTTTGACGCTGACAGTGAATCTGAAGAAAACACAACGAACAATCAAATGTTGTATGCAATAAATGAGGAGGATTCTGATGATAGTGATGCTGAGCCGGTCCAGGCGGAATGGCAACTATAGCAGCTTCTCAACCTCAAGTTCTAACTTCTGTGAGTCAAGTAGTAGGCTAGAAGTAGTAGCTCTGATCTAAGACTCTATCTACTAATTTATTATGTTTGTAGAAGTCAATTTATAGCCTTCATTCACAGTTTCACTGTCCTTTTATAGATGCTTAAATGTTTTTTTTGAACATGTTGATAATACAAACTTACATGTTGAGATTTTCATTGATTGTATTTTTGTAACATGTTGAGATTTTCATTGATTCTAGTTTCTTTAAGAAATTGTAACATAATGCATTTAACAGAATAAGCTCTATTTAAAAAAAATTGTATTATAATTTATAATTATAAATCAGCCTGTAACATAATACATTTAACAATTGTCAATTACAAACAATTACAACCCTTTGCAAATGACTCAACGTCAAATTGAAATGACCCTGAATTCCCTTTTGCAGATATAAGGGAGCAACAATAGCTATAGGTCGGTTTGTAATTGTATATATAATCAGATTATTACTACATAATACATTATGTGTGTACAATCACATTGCCAATTGTACAATTTTTTCTAGTAGGGAAATTTTTTCCATCTGCTGTGTAGTAATAGTATGCCAGTGCCTGGCTGCCCAACTATCCTGATATGCTGGCTCTTGATTCCTGTAACAATTAACATTAAACAAAGTTGAAATTAAATCCAAAATTTGAAATTAAAGAGAAACAAGTAACAAAATGATTATAGTACTATCACTTACTGAGTTGTTACTTCTTAGTGCTATCAGCTATGAGTCATGACTGCCAATGACAGCAACAGTAACAGCTTCAGTTTCAGAAGATGACCCAGCTTCTAAGAATTTCTTTAGGGCGCTCCATTCTGCATCATTTGGTGGCTCCATTTGTTTGAGGTTGTAGCTAAATAGTTGTAACCTCGTCAACAATAAATACTTCTGAGAGATATTTTTAAATGAATCGAGGAATTTATCTACAACTTCATTCATTGTTGACAGTGGTTTGATGCAACTTGCAATTCCTTCTGGAGTGGTATCCTCGGGCAAGTTGCCTAAATCATGATTCATGCTCTCCTGCAACCTTTTCATGTAATTTTCATTTCCAATGAATCTGGCATTTGAGTCAGCTGGATTTGGTAATCCAGCATTCAGCAAGTTCAGTATGATGTTATTCATCTTCTTCAATTCTTTGGAAACAGATTTGAGAGCTTCACCCATTTCCGTTAGTTGTTCACAATGGTGACCGACATCAATGGTCATTACAGAGGCATCCAAGCGGCTGTTTATTCCATGCTTTGCCAAATCCCTATCACTGGATATCTTTACTTTACTCAAAATTTGGTCAGAAACATTTTTTAAGGATTTGGTGAAGATTTGTCTTTTACCAAAAAAATCACTTTTTACATTTTCAAAGAGAAGTCTGATATTGCTATTTAAATCAAGCCATTCAAACAAACTATCAGTGTTCTTCATTATTTTGTCCCAATTTTCTTGTTTGATAAGCTTAACCATGTTTATTATAGTATCCTTCACATGATGGTCTTCGGAAGAGGTCGCTCTATTTTCTGCCATTACATTCTCCATCTTTTTCTTCATTTGAGACATCTCTTTTTCACTCTTTTTATGTATTTCCTCTACTTGCCCTTGCAAATTAGTTGCTCTCTTCCTCTCATCCTCCAATTTCTTCTTCAAATCTTGGATTGTATTTGCAGCAGTTACCTCTTTTTTCTTCTCATCCCCGAGTTCCCTTTTCAAATCATGGATTGCCTTTGCAGTGGACTCCTCCTTTTTCTTCGCATTGTCCAATTCCTTCTTCAAATCATGGAGTCTTTGAGTAGAGTCAGTAGACTCCTCTTTCTTCGTGTTCTCCAATTCCTTTCTCAAATTGAAGATTTTCTTTGCAGCTGACTCTTCTTTTTTCTTTGCATTCTCCAATTCCCTCCTCATTTGGTGGATTATGTTAGTGTTTGCAGTAGCACTAGACTCTATTTTCTTCACATTCTCCAATTCCTTCTCCAAATTACTGATAGTTTTTGCAATTGACTCCTCTTTTTGTTTCATGTTCTCCAATTTCTTATTCAAATTGTTGATTGTTTTTGCACTAGACTCCTCTTTTTTCTTCTCATTCCCCAATTCCTTTTGCAAATTAAAAATCATATTTGCCCTAGACATCGACTGTTTCTTTTCATTCTCCAATTCAGTCTTCAAAATATTATTTCCCTTGACAGCATAGTCCAGGTCAGTTTTCAATTTATTGTTGACCTGTGCACTACTCTCTAAAGACTTGAACAACTGTGCACTAGAGGCTTGTTCATCCTGAAGTCTTTTTTGGCACTCATCCAATTCTTTAGTCAATTTTTCCACTTGTTCATTCATCTTTTCTTGCTAGACAATTGCCTCTGTAGGAGAAGATTTCTTTATCCTATTTTGCAAATCTTTGAACCTATTGTCTGCTACTTTCTCCTTCGCCTTCACATTATCAAGGTCTGCCTGTAACTTTTCTATTTGCTTTGTAAGCCTTTTGTTTTCCCTCTCCGCTTTCAGAATTGTAGAGTAGACCATTTTGTTGCTCTCTTTAGATATATTGATTTTGTCAATATTTTTCACTTTTGACAAATCCATTTGAAGACTGGTAACTTGTATATCGTTAGGATTTATTACATTTTGTGGTGGAATATTATCTCTACCCAGGGGCATAATAGCCATGAAGTTCATCATTTCATTGTTTGGATCATATGTTGAAAATATTCTGTTAGTAGATCCCTGACATTTAGCAACTGCATCACTTTTCAAAGTCTTCATAATTTGCCTATTTCTTTCGCTTGCCTGTTCAAACTTTGATGCAAATTCATTCAAACTAAAATCTGGGTTTGCTGACAGAATTGAGTGTTTGAAAGGTGAATTATCAGTTGTATCCTTGTGTGCTCCTCCAACTCCAGTTGAACTTACTCCACCTACATTTGTATTTTGGGGATTGCCAACAGACTGAAGATGGCCCATTCCAAATCCTGGTGTTTTAGGACTATTTTCTGGGTTTTGTACAGAAGCTACTGGTGCATACATTGGTGAAGTAACCGCTAACATTGTTGGCAGTGTAATTGTCATAACTTTTTGCTTTTTTGCACAAGGTTCATCCATGCTAGTGCCAGTGCCAGTGCCAGTGCCAGTGGGATCAACTACAACTGGATTCGAAGATTTAACAAATAATGTTTTGGGATGACCTTCAGAAGCAGAGACATAATGTTTTTTGCCCTTTCTAGATGAATCATCTTCATTGTCAGAGAGTCCAATGATTGGTTTACATCCTCTTTTGGGTGGCTCTGGTACTGGAAGTGGATTCCAAATCCCTTCACCACTTGCACCAATGGGCCCTAGACCTGCATAACCCATTTTTTGTATCATAGTTGCCCCTCTACCATACGTTTGTTTAACAGAATCACTCATTTGAAGTGTAACAATATCTCTGCCCCTGGTTGACCCGGAATCCTGAATACCTTGAATGTCAGCATCAGACTGGAGGTCCTTCTGCCTTTCATTATCACTGTCACTACCAAAATCATATAGTACAGTTGGATGCTCTTTATTCCAATAATTGCTAAAAATTTCATCCTCCTCAATTTCATCAAAAACAGCTGATGTCTTTGGTTCACCCAAATTTTGCCTCATTTTCCAGAAATCAGTCATCTTGGGTTGACACCACATTTCAGCTTTGCATGCCTCTTTAATTTCTTTAGGCATAGACCTCGTAGAAGGTTGAGATGCTTTCTTGTAGAAATTTAAGTATGTCAGAGGCTCTGATTTGTGCAATGTCATAATTTGGGATGACAATTCTTGCATTGAAATATTATTCTCTGTTGCATGTTTCTCCATCTCTTTCTTAACCTCATCCCATGAATCCTTGTTTTTAAACTTTTCTATCAATGGCATCTCCTGATGTTGATATTTGCTCGCAGAGTTCCCATTGGCAATAAGTCTCGTTTGTATTATGTTCAGTGGATCATAATTCCAGTGACTGACAAAATCAAAGCCAAAAAAAGTTACCAATTCATTTGCCAGTTTGAAAGCCTTTCTCTCAAATGTGAGGCCTCCAATTGCGAAAGGCAAGGAAGGAAATATCATTTTCTTTTGTTGTCCACTGAAAAGTTCATCTGCGCTCTCCATCTGCCGTACATATTCCAGTGTAAAAACCCTTTCTGTAACATGCATTGGAAGTTTGCAGGGTTCAACCGCTAAACCGTAAAACCTTAAGAGAGTGTACTCTTCCATAAAGAACCAGTCAGCCAATTGAATCTGACTTCCCAGTTGAATGCAATCTTTACAAGACACAGGAAATCTAGGCATCGAAGTGCCTATGATTTTTTGGTAAATAGGTGCCAAAAAGAAGTCTACAAAATGGTTGTAGTTTTTATTTGTAGCAGTCATCCTCATCTTATGTGTCCACTCATATACTGGACTTGGAGTCTCTGATTTCTTCTGGGTTCTCTCATCAAACTTATAGACCTCAATACCAAGCTTGTTGTTCTCTGTCTCAAATATTGGGCGATGCTTTGCTAAAAGAAGGTAGCACAAGTAACTTGTGAACCTAAATGTCTTGGTCTTGCCTGTAGTTGTACTTTGTTTAATCATCAGTAATTGTTGTTGCATAGATTCAACAATGTGCTGAACAAAATTATATCTTACATCTACCTGCTCAACTGACTGCCCTCGACAATGGATATTATAAATCATTTCAAGAACACTGGCCCCCACTTCCTTGTTACTGTCCAATCCCAGACAAAATGATAACAAAGAAATAGTATTCTGAACCCATGGCACAAAAATATCATACTGATAAGGAGGCTTATGGTCTTTGTCCAGTGTAACACTAGTAGTGGACTCTGAGGGTATTAAACCCTTAATATATGAATCTTGAAAAGATCTTTCCAGCTTGTCATAAGCTTGAGCTAGTTTATCCAAGTCAATGCGCTCCTTAGAGCTTTCTGTTCTAAACCCTAACCCTAGGTCTAACAGAGTCAGAAATTCACTCTCAGTTATTGATAAAATTTCCTCCTGAGTGTTTTGGTTTACAATTGCCTTTCTATTTTCATCATAATTCTGAGCGCATAGCATTACAATTTCAGGGCAAGGGAATACTTCGGGTACAGCGAGGTTTGCTAATCCAGTAACCACAGCAGCTAGTTTATTTGTATATGCCCCAATATTGCTGTTATATTTGTAATAAATTCTCCCCTTCTGTGGATCTTTCCACTTACTAAACAATGAATGTCTAATTGCCATGATTTCAGAATCTCCATGGATAACAGGATCAAAAATATCATGACACTCATCGGTGAAACCTGGGGTTTGTAGCACTCGTCTGAGTTCTATAATGGTGTTCTTTTCCTTTATGGGTGCACTCGTTTGGGAGGTTTTTGACTTTGTTTTGCCCATGCTTGGCGCTACTGGTTATTAGACTTCAGGCCCTACTCAAAATAATTTTAAAGTGCAAACCTAAGACAATTAAAATCAAGATTTCTATTGCTGCAAATTGCAATGGAATTTTTTTGAAAAAAATTAAATACCTGGAATTGAGATTGGATAATTGGTGTTGTCGGCTGATAACAAAGTTTCACAGTGTCACACTTTCAGACTTCAGTCTTCAGAAATCAGAACACAAAATGGAATTCTGCCAGTCTTTGAAAATTTAAAATTTGAAAACCCTATGGCTATCGTATCGGACTCTCGTAAATACTTGAAGTTATAGTTAAAATGAAAGTAATAAGTAATTAATGGTTTTAACTTTAATGTACAATGTACATCTAACAGTAATAAATTGTCAAGACTCAATAATGTACATAAGTTACACGTGTCACGATTCCGGATGAATATTGGCAGATGGGAAAGCATTCCCCAAATCGGCCCGAAATTCATCTTGGGCCGTCGATCTATAGACTATCAAATGTTTATTAAATTTATTATTATTATTATTATATTTTATTATTTAATATTATAAATAATATTAAATAATACAATATAATAATAATAATCATAACCTATAATATAATATAATATAATTATAATTTATAACCATATAATATAATATAATATTAAATAATACAACATAATAATAATAATAATCATAACCTATAATATAATTATTATTATTATTATTATATTATTATTATATTGTATTATTTAATATTATTTATATGTAATATATTATTACATATAAATAATATTAAATAATATAATATAATAATAATTATTACATAAATAATATATTATTTATGTAATATATATTTACATAAATAATATTAAATAATATAATATAATAATAACATTATTATTATTATATTATATTACATAAATAATATAATATATTAAATAATACATAAATAATATAATATAATAATAATAATAATAATAATCATAAGTTCATAACCATATAATATAATATAATATAATACAATCTGAAGACTGATAGATTGACGGCCCGGGATGAATTTCGGGCCGATTTGGGGAATCTTTTCCCATCTGCCCAGATTCATCCGGAATCGTGACATGGGTCACGATTCCGGATGAAACTGGGCAGATGGGAAAAGATTCCCCAAATCGGCCCGAAATTCATCCCGGGCCGTCGATGACTCAGACTCGATGGTCATTATTATTAATTTATTATTATTATTAATTATTATTATATTATATAAATATTATATGGTTATAATTATATTATATTATATGGTTATGATTATATCAATGTATCATATGGTTGTAATTATATTATATTATATTATATTATAGTATAAATAATTATATCATATGTTCTATTATTTTTAATTAAATTATTAAATTATTATTGTTTTTAAATATTTTTAATTTTTTTTAATGTAACTGCATTGGTTTATATTTTATATTTTAATAATGTATTTTTTATAAATTATAATATGTTTTTTTGGCATTCAATTAAAAATAATATTACTTATATTATGTAATCATTTAAGATTTATTATTATTATAAAAATAATATTATTTTTATTTATAATTATTTATTATATAATAGAACATATAATATAATTATTTATACTATAATATAATTATAGCCATATGATATAATCATAACCATATAATTATTAATAAAATATAAATATAACCATGTAACAGTAATACAATCTGATAGATCGACGACCCGTCACCAGATTTATTATTATTATAAAAATAATATTATTTTTATTTATAATTATTTATTATATAATAGAACATATAATATAATTATTTATACTATAATATAATTATAGCCATATGATATAATCATAGCCATATAATTATTAATAAAATATAAATATAACCATGTAACAGTAATACAATCTGATAGATCGACGGCCCGAGATGAATTTCAGGCCGATTTGGGGAATCTTTTCCCATCTGCCCAGATTAAACAATTTTTTAGTTTACCACTGAAGATTAGCCAAGACCATTATTATTCATTTTCCTACAAAACAAGTAATTCGCCTTTGAAATTATTAATTCATTTTTGGCAAGGGAAAAAACAGCCCTCATTTATATATCCGTCAGTGAAAAAAAACATTAATTCGCCACATTTAAAATGATTTTTGCTAGGGCAAGAAAAAAATCGCCAACATATAATATTTTATTTCCCTATATGGAACAAAAAAATCACCCTCGATATTAAAATTTTCCTGCCCACAAGATGTTGGATTCGCCAGCATTTTAGGCTTTTTTTTCGGGAGGGGTTTCTTAAAGTTATCCCTGGTCATTCTCTAGAAGAGAAGTGCATGATAGAGGAATCAGGAAATTCCATTTGCATGGGTGTATCATCAAACAGTGGTGCTTCAGCTAATTGATTAGCAATGACCTGTCCTTTGATAGCTTTTCTTTCAACATATTCAATGTCAAATTCACTCAAGAGCATGACCCATTTAGCTAGTCTACCTGTGAGGGCAGCTTTGCTTAGTAGGTACTTCAGTGGATCAATCTTAGCTACCAAATGAGTGGTATGAGCTAACATGTAATGTCTCAGTTTCTGTGATGCAAAGATCATAGTGAGACAAGCTTTCTCAATCATAGAATAGTTCTTTTCATACGCCACCAATGTTCTGCTTATATAGTAGATGGCTCTTTCCTTTTTGTTCTCATCATGCTGTGCTAGCAATGCCCCCAGTGATGTATCTGTTGCGGAGACATATAATATTAATGGCTTCCCATGAATAGGAGGCATTAAGATAGGAGGATTCGAGAGATAATTCTTGATATGATCAAAATTCTTTGCACAGTCTTCATTCCATGCAAAGGTCACACCTTTATGTAATGTCTTTGTGAAAGGTTGTGATATGTCAGCTAACTGTGATATGAATCTTCTGATGGACTGTACTCTCCCTTGCAAAGTTCGCATTTGACTGATATTCTTGGGAGGTTGCATCTCTATGATAGCTTTCACCTTAGCTGGATCGACCTCAATGCCTTTCTTTGAAACTATCTATCCTAAGAGCTTTCCAGAAGTGACACCAAAAGCACACTTCTTAGGATTTAGGCGGAGACTAAACTGTTCCATTCTATCTAGGATCATGCTCAAGTCTATTAGATGTTCAGTTCTAATCATGGATTTTGCCAAGGTATCATCCACGTAATCCTCCATTGTTTTATGCATCATATCATGAAAAATAGATGTCATTGCTCTTTGATATGTAGCTCCAGCATTTTTGAGTCCGAATGGCATAACATTCCAATAGAAGGTTCCCCACGCACATGTGAATGCAGTTTTCTCTTGGTTTTCTGGAGCAATTTTGATTTGGTTGTACCCGAAAAAGCCATCCATTAAGGAATACATTTCATAGCCCGTAGTCATGTCCACTATCATATCAATGTTAGGCAGCGGAAAATCATTCTTAGGGCATGCTCTGTTCACATCTCTAAAGTTCGTACACACTCTGATTGAACCATCTGGTTTTGAAATAGGTACAATGTTAGAGATCCACTCAGCATAGTCTATGACACGGATGAATCCAGCTTTGAGGAGTTTTTCTAGCTCTGCTTTGACTAAGAGTGCCACATGAGGATGCATCTTTCTCAATTTATGTTTGACTGGTTTTACCCCAGGAGCAATGGATAGATGGTGCATAATGAGATTGGGATCCAATCCTGGCATATCTAAATATTTCCATGCAAAGTTGATCTTTTTGTCTGATAAGAAGGTAGTGAAGTTCTGTTTCTCTTCGTCTAATAGAGATTGTGCTACATGTACCAATTGTGGTTCCTCTATTGTAGCCAAATTGATGGATTGAGTTGGCTCAATCAGAACTGGAGATCTATCTTGTAAATGACTCAGAAGGACATCAAATATCTCATCCTTAGGCACCTCAGAGAGGTTTTCACCGTCAGATACGTCTTTTCTTTTTACTTTTGTCAGTTCTGAGACTGCCACAAAGTGGTTTTCACCCTCAGAACTCTTTTTCTTTTTCTTTTTACTCTTGTTTTTCTGACTAAGATATTTGATGTCCGACTCAGTCATGCTGACGCTCGGTCCACTGATGGAAGTACTCATAGGCTCAACTGCATTGAGGTAGCAGGCAAGGGCATAGTCATTCGGGAAGGTATACATACCATGGTTTGGGTTTGTGGAAGTTTGTTCGATAAGATCAGGGCGTTGGATAGTCAAAGCGGGAAAGGCTTGGGATATGGTGTTCACGGATGTGGATATGTCATCATAGGTCCTAACCCGACGCTCAAGTTCAAAGGTGATATTACAGCTCAAAATGTTCAATTCGTGAATAGGCTCAACATCATCATGGGAGTCCTCTTCAGCCATAGGTGGATTAGACACGTTAAGTTCATTGTTTCGCTCTAGACCTACATTGGGTTGAGATACATATTGGTGAATAACATCAATATATTTCTCTGTTATAAGCTCATCTTCTTCTGGAATGGCACCCCATTCATAGTCATTTGACTCAGCTTCTGATTCAGGATCTCTAGGAAATCTTTAAAAATGTGTGAAATCAGGATGAATACCCCAAGAAGGATTACCCTCAGTCTCTGACTTGAATTCATATTCATGGGAATCAGTGTCAAAATAACTACCCCCTTCTTCTTGATCAGTTTGATTGCCTTCGAGATTAGCTGGTTCTTGTGGTGCAACCATCTCTTGTGCTATAGTAGGTTCTTGTGTGTCTACTACATTAATTCTTTTGATAGGATCATATTTATCATCAAGAAGATCTTTGATCTCTTTAGGCAATTTTTCATAGGGGATGAGTTCTGAACTATCTAAATCATCATCTGAGGGTTCTGTCTCTTCTTTCTTGAGAAGGGGTTCTCTTGGTGCAATTTGTTCTATGACATGAGAACAACCACCTTTGAGATGATAGGGTTTCTTCTTAAACCCTAAGCCACCAGTATCTTTTTTGTCTCTACCAATATGTGAAATGGGTGTCACAAGACCCTTTCCCCTGATTCCTAGAGGTCCTTGACCGGAATATCCCATCTTGGCTATCAATTTGTTTCCTGGACCATATGAATTAGAAGGGATTGTAGGTGCTATAGATTCACTAGGTTGAACAATTTTGGATTCAGAATCCTCTTTATATAGCCATGCCAGCACAGCTGCATCCTCTTCAAATTCTTGTTTGGATACTTGCTCTGCCACAAAATTTCTTTTGTATGCTTCCATAGGTTCCTTAGGTTCTGATTTAGATTGCTTCAAGGATTATCCATACGACTTGGGTGAGATTGGGAGAGATGTCAGAGACAAGACTGGCTCTATAGTGTATTCTCCCATCCCATTTTCTTTGATATTGATCTCTTTAGCAATGTTGTCCATCTTAGATGTGGAAGCCACATTTTGTTGCTTGATGGAAGATTCTCTGTTATTAGGTACAAGCTTATCGGCACTTTCCTTCAATGTATTGCAAGTTGTACTCAGATTTGCTGGGATAGTAACCTCCACTCCTTCATAGGGAAATTTCAAGCATTGATGGTACGTAGAAGGAATAGCTTGCATTTCATGTATCCAGGGTCTCCCTAGAAGGATATTGTAAGCCAATGGTAGATCAAGCACCTAACATGTGGTATCTTTGATGACCGGACCCACTCGAATGGGCAAGACAATGGTGCCTTTAGAAGCTCTTTCTTGTTCATCATAGGCTTTTATGGTGATCTTCTTTTGAGGATCAATAGCCATCTCTGAGAATCCCAACTGTGTGATTAAGTTGTAAGAACAAATGTTGAGGCCGGCGCCCCCATCTATCAACACACGTTTGACTCGACGGTTCTGGATCAAGACTTCTATGTGCAAGGGCTGATTATGTGGGTGACTTAGGGAGTTGTCATCCTCTTCTGAAAAGGAGCTATATTGCGGAGATGTTAGATGACCAACCATAGTCTAGAACCTGTCTAGATCTAGATCATCAGGAACATTAGAGCAGAGCAAAGCTTTGTCTAGGATTTCTCTGTGAGCTGGAGATATTCGAAGTAACTCAAACATAGAGATTTTGGCATTGGTATGCTGGAGTTGTTGTACGATGCTGTAAGATGTAGGTCTGGTATCCTTTGGATTGGAAGATTTCGAGGCAACCTTCTGTTTAGAAGCAGATGTGAGATTGAAAGGTATCTTAGGGACATTAGATGAACTTGGTGTTTGTCCTTTCAAATGAGTCTGAGCTTGTGATCTAGTAACCGTATTAGCTGAGGAATGATTTCTATCTCTTCGTACAATTGTGATGACATTGCAGCTCTCAGAGAGACATGGTTCAACCATATTGATGACAGCATTGTTTCCAGGGTAGGCATAGTTGACTTTTGCCCCCATGTTAGGCTGAGAAGTGGAAACTCCCTTGCCATGTTGTGGAAACGGTTATGTAAATGCTATGTGATCATTATTGTTGGTAGGATTATCGATCGTGATGTCCCCTTGATCTATCAAGTGTTGAATGGTATGCTTCAAGTGGAAGCATCCATTAGTTCTGTGGCCTTTAGTCCGATGGAAAGCATAGAATTCATTATCTTTCCACCAATATGGTTTTGGATCCGGATCAGGGTTTCAGATTGGTGGTAAAGAGATCACATTATCAGCTATCAGGGTTCTCAGGGCAGATTCCAAAGATTCTCCCAAGGGAGTAAACTTTCATTTATTATCCCATCATTTGAATGGCTTCTTTGGAGATGGTTCAACAGATTTTTGCTCTGAAGCTTCAATGGCTTTGGTGGCAAGGGTGAGATTGTAGGCTGGTGCCTTTGATGGGGTGCGGATAGTGTCAACAACACCATTAGAGACGATACCTTTGTTTCTATTCCAGCTCTTGTTTTTATCTTTTGAGCTAGATCCAGATTCAGACTTGTCCTTTTGAAATGTGATTTCTCCTTTCTTGACAAGTACTTTCTCAATCTTGATTGCATTATCCACCATTTTATCAAAAGATACATGATATTGCATTTGTAATGGATAGTTGAGCTCTGGAACAAGGTTATTGATAAAGATTTCAAGTTTCTCCATTTCGGGAATTGGTCTAGCATATAGAGAAAACTTCTTTCGCCACCTCTTGAGAAAAGTTAGGAATGATTCCCTTGGATATTGCTTGAGGTTACAGATATCGATCATGGTAATCAGATGTTGAATATTGTAGGAATATTGTTGATAAAACAATTTAATCAATTCCTCAAAAGTTTTGATCGTAGAAGGTAATCTTGAAAACCACTGAATGGATGCCCCTCCCAAGGATCTAGGAAAAAGACGCATCAGATAAGTCAGTTCATGCATGAATTCCATGGATTGCGTACAGAACTCTCTGACATGATCTTGAGGATCAGAGTGTCTGTCATATTTGTCGTACTTCAGTATCTCCACTCTTTTTGGGAATGGTGGCATATACAAGTTTTTGTCAAACGGGAAAGGACATAGGGCCTCCATGGAGAACTCCTTGGGTTCCTTCTCCTTCTTAAGATTGTTAAATTCAACTTGTATAGCATGCATCTATTTTGTCATAGCTATGAGTGGAGTTTCTTCCTCATGTGTGATTATATCATCAACGTTAAAGTTGGGAGGAAGCTTAGCCCCTTCCTGGGCTAATTGTAAAAAGTATGCCTCTCTATCCACTTTCAAGAAATGCCTCATCATTCTTTTGAATTCATCATCATTCTGACATCAATGGATTTCAGAGGGTGTAGGTTCTTGGTCGACATTATGTTGAGAAAGGTGTCCCTGGGATCCTCCTCCTAGAGAACCATGGTTTGTCCCTGCTTGAGACATGGTAGGAGTTTTTGGGCTCCCTGGAACAGATTGAGGAGGAGTTTGCTGATTACCTCTGTGAGTTGATAGAGGAGGTATGTAACCAATTTTCAATCGAAAGTTACCGAGACCGTCATCTTCATAGATACCTGACTTGATGAGTTTTTCAAGAGTTGGACCTGGGGTATTGGTCAAAAGTAAGTGCTGAGATGTTTCTTCTGATTTCTTGTGTGAAGAAGCTCTGGTCTCCACCATTAACTTTGAATGAAACAGAAGAAAAGGACGAAGACAACTGAAGAATAATTTGATTCGAGAAAATTGGATGACGCAACCTTGTCAAGATTATGATAGTTTTGAAGATTTGATGAGATGTGGGTGAAGGAAACTGTGCCCTGGATGTATGGGATAGATCGCCCAAAAGATAGCGGACATAAGCTCTCAACACTTAGTCTATTTTTGAAGATTGATTAAAGATTGATAGTTATGACAAGGTTTTGAGATGAGATACAAAGGACTCAAATTGATCAAACAGAAGACTAGATCGGATTCAAAAGATCAAACTCAGAAAATGGTAGAATGCTCGATAGCTACTGCTCTGTTCCTGACACAATGATATTTTTGACAGATTCTGGAACTAGGCTGGAAACATTGGATATCTTGCAATTTGACAATTTTCTGACAACTCTCTCGAATTTTTCCAAACGACACTCTGCAGACTCCTATGACACTGGGCAGTCTATGAAACGACAGTTGCTAAACTCGTACGACAGTTGGGTAGAAATGAAACGACAGTTGACAAAACTCGTACGACAATTGCTAATAGGTTTTTGACTTCTTGAATTTGCTGGTTTGAAAACTCGCACGACACTAGGTTCTCAATCATACGACATATGGGTGATACTGAAATGACATTTGACAAAAAGTTGTACGACTTTTGACTTCTTGAAATGACTTTTGACTCCAGAAAGAACTTTACGTCAATTTTTTTGCAAAATTTAAGGTTTTCAGTTCTGGATTGTTTGCAAATTGTACTGTCCAGATTTTGAAGGTTATACCAGATTTGATCATTTTTAAGAGCCAAGTAGATAAACAAGCACGCAGAATAGCAAGCAAGTGATTCCAAGCACGTCTGAAAACAATGAACAAGGGCAAAAGCAACCTTGCGCATGAACAATCAAGTGACCAAATTGTGCTAATCCCTGAGAGTACTAATTGTGTTTGTTCTGAAAAGTTTTGCAATAACACACATATACCTGAAAGTGAAAAATTGGCCTCTCTAGGGTTTTTAGTAATGGTTTGACTCTGCAACTTTTATGATTCAAAGGGGTGAACTCCAATCCCGACGCACCAGGGTTTTGACACAGTCTGAGAACTTAATCTTCAAGAGCTGCTAGGGAGATCTGACAACCCAACAATGAACCATACTCGTGGAGATTTCTTCCACAAGGACATTTATATAGCGGCTGTCACTACCACGGCGAAAATGGCTATGATCGCTTGAGGTTCCGTCAACGTAGTTTGCCCTGTGAAGGGATCGGCCACTACGGTTAACCCTCTCTAAAGATGACTCACAGATTTATACCACAAGGGGACTTGGCTCCAGATTCAAGGTTTTGACACCTCTTCACTTTTAACCCAAACAAAGCAAGCAGATTAATCCGACACGCTAAGACAAAGTTTTGTTCCACCAAGGTCTGTGATATCAACTCCACATGATCTATCAACCTCTCTGGGGAGAGAATGTATCAATCAATAAGAGGAGATGCACTAACCAATTTTGATTCACCAAAGCTCATGATATCAACCCCACGTAATCTATCAACCTCTCTGGAGAGAGAATGTATCGATCAATAAGAGAAGACTCACTAACCAAGTTGAATGTGAAATGCACTAAGTATCCTCCCTACCTACAAGGATTCTGTCGTCAAGAAGGATTTCACTGGGAATCCAATCTATCAAGAATCATGAATAGTGTTCATAGGGCCTAATTACTATGTGAGCACAGATATATTCCCGAAAGCAAATCTACCAAAAGTACCCAAAAAAGTAGAAAGAGGAACACTTAACACTTAAAGAGAATATGAGATGAGTCCACAAGGTGGAACACTTAACACCTCACACAAGCTAAAAATGAGTCCCCAACTTAGAAAACAAGTGAGTTCCTAAAAGCACAAAAGGGTTGCCAAGTGGAACATTTAACGCTTCTGTCCTGTTGACCCCTCCCCTTTATGGCGCTGAGATTGCAACCACGGGGCAGAAATGAGGGGCCAGCGGATTAGCGAGTCCAATAACCCAAGATAGCAATCAAGATCAATCACAAGTATTCTAAGACTACTTAATGAATTCTTATGGGATTACAACCTAGTATCAAATTATGCAAGTGTGTAAAATAAAAGCATGAGAAGAAGCACACAAGCTAGACATATGAGAGATTTATTTTAAGCCCAAATCAAAATGTTATTAGATGAAGGAGAATACCTGGTGATCCTCACAACGTGCTTAGTAGATTTTACCTGATTTTTAGCAATTCTTGTGCTTTTCCCAATCAAAACCAGCAGAGAGCAATCAAAAACAGAGAATTTCAATTGTCAAAATTAGCAGTTAGCCGAAATATAAAAATCAAATATGATACTCTACTGTGAAAAATGAAATGACAGTCAAAAATTGGTATGGAAACTCGTACGACAGTGGGTATGCTCCCAGACGACAGTCCAGAAACTCGTACGACACTGGGTATGCTACCATACAACAGATTAGCTCCCAAATGACAGTGGGTATGTAATGAAACAAGTCTCGATCTGATAGACTGTCGTACGATAGTGGGTCCAGTATCATACGACAGTGGGTATGCTCTCATACGACATTTGTCAGAAACTCGTACGACAGATGTACAGACAAAAATTAAAAATCATAGTTTTGCACAGATCCCGGGGAGAAAAAGATAAAAATTGATAGAATTGAATTGGAAACCCATTTCAGGGCCCCACGGTGGGTGCCAGAAATGTGTGTGTGAAAATTGTACTTGATCTATAGACACAACACTCAGTAAAACATTAGAGGTTAGTGATAATCAAAATCGTGCAAAATTGAAAGCTAAACTAACCAAGCGATTTACTGCCTTCTAATAGGTGCGAGATTGATGTTCTCAGATTGTAATCGAGATCAATGACCTAGACGACACCTAAATGAAGGATTTGAATGCAAAAGATGGATATGAAATTGAATGCAATTAATCTATATTTTTTATATTTTCTATGTAATAAGAATGATAAAAACTGATATGAATCTATGCTAATATGAAATTGATATGCTATGAATGCTAAAATAAGATTGATCTCACAAAGATGTCGATTCGCAAGAGCTTTGATTCTTCAATTCCAATTCTCCAGCGTGATTGTGCAAAAATATGAGATGATTTGTGAAGAGCTAAAGCCTTAATTTATAGAAATCCAGAGCTTTGGAGGTGCATGGATAAAAGCCATAAATCACTCAAATTAACTCATCTTGATTTTTGAGTTATCTGATCATGAAAGATAGTTAATTCTCAAAATCATGCAAAAATAGCTTTTTAACTCAAATTATAGTTTGGATCAGCTTTTTGAACTCCAAAAGGATGTTGAGTTCCAAAAAGTTAATAACTTGCATTGATTTTCTGATTTGGAGTTTAACTGTTTCTTTTGAATATGCATAATAATTAAGAATTAAATAAATAAATAAAGTGATTTATCCTCAACTCAACTGATTTTTGAAATAAAATAATTAATTTATGGGTTAATTAACTATTTTACCAAACTTTTATTAAAAATTATATTATTAAATAATGACAACATGCTTTAATTAATTAAATAAGAATTTAATCAATTAAAGATAGGAATATTGGATTTATTATCAAAATTAAATAATACAATTAATAATAGATAGAATTAAATTTAATTACAAAATTAAGTGGTAAGATATTAAATCTAATTAATTAAATATAAAAATATTCAATTAATCAAACTTTAGGGTAAATGTGATTTATTGCCAAATAATTATAAAATTAAAGATAATTATGATAATTAGGAATATTGCTAGGAATATTCCCTGATGCAGAATTTAAGATAATCAATTAGATTTGATGATGTTCAGATGTGCCTTAGGTTAGGACTTTGATGTCAATTTTGTTCGATTTGTCGATGTAGGAGGTTAATGAACTTATAGCCCATTTTTGGGGTATTACAGAAAGATGTGTTAAGGAGTTAGGGAGAGGCCTTCAACCTGGTGATGTTGTCCATTGGAAAAGACCCCCATCAATGATGAAGGTAGATAAATCATTGCAGGAAAAGGATATTGGCCTTTCTAGTGTGGAAAGGTTACAGTCAGGAGCCCAAAATCTGTGATACAAGGGTCTTGGGGTTTCTTTAATCCCACTATCTAAGAGCATTTCCTTGGATTTAGATGCGGAGGCTGAGGAAGAGGTTGATCATAATCTTTCAATTTTTTCAGAGTTGGGTGTGATTGGATGATTTAGAGAATTGTGTCCAAGCCTGCACAATTTGCATGCTTGGATTTATGATAATTGGGAGTCCATTCTTGATGGTTGTGTTTAGATATACCATACAACAAAAGGGTTTATTATTATTATTTTTTAAGTGTTCAAGACAGGACACAAGGTGTTGTGTGAATATTTTTTGTGTTGGGAGGAGAAATTCACTTTAATGATAAAACCCTAGCATCCTAATTTTTGTCCATCCAAGGAAGTTTTCAACAAGATCCCACTCTAGGTAAGACTTCCCAACCTTCCCTTACACTTATGGTTTGACTCTATTTTAGGGGTGGTTGGAAATTCACTGGGGTATTGTTTATGGTGGATGATGATTGTGTTGGAGTTGATGAGAAAATAACCCACAACTCCCAAGAACACCTGCATGCAAACAACTGTCACAAAAAGAGATAAGAAAAATCTATGGAGGCCTAAATACAAGGATCCATGAAAGAGGAGACATTCTTGATGTGCAAAAACAAAAGTTGCAATCAAATAAAATGAATGTCTCCTCTTTCATTGATCCTCGCATTCAAGCCTCCATGGCTTTTGCTTCTCTCTTTTTGTGACGGGTGTTTGCATGCAGGTGTTCTTGGGATCTATGGGTTGTTTTCTGATCAACTCCAACATGGTATCAGAGCTTTAGATTTGTTTGCCCCTGTCCTCTTCTTGAGAGATTCGGCCGTGTTCGTCAGATATGTGTGTTTCAAAGGCTTTTTATTAGATCTAGGGGGTACCTCTTTTTATGGTCACCTTGGGCTCAAATGGACCTCATTGTTGCGTTCAAAGTGCCCAAGAACCCCTATTTCTATATAAAATTTGTCCAATTTGGACAAAGTTGCATTTTATAGCAAAAAAAAATTGCACTATGGTCGTTCGACCTTAGCATGCATCCCGAGGCAATCACTATTTTTTGGAGCACTTTAGGCCAAAATGGACCTCATTGTTGATCTCCCAACATTCAAGAACCCCTAAGTCCATATAAAATTTGTCTAATTTGGACAACGTTGGATTTTTTGCAAAATTTTGTTGCTTACCAAGGTCGCATGGCCTTGGCACACACTTTGAGGCAAGCGAGTGAGAACCAAAATTAAAAATAAAAAAATTTGCAAGCGTGGGGGCTACCCAGCGGCTACCCAAGTGTCACTTGACGACCAACCAGATGGGAGCGCAGGCTGGCCGCGGTCACCACCAAGCGGGTCAAGTTGACTGTCACGGTCACCGCTGGTAACTGTGGGCTGACCACTAGTTCCGTAGTCACCACTGAGGTTAACCAGACAGCTAGCCACCTTTGTATCGAGCACTTGGTCATATCAAGAGCCCTCAGCCACCAGGAGTCCTAGGAGCCTAACCCCTAGTCACCCATGTGACCAGGGCTAGAATTTTTGGCCTCCAGGGCATGGTGTTTTTTTGCCTTGACGGTCATTTGGATGTCAATTTTAAGCACGTGAACTACTGACATCAGTACTTCATCAACATATTTGGACACCATTTTGGGCCCTCTGGAGCAGCTTGTGGTTTTTTGCTCATAACTTGAGCATATAGTGTCAAAATCGGGAAAATGAGATATCATCGGAAAGCTCTTTCCAAGCTATATCCAGATATGGAGGTTTGAATTTTTGATTTTTCTTTTTTGATGGTGTTATTTTATGTCAAAGCCAAAAGTTCATTTTTGCACTCCGGGAGCCATATCTTGCACATCCAGACTCTATTTTTGCAAAACAATATATCGTTGGAAAGCTTATTCTGTGAACTTTCCAGTGTTGTGAGTCATTTTTCCAAATTCTACTCTAAGTATATTTTATTCAATTTTTTGCATTTCTACGCTCTGGTAAATATCTTGGATGTTTCAGGTCCTAGGATCTCTTCCTTTTGTGGAATGGCTCTTCTTTGGTTGTTCTTTTGTTTCAGCAGCCTTTCACTCTTCTTTGAGTAGTGTATATATCATTTTATAGCATTATTTTATGCACACGCACTGAGATAAAGTGTCATTTTATCGCTTGTATGGGATCTTGCCTGTGTTTGTGCTCTTTGTTCTCGCACTCAATTATAAATTGTCATGGGGGGTTTGATGTTTACCTTTTTTTTCCATCTCCTTTGTCAAGTGAGCGTTCCTCTGACGACATTAGCCTCAGAGTATCTCTATTTGTGTTTGTACTCTATCTGCACCTTCGATGTTCCTAGTTCTTCTTTATCATGCAGTTCATATTGGACGTTATTTTCAGTGTACCTGTCATTTCTCCCTTGTTAGCATTATGGGGGGTTTTCTACTATTGATTCTTCTGCTTCCTTGGTTCGATGAAGTGAGCTATATATTCAGTATTTGTTCCTATGTACTAGGCGGATGCAATGGATGGGTACCTATGCATTCTGGTGAGATGGATCATTTACCATATGGACACTCTTTCTTTCCTATTTTTGGAAGCACTCTTCCATCTTTGATTGATCAACTCTTTAGACTTTGGTATTTTTTTATGCCATATGTATCTTCAAGTTCAAGTGTTTGCCTCTTGATTTGAGTAGTGGCATCTAAGGGCACTCGTGTAGATTACAGTATTTTGTATCTTTGACTTTAGTTGTTTGCCTGTTGATTTGAGTAGTGTCATTTGAGGGCACTCATGCAAATTACAATCTTCGTTACTTGGTCATTTTCTATTTCAGTGGAGGATCTTCAAATGAGCAGTTACTTCTTGACAGAGCAAGCAGTTACTTCTTGACAAAATTTGCAGCTTCTTGCTTCAGTGATGTTCTACATGTTCATCCTTGTTCCTATTTTATGGAACATTCCCTAGTTTTGGAGGCTTATTCAGTCCTTTGGACTAGTCTTTGTCTCTTTTTGGAGTAGAGTTTTTCCCATGTGGTTTTCTCTATTTCTCTGCTTTATAGAGACTCTCTTTTGTACTTAGGTACCTGATCAGGCCTTTGTTGTCAGGACCCATTTGCTTTCAGTAGTTCTTTCTAGGTTTTTAGCTTCTCCCAAAGTTTATCTTAAGGGGGTGTGTTAAAGTAATAATTTATTTTATTTATTAATTAAATCATGTTGATTTAATTACTCAATCACTTATTATCTCTTTATTACTTAAGCTAAACTTTGGCATATAATAATTAATTACTTTATTAATTATTATAATGCAACCTAGGTTTCTCCACCCTTTTAGGGTTTCAAATCTCCTTTATAAGGATTGATCTCCTTTGTATTCTTCACATCATTCAACACAATAATATCTTATTGTGATTGCTGCAACTTTTTTTTTTGCACATCAAGGATGTCTCCTCTCTCATGGATCAATGTGTTCAAGCCTCTATAGCTTCTTGCTTCTCTCTCTTTCTGTGACAGGTGTTTACATGTAGGTGTTCTTGAGAGTTGTGGGTTGTTTTCTCATCAACTCTAATAGATTGTTCATATCTTCTCCATTCAACTTTTGCTCACATTTTAGTAGAAATGAATATTTTTGAGGGGCTTCTTGTTGAAATATCTATAAAAATTTCAAAAGGATGTTAGGTTCAACCTTTGGATATGAAGGAGTTCCCTTCATATGCATAAGATGATTTCAAATTGGTCATTTGGCAACACATTGTGATAAAAAAAATTCGATTAAACAAGATCCTTGGTGGAAAGATGTTGCACAACAACACTACACGATGGAGAAGAAGTCTAGAAAACAAAGGATTTTTTCTCATGTTGTTGCTAAGGAAACTTCCCCCTCTCAAGTAGTGCAACCTATGATGCACAATGTTAACATTGGTCTTAATGGAGAAGAAAATGTTCCATTTCATGTCAATGGTGTTGCCACCTCGAAGAGTCGAGAGAAATATAGACTAGCAGGGGCCCATGGTTTGGAAATGGAATTGGTACAGCTGGGTGATACATAACAGGGGACAGGTTTACAGTCAAAGGATGTTGTGATTATCTCAAAGGTCACACCTTTGGACTAGGAAAAGGATGTTGCCAAACTGGAAGATAGCTGACACATGATGGTAGGGAAAAAATATAGAAAAGCAAAGAAAAAATCTTTTGACATGGTTCTTAGGTATCATTCTAAGGGTGTAGCTAGAACCTAACTTTTTAAAATAAAAAAAATTGGCTTTGGTGCTTTGCTTTTTTGTGATCTATTGTTGGACCCGTAAATGGGTCTCTTGAGTTTTCCCTTTGTTTGGGGAGATGGCTCTCTGGGTTATAGCCTTACCTGGTTTGGGCCAGGTTTTATCCTGACTTTATTAATAAAACATAATCTATTATCGAAAAAAATGCATCCATCACAATTTGTGATGAATATAATAATATATTATAGGTTAAGTGCATAAAGATGGGGGACCAAAAAGATACCAATTATTTTTTTAGTCCCCAAATAATGATAGGGTACACACCTTATGTCTTATAATGCTCAAACCTTAGGCTCAAGTATTGTAAGGCATAGGGTGTGTTCCCTATAGAGTGTACGCCCTATTAAAATACAAACATAAAAAAAAATTCAGCATTTGAAATGTCATTTTCTCATTTCCATTCGTGAGCCAAGGAAGGGTTTTCAGTTGGAAAAGGGTGCACATCATTGTTGGAGTTCATTTTCCTTCGTGGGCTCATCAAATTGCATCAAATATGTCTCCACCACATAGAAGAGGCCGCACATGAGGAATAAGTAAATGTACAACTTATGACTCTTTTTTGTATTGAAATTTAAGTTTAATTTGGGTTTGAAATCAAATTTTGATATCAAAGCCTATTTTTATTCAAATTTAAGTTTAATTAAGCTTTTAAAATAAATTTTGTTTTAATTTCCAGGAAAGAACAATCCCCCTCAACCAAACCCTCCACCATCTCCTCATGAAGAAGTTAATAAAGAAATTAACAAAGAAAATGTACCCCAACATCCTCCATCAATCAAAGACCTCCACTTGGAACACAAGATATTTTGATTAACTAAATAGAAAGTGGAAAAACTGAATTAGAAGTTTTGATTGGGAGGTTGAAAAAATCTATTGATACAAATTTTGGAAGGGCAACACTTGCAAAATCATTGGAATCAATCTTGACCCACATAGGCTCAGTTAGTGGGCAACTTAATATATGGCTAAAGAAACGAGAAGAACAAAAACAATATTATGCGAATAAATTGTTAGAGTATTATTCCTTTTGGCTTAATAATTAAATCGTATTGATTTAATTATATAAGTTTATAACACTCTAGTTACTTAAGCCTCATTTAGGTGCATTATTAATTAATTATTAATTAATAATGTGCAACCTAGCTTTTTATGGCTTTAGGGTTTTCAACCTTATAAGCCTCCTTTGTATCCTTTTTCAGAAATTCACTCTTAATACATTTTGAGCTCTAACTTTTTTGAGCACAAGAGGGTTTCGCTTTTTCCAGTTTTAGCTTCATTCTGTGTAACAGGTTTATTGCATACAGCTGGATCTTGGAGTTGAATCTGATATTTCATCAGTTTCTACAAAAAGAATCTGTCAGAACACTCTAAGGCCTTCACTGCTCGCTAGGAATTAGCAAGCAGGACGTTCATCGGGAGGCGAGCTGCGAACAGCAGCCTCAGTATTCGCGCTCTGGCCTCAGAGTCTTACTTAATCTTCCAGATTTGTGTGCTTGTCTGAGTTAGATACGCAGATCAAGTTGTACAACCTTCAGAGCTTCTCACTCCACACAATTACCATGTGTGGAAGGCTCGTATGACACGTCTTCTTCGATCACGGGGGTTGTGGTCCTGTTTGGACACAGTTTAGCCTTAGTTGACTCGACCATTTGAGGTCATGCAGCACAGGAACAAGATGGATGAAGCCATGGGTTTGATGTCACTACATGTTTCAGACAGTCTCCTTTTTCACCTTGATGGTTGTGATACTCCTGAGGCCATTTGGGCCAAATTTCAGTCACTTTTCGGCACTGTGAATGAGTTCAGGGCACTACAGATTGAGGCAGAGTTGACTTCATTGGTACCTGATTCTTTTCCCACTATTGAGGACTTCTTGATGAAGTTCAAATCTCTCCGTTCAGTTTTACAGGGATGTGGGAAGACCAAAACAGATAATGAGTGCATTTATCTGATTCTTTCTAAGCTTTGGGGACAATTTCAGATCTTTTCTTCTACTTTCTACTCCTCTATGGATGCACTGGGTGCACGACATGTTATGCCCTCTTTCGAAAATTTTTGTGACAGGTTGACTCGTGAGCAATCAAAGCTCACTCAGATGGATTCTCTTCCAGGTTCACAGTCACAGGCATTGATTGCTCATCCACCACAGGATTCACAGAAGAAGAAACCGAAGCAGAAATCAGATTCCTCTTCTCAGCCCTCTACTGGTCCACCACCTTCTTCTAAGAAGGAAAAACAAAAGACTGAGAGACCTACATGTTCCTATTGTAAGAAGGGAACACATGATGAGTCACTTTGCTATCAGAAGAAGTTTGATGGCTACGAGAAACAGATAGCTGATTTGCAAGCTCTTCTTCAGAAGAGCAATGTTTCCTCTCCATCCTCTTCTGGCTCACAGGGGTCCGCTTTTCAGTCTTCATCTACCCATTCTACAGTTGGACAGGATTTTGGAAAGGGTCATGCATTACAGGCTTCTGTTGCATCCCCTTCACAGGTCCCTTGGATACTGGATTCAGGTGCTTCTCACCATATGGCATCTTCTCGGGAGATCTTCTCTTCTTTTGAGGCTTCTCCTATTCCCCATATTATCATTGGGAATAACACTGTTATGACTGTCTGTGGGAAAGGCACTGTATGCATTCAGGATGGCACATTCAATGATGTGTTGTATGTTCCATCTCTGTCTTCAAATCTTCTCTCAGTTTTTCAGATTACTCACAGTGGGTCAGGGAAGACAGTTGAGTTCACTCCAGATTCAGTTTTCATCCGAGATAGTATGACAGGAGGTATTGTTGCTACAGGGACAGTTGATCATTCCACCCATCTCTACTCCTTCTCACACTTTGGTCCACCTTTGCCAGAGCACGACTCTCCTACTTTGAGAGAGCATCATGTGGTACAGTCAGGTCGCTTGAACCTTTGTTTGGTTCCTGAGACTACTGTTATGACTGCCATGCCACCACCTGTTGAGCTCTTTTCTGTTCAGCACAGTTCTCCTACAACACTGCCTGACCCTCCAGCTCCAGTCATCGAGCCACCAGGTGCAGTTGTTGAGGATTCTACAGAGGACATTCATCTCCTCTTTGATGACAGTGTCAGCACACCTGTCATACCACCTACATTGGGGATTCCCTTTCAGGATCCTCCTGTCTACTCCTTTGAGCATCAGCTCGGCCTTCCAGTGACACCTCAGCTTTCGAGGTTACCTCTTCAGTGTCCACTGACTTTCACTCCTCTGCATTGGAGTCACAGTGGCTTGTTCATTGATCCAGGGGTTCTTTCATTCCGGGGGGGCTTTGGAGCTTCGACCCTCTCTCAAGGGGGGGTTGGCAGCACGCATTGTACTTATGGCTTTGAGAGAGTCTCTTGAAGTCATTCCTTTTTGTCTTTGCTTGCTTTTACATCTCTTTTTGGAGAGGAGTTTTTCCCACTGGGTTTTCTCCTTTACTCCGGTTTATAGAGATTTCCTTGTACTGGGTACCTGATCAGGCCTTGTTGTCGGGACCCATTTTTTTCTTGTTTTCTTAGCTTTGCTAGGTCAGCTTTCTCCCTGCATTCAGCTTAAGGGGGGGTGTTAGAGTATTATTCCTTTTGGCTTGATAATTAAATCGTATTGATTTAATTATATAAGTTTATAACACTCTAGTTACTTAAGCCTCATTTAGGTGCATTATTAATTAATTATTAATTAATAATGTGCAACCTAGCTTTTTATGGCTTTAGGGTTTTCAACCTTATAAGCCTCCTTTGTATCCTTTTTCAGAAATTCACTCTTAATACATTTTGAGCTCTAACTTTTTTGAGCACAAGAGGGTTTCGCTTTTTCCAGTTTTAGCTTCATTCTGTGTAACAGGTTTATTGCATGCAGCTGGATCTTGGAGTTGAATCTGATATTTCATCTGTTTCTACATAAATTATCATATAAGGATATAAAAAAGAAAAAAATAGTGAAAGAGGATATTTGCAAACTCTTTGTAAATCCAAAAAATAATAAAACTCTTAAAACTACTTGTAGGAGGTTTTCGATCCATTTGGTGCGTGCATGAAGAAATAAAATAATAACTTTTGGGATAGATGGTGGATGGTTTTTTATACCCCTCCTTGTAACAATCACAAGGTTCCATTATATTTTTTGAAGAAACTATATTGTGAGTTTGTCCTCAAGGAGGTCCCAAATTATTTTGACTTTCTAGAATCTCAAGGTAGAGGTAGGGGGTCATCATTTGATAGACTGGGGGCACAAAATGACCTTAACACACCTAGGGTGCCCACTAGAAAACCACATGTCAAGCATGTTAGTATTCCTTCCATTATGAAGGAACATGTGGAGGTGGACACACTAGGCATGATTAGTGTTCTGACATAGACTCGCATACAGTGTGCCACTCCTTTAGTCGAGAGTGAGCATGATCAATCTTCAAGGGGCCATATTGTTCGATCGTGTGGATCTCTATGCACATATGGCAGTGCTAACAGACAGGGAGATGATGACGGTGTTGGTTGTTCCAATTGATGCCTCAAATTCACCTAAGAAATTACCTTCTTCCTTCAACAAGAATATGAGATCAATGGCCAATTGACAAGACTTAGTCACAAGACTAAAGTCTTATACTCTTTGGGCTCTACAAAACCTAGGTGGGTAAACCTGGTATACTTATGAATATTTAATAGCTTCACAACAAGTCACAAGACTAAAGTCTTCTACTCTTTGGGCTCTACAAAACCTAGGTGGGTAAACCTGGTATACTTATGAATATTTAATAGCTTCACAACAAGTCACAAGACTAAAGTCTTCTACTCTTTGGGCTCTACAAAACCTAGGTGGGTAAACTTGGTATACTTATGAATATTTAATAGCTTCACAACAAGTATTACAAACAACATATGACTCTCAAGCACATATAACCATAATGAACATAGATGCTCTCAGAATTGGCTCTATCCTAGAAATCTATCACTAATACACCTTTGAGAGTAAAATAAATGAAAGCTACTTCTACCAACATGAAAGAAAGAGAAGATTTGATGATTTGATTAATTATGAATAAAATCTAAAACTCGTCATAGACCAGTGTCTATCATTTGGGCATAGAGTCAAATCTAAGGTCATGCATACAAAATTGAACAGTAGACATTAAGAATCAGTGGCCTTTTCACATCAATGTCTAACATTAATACAACCTCTCATATTATTATAAAGTCATTCTTACAAATCCATTTGTCTTCTCAAACCCATAATAACCTACAATATATAATTTAATTCTTCCTGAAAGAAGCCCATACACAAATTATACAGTTACAAGGAAGTCACACTGATGGATTAAAACATACTCAATGTCTTAACTCATGTGCAATTTAACAAAACAAATGGAGACAATCTTATAATGTCTCTTCAATCTAATCATATTGATTAACACTATTGCAAAACTTACATACCCATTTCCTATAGACCAGAATCTAACCCTCTACTATACACTTTCTATCTATTTTCAAACCTCAATTTTAGAACCCACAACAAAGAGGAAAGAAAAGAATATGAAGAAGAGGAAGAACTCCAGATTCGATTAGTTGTTGACAAGTCTCCCTCTTTCTTCTAACTTGACCTGCAAGAAAACATCATCTATCTCAATTGAAAATAACAAACTCTTGAACATCTAGTCTCCCCACTACCTTTGATTGCACTATTTGTCTCTCGGTTGCTCACACATGTGGTGTGCCTTTGAAAATGACCTTTGATTTTGCATTTGAGTTACATATACATTTTTTTCTTTTGCACCACTTTACTTCTATGTGAATGATTTTCATTTGTATATGTTACCAATCCTTATAATTGCACATTTTAATGAGAACACATAATACTCCCCTTGGTAAAATTAATCTACTCTGTGATTTGCATGTAGCTCGGTTAAATGAAAAACAATTGTCTCCTTTGCCATTTTTTACTATGACACTTGGAAGAGAATTTACTCATTATTACTTTCCTCTTCATTTTGCCTTTCAAACCACACTTTGTTTACCTTTGTTTTTACATGGTTATCCTCATAAAAATGATATCACTTTACCCCTGAATTTACCATTATATATTCTTTGCAGCGACATTCTTACTTCATAGTGAAAATGATTCACTGTGGCATAATCATTTTCTTTGTTAATACTTTAAAACCCTCACTTCAAATTTCCACATATGTTGGCCCATGAACAATATGTTTTTCTTTGTTTTTTTCCAAGTAGCTTCTTTTAATAAAAATATTTCATAAGAGAATAGCTCTGCAGTATTTATATGGGCTTTTCATATTCCTTTCACTCTAAGTGAGAATTTCACTCTACCATTCACATCCTGCTCTTGTTCACCTTGACCAGGGTAAAGTTTCCCACCAATTGCCCTCATCTCATTTCAATGATGAAACAATATTCTACTTTGATGAAGTTCTTGAATTTATTTGCAACTGATAGTATCATCAATAATAATAACATTTCTCCTGATTCTCTGCACATTGGAATCACTTGAAGGCTTCACAGTATTTCCATCAAACCTGCTTTAGGTGTATCTTGTAGTCATCAAAGGCCATCAAGCAACACCTCTCCGGGGCATCTTTCAAACGATAAATGTGCCTAATCTGTATTTTTTTAGAACACAAGACTATATTTTTTTTCTTTTTTTTGGCTTATGGAACGGTTCACAGTGCCTTGTCTAAACTTCTACAGTTTGTAAAATCATCAACATACCACATTCATCTACATTATCTGACAAATACCACCATATCATCACACTAGAAAGGGGGTAAGGGGGTTTATATGCTGCTCCATATTTGCGGCTTCACATTGAGTAAAAACCCCAAAAGCCATCGTGCCATGTTTTGCTTCCATTTTCTGCAATGGTAGCCAAAGATCAACAAATCCATATTATGTGTAACCTGCAATTATTTTATTTCCTATGACAGAACTTTTTGCACACATATTACATAGCATCCATGCTCTATTTCAAAGCTTTGTGTAAACACATAAGTAGCAACAATAGCAGCACAGATGCAAGGAACAACATTAAAACCTGTCGATTGCATTTGATGAAAGTTTCTAAAACCTTGTTACCAAATTCCTTATGCGCAGATCCATTGACCACATCCGTATAACTTCTGGAGGACATCCAAACCCTGTTCAAAAGTTCCCAAGTTTGTGCACTTTTCTGCAGCTACAAACGCTGCATTCCATGAGATGTCATTTGTTTTGGGCAATTAAAATATGGAATCTAGGATTAGAAGTCGTCGAAGGCAACCGGATTAGGCGCTGCCTTGGAAGTTTCCAAAGCCATTTTTAAACAGATCCATTATGTATATCACGCACAGACAACACATCATTCCTTTATGTTTTGATCGATGCCAATACCTAGTGTTTGCGCAGACAGAGAGATGCTGGAGGCAGTAAAAAAGGACATCCCTACCATTTGAATAAAGTTTCAAAACCTTGCAACATATCTAATTTGTGCATATCCAGTCACGCTGCTCCTCGACACCTATCCTCTGCAAAATCCCCTATACTATGATCGAATGGATGTCCATGCGTTGTTCTAAATTTTTCACTCTTCAAACAACACATTCCATGTTTGTGCTTCCACATTTTGCAGTATTTTTGGTTCATTGTCTTCTAATGGATGGCCATGCTCTGTTATGTGGCTCACATTTTCACAGGCAAAAGCATCATGGAAAAAACCCTAATCCTTTCCCGCCCGTTCATTTTCTTTCCTCCACCTTTTCGTGCATTGCTTCTTCCTTTTCCCCTTATAACACTAGCACTTATGGGCCCGTCTGGGTGCTGGAATACCAAATGCCAATTCCAGTCAATTCTGGAAGATACAAATCCTAAAAATGATTTCCGGAATATGGGCTGACCCGTTTGTTTTCACCTAGAAGATGACTAAGAAGATGCATAAGGAATTTTAATTCTTTATTTTAATTTCTTTAAATATGGTGTGTATATGTTTGTATATATACACACAATGATGTGTGTATATATATACATATGTACATGTGTATATATACACACACGTGTATACATGTATGTATATACACACATGTATACACATGCACAAATGTGTATATATATATATATATGTGTGTGTGTGTGTGTGTGTGTACATGTGTGTGTATACACACACATACACACATATACATATATACACACACGTGTGTTTATATATACACATACATGTGTGTATATATACACACATATATACACATATACACACGTGTATATATATACACAAATACACACATGTTTGTGTATATACATATACACACATTTGTGTATATATACATACACACACACATATATATATATATATATATATATATATATATATATATATATATATATATATATATACACACACACACACACACACACATGTATGTATATATACACACATGTGTATATATACACATATGTATATATACATACATGTATATATATACATCCTTATAGCAATATAATATACATCCTTATAGTCACGGATCCCACGAAATATTAAATTTGGTTTTATAAATATTGGAATTGGAATTGGAAATTCCAATTCCACCTATTTGAGTGGAAGATGAAATGCCCATTTTGGGGGCAAAATTGGAATTTCAAAATTCCAATTCCAATTTTTTGGATGGACACAAACATGGAATTGACATTATCCGGAAATCTAATTCCGAAATATCCAGTCTAATTCCAGCACCCAAACAAGCCCAATACTAGCACTTAGCACCCAAGGGAGGTGGAAGGGATAGGTTGGTAAGCATTTAATTTGGAAGTATAATTGAAGCATGATATAATAGAAGTAAGTGTTTAAAATTGTAAATGATAAGGGAACATAATGTAACAAAATCAATTGAGAAGACATTTTTTCAATGTAAAGAATTGGAGAATAAGGAGTGTATGAACCCCAAATAGGTAACAAGTAATGATTTACCTTGAACATAATTAAAGAAAATTTATACGAAATAATTGTTGTTGAAGGAAAAGTTATACAAAATAACTATTGTTGTCTCGTGTATCCAAAATTGCTTGGGTAGCTTCTCATTACAAAAGATAGAGTGAAAGTCTAAGATGTGGAAGCAAAATGTGTCGACAACTGAATTAAAGGAAGTGTTATGAAGTGTACTTCTACAAACATGTAGCATGGTGGAAGGAAGTATTGTATATAAGAGAATTAAACGTCGAAAAGTTGACTGCAAAGTATTGGCATACTTTACTCTATGTAGATCCTTCAAGAAAACCGAAGCAGTGAAGTTTAGTGGAGCATATTAGGTATTGTTGTATTTGTAGCAATCAATAGTAGTTTCTTTTTTTTGGAGGAGCGCATGTGAACTTATAGAAGTGGAAAAGACAAATTAGTTAAGAAACAAATGGTTGGCTTAAATGAAGAAAGGGAAAAACGTAAATTGAAGTATTTAAAAAGAGGGGGGGAAAGCAACATCACATACCCAAACTAGTACTTGCACCCAATGGAGGTGTAAGGATGTGCCTATAGGCATTTAATTTGAAAGTATAGTTGAAGCATGACATAATAGAAGTAAGTGTTTTGGAGAATAAGGAGTGTATGAACCCCAAACTAGTAACAAGTAATAATTTACCTTGAACATAATTAAGAAAAATTTATACAAAATAATTGTTATTGAAGGAAAATTTATACAAAATAAGTATTGTTGTCTCGTGCATCCAAAAATGCTTGGGTAGCTTCTCATTACAAAAGATAGAGTAAAAGTCTAGGACGTGGAAGCAAAATGTGTCAGCAACTGAATTAAAGGAATTGTTATGAAGTGTACTTCTACAAATATGTAGCATGGTGGAATGAAGTATTGTATATAAGAGAATTGAATGTTGAAAAGTTGACTGCAAAGTATTACCATACTTTACTCTATGTACTAGATCCTTCAAGAAAACTGAAGCAGTGAAGTTTAGTGGAGCAGATTAGGAATTGTTGTATTTGTAGCAATCAATAGTAGTTTCTTTTTTTTGGAGGAGCACATGTGAACTTGTAGAAGTGGAAAAGAAAAATTAGTTAAGAAACAAATGGTTAGCTTAAATGAAGTAAGGGAAAAACGTAAATTGAAGTATTTAAAAAGAGGGGGGGAAAGCAACATCACATACCCAAACTTAATTTGAGGGAAATTGTAGGCGAGCTTCTTCTTTCTTTCTAATAATGTTGTATAGATTTTTTCATTTTATAGGATCATTCAAAAGTGAAGGCGGGTTCTATAGCAAAGTCCTTGTAGGGATCTGACTCTAGAGATTGTTGTAAAGGTGAAGCCTTGTCTTTCAAATTTACCTATATCAATTGTTACCCTATCTAGTGTGAGGCCTTGTGACTTGTGTATAGTGATATCCCATGCAGTGGATAGTGGTAGTTTTGTACGATTGCCTCTATCTGTGTTGCATAGAGTAGATTTGTTTATAGTTTTGGAGCTTGTACAAGCACAAGTTACAAAAGAAAGGGCTAGTCTTGGTAGTCAGAAACAATCGAAGGTTGAGCATCAATTTGAGACTTATGTCATAGAAGCTAGAGATATGTTTTGTTGGGATATTAACTTTTGGAGCAAGCGCCTTCGGGGGGCTAAGTATGGCATGAAGAAGGAATAAATATGATCATTTTTCTCTTTGGTCGAAGTATTGGATGGTTTTTTTGGCCTTGCAAGAATGTTTTTAATTGACATTGAAACAATAGAAGGTCTTGCTCTAGCGGAACAAGGACTCATCAAAGACTCATCAGGCGGCCTACTTACATATTTTTATTTTGATCCATATTTAAAGCCTGCAGAAAGCTAGAAGTATGGAAAAATGGAGATCTATGTTTAGATTAAGAGCACTGAAGGTCAAGCTAATCTAGTGGAAGACATGTCAAGAAATTTAGGACAAAGAGGTAAATTCAGTCCTGATACTGGATTTATGGGTGAGCTTGCACCTGTAAAAGTTGTAAGGAAAGATATTTTGTTTTTATATTGTATTTAGTTTGACAAAACTTGGAGAAGATTAATTCACAGTATTCATGAATAGAGTTTGGCAAAGTTGAAATCTTCTATGGGCCTAGTTATGATGTACATTAAGAGTAGAATGAAAGGATGTCACGATTCATGGTTATGCCAATTGGACTTCAAGTGGGAGATTGTTGGGTGTGTGAAGTTCAACATTGAAATGTCCCCTTTCTGATTTTATATGATATTTAAAGCCTCTAATCAAATTTTAAAATCAAACAACCAATATTTCAAAAGATCAACCAATTTCTCAATAAAACCCAAATCGGGTATGCCTGAAATAGTGCCAAAAACTTCACAACCTCACATATTATTGAAAAATCTGAAAGTAGACATTTTTACAAAAATTTCACCAGCATAACGGCCTACAAAATGACATTTCCATATCTGTATAGAGTTTACACAACAACTCCCAAACAGAGGACAAAAACAATGCTCATTGAGCTCTCGAAAACAAAACAAAATAGCCCGGAAACACCACAAGACACTAATAATCTATCACAGAAGTATAACCACAACCCAATACATATATTCAGCTCCATTTTAACATCAAAATGTCTGCAATGCAACAACAAACCAAACTGATATGAAATACTCAACCAGAAACATCAAACTCTTACAAGAAACACACCCGAAAACTCACAAATTTGCACTGTTCAACACAAGGGAAAACTCTGCATGAGCTTGCACATGGAATGGCCTCAAAATCTCATCCTTAGCCTTCCTGGAAACCTACAAACTCCCGTCCTTGGGTCTCCTTCTCCACAGGTTTGGCAGACTCTGAAGAACAACAAAGCAATGAGCAAAAATCAAGTTCTAGAATAAGCCTGAAATGCCTCCAAACCCCTTTAAAAGAGGGCATAACCCTAACTCACGACCAAGAGGGGTAAATAATACATATTTTAATAATAATTTTCATGTATTAATCCATTGGTTTCCAAAGATTAGCCCTTTTTCCCGAAACTTAACTTTTTGAGCCTGCCAGCCTTAGCAAAGTTATTATTTTTAATTATTTGAAAAGGGGACATGACAAACATACACGATCTTTCACCTTCTCACATCTCCTCATTTGTTATTTGTATATGTTTCTATAAGTGGATGTGTACATATCATGGATTGGTGTATTGGTTAAATGTTAATAAAGATATTTCCCTACTTTGAGAGTGGATGTAGCCATATTTGGCAAACCACTATATATTATTGTGTAATGTGTTGTGTCTTTAGTTTTCTATTATTGTTTTAAATATGTTCATCTTTTATATATGCTTAATTATAACTTACAATATCATGCTACAAATGTAGCTTTTATAAATAAAATAAATCTCTTTAAATACATCAAATTGTTAATACACTTAATCCGATGGAGATATATATATCACCTATCCCTATTTGCATTTTCATAGGATTCATCTATATCTCCACCATCTTTTGTCTAGCTCAAAACATTATATGATGACAATATTATCTCCTAAGCTCATCTCTTATGAATTAATTCAATTTAGTCTTTAACAAGCCTTGATGCAATATCAATTTTAGATGCACATTAAGAACTTTTACTATATGCATTTATATATCTCCCAAGCTTATCAAAGAAAAGAAAGGTTGCATTGTTTCCAAACTCATGAAAGCCACATTTAAAAGCACAACATAACACATTTTAGAGATGGGCTACTACCTTGCTATCTGCAATTATTTATAGAATGAGAAAGTTTGCTAGGAGGAGTTTGAGAAGTGAAATATTTACAAAATGAGAAAGTTTGTTAGGAGTTTAAGCCATGAAAAAATTACTTTCTATTGCCAACAACAAATCACAAATTGAAGAATCAAGTTAGTATATAGAATGAGTAATTTAGCTTAGATTTTTCAAAATTACGTACCAATAATATCCACTAAATTTTATGTTTCCAATATCTAATACTAATTATTTATATAGACAAGATTGTATCTACTAATTTGTACCACAAAGTAATTCTTTAAAAAATCTTAGAAATGTTAGAAAATCTCACACTAATAATTTAACCAATTTTAAAATTCAACATTGATAAATTTTAACATTTTAACATTTGAAAATTATAACATAGATTTGTCTCATAATAGTCTTTAACGATTCACCACCACTTTTAATAATGCATCTATCTATCTCTTTTTATAATTTGATTAGATTATTATTTGTGCACATATACAATCATCACTAAAATATTAACTTATATATATTTTCTATCAGTGTAACTCTTGCATCTTCTTCCAATGCAAGTGCTAGTTTTCTATACACAAAGACAAAAAAAAAAAACTAGACTTCAAAAACTTCAATGAACACATCCAATCAAAATCCTCTTTAATACAAATTTAATTGATTTCTACAAGAATAGCAGGATAGAGGTAAATTGATGGATTAATACCAAAAAAATAAAAACCATTGGAAAAAAGACTTCAACTCAAAAAATAGAAAAAAAAAAATACAAACAAAACTAAAGAAAAAAATGAAATCTAAATCGAAGGAATTATTTTTCGGTAGTCACCATATTTATCATTGAGAGATAGAAATATACACCTACTGCATAGTTCACTAATATACAGAAAAGCCCTCAAATCTACTGCAAACTATGTACCAAGAAAGTCAAAACGTGCATTTTCCTTTACATATAGAGAAAAACCCCTTTTTAACTTGAAAGAGTCAAAAATAATAAAATACCCCAAGTAATTAATTAAATCTACTCTATTGATTTCATCAACAACGCACAATAGATCTCTTATCCATTTACATACCGTAAAATAGAAAATTTGACTAAATCACGAAAGCAAATGCCACAAATCTCAAAAACCTAAAGAAGTTTTACGATTGTTGCTGCATAAACTTCAAACACTAATTACATACAACTAAACCATACATTTTATAGGAAAATTCTAAAAACCTCTGAAAATAAGAAAACCCACAAATCTCAAAACTCGGAAGATCTCATCAGTACTAACTTTAAAAACTTGTGATTTAATTTCTGCAATAAATTTGTCAACAAAACCACCACTAAGAAGAATGAAAAACCCTCAAAATCTTCTTGAAATTTAAGCTAAAATTTTCAGAGAAACAAAACTTGATCTTACTAAAAGAAACCCCCCTTGAAAAAATCATTGAATCTGCAACCAAAAACTGCTAAAAATCAATCCCAAGAAATTATTTGCAGAGATTATCCACATTCCTTACAAAATAGTGTGATTTCCCTTTGTCATGCATGACCTCAACATTCCTGGCAAAGCATGAGGTGCACACTTAAACAAAGTCTCCAAATAAAACCCTGACTGCATTACCACTTTCCATCGTTGACATTAGAAAATTGGCCTACAATTGTTTTCGAGCATCAAATAAAAAAAAACTGATGATCTGGGAATGAGACAATAAACACAGCGTGAGAAATAAATGCGAGCATCCATACATGAGCAATCTCAGAGGGGAAGCCTATTGGCTTAATTATTTCACTTACCCTGAGCTTCTGCTTGAAATTTCCACCCTCACCTTCTTTGCATGCAGGACAAAAGGGTCTTCACCACCTTAATGTGTGGATTTATTTTATTTTATCCCCCGCTTTTCCACTTCATAATTCATACTTTTGCCTTGCTTCCATCGGAGATGCGATGCATTTTCCTTATTTCAGAAGAAACTTAAGAATATTTTACCTAAAATATCCAGTCTATGGGACCCACATGAAATATTTCTCCGTTAAATCTATAAATTGACCATCAGTTGATTTGATAATGATTTAAAGCAAAGTTTGTTTTAATAACTTCTGGGTCCACTAGAAACATATGGATGCATGGCCCCTTGGAACACATTTAAGCCATATGTGTAATGTTTTTGGTTGCTTTGACATTATTTCACAATCCTCCTTTCTCTTATGGATTTATATTATTATTTAAATCATGAGCATGATTTAAATAATAAATTAACAATATTGAGCTTAAACTATGGCAACTTCATGAGGCAAGCCAGGTCACTAGTGAGCTTGGCTAAAAAAAATTTATTTCATTTCAATTGGATCCTCACATCAACCTAAATCACTCTTATGCACATCTAGATCTAAATTCGTGGAATGCAAGATCTCTGAAACTTTATTTTTACACCTCTGCATACTATAATGAACTAACATGGAGCCTCCAAATTTGATCTCAAAAACTGGGAAATACACGAGTTCATATGCTTTGACTCACCTCATGAAGAAAATTTGCATGATGATGCCTGAGGTGATAAATTTCAATCTCAGAAGTTGGCCTTTTCATTATTCTTGCAACTGGGTACACTAGAACCAATTTCAAACCCTGCTAACATGATGCCTACAAAAATATCAAATCTCATATCTAGGGATTGCACTTGAGGGAATTTGTTCGTTGAGATACATAGAACACATACACCACAAGGATTTTACCAAATCCTTATATTTTTCTAAATATTAATGGTCAAAGATGACCACTTTGAATCTGTCTTGAACATGCAAACTGAAAACATAATAAATTGCATATCATATGGAGTTGAAAAAAAATATCAAATAGACTCCCGAGAGACTGGAACCCTGTAAATTGGTACATTGAGATGCGAAGAATACAAGAGAACAATTGGATCTTCTTGACAATCATCGGATCATGAAACACGAACTTCTGAAAGTGGTAATTGTGAATATGTAACTTTGTTCAAACAGAAAAACTACATAAACTAGGTTTGGATATGGTGTGGGAAATGGGTCAAATGAAGTCATGTGGGGCTAGAAATGGATGCAGGAGTTCTCCCTCGGGTATAAAATATAGAGGAATAATTATTTTACCATGATAATCAATTGGGCATAAGATAAGGGTTTCCAAAGTAGGTCATTTAGATTAATTTCCAAATCTGTGTAATTCAATTTGTATAAACTCCTAAAACTATGTGCATCAAAAGCATGTCAGAACTAATTGTAGGAGTTTACAATCTGAAAGTTTTGTTGCATGATATGGATTGAACATATCTCCAAAGTGGTTTCTTATGGTAACAACTGGATATCAACTTATACACTGTTAAAGTAGGTTTTCTCAAATAGCTTGCAAGGGTGTTCTTTTTTCATGCCTTAGCAATTTTTTGATATGGCTACCTCAAATTCCTTCAGAATTTGAAGGTGCCAATAGAGGGAATGATTATGTGTGTGAATAGTGTACCTACACAAATAACACCACACGTTAATAGAACATTATATTATTAGTCCATAATGAGCAAATAGTGCAAATAACAAGCAAAGAGACTAACAAGAGTGTCCTATTACTTCCTAATCATAAAGAGCTTGATATATTTGTTGCTATGCTCTCAAAATTGTACATAGACTATTGAATAGACACTTATGAGATGGAAGATTCAAATAAAATGCATCTAACATGAATGTGTAATAGAAGAATTGAACTAGAAGGATTAATTTGATAAGACATAGATGTAAACTAGAAGAAGTTATCTAGATTGAGAATTGAAAATGATAGAGTTTTCTTATGCAAATGATCTAGATCATAAATGACTTGATTAAGCTTGATTTTATAGATTTCCTCTTGGAGGGAAGTTGATTTGAATTTGAATTTGAATTTGATGGTTGAGATTGATCTACACTGAGTGATTGAGTTTGATTCTCACTTGATTTGTGTGAGTGATCCTTGTGATTGAAGCTCATTGGATGAAATCAATTTATCTGTCATTTTGTGAGTTGAGTGGATAATAGGACAATTAGTTCAATCAAACTAATTAATTTTCTTAGTCATGGTATTTTTGGATTTGAATTTGATTAAATGACTTAGGAGAATTAATTAATTAATGATCCTTGATGAACGATCGTTGATGATTGATGAATTATGTAATGTTAGAAAGTAAATTCCACCAAGATAACTGAGAGGGGGGGTGAATCAATTATCAAATAACTATAACTTTTATCATCTTCAACATTATTAAACCATATAAGCAATATAATTACCAACTATAGAAAGATATTCATACACAATCACACAATGACACAAGATATGTTGACTAGGGAACCTCTTGATCAAAGAGTAAACCCCGGTGGGAATGATGCCCACAAAAGATGCACTAATATGAATATTCCTTGTGAAAGGATGGACTCTGTTAGGAGTCTTATGAAATACATTCAGTACATATGAATCCCTGTTAGGAGATTTTGAATCCCTATTAAAAGATTCTAACCCTGTTAAGAGTTATGGAAGACAGAAGGATCCACTGCCCAAACAGCTTTAGGGTAAGATCACTAAACACACTATCCAAATAATCTTTGCATTACTCAACAAAATAATATGTTACCTCTTCTCTGACTGTGCCAAACCGCACTTACTGTTACATCATATCTCAATTTCAGATCTATGTACTTCGCATGTCTTCCTTCACAAATTTGCTTTCATACTTAGCTCTATTCTTCACTTCATGCATACAACATCACACACAACTGCTAATTCAATGTTAAAATTACAAAATTACAACACACTACAACAAGTAAATACATTTCATCCTTTATACCACACTCAAACAATTACAAATGAGTCGACATACAATTACAACATAAAAGTTTCCACACGCTACATCAAAATTACACAAAATTGTCAGCTTCCAAATACAATAAATCTTCACTCGTGTGACCTCAAAGTATGTGCTATCATCCACATCATTATCAATGAGTCTTCAACTTCCCTTTAACTGCACAAAACCAGATTCCATCCCGATTAGGAGATATCATCCGGTTTCCACAAACCGCTACTCAGGAACACTGCCTGAATACTGCTTCCACCAAAATGCTCATAACTTCCATGAATAAATGAATTACTGTCTACGCTCTTAACCATAGACATATAACATATCAAAGAGTATATCCTCAACATCGCATAGCTCCAACTGCAATAACCCACATGCGCTAATCCAAACTCTGTCTGCTTCTCTGCAAGTCTTCGGTAAATGACTATGTTGACATTAATGACAATCATAGTCATGAATGCAACAACAATTGCTACAGAATGGCTGCCAAACATTTAGCATTAATTCCTAACATGTAATTTAATTGATATAATTCAATTACATAGATAAGATTGATATTGATGTGGTTTTATCACCTGACTGAGATTAAGGGCTAATTTATTTAACTGAACCAATTTTAAGTGATTATATTTCCCCCTCTTTGAATTGATGTGTGAGAAGCACATTGATTCAAAGAATAGATTATATTTGACTCCAAGAATAGTTTGATATAAAGTGATGAAACTATTCCTGATTTGATAATTGAGAATTTTGAGCTTGATTAAATGAAATTCAATTTGATTGAAGATGTACAACTATTGATTTTGAAGTGGATTGCACAAGAACTGACCATACCGACTCTGAGCTTAATGGGATGAAGATCAATAAGAGCTAACTAGAATATTCCATTTTGATTTGGAGTAACAAAATCGAACACCTGAAAGATCATGATGATGACAAATAATCAACCTGATTTGAAGCGATAAAATTGATCAATGTAGAAAAGATATCAAAAGCAATGATGTTTGATATGACAAAATAACCAGATTGATTTGTTGCGATGAAACTAATTAACATTTGCAAGATGATTTGGTTAGACACAAATAATTAACTTGATATGAATCTTAATGAAGTTAATTATCTGATAGTCCCAACTTGATGGAAAGAAATGACATGCCCTTGTTTGATTGATAAGATCGAGTAATTTGATATGGGACTTGATGAAATTATTCGTTCCAAAATTGATTGAAAACTTGATTGATCTAAGACCATCAACTTGATATGGTACCTGATGAAGTTGATGCCCCTAGTGATTTGATTTGATTGATTCAATTTGATCTTTGATTCGATATTGATGTTGCAATATTCAAATCAATTTGATGATTAGATTTGATAACAAGTTATTTAATGATCCATATGCAAGGATGTATTGATTATGATTCCCCCTAAGGAGCCATATCAAAATTTGATAGAAGAAATTTGATTGATTTTTGAAAATTTGATTTGAGAATATGTTAATTTTCTTTAGAAGATTGAGTTGATCTAGATGATTGAATGAAGAAGATCGATTTATAATCCATTTCAATTGAGCTCTCGATAATGATATTACAAAGATAGTGATCAACAATGATGTTATATGAAAGGATCTTAGATGTGATACTCAACCATGTTGAAGATAGATTTCCCTCCTTGAGGTAATTTTATCAAGTCAGATGAATGCAAGAATTAAATGAGTTCCACTAGAATGATATGGAATCTTCCATGAGTGCCATTCTCTCGATCTTTTTGTTATTCTTTTTCTCACCATAGAGATTTTGTTAGTAGTAAGTACAAACATTGGTCACTTTCGGAGCCGATGATGAACCAGAGTACTTACTTATGTTAGTGTTACTTAAAAGCAATCAAACAAACAAGAGTTCCTTATATTCTTGTACAATGATTGTATTGTCTACAATGACCCATACGTTCATATCCTTAGACTAGCAACAATGACCCTTTATCGTTCATATCCTTAGACAGATTTATCTGATTTTGCATGTTAAGAAATTGCTCGATAAAAATAGTCATCCATCAAAGAAAATATCATACCCCCTATCCTTGTTCATATAGTTCATAAACATCATTGAGTTACTCGGGAGACATGATAAGAAAAAATTGATAAGAACAAATTTAAAAAAAAAATTCATATCTTCTTCATTCCTCTAGTCTATGGATATCATTGAGTCGTCTAGAAAGACATGATCAACATACTTTAAGCCAGTTTGTGTCTAATTTTTGTTTTAGTTTGATGGTTTTTTGCAGATAGATGTTTTTCTATTTAGTGGTAGGTACAGGTGGAGGCATCACTCCCTCTTACTACTGCGCTACCACTGAATATGTAGGAGATCTCTGAGGTGCTGGAATAACTAAACAATATAGTGCAAAATAATAAGTTTCCCTATGAATCTAATGCAAAGCTATCCATAGATGAAAATCCCTATCTTCTCTCATAGCACTTAGCTTTCGAGCATGCTCTCCCCTCAGAGAATCCAACTCTTTGGCATGTTGGTTATCCCTCTCTTCTATATAGCCTATACTACAACAACACATGCTCTCAAATAATCTCACTCCCACTCACATATAGATAAGGCATCACCTATCCTAGCTCTATCTTAGGGAAGATCATGTTGTGGATGACCACCTCTTGCACCACTACTCTCTCGATGTTATCTTTGAGTGGGTCTTTGTTTATGTTGTCTCATAACAGGTCCAACATGAATCTACAACTTCTCTCTATGGGGGGGGGGGTATAATCCTCAGTTTAGTACATTATCCTCCATCTCCACCCTCATCATTTCCATCACCTCTACCATCATCCCCACCTCCCTCTCCCTCTCCACCTCTGTCACCTCCAACAACACCTATCCCTCCACCATCACCTCTTGACCTATTAGCAGGATGAATCCTACCACCTCCCCTGTCTTTGTCACCTCTGTCCCTACCACCATGAGTTCCTCTCTATGCTCTAGCAGGAGAGAATCCATCCCCAGCTGGATCATAGTCTAGAGGATCCTCAATCTATGGTGTTAACTCATCTGGGGCAGTGAACTATGAAAAGGATGTTGATCAAGAAACTCTCAATATGCTTCAGTAACACCATTGTCTAACACCTATGGATGTAAATCCCATCTGATCGGGACCATCTCTGATATCTCTTTGCAAGCTATCTCATATGATAGTCAAGATCCCCACTCTACCTCCTCATCCTAAACATATGCATATATGATTAGATCCTGTGGGATACCCTGAACTCTGTCATACTATCTTAGTACTCTGGTCACAAAAAATCTCTCGATCACCCATACTTAATCAAATCGTCAAGTGCTCTCCTCTAATACTTCAACTTCCCCGAATGAGGTTGTTGGATATATTATGAGTAAATGTATACATAAGGATCCTCAGGGTCTCTGTTCCTATCAACAGCTGGCCTAGTCACTAGGATATTCCCCCAGACCCAAATTTGCAGAATAATGACATCGACAGTCATGCTCCGTGAATGATGGTATACTACCTTATGAAGCTCACGATACATATGAGCTAACATATAAGCACCCCATGCAAATCTTTGAGGTTGTGCCAATATCTCTCCTAACACTCATGCCCAACCGCACATGAAATTATGTTGACCACGATATGGCATCATGACACCTCTGATGAGCCCAACAAGGAAAACAAGTAATCTCTTATAATGGGTTTGCATATGATCCCAAGTGATATATTTTTGTACTATAGTGGGATCCTAAAAGACATGGCATGCATCAGCAATGGAGAGACCAAAACTCTTCTCAAAGGACACTCTCGCACCCATGACTGGAATCCATATGATCCTCCATACGTCCTTTGGCGTCACAATGATCTCATCGATGTAGACACCTAAAAATATCTCATGCCTGTAAGTGATAATTTCACTAACATTCATCTTAAATTATTAAATAATATTTATTATTTAATTAATTGTGTCATTTTACCATATTCTAAAATCAAAATCATCATTTCTCCTTAATTTTATAATTAAGTGATTTTAATTATTTACTTTAATTATTGAATGTTTATGTAGACTAGGATTTGAGCGTGCACCTAAACCTGTTTTGAAGGACAAAGACAAACAAACGTCATAGCATATAATCAAATCAAATTTAATGGTAAACAAACTAAAATCAAAGCCACCTCAGTTTAAGCCTAAAACGGATGCGCCCATGCACCGTTTGATATGCTTGGATATAGATGGATGTGGGTGTGCAAACTCAAGCACTTGGAGCATGCAAGATAAATGATGATTTGAGGTTAATGAAGACCCAAAATGACACAAAATAGGTATGAGGAACCTATTTTGCCTCAAAGGCCTCAAGAACACACAAATATGCAAAGCTAAAAGATGAACTAAGATTGATTAAACAAGAAATGAATCTATGTTAATCCAATTAAGCTAATTTAGATGTGATTTAAGCTTGGAAATGATCTAAAATGATGAGTTTATGCTTATGCTAGAATGAAAATGGCATTATAACTTTGCTATTGAGTTTGAGAGTTGAAAGATGAGAGAGGATTGTTTGCTCAAAGAAGTGAGGCTATTTATAGGAAAAGGGAAGGTCTTGGGTTAAAAGGATGAGTCAGAGTTAGGGCTAAGGTTAGGGTTGAGTCAAGGACAAGTGTCCTGACAAGTGTCAAGGGAGGATTGAGTTGAAAGTTTGAGGGCATGTGCACAATTTGGTAAATGTGCCCAAGGCCAAGAGGTGGCAAGGAAGGGATAAGAAGGTCTTAAATGCATAATGAATGCATGTAAGAAAGATAAGGAAGGCTTAAATGCATCCTTAAATGCATTTGCAAGAGGTGGCCAAGAGGTGGCCATCTTTGTTGACTAAGGAGGATGACTAAGAGGAGGTTAGCATAAGTTTTGGTAAACCTTTTGCTAATGGAATGTGACAAGATTAGAAAGGGGATTAGGATTAGGATTAGGAGAAAGGGATGGGCAAGTGGCTTTTGGTGAGATTTAGATATTTATTAAAGGTAAATTTAATAAATATTAAATATCTAGGCTTAGGGTTTGAAGGGACTAGATTAGGGATTTGACCCATTTAGAGGAAGGTTTAGGACTTTCTAGAAGAGTTTAGTGCTCTTTAGAATTTTGGCCAACTTTGGGATAAAAAATAAATTAATTTATTTTTTGAAGTTTTTTGGTCAATTTATTAATTAAATAATTAATAAATTAGGGATAATGTCCAAATGACATTTTTAGGCTAGATTCTTTAATTAAAGATTTTTAATTAAGAGGGAGGGATTTAATGCCATAAAAATTAATTAATTAATTAAATAATTAATTAATTAATAAATGATGATGTCATCAAAGATTTTCAGAAAACAAAAATAATTTATTTTCTGAAGGATTTTTTCGGTGTCTACAGTTTAAACAATGTTTCATCATCTATTCATCTATAATATAATTAAATAAATAACATTATTTAATTATATCATGCCTTATTATAATTAATTACATAACCAAATTTAATTAATGTTCCCTCCTAATTATTTCATTTATGTAATAATTAAATCAAATTCTATCTCATGATTAAATAAAAAATATTTATTTAATTAAACTAATTATTCCCCTCTCATAATTGAATAGATTATATTTATTTAATTACAACTAACAATTCCTCTCATAAATAAATAATTATTTATTTATTTATAGAATATCTCCACAAGATTATTTATTTAAATCATCATTATCCTCCTAAATCCTAAGTCACACTCACTTTGAGTTATCTTTTCTATTGAAACTCTTCACTACACAATTCCCTCTCCTCACTATTCAATCCGCATTGTTAATTCCTCCCTCGACAATAAGTTAAGTCTTCCATCAAATCAATCTTCTAATCCATGCAATCAATTGACTCATCCACGTAATTAGTTATCTCACCAGTCCATTCAAGTCATCTCTCCAATCTATTTGTTGACAGACACATCAATCTTGTCAAGCCAAGCAATCAATTCAACTGAACTCTCACTCACTTTGAGTTCAACTCCTCTATCACAGTCAATTAACCCTTTAATCATGCATTCTTGGTTGAAACCCCTAAAATCTTATAAATAGAGAGTCAAACCTTTGATTTTGGTAACCATAATTGCTTTGAATTCTTATGTTGGCACAAGCTTGAGCTCAACTATGAGAGCCCACATTGTGTGAGAAGGAGAACACCAAGGAAGGATTTTATGGTTTGCATATTCATGTTTTGGATTGATTTCATAATGTTTGATTGATTATGTTTATTTTTGTCTTACATCCTTTCTTGAATATTGTGAATACTAATTTCTCTAACAATTTCTTTGTGGTTGAGATTTTATATATTATTGCAGGTTTCTATTGATCCAATTATTACCTAATTACAAATGGTGAACCCGACGTGAATATTTGGTCATATCTTTCAAACCACTTGGAATTTTTTTTATGAATTTTATTTTCAGGTTTGGGCTAATAATTTTTAGGATTTTTTCCAGACTTTTTATGATTTTTAGAATTTTTTGTAGGACTTTATAATTTTTATTGGTTTTGTCGAGATCATATTTGCTTTTTATAGAGTTTTTGAGGATCATATTTTCTTTAAAGATTTTTTAGGTCTTTATGTGATTTTTAGGATTTTTCAACTTCATATATGATTTTTAGTTATTTTTTTAGGATATTATTTGATTTTTAGTTATTTTTTCAAGACATTATTTTATTTTTTTATTTTTTCAAGACATTAATATTTACATGACCAAGAATTGCCCCAGTGTCTAGAAAGGAAAGGAAATTATGAATGGGCAAATGGACAAGTATGTGGATGAAGGCCAAATGGTTGTTTGATATGTATTGAAGCTCTATTTGGGTTGCCAAGGACTATCCACAAAATGGGATAACATGTTTTTGCCAAGCAGAGGGATTGGACATGATAAGATAGGGTAATGAAACAGTGCATTGGATGGAAAGTGATGCATAGGACTGGACATGTCAATAGGTTTGTTTTGAAATACATGTTGCATTTTTACATACTTATTTTATACCAAGACCAAGAAAGGGAGTTGGATAGGAAATGATAGGATATGGATGGGATAATGACAGGACATGGATAGGATAAACAAGATCAATAGTGGACAAAAGGGGGATATATAGGGGTTGAAGGTTGCAATAAGATAGGCAGTATGGACCAAAGGGATGTGATAGGATAGGCATTATGGACCAAAGGGATGGGGATAAGATATGCGATATGGACCAAAGGGATTGGGATAATGTAAAGTAGATATGACACATGATGCTTCTAGAGAGTTCCATAGCCTTGTCAAGATCAAAGTTTGTAAAAGGGGAATATGGAAGCTGATAGGATAAGGGATATGAAAGGAAATGATATAATGGAGGAAATGATAGGGATAATGGAGGAGATGACTGTAATCACCTAAAATTTGTCTAGTAGAACCTAAGCCCCTAATTTTGATCAAATTGCCTTAAAATACATTCTAAATCTCAAAGGCATATTTTACTAGACATATTTATGTAAGAAACATGATTAATCCCCCTTGCATAATTAAATTATTTCTAAAAAATCAAGCCTAAATCATTTCTAAACTTGAAAATTATTTAATTGTCAAAACTTACCTTTAATATAAAGTCTTAGCACTTTTATTAAAAGGAGCACTTTGTGCAACTTAATCTTGATTAAATGACAATTAAAAAGGGGATTTTCTATTTTATCTTATTCTCTAATAAAAAATCTTGAATCCTCTCACGTGGATTGATCTCTCTCACCACTCCTCTCTACCTAACATATTTTGCCTCTTAATCTCCACCCTTCATTCTTGAGGCAATTCCTTTAAAAAGAAGTTCTTCCTTGGCTCAAGGGTCGCAATCTTGATCATTTGCATCTTAGTAATTTGCTTTCTTACATTCTTGCATTCTAGAGTAATCTTGCTATTTTGAATTCCTAGTTCTTAGTTTGTTTTCATTTACATGTTTAGTATAATCTTGCATTCTTAGTTTACTTCATTCTTAGAATAATCTTGCATTCTTAGTTTACTTCATTCTTAGTATAATCTTGCATTGTCAATATAGTTTTCTTTCATTCTAGCATTGTTAATCTTGCATTTTAGTTCATTTCTAGTTTTGCATTGTATTTGAATCTTCCATCTTGGAGTAGTCAAGTCACTAATCCTTCATGCCAAACTAATGAGTATCATAAAAGGATTAAACTCACTTCAACTAGGAAGCAATAAGCCACTTTTGAGGGTTTAGTTGGTTCATTTGATTTGAACTCCTATAGCTAAATTCTTGAGTTAATGGTTTATTGAGTGTTGGTTGCATTCTAATTGAGTGCCAATATTTAACCACACAATGATAGGGGTATAATACGATATGAAAATATTGACAAAATCTGCCCCCAAGTATGAAATGCAAGAAGTTTGTAAATTACAAATGACGCCGGTTTGCCAAGTTTTCATCATGCTACTTGCCCAAAGTGCCTATTTACCAGGTTTTCACTATTGGATGAAATTATTTCTCTTTATTCTTTTTTTTTTATTACCAAGACACTTGTTTGCTAGGTTTTCATCAAGGAGACTATTTTTTCTTTTTTCTTTTTCTTTTTTGGTCTTTTTTTGCTATTTGTTTTTTCTTTTTTGACTTTTTTTTAACTTCTTTTTTGACATTTTTTTTTAACTTTTTGACATGTTAGAAAGAAACTAGACATGTGACATGACATGGATGACAGACTCAAGTGCCTTATTCTTTTGGATGGTACTCTTGAAAGGTATGCAATAATGGACAATGACTATGATAGTATTCTCAAAGACGTTTGTAGGGTAATGACAAAGGAATGTGAAATGAATGATTGGATAGGATAGGATAAATATCATGCAAAGGACTAGATAAGTTGAATGAAAGGACAAAAATAGGTGTTGGATAATGGAGAGAGTGGAGGAAGGATTTATTTTGAATGGATGGAAATGGATGCAAGAAAAACATCAACACACACCTTGAGGGGTGATGGAGTGATGGAGGAAAAGGATATTTTGGATTTGATGGAGGAATGGATATGGATTTTGGCACATAAGGACCCAAAATGGATTTGGAATATGGAAGGCTTTTAGATGGAAGGATACCAACTTTGGATGCCAACTTGGATTTTTCTTTTGGACTCTATGCTTCAAGGAGCTTCTTGGGAATCCACGTGCATTTTGCCTTTTCATTATTTTGTGGGTCCTTGGATTGTATTTCTTGCACAATGGATTTAGGAACTCATATTGCTTTTGAATTTTCTTTTTCTTTAGTGGGCCTTTGTGGCCTTTTGGATATTTATTTTTCTTTTTGGATCATATTTTTCTTTGTATTTACATGTCGATTAGACTAGACATGTTGATCCTTGGTTGCATGTGTATTCCTTGACTTACAGACTTTATGCTTGGCATCCAAATTTCTTGGAAAATGAATGGTATTCATGGATGGATAGGAATTGTATGTAGGTATTTTGGATGGGTGAATGGTTATTCAATATGTGTTCCTTTGCTAACTTGCATCTGGGAAAGGGTAAGTGGATTGTGAGCTAGTGGATGGAGGAATATATGGACCTAAGATGGATGGAAGGGGTAAAGGAGGAGGTATACATTTGGATTTAGGTTTTGAAGGGATACCAATTCCTTGAGAGTGAGCTTTAGGAATGAGGTCATGACCTTTAGACTTTTCTTTTTTATGAAAGGGTTTTAATATACCTTGTTCTTGAATGCTAAACCCTTTGACTTGATAATGCTTGCTTTGATCAATGGGATACTTTCTACAAAACAAAAGTTTATTTTGAGATATGCATGGTATGGAGGGAGTGATAGGATCATGAAGTGGACTAGACCCGATAGAACTAGTGGAACCCATTTGAAGTGTAAGGGGTTCATGAACATCTTGCAAAAATGTGTTTTCATCATTAGGGGAATCAAGAGGAGTATGAGGATCCTGCAATGGAATAATGACATGATCATCTAGCAGGATAGAATCTTGCAAAGGATATGGAAGATAAGTGCAAGGCCATAAAGGAATGGATGGATCTTGAGAAGGATCCAAAGGGATGATGGGATCTTGTGGAGAATCTAGAGGTATGATTGGATCACATGGAGGGTGTAAAGGAAAGGGGATACTTTGATCTTGACTTGGAATAGGATCATGGGATTCCATACTAAAGGTGTCTTTCTCTTGGTTTTGAATGGAAACATTAGGAAGATTGGAAGGGGAATCATGATCTTGCTTAGAAAGGGGAAGGTCAATGGGACTTGGAAGGAAATTTTTCTCAATAGTGGAATCATCTTGGATAAGAGAGTTAGGGATAATGGGATCTTTATTAGGCTTGAGGAAAATGGGATCTTGGTTAAAAATTGGAGGTGATTGGTCATTGTTGGGATCTTGATCTTGATTTGTTTCAGGACTCATTTCTTCATGTTTTAGTTCATCCTCTTGACATGGAGTTTGACTTGGAATATATATATAGGGGACTCTAGAAAGGGGTAAACATTTTGACATGAAGGAGATGGAGTTTACATGGGACTCTCTTGAATGGGACTGCTTGAAGATGGAAGACATGGTGGCATTGGATCTAGTACTTTGAAAGCATGGATGGGACTAGCATTATGAATGAGACTAGCTTGAATTTCTTCTATGGATAGCCCTTGCAAGGTTGCATCATTAGAAGTGTGGCTGGAGGGTGATGAAGGAATTTGCTCTTGTTGAAATTATTGTGGAAATTGTTGTTGTTGTTGGAATTGTGGCAAAAATTATTGTTGCAAAGGTGGTTGTTGATACATTTGTTGCATTCTAGGTGGTTTTGAACATTTTGTTGAGGATGAGATCCTTGACCCACTTGATATTGTGGCCTTTGTTGCATTCCTTGTTATTATTTCTTTAGCTCTTGATGATATTTGAATAGAGAAAGTATCCCATTAATAATTAAAATCTTATGCTTTGATTTTTATTTATTTATTTGATATATCATGTTAACTTGTGCTTGTTCTTGTGGTAGCACAGGTGCTTGCTGCGATACAAGTACTTGATGCAATACATGTGCTTGTTGCGTTATAGTTGCTTGTTGCGATACATGTGCTTGTTGTAATACAAATTCTTGTTGTAATAAAAGTTCTTGTTGTAATATAGGTGCTTCTATCTCTTGTCTTGAAGGGTACATGATGTTTGGTTCAAAACCTTTTGTTTGAAAAGGTATACCTTGTCTTAGGTCAAAGGGTATTTGTGAAGTGTTCATGATGTTTGTGTCAAAAACTTGTGTTTGAAAAGGTACACCTTGTCTAGGATCAAAGGGTGCTTGTATGTCCTCATTTGAAATACACATGGATTGGTAAGAACATTTTTCCCTAGTCACAATTGGCATGATGAATAAATACAACTAAGATGAAGGATATGCAACTTTTTTTTGGATTTTTTAGGAGACCTCAGAATGAGAATGCAACCTAAGGTATGCAAAGGCTTTTGAAATGATGTGCAAATGCAACTTAGGAAGATATGAAAATGCAAAAAAATTGGATTTTTGGGATTTTGAATAATTGTGCAAAATGCAACTATGTTTTGGGATTTTGGACTTTGACGAAGTCTTTGGACAATACAAATCTAAGGGTATAACCTTAGGAAATTGAATAGGGATCTTGACTTAAAAGGAATCAAAAGGACATGGACAATTGGATAAAAAGGGACTGGGTCAAATCCAACATGAAAAAGATGGACTTTGACAAAAGGAAAAAAGGACAATTTTGATAAGAGGAATATAGGGACTAGGTAAAGATCTTGTTTTCAACAACATAAGGAGAGACTCTAAAATTTGGATTTTTGTGGGATTTTGCAAAAAAATTAAGGGTTCTCAATGCAAAATGCAATAAGACTAAAATGAGGATCAAAACAAGGACTATGATGGGGATAAAAAGTTGCAAATGCAAGGGGGATAATGAAAATTATGCAAGGACTATAGTATGAATATGCAAAATAAGACCTTTTATACATGCCACAAGGTTCCAAGATAAGTGTTTTTAAAGTCTATTGTTCACAAGGTTTCAAGACAAATTGAGTGTTTTGAAAAGTTTTTAAATGTTTTACAAGGTTTTGAAATGTTTGGAATGTTTTGAAGGTGTTTTAAAAATTTTGCAATGTTTGGAATGTTTTGAAGGTGTTTTTGAAAGTTATTGTAATATTTGAGCACTCACACAAGACACATCAGGTAGAATGTGATGGGGCAAGCATTTGTCTTTGTTTTATACTATTTTTATGTTTTATTCTAAGACATTTCCAAAACACTTGTTGTGACTTTTAAGTACTTAAACTTGTGTACATACTATAAGTATAGTCAAATCCACAAACTTATTGGTAGATAATAGTTGACATACCTTGCTAAATATTATATATATGCTATAGTATTTCATGTAATTATTTTAATGTATGTCCTAACATTTAGATTTGATTGAATAGTTGAAAACTTAAAAATACATGCATGTGCTACTAACCTGCCAGGGTAAAAGGAGCGGCTAGAGAGTGGATCGACAACATTAATGAAGAAGCGATGAAAGTTTTCTGCCATGATGAGGAGAACCATTATGACACCATGAAAAATGTCTGAGGAATTGAAATATTGATCATTGAAAGGAATATAGGAGCACAACTATGCTATATTTCCTCTACAGCCAATACTCTATTGAAGTGGTTATTTAGTCTTTATGATCTTCTGTTGTGGATTGTCACATTCTCCTTTCTTTATGGATGAATCTATCAAACCTTATCTTTATGTTCAAATAAATTTCAATCCTCTATATATAGGGATTTGATTGTTAGAAATCTAGTTTTTTAGACAGATGATTGTACTAATGATACTATTAGAAGCAAGTTACTCTTTAGTTATGTACATTGTTTTATGATGATGTAATTAGTTTTTCTAAGAAATATAATGAAGGAGTGATTTTGAGTTATACTTTGTGTTCATAGCTAGTAGAAGCCAACCAAGGGGGCCCGCTTGGGAGGTGGATTAGAGTAGAATAGAGTAGGTAGTTCAAGCATTTTCAATATTTGAAGTAGAATTCATTGTTTTCTCTTGTAGCATTATAACCTGTGTATGTTCCTGTAGCACCTACAAAGATAGTCATAGTAAATGCTTTGGGTTGGTAGAATAGGTTAAAGATTGATCAACTTATGGTTGTCAACATCAATTTCATTTAAGTAGTTGTGTGTTTTACTTTCTTGTAGCAATAGTGTAGTTCCTTTCATGTATTTTCCTTCCTGTAGCTTAAGTAAAATAATTTTATGAGAGACTTAGCGCAAAAATCGTGCTGTCCCATTTCAAGTATACATCCTTGGGTTAACAATTTAAATGCACTTCATAATAGGGAAAATGATACTTAGTTTGAATACACTATTCCTAGAAGAAGCTTTGGCATGGTTATTAGTACCTATTATGGGGTTGTTCATTTTTGGCTTTGTTGCCAGGGATGGTGTCAAGCTGAGAACCTTATTGAGTCATTTTAGTTAGTTCCCTATTTTGAAGACAGTAGTTTGTAGCCCTGAACTTGATTCACAAGTTCATCCAATCACTTGCATGCATCGAAGGGGAAGAAGATGAGATGTCCATGACAGATTCATTCCAAGAGAACCTATCAATCTAAATGAAGAATCTGGAGGAGTTGAATTACCTTTTGTTAATGCAAGTCCTAAATTTCCCTCAACAACTTCATTTGTAGAAGACCCATTTGATTCATTTAACCTTTGGCCTTTTGCTAAAATTTTGGCCAATTTTCTTGATAATTCCACCCCAAGTGCACCCGTTGCTAATAACCCTTTGGCTTTGATCATTTCCCAACCACAACTTCACTCCCAATTACCTACAGTAATGGCCCAACCTACCTTTCCATTTCCTCTTCCTAGCCTTATCAATAATACTAATCTCAAAAACATACCCACTGCTGCACTTCTAAAGTTCTATGGCCTAATAACTGAGGACCCTGACACCTTTTTATTTGAGTTTGACATTCTCTGCCAAAGCTTTGACTACAATACTAACAGTCACAAACTCAAGTTATTTCTAGCAAAATTAAAGGATTCATCCCTCAGATGGTTTATGGGATTAGGGGCTAATGCAACAACTAATTGGAATAAGATGCAAGCCTTGTTTCTGCAAAAGTATAAAGAATATTGTAAAGGGGGTGACTTGAGAGGAGATGACATTTTTTGAATGTCACAAAAAGAAGATGAAACTCTAGAGGATTAAATTTCATGCTTCTTGTACAATCTACAGAAGAATCCTCAACATGCATTGCAAGAGGATTCTAAAAAACTCATTTTCTTGAGGGGAGTAAATGATAACTGTCTTGAAGCACTGGACATAATGGATAGAGGAGATATATCTCAATCTTCTTGGGATGATCTCAAGAAATTCTGCCTCAACTATTTGAGGTCAACTGTAAAGAAGGGTAGAGGATTCTGACCCACACTTACTAAAGGAAATAGCTCTGGTATATCTAAGATGGAAATCTCAAATCTTTTGTTAGATTTCAAACAAGTCATTATCAACAATGTTTCCACACACCTAGACACAATGCAGGCCAAAAAGAAGCATGAGGATGTTGATGCAAAGCTAGTTGAGTACTGCCCTCACTATCGACAGCAAAAGGACTTTCAGTGCAAGCTCTAGCAAATTTGGAGACCCAACACATACCTACTGAGTTCCAGAAACTAGAAGGAGATGACGAGCAAGTATTCTTTGTTGCTTAACGTAGGCCATGGGCCCCAAGACATGGTATGCTTTAGGAACCTTTGCAGTCTTTTAACTCTTACAATAGCCAATTGTAGAACCATAACTCTTAATATCCTTCTCAATACTCCCAACTTGTTTGGAATAATACCTGGCTTGATACTCAGTCGAACCAGTGGTTTAACTCCCAGAAGACCCAATGGCCACAACCTCAAAATCAATGGCAACCACCACAAGGGAATTGGAAACCATATAACTAGTGGAAAGGACCCCAACAATGGCCTACTCAGAATCTTGGTTATCAGCCATTACCACCTCCAGTGCCTCAACCAACACTTATGCCACCTCCTGTAGCCACAAGTCCTCCTCCATGGCCAACACAATTACCTTCTCAGCCACAACCCAATCCTAATAACAAGCAACAACACCAACCAATGTATGCTAATGATGCCCAACAATACCCTGCCTATGCACTAGAAGTAACTGACATTCACTTGAGATCTGGAACCACTCTACCTGTACCAAAACCTTCTGTTATAATAGAAGTTCCAGACATTTCTGCAACATGAACACAACAACCAAAAACTACATTGTCAAATGCAATCTTACCAACTAATATGTCAAGTCAAACTAATGCTCAAACCTCAATTAATCCTCCTTTCCCTCAAAGGCTTAGGATGGATAAACCTATACACCAAGAAGAAACACCATTTGACATCCTTGACCAATTAAAGAACATGTACATCCAGATTCCACTATTTTTGGCTATTAAAGATGTTCCTCTTTATGGAAAATCCATTAAAAAGGCCTATCTCAAGAAACCTGGAAGAAAGAAGAATGATCCCCAAATAGTACATGTTATAGGTCAACTTGTAGATATAATGTTGGGAAAGATAGTTATTCTGAAGTACTCTGATCTTGGAAGTCCAATAGTTGATATAATAATTAATGGCCAGTCAGCAAAGAATGTTTTGATAGACTTGGGTGTTGCTATTAATGTTATGACTAAGGATACTATGCATAGGTTGAGTATATAGGGATTAAGGACCACTCCAATGGTCTTACAACTTGCAGACAGTTCCATTGTCACCCCAGATGGCATAATAGAAGATATAGTAGTTACATTGGATTCCTAGGAATATCCTATTGACTTCATGATATTGTCACCCAAGGTGACTCTTAATGGTTATCCAGTAATCCTTGGACAACCATGGTTAGCCATAGCTGATGCAAATATCAATTGCAAATTAGGTAATATAAAAATCTCAAATGGCCAAACAATTAAGAAGCTAGCAATATATCATCCGACTCAACCACAACCTGATTTAAGTACTCCTATTTGGCTAGACTCGGGAGATGAGGAAGAAGAGATAAACTCTATTAATCAAATAATGATGCTACATGGGAAATCTTTCCTAAAAATGCAAGAATATGATGATGTAATTTATAGCATCGTTACTAATGATTGTGTCACAGAAAAATATATCTTTGACAACTCTATTCTGCAGTTGACAATTACTTATGAAAAATATGTTCTACTAATGGAACCTGGAATCATCCATCAATTACTACCCTATGAGATATCAACAAGCCCTATATCTGAAGTATCAATGCTAGAACTGACAACTAATGTGGAGTTCTCACCTGGTCACAATCTTCATGTCAACAATAAATTGTCACCACAACAATTAACACTGTTAACCCAACTCCTCTGTAAACATGAAAAGGATTTTTCTTGGGAATATGGGAACATGAAATGATTGAGCCCAAAAATCTATACACACAAGATTTACATCAATGAAGGAAGCCTACCACTCTGCTAACGTCAGAGAAGGATAAGCCCAGCCTTAAGAGAAATTGTAAAATCTGAGCTACAAAAACTATTGAATGCTAGTTTCATTTATCCAATATCAGACAATAAATGGGTTTTGTATGCACTCAAAAATGGTCACCTAGACTTTGGGCCCCATTTATTTGATTTATCAATCCTGAATCATTTTTATCAATAATCAATATTTTCAACAATATCAATCTCTTGATCAAGTCTTAATTTCGATCATATATTGGATTTTTATCCTTGGGCTAACCATTTATCCTAAGTCTTTATTTAATTAAAAGGAATATTTCCTCCCCTTTGGATTAAATAAAAAGCCCCACTTTTCCCCTTGTCGTAAGTTGCACAAATAAAACATTATTCCTATTTTACAAAAAGGAAAAAAGCACTTTTTGTCTCACATGAAGCTCAAAAGTCAACACTTCACTCTCATTGGAGGATACTTGTGCACATGGATTGCTCCTCTTTCAACCTCCACCACCGATTAAGACTTTTTCCTCTTAATCTCAATGGTCCATTCCTTTGCATTTCTTATAAAAGGAGAGCTCTCTCCTTCATTTGCATCCATCTCTTTCATGCTATTGTTATGCTGCAGGTTTTCTAGGTACATTTGGAGCTTTTGAAGACATTGAAGACTTGCTTCATTTCATCATTTAGTTGCATACTTTCTTTCTTAGTTGCATAATCATGGCATTCATAGTATAGATTTTCTTTTATGCAATAGAATCAGCTCACATAGTCTAAATAGGAGGCATTGTAACACTTGTTATTTCCTTTCATAGATTAGTTGCATTGTACTTTCCTTTCATAGCTTAGATTGCATTCTCATTTAGATTTGCATTGCATTGCATATTTGATTCTTGGAGATATTGGCATTGCTGCCCTTGTCTTCACTTGAATCTCTCATTGTATGGTTGACTAGCAAGGTCACAAGTTTGTAGCTCTAGCTGAGAGCAAATTTATCATAGCCCCTTGCAACTCCATGCATAAAGAGCTATGAGCCGCTTTGTGAGGCCTCATTCTTGAGCAACCTTGCATGTAATGGTTCATAGAAGTGCACCATTTTAATGTGTACATTTTTGGCACCCACCGTGGGGCAGAGTAGATAGACTTTGTCCTTCTTTTCTGCATTTTCATCATTTTTCATCAATTTTTTGGCAAGTTTTTAGCGTAATTTTCATTCTCTGGTTTTCTGTCTCAGAATATCGCGTGATACTTCTCAGGAATATCGCGCGATATACCTTTATATAGTGGTGCGACACTTCGCGTAAGAGAAGAATCGCCTGCTAATACTGAGGTATATCACCTGACATCGTGCGAAGTATCGCCTGCCCATACTACAGAGTATCACCCAGACTGAGGTATATCACCCGAATATAGGAAACTATGTCACGCGATACTGGTGAAGTCTGAGGTATATCGCCTGATCTGACAAAGACCTGCATTTCCAGTTTTATCATCTGAATTTGATCATTTTAGTTTGCTGGTTTATTTTACTGTATTTAGATAGGTCTAACCTGCATCTTTTAGCTTGGATCTATCAGTTTATTGCATATTTACATTTGAATTTTGATTTTGCTAACCTTGTTGGTCTAACAAGCTGTGCTTTTAGGTGCTCTCATTGCTTGAAATTTGCTAAAAATGCATGTCAAAGAGGGCTACTAATGGTTTTTGCAGGGGTGCCCAAGAATAAAAATAAAAAAAATTCTTGCTTGTTTATTTGTTTTCCTTTCAAGTGTGGCATTCACTAATTGTGTTAGGAATTTTTAAAACCTTGTGAAAGAGATTTTGAGGTGGTAGGAGAAGTATGCTCTTCACCTTTAGGTGAATCAGAAAATCTTGACCCATCTTAAGGTTTTTGAAGCAAGGGAGTAATTGAATCTCTTTGCTTGGTGTGTTTGGGAGAGATTCTTGAGATAGGGGAGTATGTTCTTCACCCTTGTGGTGAACCAAAAACCTTGAACCTCAAGAGTTGATCCACTTTTTGTTTAGTTGTTAGAATCTTTTAGTGGGCCTGCTCTTGAGCAATCAAGAGGAACAACTCAAGTGGGGACAGCCTTGTCATCATTTTCCTTGGTGGCAAGTGATTCCAACTCACTATAATCTGAAGGCTATCAAGGACACCAAAAACTTTGGTAGATATAACACTTATCTTCGTTTGATGTGAGTAGCTCATGGGATTGCGACCATGGGGAAAACATTGAACAATAATGCTTAAGGTACTCTTGAGGCTACGAGGTCCTAGTCCTTTATGAGGAGTAAGAGGGGTGTTGTGAACGGAAATCCTTATTAAGAACCATTAGATAGAAGCCACCTTGTTTAGCCGCTTATCTTCTTAGTGCAAGGATTGATCCAAGTGGTTTACCTGGATCACCTTAAGATACTCACCATATGTGTCCCTTTGGTTGTGTCATTTGACACTTCCATGACAAAGCCAACATCTCTTGTGGGTAACCACTTGGTGTGAGGCAAGGGGGCATCAAGTTGTGGGCTAAGTTGGTAAGTATTGAGCCTTGACTTTTTTAGGATAGACTTGCTTGAATTGTCTTCGGTTGTGTGATGCCAGTGCAAATGTTCTTACACACAAACAATCGGTAGCATTCATAAGGTGCTTTTTCAATTCTGATAACATAAGTGTTTGTCTTGGCAAGGTTGCTTTTGCCCTTGTTTCAAGTGTTTGAGACATGTTTGATCCCTCACTGTTTGCAAACCTGCCAAAATTCTGCTAATATTGTGATTGAAATCGGAAATATCAACCCTCAGACCAAAATTTTTGACCAAGCAGACCCAAAAATGTAAATTTTACACAGTTCTGGTCAAGAGTTCAGTAATTTTGCAATAGTATCACGCCCTTTAGAGCGAAGTATCACACGATACTTCGCGGGTTAGAAAAGTATCACCTGCTTTGAGAAGAAATATCGCGCAATAGTTCACCCTTGGCAGACTATCACCCGGCCTGCCTGGAGTGTATCGCCCGACTATTATAAGGTATATCGCCTGGCATAAGGTGAAGTATCACGCGGTTATAGGTATATCACCCCAGTAGCCTGGAGTATATCGCCTGGGTAATTTCTGTCGTGCTTGCAATCTGGTCAATTTCAGTTGCTGTTAATCAGGTTAGGTCTTAGAGTAGGCTTCTTGCTCTGACGTTTGAGACCTATCTTGACTCTAAATTTTTGGTTTTAGTTCTTCGGGATAGCATCATCTGATTTACGAAATCACTTTGGAATAATTGTCAAGTTAGAAGGTCATTCTTGGTGCCAAGGTTCATCTCTAAGATTGTTAGCTACATTCTTGGAAAATTTTAGTGCTCTTATTGTCCAAATCGCTTTCATTTAAATCTCAATTTCAATCATATTTTGGCCTAGTCCAACCTCCTGGTTCAAAAGTGAAAGGGTAGTCACCCTTTGATTTGAAGCACCTCTTTGACAGTGTTGGTAAAGCCCCTTTTCTATTTTCTCATTTCTCTTTGGACAATAGAGGACTTTGATTATCCTAGTTTAGCGCTGACACTTTGAGAGGTCACCTTATCATTGAGAGTATCTTTCTTTCATGTCAGTTACGACAAGGTACCAAGTTAATCAAGGGAAGTGACCCCCTGTTGCCTTTAGCCAGTTACCACCCGTCAAGACCCGTCAACAGCATAAGGGAAAAGGACCCCTTTTTGATCAATCACCTAAGAGTGAATCTGAGGTTTGTTTTAATCCAAAAGCTAATCATAGTGAAGTGAGCACCTCTTTTGTACCACTTTCATCAAGTATGGACATGAGTTACACTCTCACCCGACAACAAAGAGAAGCCATGAATCAAACTCTTGAGGATATCTTCCAATGACATAAAAGAGAGTACGGTGGTTCTTCTCATGCTAGTCCACCCGGGTCACCTCCCAAAAATGTGAGGTATTTTGATGCTCACCAATGAGCTGAGAGACATCATAAGCAAGCTCACTCAAATTCAAGGTCACAACACGAAGACCAGAACAACGAATCTAATGATCACCACATAAACGCAGCCAATGCAATAAGGCATTCAAGACCATCCTCCCCACTTAAAGACACCTCTCGATATGAAAATACAAGGTTGAGAAGCATTGAGAGGGAGAAGCAAGCCTATTTAGATGAACAAGCTGCTAAAAAGGAAAAATTCAGACAACTAGAAGAAGAGGAACGTGCGTTGTTGGATATACAGAAAAGAGTCACCCAAGAAGAAGAAGATAGACTCTACGCACAATAACTCCAAAGCTGATTCAATAGGAGCGGAACCAATAGTGGGACCAACTCACCCCCATCTACCCCTTCACCAAGTCCTAGAAGAAGATCAAGGACACCCTCACGATCCTGAAGTCCTAGAGGAAGAAGGGTTTCAAGATATGATCATCATAGGAGGTGATCACCTCATAGACATTCAAAGCAACCCTCCTAATGAGCACATCATGGCTCACAACATGGAGGAAGTTATGCCAAATTTGATCATATGGATTTTATGACTATGCAACAAGAACCATCCTTTCAAGCATATGTGGAATGATATGTGGAACAAAACAAGGATCAATTCTTAGAAAGCCTTATCAACAAAGGTGCTAAAGTTCTATATGATTTTGACGTCCACCAAAAGATTAAGAAACTGAATCCTTTAACCAATGAGGTGATCATGCAAATGCAGAAGGACATAGAAAGGATGAGGGCTCCTAAGAGCACATTTAATTTGGACTCCATATGTCCCAACCCGATTGACAAGAGTGTGGTGTTGGTTGAGTTCCCTAAGAAAGTTGAGTTTCCAACATATGACAAATATGATGGCATTGGTGACCCTCATGACCATATTCGACAGTTCTACATAATGAGCTTTTCTTTTCATCATGAAGACTCCTACTTGATGAGATTATTCCCAAGGAGTCTCAAAGGCCAAGCCATGGAGTGGTTCACCAACCTTACTCCTCCAATAAATTCATTTAAAGAACTCATCCAAAGATTTGTTCAGCATTTTGCTTATAATCTATCAAGGTCAGTTACAATGCTTGATTTGTGCAAGCTTAAACAAAATCAAGGAGAATCTTTTCACTTTCCTACAAAGATGGAGACGTTTGTGCTCAAAATATCCTAGGACAATTCCTAAAGAGGAAAGAATAGACATCATTGTGAGTAACTTAGTGCCAGAATTAAGATATGAGGTAAGAAAGATACCATTTAATTCTTTCAATACCATGGTCGAAGTGGCATGCCGCATAGAGGATGTCCTAAAAGAACAAGGCATTTTGGCTAAATCAACTAATAACAACAATGGCCAACACAACAACAATCATGGTTATAAGGACAAAAAGAACTCCTATTGGAATAAGAATAAACAGGTGATCAATGATGGAGTTGTTGACTCACCACAACCTAAGAATGAAGGAGTTCTTAATCTCTCCAATGCGGTGCAAGCCATGAAGCTGCAAGCATCCTCAAGACAACAAGAGAATAAATCCAAGTATCAAGGGAAACCCAAGAAGGAAAAGAGACAATTCACCAAACTTGGGGACTTCTATGCTGACATTTTCAAAACACTAATTGCTCATAATTTGGCACAACCTCAGGATCCTGCCAAGCACCGCATACCCGATCCTAACCCTCATTGGTGGGATGAGAAAGCCTTTTGTGTCTTCCACAATGGAATTGGACATGATATCGAAAATTGTTTTAGGCTTAAACATCTTGTCCAAGACCTTATTGAAAGTGGGCGGTTACAAGTTGATGGTTTAACCACTAATGCGGATCATAAGGCTTTTAAGGAACCCTTGCCCAAATATGAAAAAGGGGAAAATTCTAACACCAAGCATGGTAAGGCTGCTATCAACTATACATATACAAATGCTGAAAAATGTGATTAACATGCTTGAAGTGGCTGACGATAACATCAACATGATGAGAGGGAAAGATCCTTATGGATATGATGTGGACTCAACTCCTATGACTGATGAAAGACCCGCTGTGGTGATAAGAGGTCCTCACTCACGAAGAATGCCAAAGTCCCTCAATGCTGTCACTAGGGGTCAGGCCCAAGCTCCCATTATTATCAGAGGTCCTAGCACTAGCAAGTCTAAGCAGCCCATGTCCAAGGGCATTCCTCCTAAATCTGTCGTTGGTCCTGATTCCAATTATAATCTTATTGACCAATTACAATGAACACCCGCGCAGATATCTATTTTTGAACTTTTAGAATTGTCCCCTAAGCATAAGCGTGTCCTTGAAGATGCTTTGCGAGCAGCCTGTGTCCCTAACAACTTAGATATTGATCAATTCTAGAATATGGTCAACCATTTGGCTAGCCCTCATTACCTCAACTTCTCAGAAGAAGATGACAAATCCATCAGTCACCCACATAACTTGGCCTTACACATCAAAGTCATGATTCATAAAACCCGTGTCAGGCATGTACTGATAGATGGGGGTGCGGGGCTCAATATTTGTACCATGAGTTTGTTGAAGGCTCTAGGATATTCTGAGAACGTCATTGACACAAGGAAAAAGATCACAATCAAGGCATATGATGAAGCAGAAAGAAGTTCTAAGGGATTGGCCATTTTACCTATTCGCATTGGTCCAGTAGAAAAAGATATCTTATTTCAAATTGTTGATGTTGGACCTTTAGCCTACAACATTTTGCTAGGTAGGCCATGGATTCATGAAATGCAAGCAGTCCCATCAACATATCACCAGTGTGTTAAGTTTCCCCATAATGGTGTAGAAATTTGCATTCCTGGAGATAGTGCTTTGTCAGTTAATAACATTTCTACTGGATCACATGTACCTTTGAATAGGGAAGCTGACAGTCCTAGTAGTTCACTTGAACAATGCAAGCAGAAGTTTAAAAACATAGATCTTGGGATGGGAGATTATAAAATTGATTCTTTTACAAAAATGCCAATCTCTCCTAGGTCTTATGGGAGACCATCACCAAATATGAAACCTTCATCATCAGCAATGACATTATTTGGAAAATTTGTTGAGTCTTCAGTTCCTATTCAGGACGAGAAAGAGGAAGTTGCCGTAAGGGACTGGATCTATCACGAGGAAAAATACAAACACAACGAGAACTTTGCTCCTTCACCTAAAGCTTATGGGAGAGGGTATACACTGGTTAAGAATATGGGTTATCCAAGATATGGTCCCCTTAGCCATAGGTTGGATGCTAAAGCTGAGCCTCTTAACCATGCCCTTTTTGGATGAAAGAATAAGTCAACAGTTGGCTTAGGTTTTGAAAATAAGAAGAAGAAAGGTGTCCCTATCCCAGCTACGACAGACAGTGACAGTGATTCAAACTACACACCTGATCTTTCTAATCAACACGACATGTCTAATGATTGGGTGCCTTCAATAAATCTCCTTTGGGGAGATTCAAAAGATTTGATACTTGACAGTCCTACTATCCCAACTGCGACGGATAGTGACTATATGACTGCTAGATCGATAATGGAAAGTGTTGCTATCCTAGCTGCAACAGATAGTACCAATGCTAGCACTAGAGAAGGGGAAACCCTTCCTAACCTTGAGGCTTCTACATCATAAGGCCCAAATGATGATTCAGACACAGACTCCCATGAGTATGAATGGGACTCACTTTCAGATGCAACAGTTGATTTGGACATGGATGTTGTCCATGCTTATAGTACCCAACCCGATGTGGCTAATGAGCTTAGTGTAGGACTAGAGGATTGTACTCCTCAAATTGCCTTAGTGGACAACACTTTGTTTGGTAAGATGAGTCCTAATTCAGGTATCTTAGGAGAAGAATTGATGAATCCCAATTGTATGGTCACCAGAGATAACACCTTTGACATAAATAATATTGAACCAATCATTGACCTACCCCTTGTTCACTATGACCTAATTGACTGGTCTCAGTGCCATCAAGAGCCTACATTCCTCACTTTTTAGAATGATTACGAAATTGCCTACTATCTGAATGCTCTTGAACCTGTGGCTTCTTCCACCAGTGAACCAACAACAAGTATGACGGAGCCTGATATTAAGTACCTCAATCTAAAAATAAAAGAGAAAAAAAGAAAAAAAAATAGGTCTGATGGCGAAAACCACTTTGTGGCAGTATCAGAACCAAAAATAGTAAAAAAGGATGACGTATCTAAGGGTGAAAACCTCTTTGAGGCACCTAAGGATGGGGTACTTAATAACTTGCCGAGTTATTTCCAGGATAGATCATCAGTATTGATTGAGCCAACAAAACCAGTCAATTTGAACACAAAAGAAACTCCTCAAATAGTTCATCTTGCTCAGTCTTTATCAGAAGAAGAGATCAAGGCATATATACAATTCTTACAAAAGAAGAAAATTAATTTTGCATGGACCTATTCAGACATGCCAGGGCTTGACACAAATCTTATAATGCATCACTTATCCATAGCTCCAGGAGTCAAACCAGTGAAACAGAGACTCAGAAAAATGCATCCACATGTAGCTCTCCTTGTCAAAGTGAAATTAGAAAAACTTTTGAGAGCTGGATTCATCAGAGCCATCGATTATGCAGAATGGATCTCAAACATAGTACCAGTTTCCAAACATGATGGGTCCATTCGTGTATGCATAGATTTTAGAGATTTAAACAAAGCATGCCCAAAGGATGATTTTCCACTTCCAAACATTGACATGATAGTGGACATGACAGCAGGCTATGACATATACTCTCTAATGGATGGTTTCTCAAGATATAATCAAATTAAAATAGCTCCTGAAGACCAAGAGAAAATAGCGTTCACATGTGCATGGGGAACCTATTGCTGGAACATCATACCATTTGGGTTAAAGAATGTAGGAGCAACCTACCAAAGAGCTATGACCACTATCTTTCATGATATGATGCACAAAAATATGGAAGATTATGTGGATGATACCCTGGCAAAATCAAGAAAACGGGACACACACCTCGATGATCTGGAAGTAATTCTAGATCACATGGAATAGTTTCAACTCAGATTGAATCCAAAGAAGTGCGCATTTGGTGTCACCTCAGGCAAACTTTTAGGATTTATAATATCAACAAAAGGTATAGAGGTTGACCCCGAAAAGGTCCAAGCAATTTTAGACATGCCACCTCCGAGAAACATTAGTCAGATGAGAAGTCTTCAGGGACAACTCCAATCAATTAGGAGGTTTATCTCACAGCTGGTGGATAGAGAAAAACCCTTTAATAAGACACTGCATAAGGGTGCTTCTTGCGTATGGAATGAGGAATGCCAAAAGAGCCTTGATCAAATAAAACAGTATTTGCCTAATCCTCCAGTTCTGATGCCTCCTATTCTAGGGAAGCCTTTGATTCTATACATTTCAGCAACAGAGTCTTCCTTGGGGGCATTGTTAGCTCAATTAGATGATAATGGGAAAGAACGGGCCATAAACTATATCAGCCATACTCTAGTCTCCTATGAGATCAATTACAATAACATTGAGAAGTCTTCTCTTGCCGTAGTGTTTGCTTCTCAAAAGTTGCGACACTATATGCTTGCTCATACCATACATTTGGTTGCAAAAATTGACCCTCTTAAATACTTGCTTAGTAAGGCTGCCCTCATGGGTAGACTTGCTAAATGGATGATGGTCTTAACTGAATTTGACATAGAGTACGTTGAAAGGAAGGCCATAAAAGGGCAAGCTATTGCTGACCAATTAGCTGATTTCCCAATTCAGGATAGTATTCATGATCAAGTGGAATTCCCCGATGAACACATCTTATATATGACTACTCGCACTTGGAAAATGTTCTTTGATGGTTCCCGCATGCAAAATAGATCAGGTGCTAGAGTATTATTTGTTTCTCCACATGGGTACAATATTCCAAAGTCTTACAAACTTTTATTCCCATGTATGAATAATATTGCAGAATATGAAGCTTTAACCAATGGCTTGAGAATGGCTATAGAATGGAACATCACAGAGTTACATGTCTTTGGGGATTCCTAGCTAATCATCAACCAAGTTAATGAGGAGTATCAAACCAAGGATGATAAATTGATACCCTACAAAAAGATGGTTGACTCATTGAAATGTTACTTTACCTTTGTGACGTTTCAACAGATCCCTAGGACAGAGAACAAAGCTGCAGATGCCATGGCCACATTAGCTTCACTTCTTTAGTTGGAGACACATGAATCAAGATTTGAATTCCTGGTGGAAGAGCTACACCATCCCATCTTTGACTCGTCTGAAAGCCATGTCATTTGTACCATTGCCACACACGAGTCTTCCCGATATGGTGCTATCTATTCATATCTTCATGATGGCATCATCCCCGACACATTCAACCATTCTGAATGCCACAACCTCATTTGTAATGCCTCTCACCACACCCTTATTTTTGGTGATTTATATAGGAGGGGTTTAGATGGGATGCTCCTTAGGTGCTTGGAAAAGCAGGAATCCAACCAAGCGTTAGTTGACATCCACGAGGGCATTTGTGGTGGACATTCTAATGGTCTTGCCATGGCCCGAAGGTTGCTTAGGGTGGGATCTTATTGGCCCACAATGTAGATAGACGTAGTAGCCTTTGCTAAATCATGTGAAAAATGTTAGAAACATGGACACCTGATTCATGCTCCAGGTAGGGAGTTGATCCCTTCTGTTTCTCATTGGCCATTTCAGCGCTGGGCCTTTGATCTGGTTGGGCATATTCATCCCAACTCATCAGGTGGACATAAGTTCATTATTACTGCCACTGACTACTTCACAAAATGGGTGGAAGTTGTGCCACTTTCTGTTGCTTCAGGGAAGACTATCTCTTTGTTCATCTTGAATCATATTATTTGCCGATTTGGAGTGCCTTCTGAGATTATCACTGATAACGGAGGTCAATTCAAGAATCAGGACCTAAAGCATTTATGCAAGAAGTTTAAAATTAAGCAACATTGGTCCTCCATCTATTTTCCACAGGGAAACGGATAGGCAGAAGCCTCTAATAAAACCATTCTTAAAATTCTTCATAGGACAGTGCACAAGAATGGTAGGGATTGGCACTTACAAATCAATCCAGCACTATGGGCTTACAGAACAAGCATTCGCACACCTACAGGAGCCACTCCTTTTTCTCTTACCTATGGTGTTGAAGCGGTATTGCCTTTAGAAGTTGAGATACCATCACTTAGAGTCTCACTCAAAGGTTTGATTACAGATGAGGATTACCGCGCCATGAGGTTACAGGAACTAGAACTTCTAGATGAGAAGCGTAAGGCTTCCTTTGATCATATGAGAGTGTATCAGAAGCATATGTCCAAGGCATTCAATAAGAAAGTTCACCCTAGAGAATTTCAAATTGGTGATCTTGTTTTGCGAGAGAACCCTAAGAACCAAGAGAACAGAGAACAAAAGGGCAAGTTTGAACCTAACTGGCTTGGGCCATATGTCATCACAGCTGCTTTTGGTACCGGTGCGTATTTATTATCAAATCCTGATGGAGAATAGCTCCCTGATCCCATCAACATTGTGCACCTCAAGAAGTTCTATCCTTGATGCCCGTTTATGTCTGGGGGCATCCTTTGTACATATTTTATGATCCTGAAAAAATACCCAAAAAAATTGATATATGATGCTGAAAAAATCCTAAAAAGCATATACAGTCCTGAAAAAATACAAAAAAATCAAAAGTTCAAAAATCCAAAAAAAGAAAAAGAAAAGAGATTCCAAGTGGTGAAAACCTGGAAACAAGCGCTACTTGAGGCCTTTACACCCCTATTTGTTAGCATGCGTCCTCGACACTGAGCATTTCCATCATGCCTTGACCTTATTTGGCTTAGTCTGGAATTGGTCTTTGTCTTTGTCTAGGGGGCATATCTATTAGCATTGGTCCTTTAGGTGCGTTTGTCTCTTGGGGCATTTCACAACAGGTGTTTTTCAACACCACCCCAAAACAGTGTTTTTCAACACTACCCTTGCGTGAAGTGTTTCTTAACACTTATCAGATGTCTTACCCAATAGTCCAAGTGTAATGTGATATTTCTCACTAAGCAGATGTGATACTCAGAGTTTGACTCTATGACCAACACACATGCACTTAAACAATCAACCCGCTTGAGATATGTTGACTTTATTTTTCTTTGTGTGCTGTCTATGAGGATTTCTTTGATGAGTGGTCTCTCCCTGAGAAGTTTTCAATGATGCATAGCTAGAAGACTGAGGGTATGAGAACATGTTTTATTTCTTTATCTGCTTGTGGGTATATTTTGTTAGTCCTAACTGTCATGAGCATTTATGCTGGTCTTACTTAACACTATGGGTTGACAAGGTCTTATCCTTGACTGTTTTGCGAGTGCATGCTTCTAGCTATCCTGATTTTCATGTGTCTTGATACAAGCATAATCTCACCATATCAAATTTAGGTAATCTCACTGCATTAGTCATCTTGACCTACATGTCTTTGATGCCTAGGTGAGATTCCCACATTTCTATCTGATAAAGATCATATTCCTATCCACATAGTTATGCTAGTGTGCATTATATGATCTTACGACGCTACCAATAAAGCTCGATGATGATAATTAGATGTCTATAAGTGTTGTGACCTTGCAAGTCAACCACTGTCATAGTAGCTTGCATTTTTAGGGTCATGATAGTCTAGTTTTGCATTTCTTGCATATGGAGAGAGCTCTCCTTTTCATCTTACATGGACCTATCAGTCGACTGCGCTCACCTTTCCTTCTTCTTGATCATATCTTTCACTCCTTGTCTTTTTCATCTCGAACCTGTTCCTGTTCATCATAAGGGGTTAATCATATCATCATATCTATATCACACTATCATTTTTAGAAACATGAGTCTATATCATACACATGAGAATTAAACATACATCTATGAGAGAGAATATACATAAGCATGTACATAAGCATTTTTGAGCAAAATGACAAGACAATATACATAAATTGATACATCCATCACAAGAGAGACATAAATACATGATACAATCAAACATCCAGTAATCTCATATATACATCAATGTCATGATACAATATACAATATGGGATCCCATAATATGTCTAAACATCTATCAACCTAAGACCTAACCCTAGGACTCGCTACCACCCTCATGAGGAGCTCATGGTGGTGGAGGCATGGCTCTCCTATCAAGTACCGCATCTGATACCCCTGCCCTCTGAGAATATGATGGTGCTCTCTCACCCTCTGGAATGGCCTGAAGGTAGAGTCTGTGATAATATGCTGCTCTCGCTGACTCCCATTTGATCTCTAGCGCATCTGCCTGTGCCATTACCTCACGACATGCTATCTCTACCCTTAGATCGGCTATCTGCTGATCTCACTCCACTCTTAGATCTAGTAATTGTTGGTCTCTCACTGCTATAATAATCCAGAGCTGCTGCATCTCAGCCTCGAGAGCCTATATCCTCGCTCTCAACTCATCTCCACCCGCAGGCTGGTCCTGCTATGCCTCTGCCTGTCGGTGAGCTGGTCTCGCCTCATCCTCAGGCATCGATGATCTCTGTCCCCATGACCATTTCTGACCACCTAATCTTAATCCCTCTCCTCTCTTCATCCTCCTCCCTCTCCCCCTCCTACCATCTCTTCCATCCCCACCATCTCCTCTATCCCCTCCATCTCCTCCGTCCCCCTGTCATCTCCTCCGTCTCCTCCCTGTGCTGGTACCTATGCATCTGGTATCGTAAACTGAGGGAATGGCACCCTCTGCCACTCTACCCTATATGCTGCATCAGCCCCCGCATCTGCCACATCTGGGAAATACTCCCAGGGCTCACTCTTGATACTCGTTGTCTCTACGACAGCCTACTGATAGTCTAACATGGGTAGCCACCCATGCCCCTCCTCACCCTAGCCCTGGCATATGTAGTAGTCTCTGTCAAGACTTGCTGCTACCTCCCAAACTGTCACCACACTCGAGTGATACAAAATCTCTCTACTATCTTGGCATATCGACCTACTAGTGGTCGATTACACATCATATAGCTCAGCTCATCGGCTGCATCTCCCCAGACCTCCACCTCCCTATATGGCCTCCATGTGAAAGAGGCTATCTCATCTAGGATCCTCCTATAATATGTCACATCCCCAGTATGGGCATGTGATATGAATCCTAGGTACCTGTATATAAAGGGGTACCTCCTCTCCCTCGGCTGAACTCTAGGGCGCACCACAACGATGTGCTCCCAAGCCCACACCTGTGCCAGGATGGCACCGCAAGCCCAAGTCCGACCGTCCCTGTATACAATCTCATGTAGCTCATGATACATCTCTGCCAATATGGCAGGACCCCGTGCCATCCGATGAGGCCTGCCTACCAAATCCACCAGTAATCTAGCCCATCCAAGTGGAAAACCCTTCTGACTGTGGTCAGTCATCAGGATCTGTGAAATGATAGACGCCACTATGCATGGCACTGGATAATCTCTGCCAAAGTCATCTATCAGCCTCTCCTAGCTGACATGCCTGTCTAGAATAGTAAAATCATGGAACATCTCCTGGATCAGTCGGCCCCCCTCAGTGGTATCCTGATCATAGTACACTTGTGCCAACAAATAAATCATGTCATTTTTCATAATATGGAAATATTACATTTATGATTATATCTCAAAACATGATTATACTCACAGGCTTGCCATAGCATGGCACTTGTAGGATCCTGTAGACATCCTCCAGAGTAATGGATGCCTCTCTGATAGGCAGGTGGAAGGTGTTGTGCTCACTATGCCATCTCTCGACAAGAGCAGTCAACAACCCATGGTCAGTTCTGATATATGGGAATCTTAACAAATACCAGAATCCCATGGCCCTGATATCGGCATTGCCCAGATCATCCAGATCTCGGACACACCGCAACCCAGTCACCTTCGGCGCTCTGATGATCAGCACCGGAAAGACCTCCTGCAAGCCCAAAAACCAAGCCATTTGTTAGCACATATCATGATGAATGTCTAAAAATTAGTATAAAACATCTCTAAAACGTAACATTGTCTGGACCCATGTCATTTTTTGCTCAAAAATGCGTCAAATATCAAATTTCTAACTTGGGTGATATTGTTTTTTGGAAAAGTATCGCACGATACTTCTCCCTATAGCGGGGTGATATACCTTAGACCGCGCGATACTTCTCCCGGTATCGTGCGATCTTTCACCTAGTATCGTGCGATACTAGTGCCTATGGTCACGCGATACTTTGGGGACCCGCGAAGTATCGCATGACACTTCTCCCCAAAGGGCGCAATACTTCTAAAGTATCGCGCGATATATCACCTAACTAAAAAATTTGAAATTTTAAAAATTTGAAAAACGTGCTAAAAAAGTATTAAATGCGAAAAAGGACTCAAAAAGCTTGAATTTTTTCAAACACATACCGGGGCAGGATAGTGTGGTGGCCGGTTGTGCAACCGGGTGCGCTCGAATCGATGCCTATGGATGGGAACTTCTGCTTGCTGGGCCATTTTCTCTCTCTAAAGCTCTCAAGATTCTCAAATCGCTAAAAGTCAAATGATTCTGAAAATGACATTTTGATCCCTTTTATAGCATTTTGACTTTTTGACCTAATTTTTAAAACACCTCAGAATTGCGCAAAAATTGCACCCCTAGCTAATTTCGACGTCTTGGATCCATTTTTGAACTTGAAATCAAAATCTGAGGTCATCTTGATAGTCAAAATCACGTTTCAAAATCTTCCCTTCTTCTACGTAGTTGGCTAAATCTTTTGAGGCCTAATCCTTCGATTTTTATTGGGGCATTGTCATTTCTTCATTTTCATGCCTTCCAACCTTCTAGTCTTTCATTCATCTTCATTCCCTTCCCTCCTTTCTCATGTTTGACTGCATCTTTCTCAGTCAGGCTGGGGCATGTTTTAATGGTTAACCTATTGACCTTGTTATTCGATTGTGATTTCATTATGATTTGATCAACCTTATCAATTTTCTGTCTCTCCTCTACTTGATTTGGATTTCAATTCCGAGGGGGCAGTACCTGTGGGATTCTCATCCCTGATTCCTTGATTTTCTTGATTCAGACATCTTTTGTGAGCTTTTTTTGCTCAAATTTGAGATTCTTATCTCTTACTTTGAATGTGATCCCGAATCGACCTCATGTTCAAAGACCTTTGTTTATGCTTTATCCGGATATGATCCCGAATCGACCTCATATTTGAGTTGTTTTGTGATCCCAGATCGATCTCACATTTCAATTCTTCTTTGACTGCATGTGTTCCCAAATCGATCACACATTAGTCAAAGAGGGGCAAGTACCTATGGGATTCTCATCCCCGATTCCTTGATTTTCCTGATTCAGACATCTTTTGTGAGCTTTTTTTGCTCAAATTTGAGATTCTTATCTCTTACTTTGAATGTGATCCCGAATCAACCTCATGTTCAAAGACCTTTGTTTATGCTTTGTCCGGATATGATCCCGAATCGACCTCATATTTGAGTTATTTTGTGATCCTAGATCGATCTCACATTTCAATTCTTCTTTGACTGCATGTGTTCCCAAATCGATCACACATTAGTCAAAGAGGGGCAAATGTATGCACCCGAAAATGGTCGCCTAGACTTTGGGCCCCATTTATTTGATTTATCAATCCTGAATCATTTTTATCAATAATCAATATTTTCAACAATATCAATCTCTTGATCAAGTCTTAATTTCGATCATATATTGGATTTTTATCCTTGGGCTAACCATTTATCCTAAGTCTTTATTTAATTAAAAGGAATATTTCCTCCCCTTTGGATTAAATAAAAGCCCCACTTTTCCCCTTGTCCTAAGTTGCACAAATAAAATATTATTCCTATTTTACAAAAAGGAAAAAAGTACTTTTTGTCTCACATGAAGCTCAAAAGTCAACACTTCACTCTCATTGGAGGATACTTGTGCACATGGATTGCTCCTCTTTCAACCTCCACCGCCGATTAAGACTTTTGCCTCTTAATCTCAATGGTCCATTCCTTTGCATTTCTTATAAAAGGAGAGCTCTCTCCTTCATTTGCATCCATCTCTTTCATGCTATTGTTATGCTGCAAGTTTTCTAGGTACATTTGGAGCTTTTGAAGACATTGAAGACTTGCTTCATTTCATCATTTAGTTGCATACTTGATTTCTTAGTTGCATAATCATGGCATTCATAGTATAGATTTTCTTTTATGCAATAAAATAAGCTCACATAGTCTAAATAGGAGGCATTGTAACACTTGTTATTTCCTTTCATAGATTAGTTGCATTGTACTTTCCTTTCATAGCTTAGATTGCATTCTCATTTAGATTTGCATTGCATTGCATATTTGATTCTTGGAGATATTGGCATTGTTGCCCTTGTCTTCACTTGAATCTCTCATTGTATGGTTGACTAGCAAGGTCACAAGTTTGTAGCTCTAGCTGAGAGCAAATTTATCATAGCCCCTTGCAACTCCATGCATAGAGAGCTATGAGCTACTTTGTGAGGCCTCATTCTTGAGCAACCTTGCATGTAATGGTTCATAGAAGTGCACCATTTTAATGTGTACATTTTTGGCACCCACCGTGGGGCAGAGTAGATAGACTTTGTCCTTCTTTTTCTGCATTTTCATCATTTTTCATCAATTTTTCAACAAGTTTTTAGCGTAATTTTCATTCTCTGGTTTTCTATCTCAGAATATCACGCGATACTTCTCAGGAATATCATGCGACATAACTTTATATAGCAGTGCGACACTTCGCATAACAGAAGAATCGCCTGCCAGTACTGAGGTATATTGCATGGCGTCGTGCGAAGTATCACCCGCCCATAGTGCAGAGTATCGCCCAAACTGAGGTATATCACCCAGATATAGGAAACTATGTTGCGTGATACTGGTGAAGTTTGAGGTATATCGCCTGATCTGACAGAGACCTGCATTTCCAGTTTTATCATCCGAATTTGATCATTTTAGTTTGCTGGTTTATTTTACTATATTTAGATAGGTCTAACTTGGATCTTTTAGCTTGACGCATTTGATTATGCAATAGGAGCCATTTGGGCCAGAAATTGAATAACCTTGAAAATGCTATTTACTATATCAATAAGAGTTTACAGGGGCCAGAGTTAAACTATTCAGTCATAGAAAAAGAATTACTAGTAGTTGTCTACGCTTTGAATAAATTTCATCACTATGTAACAGGATATCCAATCTTTGTTCATACTGACCATGCAACCATAAAATACCTCATAAAAAAACCTGTCATCTTAGGCAGGTTAGCAAGATGGCTTTTACTCTTACAAGAATTTGATCTAACATTAATTGACAAGCCAGGTAAAGAAAATGTTGTAGTAGATTATTTATCAAGACTTCACAATGATAACACTGACAACTCTATAATAGATGACACATTCCCTGATGAACACTTATTCCACATTGTTTTCAAAAGCCCATGATATGCTAATATAGCCAATTAACTTGCAATCAACAAGATGCCTACACATTTCTCTCCTAAGGAAAGAAAAATGCTAGATGAGAAAAGATTTCAATTTTCTTGGATTGACAACACATTGTTCTACACTGGTCTGGACCAAGTCATGAGAAGGTGTGTACACGAAGATGAAACATATGACATACTCCACACTTGTCATGATGAACTTTGTGGAGGAAACTTTACAGCTAAAAGGAGAACTATGAAAATATTGACAATAGGTTATTACTGGCCCACACTTCATAAGGATGCAAAAAATTACACCAGGAAATGTGATAAATGCCAAAGGATGGGTCGTCCTACAAAATTAGATGAAATGCCTCTACATTCACAAGTGGTTGTTACACCATTTGATAAATGGGGCATGGATTTTATTGGTCTTATAGACCCTCCATCTAATGGAAAATCATACATCTTGGTATGTACAGATTATGTAACCAAATGGGTAGAAGTAAAAGTAATGAGGCATGCTTGGGACAACAAAGTAGCAGAATTCTTGTACGAAGAAATATTCACTCATTATGGTGTGCCAAGAGAGCTAGTGACAGATCAGGGAGTACAATTCACATCCAACTTGGTCACATAACTCATGAATGAATAGAATATTAGACATAGGAAGTCTAGCCCCTACCATCCACATGCCAATGGTCAGGAAGAACTCACCAATAGAGAAATAGAAGCAATACTCACAAAATAGTTCAGCTCAACCATCGTGACTGGAGCAGTCATTTTTCTGAAGTAACCTAGGCATACAGAACAACATGGAAAATATTGACATGATTCACTCCATTTGAATTGTTGTATAGAAAAGGAACCATGTTGCCAATTGAATTTGAGCATAAAACATTGCGTACTACCATCAATCTGAACATTGATCTTCCTACAACACAATGAGACCGTCTATTGCATCTCAACTCTTTAAATGAGATGAGAAAATATGCATTAGAGTGCATAGAGTTAGTCCAAAATTAAAGGAAGAAATGACATGACTCCCACATAAAGACCAGATAGTTCAAAGTAGGTGATTGGGCACTACTATTCAATTCAAGATTCCAAGAAATACAAGACAAATTACAAACCAGATGGTTAGGACCATATGAGATAGATCATGTTTTTGACAATGGAGCAGTCCAGGTGATAAAAATTGATCCAGTCAATTTCAAACTATTGGTCAATGGTCATAGACTTCATTTATATCATCAACCACAGACTAAGGAAGATTTCATGTAGCAATTCTGAGACACAATTCAACAAGCACAACAGGTAACACCTCCTGTAGTAGAAGGTACCCACCTTCTTCCTACAGCTTCAACCTAAAAGTACCTTCAAGTTCACTCATAATAAATACTTCATTCCTAATGAATTCTAATTCTCCATTCACTTTCCACATTCTTCTTTCCAACCCACTCCACCTCTTTACCTTCCACCCACACATACTCTACATCATCACATTTACTATATTTCTTATGTTTTCAATAAATGCCACATCAATGAATGAAAACATCCAGCGATAGTACCTTTGCTGACAAATTCCATTCTCATCACCTGACAACACAATGATAGGTACAAATATTTAATCTTTTCTACTTTTAGTACACACATTTTGATAATTATATCTAATACTGCATATATTTATATCATATGGCATCACTCCAGTTTTCTACCTCTTGCTAAGTACGACAAGTGTGGACACTTGTCCTTATTTCATAGGGGAAAGGGAAGTGTATTGATTTCTTGAGTCACTATTGGTATACCCATTATTCCTAGAGAGATTGTATGTCAGTTCAAATCTGTACTTATGTGTTGTTTCATTAAGTTCTTTTATTTTTCACACAAGTTTTGTACCTAAATTCCCAAATTATCCCTGATTCTTGATTGAAGTAACCCTAAGGTGACATGATCAATTTGTGTGGAGATTAATTGCATTTAAAGCCATAATTCCTTACCGTAAAGTGTCATTATTGCTCATTTTTCAAAAATGCAACAAAGAGATTGCAAGGAAAGTTATAGTTTGAAGTGCAGTTATGAGCTTAATTTCAGGGTATTTTAGGAGGAATTAAGAAATTGGGAATTTCAGAGCAGAAGAAATTGTAGAAGGAATTTGGAATAATGGGGGGAAAACTAATGCATCATGAGCTAGTCATCCATACTATCCTTCTCACTGATGTGGAAGTCATTCAAAGATTCAATGCTTGTGGATGGCTTGGGTATTTCTTAAAGCTAATAGAGTTTGATGAGGAAGTAGCTACTAAATTTATGAACACATTTGAGGAAGGGGGGACAAATGTATGGAGTTTAATGGTTTTGGAAACATAGGAATGCATTGTAGAAGTGACAGGATTGCCCACAATTGGGGACCATTATCCCAATGATCATGATGCCAAGTCGGCACGAGCTCAGTTCACTCTTCCTTCAGATCCTCCATTGGAGGTGAACAAACAAAGTTGCAAGAACATGTCACTTCCTACTCCATTCAATGAGCTGGCATCACACATTATAAGTTACCTCACCTATGAAGGAAGGTTTTCCCATTTGCATACACACAATTTTAAATATCTTAGCTATATCAAGCATAATTGTCCAGTAAATATTCCAAATTTTCTATATAATATGCTAAACATTAGTGCTGAAGAAACCTAGAAAGGAAAAAAAAATTTCATTTCACACCATGCCCTATTCAAATTACTAGTTGAAAAATCTCTTATAGATGTGTCTCCTTTGGCATGGGATGCATTTTTTCAAGTCAAAACATTGCAACCTCAAGATGAACCTGTTGAACAACTAGTTCCTGAGTGAAACTCCCTCTGAGCCAATTGTTGAAACAACTACCCAAGAAAGAGAACCTGAGATTCTTAAGGAAAAATAACCTTTCGCTACTCCAAAGGAAAGTGTACCCACCTCTTGCTAGAAGAAAGGAAAATGAAAGATTAGTGAAGAAACTTCAGTTTCTAAGAAAGAGCCCCAGAACCCTACAGGTTCAAAAAGTAAGAAAAGGAAGTCAGCTCCTGTAGCAACTACTCCTGCAATAGAGAGATTGAAGAAAATTGTCAAAAAGAGAACTATGGAGGTAACAAAAAATCACTTGAGGACAAGTTCTCAGATGAGAGGAAAAATTCCTTAGGTTTCCCCAGATAGTCAAGTTGTTCCATCAGAAAAGCCTGCTATAGAACCCCATGCTGATTATGTTTCAGATAATTCCCCAATTCAACCAAATATTCCATATCCTCCTCAGAATTTAAATGATTCATTTGATAATGAGCCTCCTACACATCAAAGTGAACTTGAAGAAATTCATCAAATATTTCAAGAAGGTAATTAGGAAGAGCCTCAGTTGCCTCAATTAGCAGCTCATCCTTGTTCTCAGAATGCTATAGTACCTTTTAGGAGAACCTGGTTCACTAACTACTTAGAGCAGGCCCATAATGCAGAGAAAAGACAAAAGACTCAACCAGATGAGTTTGGCCTGCCTAATTTTTAGTCTATCCTTTTCAGTCTATACACTTATTTTATCTTTAAGAAGACTTTATGGAAAGAAGAGAGGAAAAATATGCAAAAAGAGATTGATGATAAAAAAGAAGAAATAGAGGACTTGAAAGAGAAAATGGAGAAACAAAAACAAAAGATGGATCATGCCTTAAAGTTGGCTGACCAAATCATAGCTTGCAGACCTCCTCCTAGAATGTATGTCATTTTCTTGAAAGAGAAATTTCTCTTGTTCCAATTGATGATGACTATCAAGGATAAAAAATCTGAGTTTAGGACAACCCAAGAATTTTATGATATATATCAAACCCTTCCTATTTGGTAATAAAACTTGCTTTGTGTGTTGTATCTCCACAACTTCATCATTCCAGAAGAGACTGAATGAAATCCCTTGCTTTAAATAGGATACATACACCTAAAAACCTTGATGTCCTGGATGCACAATGAAGCTAAGTATGACAGCAAACTAGATAATTACAGGGATCAAGAAAAACCAGAGTAGTTACCTTTGAGGGTTGAATCTAGTAAGCCCGATGTTCTTCTAAGAGATTGGTTCTATCTCACTTACATGAATACAAGAACAAGAACTAGGGACAACATCTTTTTTGTTAGATACAAAGTCTATAAAGAGTATCAAGGGATGCCTTATTTCACATTTTAGAGAACCCTAACTGGTGTCATAAGTAGACAGAATAGGTTGCCAAAAGCTTTTAGAAAGTCTGAACCACATAGTCCTGTCAACCTAGAGGTAGAAATGAATAAAGCACCAAAATACATGCATTTGGGAAGACAAATCAAGTGTGAGCTATGGTTTCCTTTGACCTTCCATCCATTGATGCTTATATGGCCTTTATATGACATTAATGCTACAAAACTGGACCAGCTGTAGGAAGACTACATGGTGGATTATTGCGAAAGAACTAGAGGATTCTACTATAGTTTCAAAATAAAATGTAGAGGCAAGACTAAAGTTGAAGAGTTCAGGGGAGTTTCTAAGAAGTGTAATGCTTGAGGACTGGTGCAGGAGCACCTAGGCTAGCCTCCATGGTTAGTGTGTTTTTGGCTTGTACTTGACTCTATCCAAGTCAAGAGGTTAGAATAGTTTGTTTAAGGATGTTAGAAGGTCTCTTTAAATGTTGGCTAAGTGAATTAGTCACTAGGACTAAGGTCACTAATTAGCCTTTGTTAGTTGCTATTTCAATTTCATAGTGCTAGGAGTTAGTGAGTTTGAGTCATTAATGTGTCTTGAACACATAGAGTTGTTAATGGATGTCATTATGATGCCTTAGGGTATTTTAGTTAGTTGGTTCCTTAGAATCTCATGAGGATGGAGATCCTAAGAAATAGGATCATGGCTTAACAAAACTTGCCAAATGTTGTAACAATGTTGTCATGACAACATTTGCTTTTATCGCAAATGTTGCATGCAACTTTGATATCCTCGGATTCCCTAAAGTCTAGGAGATGATGCTTGGCCAATAGGCCCTAAAATGATGGAGAAGACATCTAATGTGTGTGATGGCTTGAATCTTGAGGTAGATGTATGTTTGTAAAAGTTTGAGTTTGATAATATTAGCTCTGCAACAGTGTTCATAGAAAAAGAAGCCAAGCTTATGTGTTGAAAGTCATAGAAAATGTCTTAAAAGTGTTAATAAAGTGTTTGCATCATTTTCTATAGGGGTTTTGAAGACTTTTTCATTTGATAGGTTAAGGGTTTTAAGTAGATTTAGTGTATATAATAAATTGATTTAGTTTAAGAGTGTTTGCTAGTCTCTATGAAATAGTTTGTGAATTCATGGCTCTCACATGAGATTCAACCATGGAAACTCCAAAGAAATGGTTGAATCTTCAAGTGGGGCCACTATATATAATGTACATAAAGGGAGAGAACTGGTTGTGTATGTTAGCTATTTTTAGAGTCAAGCCCTAGGTGAGCTAGGAAGACCTGGTTAGAGGTTTGACAGAGAGGATTAGAAGACTTCATGTGGGGAATACATGGTACAGTATGACTCCAGGAATTTTTCCACTAGGATTCACCATTACTATCCATACTAAGTAGATTGAGGTCATACCAATCAATTTGGATAGGTTTTGAGCAAGTTCTTCGCAAGTAGCTAGACTGTCCTAGAAACTAGGTCTTTTAGCAATGTTTCTCCTTGTTAATAGGAAGGAGGTGTACGGAGGGTGTCAAGACCTAAAAGCTCCAGATTCTTTAACTTAAGAAAAAAGGGTATCCATATATCAAATTGGTTTTGTAGGTTGTTTGGAGAATTTGAGCAAGAAAGGGCAAAAGCCATTATAAAAAAGGCTACTAGAAATATGCCTATTTTTAAGGTTTCCTATGGTGAATTAGAGAAGCCAATGAAAATTTGATGCAAGATCCTTCCAAGATGAGTCAAATGGGAAGGGATATGAGCAATTTCAATGTAAAGATAGTCCCTAAAATGAAGTATGATGTTAGTGGAGATTTAGCACTTAGAGCTTTCTAAGTGAGAGTGGAGAAGAGAACCAAAAATTAGGGTGTTGATCCTTCAAGGTGAAGTTTTAATAGATTGACTCTTATAACAGAGTTTTTATAGGCCTTAGTTAATGATCTAAGCCTATTGGGAGATCCTATAGAGGAATAGGATACTAGGAGGCAAGTGAAGTCTCTTAGAGGGTGTGAAAACAAGCCTTGAAGTTATCATACATCATATTGGTATCAGAGCTTGGTTGATCAAGCTTGTGGTTGATATTGTAGCCTTCTGAATTAGTAGGAGAGAATACACCAGATAAAGCCATGGTGACTAATGTTGAATTATCCAAGAAGGTTGAGGAACAAGAGGAGGATAAAAAATTGCTAAGGCAAAGACTAGCTCAGATGGAGCAGCTCTTGGGTGAAGTCCAAGACAAAGTAGATAAGGTCAAGGACAAGATTGACCAAAAGGAAGAAGCTGAAGCAAGGGAGAAGGAATTGGAGTTGGAGGAAGAAGCAGCAACACTTGACCCTGTTCTTCCTAAAGAGCCATTCTTAAAAGCATTGAAAGCATTGAGTGGCAAAGCTTTGGAAGGTGTGCCGCTATTCAGTGGACAAATGGATCCATATTCAATTATGGATTGGATTGATAGCATAGAGAACCATTTTGAATGTGATGGTATCTCTGAAGCACAAAAGGTTATGGTAGCCAAGTCTAGACTAAGAGGTTTAGCTCTTACTTGGTGGAAGTTTGTGCAAATCGAGAGAGAAAAGGATGGAAAAGGTCCTATTGTGACATGGAAGGGTATGGTATCCAAAGTAAAGTAGACCTAACTTCCTAATGACTATGAAGTCCAAATGCATAGAAGGAGACACAATCTTAGGTAAAAAGATTTGGATGTCCAAGCATACACCAAGGAGTTTCAAAAACTATGTTTGAGATCTAAGGTGGTTGAAGAAGAGAGCATCAAGCTTGCAAGATACTTGAATGGCCTCAAATGGTCAATTCAAGAAGAGATGAGCCTAGTGAACTTCAAATCCATTAGGCAATGCTATCAAATGGCCTTGAAGATAGAGGAGAAAGGCAAGAGAAAGAAAGAAACCTCCAAAGGCAAATGCAAAGGCAAAGATACCAAAGGTCAAAGAGGTGGCTATGGTGGAAGAAGTTTTGATTCAAGAGCTCAAGGTGAGGTAAAGTTCAATGAGTAGCAAGAAGGAAGCTCAAGTAGAGGTGGTAGAGGAAGAAATTATAACTCTAGCTTTAGAGGAAGAAGTGGTTGTTCATCACAAGGAGGAAGAGATAATTATTTTGCCAATATGAAGTGCTACCTTTGCAATCAAATGGGGCACCCTGCCTATAGATGCCCGAAGAAAGGTGGTTCATCACAAGGAGGTGATAAGAGGACTAACTTATTTCAAGATGACTCTAATACAACAGACAAGCATGCTGAAGTACCACTAAATTTAGAGGAAGGAGAGAACCTCATGATGAGGATGACTCTAATCAAGGAACTGATGAAGGAGGAGCCAAGCCAAAGGAGATCTTTGTTTAGGATCAAATGCAAGATAATGGGGAAAGTATGTAGGGTCATCATTGATTCAGGCTCTACAGATAACATAGTGTTAGAGGAAGCAGTCAGCAAGCTCAAGTTGACAAGAATATCCCATACCAATCCTTACAAGGTCACTTGGCTTAACAAAGGCCAACATGTGTTAGTGAATGAGAAAGCATGGGTGGAGTTCTCCATTGGAAGGTACAAAGACAAAATGTTATGTGATGTGTTGCCTATGGATGCATGCCATTTTCTCCTAAGTAGACCTTGGCAATTTGACCGTCAAGCAATACATGATGGAGGAAAGAATTCTTATTCTTTCAAGAAGGACAATGTAACCTTCAAAATATAGTCATTATTGGAGGATGCTGAAGTGAGGACAGCAGGTCCAAATGTACTTATGGTGAGTGAAAAAGAGTTCTTGCAAACCATGGAAGAGAGTGAAGGCATAGGCTATGCATTTGTGTTGAAACCAAGAGAGGGAGATGAAGGAAAGGCAACCAAGAAGACTGAATTACCAAGGGAGATTCAAGATATGTTGCAGACTTACCAAGGCATTGTAAGTGATGGACAACCATCAACCTTACCCCCTCAAAGAGCCATAAGCCATAGGATAGACCTTATCCCAGGATCTACCCTACCTAACAAAGTTTCTTACAAGATGACCCCTCAACAAAATGAGGAAATAGCAAGACAAATACAAGAGCTCTTAGACCAAGGCCTAATTAGGAAGAGTATAAGTCCATGTTTTGTACCCACCATACTTGCACCTAAGAAAGGAGGAACTTAGAGGCTATGTACTGACTCAAGGGCTATCAACAGGATAACCATAAGGTATAGGTTCCCTATCCCTAGGATTGAAGACTTAATGGACTGTTTAGGTGAAGCAAAGTACTATAGCAAGATAGACTTAAAGAGTGGCTATCACCAAATAAGAATCCATGAAGGTGATGAGTGGAAGATAGCCTTCAAGACCAATTAAGGGTTGTATGAATGGCTTGTCATGCCATTTGGATTGTCAAATGCCCCCTCCACATTCATGAGGCTCATGAATGAAGTCCTCAAAGACTACATAGGCAAGTTTTTAGTTGTATATCTAGATGATATACTGATTTTTAGCAAGACAAGGAGTGAGCATCTAGAACATCTTGATATTGTTTTCAAGAAGCTACATGAGGAGAAGTTGATGATCAACTTGGAGAAGTGTGAGTTCATCAAAATAGAGCTAGTGTACCTTGGGTTTGTCTTATCAGATGGCAATCTGAAAATGGATAAAAGAAAAGTGGAGGCTATCATGAATTGACCTACTCCAAGGATAGCAACAAAGGTAAGAAGTTTTCATGGCCTTGCACAATAATATAGAAAGTTCATAAGACAATTTAGTGCAATTTGTGCTCCAATGTTGGATACTATCAAAGGAGGAATGAAAACCAAGTTTGTTTGGAATGAAGATGCTAACAAGAGTTTTGAGTTGTCGAAGGAAAAGATAGCTACCCAACCTATTTTAGTGCTGCCAAGATTTGAGAAGCTATTCACCATTGAGTGTGATGCTAGCAATGTAGCAATTGGGGTTGTTCTAAGCCAAGAAGGCAGACCGGTGGCTTTCCATTCTAAAAAGTTGAGTGAGGCTAAGAGGAAATACTCCTCATATGACCTAGAAATGTATGCATTGGTCCAAGCTCTAAGAAAGTGGAGGCATTATTTTCTTCCCAAGGAATTCATTATGTATCCAGACAATCAAGCACTTAGTTTCTTGAATTCACAAGAGAAGTTGAGTCACAAGCACATGAAGTGGCTTGAGTACCTACAAGCTTACACCTTCAATATCAAGCACAAGAAGGGTGTACTAAACAAGGTGGCAGATGCATTGTCAAGAAGAGCCCTCACACTACAAGAAATTCAATTGAAAAGCATGGGGATACATCATTTCAAGGATCTATATGCAGATGATGAAGACTTTGTTGACATTTACAAGGTATGTGCTGAATACAAGAATCATTTTCATAGTAAATATGTTGAATATACTTTGCAAAGTGATCTCTTGTTCAAAGGGAATCAATTTTGTGATCCTGTAGGCTCTATTAGAGAGAATTTGATTCAAGAAAAGCATAATGGTGCTTTGAGTGGTCATTTTGGGATCACTAAGACTCAAGACCTTGTTACAAGGTTTTACTATTGGCTAAGGATGAATCTAGATGTTAGGAGGTATGTGGAAATTTGTGTTGTATGTCAAAAGACCAAGGGCACTTCTCCAAATGCTGGTCTTTACCAACCACTACCTATTCCTACTAGGCCATGGGAATGTTTAAGCATGGATTTTGTAGTTAGCTTACCCAAGACTAGACAAGGCATGGATAATGTTTATGTGGTTGATGATAGGTTTAGCAAGATGGCTCACTTTGTGCCATGCAAGACCACAAATGATGGAAGTCAAATAGCCTCTCTATTCTTCAAGGAGATTACCTATCAACATTATGTCAGACAGGGACACTAAGTTTATGAGTCATTTTTGGAAGACTCTTTGGCAAAGATTGGGCACCAACTTGTCCTTTGGATCAGCCCACCATCCCAAAACTGATGGTCAAACTGAGCTTGTTAATAGAAGCCTTGGAAATCTTCTAAGATGCTTGACTAAAGAGTATGGTTAGCAATGGGATTAGTTGATTGGGCAAGCTGAATATGCCTATAATGACACCACAAATAGATCAACAGGGAAGAGTCCATTTGAAATAGTATATGGCCTACATCCTAGAGGTGTCTATGAATTGAGAGATTTGAAAGAAGGAGTCAAAGCAAGTGGATATGTTGATGATTTTGCATTTTCTATGCAATAGATCCATGAAATATGAGGAAGACTTTGATGGATAACACCATGAAACACAAAGCCAAAGTGGATGAAGGTAGAAGTATAGTAGAGTTTAATGTTGGAGATCTTGTCATGGTGTATCTAAAAAAGTCAAGATTGCACAAAGGAGTACCTCATAAGATGAAAATGAGGAGGATAGGACCCTATCCTATATTAGCAAGGTATGGTGACAATGCTTAAAAAGTAGACCTGCCGGAGGATAGTGGATTGTCTAATATATTCAATGTTGCAGACTTTTTACATTACAAAGGACCACAAGAAGACATGGACCATACCATACATGAAGTGATCAGGGATGTAGAAGACTTACAACTCTCTCCTACTGCAGATACATGACCAGACAGTGTACTAGACACCAGGGTCTATAAAAAGACTAGACTCGAGGAGTATAAGGAACACCTCATTAAGAGGTATGGGCAGAGTGCTGCTAATGCAATTTGGGTCAAGGAATCAGAGTTTAAAAGGATGGGCATTGATCCTACCATCATCAATCCAAGGATGGATTGAAGTTCTTATTTTTGGGGAGGATGGTGCAGGAGCACCTAGGCTAGCCTCCATGGTTAGTGTGTTTTTGGCTTGTACTTGACTCTAGCCAAGACAAGAGGTTATAATAGTTTGTTTGAGAACCTTATAAGGTCTCTTGCAATGTTTTCTAGGTGAATTAGTCACTAGGACTGAGGTCACTAATTAGCCTTTGTTAGTTGCTATTTCAATTTCATAGTGCTAGGAGTTAGTGAGTTTGAGTCATTAATGTGTCTTGAACACATAGAGTTGTTAATGGATGTCATTATGATGCCTTAGGGTCTTTTAGTTAGTTGATTCCTCAGAATCTCATGAGGATAGAGATCCTAAGAAATAGGATCATGGCTTAACAAAACTTGCCAAATGTTGTAACAATGTTGTCATGGCAACATTTGCTTTTATTGCAAATGTTGCATGCAACTTTGATATCCTCAGATTCCCTAAAGTCTAGGAGATGATGCTCAGCCAACAAGCCCTAAAATGATGGAGAATACATCTAATGTGTGTGATGGCTCAAATATCGAGGTAGATGTATGTTTGTAAAAGTTTGAGTTTGATAATATTAGCTCTGCAACAATGTTCATAGAAAAAGAAGCCAAGATTATGTGTTGACAGTCATAGAAGATATCTTAAAAATGTTAATAAAGTGTTTGCATCATGTTCTATAGGGTTTTTGAAGACTTTTTCATTTGATAGGTTAAGGGTTTTAGGTAGATTTAGTGTATATAATAAATTGATTTAGTTTAAGATTGTTTGTTGGTCTCTGTGAGACAGTTTGTGAAGTCATGGCTCTCACATGAGATTCAACCATGGAAAATCCAAAGAAATGGTTGAATCTTCAAGTGGGGCCACTATATATAGTGTACATAAAGGGAGAGAACTGGTTGTGTATGTTAGCTATTTTTTGAGTCAAGCCCTAGGCGAGCTAGGAAGACCCGGTTAGAGGTTTGACAGAGAATATTAGAAGACTTCATGTGGGGAATACATGGTACTGTACACACAAAAGTAGTACACTTCTATAGATCCTTACATGCAAAGAAACTCAAGAATGAGCCCTCACAAATCGATCCATAGCTCTCTATGCATGGAGTTGCAAGATTATGAATTTGCTCTCAGCTAGAGCTATTGAGCTTGTGACCTTGCTAGTCAACCATACAATGAGAGATTTGAATGAGGACAAGGGCAAGAGTGCCAATATCCCCAAGAATCACTATGAAAATGCAATGCAAACTAGATTAAAGATGAAGATTCAAGCTAAGCTAAATGATAACAATGCAATGCATGAAAGGAAATCTAATCTATGAAAGTAAAGTGCCAACTAAACTATGAAAGGGAAAATACAAGTTTTACAATCCCTCCTAATTAAGCTATGCGAAGCTAATCTATTGCATAAAAGGAAACTAAGCTATGAAATGAAGCTATGGATGCTAAGATAATGCAAGAAATGAAGTCTAAACTATGGAGCAATGAGGAAATCCAAGAAGAGCTTGATGTAGCAATGATCTCCAAAAGCTCCAAATGCACCTAGAAAATTTGCAGCATAACAATGGCATGAAAGAGATGGATATGCAAATGAAGGAGAGAGCTCTCCTTTTATAAGAAATGCAAAGGAATGGACCATGGAGATTAAGAGGCAAAAGTCTTAATCAGTGGTGGAGCTTGAAAGAGGAGCAATCCATGTGCACAAGTATCCTCCAATAGGAAAATAGGAGTTGACTTTATGTCCATATGAGACAAAAAGTGCTTTTCTCCTTTTTATAAAATAGGAATAATACTTTATTTGTGCAACTTAGGATAAGAGGAAAGTGGGGATTTTTTATTTAAATAAAAGGGGAGGAAATATTCCTTTTAAGTAAATAAAAGCTTAGGATAAAATGGTTAATCCAAGGATAAAAATCCAATATATGATCGAAACTAAGATTTGATCAAGAAATTGATAATGTTGAAAATATTGATTATTGATAAAACTGATTCAGGATTGATAAATCAAATAAATGGGGCCCAAAGTCTAGGTGACCATTTTTGGGTGCATACATTTGCCCCTCTTTGACTAATGTGTGATCGATTTGGGAACACATGTAGTCAAAGAATGAAGTTGAAATGTGAGATCGATCTGGGATCACAAAATAACTCAGATATGAGGTCGATTCGGGATCACACCCGAACAAAGCATAAACAAAGGCCTTTGAACATGAGGTTGATTCAGGATCACATTCAAAGTAAGAGATAAGAATCTCAAATTTGAGAAAAAGCTCACAAAAGATGTCTGAATCAGGAAAATCAAGAGAATCAGGGATGAGAATCCCATAGGTATTGCCCCCTCATAATCGAAATCAAAATTGAAATCGAAATCGAAATCAGACAGAGGAGAACAACAAATCGATAAAATATTTGATCAAATCATAAGGAAATCATAATCGAAGGGAAAGGTCAATAGATTAACCATTAGGCGGTGAAACATGCCCCAGTGAGGAAGTAGAAGAATAGAAACAGAAGACTAGGAATAGAGCGAATGAGAGACTAGAAAATTTGAGAGACATGGAAAGAAGAAAGTCCATCGAAAATCAAATATGCCTCAAAAGTCAATCAACTGCACAGAAGAGGGAGAAGATTTGAAATGTGATTTTGACCAAAAAATGACCTCAGATTTCAATTTCAAATCTGAAAATGGATCCAGGACGTCAAAATTAGCTAGGGGTGCAATTTTTGCACAATTCTGAGGTGTTTTGAAAATTGGTCAAAAAGTCAAAATGCTATAAAAGGGATGAAAATGTCATTTTCAAAAATCATTTGTCTTTTATTGATTTGAGAATTTTGAGAGCTTTGAGAGATAGCGATGGCTCAACTAGTAGGAGTTCCCATCCACAGACACTGATTTGAGCTCGCTCGGTTGCACAACTGGCCTCCACATTACGGTGCCCCAGTATGTATTCGAAAACTAGCCATTGTTTGAGTCATTTATTGCATGTAATAGATTAAAACATGTCAAATTTCTAGACTAGGGTGACATGGCACGTGACACTTTACATGTGTCACACCTTTTGAAGGAAAATGTCACGTGACACTTTGCAGGGAAAAATAGTGTCGCGTGAACATGGAAACTAGTGTCGCACGACACAGGGTGAAATGTCGCATGACATGATGCGAAGTGTCACCCAAACAAAGTGTGTCGCACTACTTAAGAGAAAGTGTCGCGTGACACTTAGTCAAAAAATAGTGTCACCTAAGTAAAATTTTGACATGTTTTAACATTTTCGAGCCAAAATGACATGAGTCCTGACAATGTTTGATTTTAAGATGCTTTGTACTGATACATCCTTCATGATATGTTCAGACATTTGGTATGGTTTCGTGACGTACAGGAGGTCTTCCCTGCGCTCTGAATTAGAGCCCCCCATGTGACAGGGTTGTGGTTTGTCCAAGATCTAGATGATCCGGGCAAGGTCGATATTAGAGCTATGGGATTCCACTACTTACTACAATTTCCGCATATCCAAGCGGATCATGGGTTTTTTACTACTCTTGCTGAGAGATGGCATAGTGAGCACAACACCTTTCATCTACTGACGGGAGAGGCATCTATCACCTTAGAGGATGTCTATCGGATTCTACGGGTTTCATGCCATAGAAAGCCTGTAAGTAAAATCATGTATATAAATAAGCATAGGTGTAAAGTTTCCATATGATAGAAACTGACATGATTGTTTGTTGGCATAGGTATACTATGATCAGGATGCGATCGTAGGATGACATACTATCCAAGGGATGTTCCAGGATGTCACAATTCTAGATCGGCACGTCAGTTGGGACAGGTTGATGGATGACTTTAGCAGAGACTTCCCGGTGCCATGTATTGTGGCATCACTCATTGGACAGGCCCTTATCCCTGACAGGAGTCAGAAGGGCTTCCCCTTGGGATGGGGGAGATTACTAGTAGACCTGGTGGCATAGCCACAATGGATGGCATGGGGCCCGGCTATCTTAGCTGATATGTACTATGAGCTGCATGAGATCATCTATAGAGACGACAGGACTTGGGCATGCGGGGCTATACTTGCTCAGATATGGGCATGGGAGCATATTGCAGTAGTGCATCCATGAGTATAGCCTAGGGAGCGCAGGTATCCCTATATATACAGGTATGTAGGGTTCATCCCACATACACATAGCGGGGATGTTTCCTATTATCGCAGGATACTGGATGAGCTTGCCTCATTCACATGGAGACCATACAGGTCATGCGAGCAGTGGAGTGACAGGTGGGAGTTGGATTACATGCTGTGCAGTTAGCCATTGGTAGGCCGTCACCCATACATTATGGAGAGGTTCATGATTACGTGAGTCTAGAGGCAGTTTGGATGCCAGCAAAGGGTGTCCACAGAGACCACGACACATGCTCAGTTCTGAGATGAGGAGGGACAGGGTTGGATGCCGATGTTGGACTACTAGTAGGTAGTACAAGATACAACTACTATATGCCAGGAGCCTTGGGATTACCTATCAGATATGGTGGATGCAGGTGCAGACACAGCATACAGGGCAGAGAGGCATAGGACTCCATTTCCTAGGTTTACAGTCCCAGATGTACAGCCACCAGCAGCACAGGGGGATGAGGGGGACAATGGAGGAGATGGAGGGAGAGGGAGAGGGAGAGGGAGGGGGATGGAGAGAGGGAAAGGATCTAGATCAGGTGGCCAAAAATGGTCATGGGGACGAAGATTAGACACTCCAGAGGATGAGGCAAGACCAACTCGCCGATAGGCAGAGGCCAGGCAGGACCCACCTGTAGGAGGAGAGGATCTGAGAGCCCAGATATAGGCTCTGGAGGTAGAGATACAGTAGTTGAGGATCACTATAGCAGTTAGAGAGAAGCAGCTGATTGATCAGTGGGCAGAGATAGAGCGGCGAGAGAGAGCCTTACAAGTTGCCCTTGCAGAGAGATAGAGAGAGGCAGCGCGAGCTGCATATTATCATGGTCTCTACATACAGGCAGTGCCAATGGGTCAGAGGGCTCCTTCCTACTTAGCAGTGGTAGGTAGATCGGATGTGGTACCGGATGTGGCACCACCCCCTCCACCACCCGGTCTTTGGGACGGTGGCAGTGAGTCTTAGGTTTAGATGTGTTGGACATATCACGAGACTTTTGATCCAGATTTTGGGATCTCATATTGTATTGTATATTGTATCAGGACATTGATTTATATATGAGATTACTGGATGTTTGATATATTATGTGTTTATGTCTCACTTGTGATGGATGTATCAATTTATGTATTTTCTTGTCATTTTGCTCAAAATATTCATGTATATGCGCATGTATGTTATTTCTCATAGATGTAGGTTTGATTCTCATATGTATGATATAGACTCATGTTTCTTGAAAATGATAGTTTTTATATGATATGATGATATGATTAACCCCTTGTGATGATAGGAACAGGTTATGATATGAAAGACAAGGAGCGAAAGACATGAGTGGAAAAAGGAAAAGCGAGTGCAGTCGACTAACAAGTCCATGTGAGATGAAAAGAAGAGCTCTCTCCATATGCAGGATGCAAAGCTAGACTAACATGACCCTAAAAATGCAAGCTACTATGAAAAGTGGTTGACTTGCAAGGTCACAATGCTTATAGACATCTAATTATCATCATCGAGCATTATGGGTAGCGTCGTAAGATCATACAATGCACACTAGCATAACTATGTGGATATGAATATGATCTTTATTAGATAGAAATGTGGAAATCCCACCTAGGCATCAAAGACATGTAGGTCAAGATGACTAGTGCAGTGAGATTACCTAAGTTTGATATGGCGAGATTATGCTTGTATCAAGACACATGAAAGTTAGGATAACTATAAGCATGCACTCGCATAAAATAGTCAAGGATAATACATTGTTAATCCATAGTGTCAAGTAAGACCAGCATAAATGCTCATGACAGTTAGGATCAACAAAATATACCCACAAGAAGATAAAGAAATAAAACATGTTCTCATACCCTCAGTCTTCTAGCTATGCATCATCAAAAACTTCTCAGGGAGAGACCACTCATCAAAGAAATTCTCATAGACAGCACACAAAGAAAAATAAAGTCAACATATCTCAAGCGAGTTGATTGTTTAAGTGCATGTGTATTAGTCATAGAGTCAGACTCTGGTTATCACATCTGCTAATGAGAAATATCACATCAAACTCAGACTATTGGGAAAGACATCTGATAAGTGTTAAGAAACACTCGACGCAAGGGTAGTGTTGAAAAACACTGTTTGGGGTGGTGGTGAAAAATAGCTGTTGTGAAATGCCTCAAGAGACAAATGCACCTAAAGGACCTATGCGAACAGTTATGCCCCCTAGACAAAGATAAAGACCAATTCCAGACCAAGCCAAATAAGGTCAAGGCATAATGGAAAGTGGCTAAGTGTCGAGGATGCATGCTAACAAATAGGGGTGCAAAGGCCTCAAGTAGCGTCTGTTTCTAGGTTTTCACCACTTGGATTTTTATTGCAATTTTTCTCTTTTTTCATTTTTTTTGAATTTTTGCTACCAAGGCGCTTGTTTCCAGGTTTTCACCAAGGCACTTTTTCTATTTTTTTGAATTTTTTTGCTATTTTTTTATTTTTTTTTATTTTTTCAGGACTGTATATGTTTTTTAGGATTTTTTTCAGTATCATATATGAATTTTTTTGGTATTTTTTCAGGATCATAAAGTATGTACAAAGGATGCCCCCAGACAAAACAGGCATCAAGGATAAAACTTCTTGAGGTGCAAAATGTTGATGGGATCAGGGAGCTATTCTCCATAGGGATCTGATAGTAAATATGCACCTGTACCAAAAGCAACTGTAATAATGTATGGTCCAAGCCAATTAGGTTCAAACTTGCCCTTTTGTTCTTTGTTCTGTTGATTCTTAGGGTTCTCTCTCAAAACAAGATCACCTATCTGAAATTCCCTAGGGTGAACCTTCTTATTGAATGCTTTGGACATACAATTATGATACACTCTCATATAATCAAATGAAGCCTTACACTTCTCATCTAGAAGTTAAAGTTCCTGTAACCTCATGGTGCGGTAATCCTCATCTGTTATCAATCCTTTGAGTGAGACTCTAAGTGAAGGTATCTCTACTTCTAAGGGCAACACCGCTTCAGCGCCATAGGTAAGAGCAAAAGGAGTAGCTCCAGTAGGTGTATGAATGCTAGTTCTATAGGCCCATAGTGCCGGATTGATTTGTAAGTGCCAATCTCTACCATTCTTGTGTACTATTCTATGAAAGATTTTAAGAATGGTTTTATTAGAGGCTTTTGCCTGTCCGTTTCCCTATGGAAAATAGATAGATGACCAATGTTGTTTGATTTTAAACTTTTTGCATAAATGTTTTAGGTCCTATTCTTGAATTGACCTCCATTATCAGTAATAATCTCAGAAGGTACTCCAAATCAAAAAATAATATGATTCAGGATAAAGAGTGAAACTATTTTTCCCGAGGCAATAGAAAGAGGGACTGCCTCTACCCATTTTGTGAAATAATCAGTAGCTGTGATGATAAACTTATGTCCACCTGATGAGTTGGGGTGAATTTTCCCAACAAGGACAAAGGCCCAACGCTGAAATGGCCAATGAGAAATGGAAGGAATTAGCTCCCTACCTGGCACATGAATCAGGTTTCCATGTTTTTGACATTTCTCACAAGATTTAGCGAAAGCAAATGCATCTGTCTGCATTGTGGGCCAGTAATACCCCGCCCTAAGCAACCTTCGGGCCATGGCAAGACCATTAGAATGTCCACCACAAATGCCCTCGTGGATGTCTACTAACGCTTGGTTGGATTCCTCCTGTTCCAAGCACCTAAGAAGTGTCCCATCTAAACCCCTCCTATATAAATCACTAGAGATAAGGGTGTGGCGAGAGGCATTACGGATGAGGTTTTGACATTCAGAATGGTTGAAAGTGTCAGGGATGATGCTATCGCGTAGATATGAATAGATAGCACCATAGCGGGAAGACTCATGTGTGACAAGGGTACAAATGACATTGCTTTCAGATGAGTCAAATATGGGATGGTGTAGCTCTTCCACCAGGAATTCAAATCTTGATTCATGTTGTTCCAATTGAAGGAGTGAAGGTAATGTGGCCATAACATCTGCAGCTTTGTTCTCTATCCTAGGGATCTATTGAAATGTCACAAATGTAAAGTAACATCTCAATGATTCAACCATCTTTTTGTAAGGTACCAATTTATCATCCTTGGTTTGATACTCCTCATTGACTTGGTTGATAATTAGCTATGAATCCCCAAAGACATGTAATTCTATTATGTTCCATTCTATAGCCATTTTCAATCCATTGGTCAAAGCTTCATATTCGGCAATATTATTTGTACATGGGAATAAAAGTTTGTAAGACTTTGGAATGTTGTACCCATGTGGAGAGACAAATAATACTCCAGCACCTGATCCATTTTGCGTGTGGGAACCTTCAAAGAACATCTTCCAAGTGCGGGTAGTCATATACAGTATGTGTTCATCTGGGAATTCTACCTGAATAGGCATACTATCCTTAACTAGAAAGTCAGCTAATTGGTTAGCAATAGCTTTCCCTTTTATGGCCTTTCTTTCAATGTACTCTATATCAAATTCAGATAAAACCATCATCCACTTGGCAAGCCTACCGGTGAGGGCGGCCTTACTAAGCAAGTACTTAAGAGGATCAATTTTTGCAACCAAATGTATAGTATGAGCAAGCATATAGTGTTGCAACTTTTGGGAAGCAAACACTACTGCCAGACAAGACTTTTCAATGCTATTATAATTGATCTCATAAGATACTAGAGTATGACTAATGTAGTAAATGGCCCTTTCTTTCCTAGTATCATCTAATTGAGCTAACAATGCCCCTAAGGAAGACTCTGTCACTGAAATGTATAAAATCAATGGTTTCCCTGGAATAGGAGGCATCAAAATTGGAGGATTAGCCAAATACTGCTTAATTTGATCTAGGCTCTTTTGGCATTCCTCATTCCACACGCAAGAAGCACCCTTATGCAATGTCTTATTAAAAGGTTGTGCTCTATCTGCAAGCTAAGAAATAAACCTCCTGATCGATTGAAGACGTCCCTGAAGACTTCTCATTTGACTGATATTTCTTGGAGGTGGCATATCTAATATAGCTTGGACCTTTTCGGGATCAACCTCTATTCCTTTTGCTGAAATTATGAACCCTAGGAGTTTACTTGAGGCAACTCCAAATGCACACTTTTTTGGATTCAATCTAAGCTGAAACTGTTCCATGCGATCTAGAATCACTTCCAAATCGTCGAGGTGTGTGTCCCATTTTCTAGATTTAGCCAGGGTATCATCCACATAATCTTCCATGTTCTTATGCATCATATCATAAAAAATTGTGGTCATGGCTCATTGGTATGTTGCTCCTGCATTCTTTAGGCCAAATGGCATGACGTTCCAACAATAGGTTCCCCATGCACATGTGAAAGTTGTTTTCTCTTGATCTTCGGGAGCTATTTTTATTTGGTTATATCCAGAAAAACCATCCATTAAAGAGCATATCTCATAGCCCGCGGTCATATCCACTATCATGTCTATGTTAGGGAGTGGAAAGTCATCCTTTGGGCATGCTTTGTTGAGGTCTTTGAAGTCTGTGCAAATGCGAATGGACCCATCATGTTTTGAAACTGGAACAATATTGGAGATCCACTCAGCATAGTCGATAGCTCGAATGATCCTACATGTAAGAGCTTTTCTAATTTAGCTTTAACAAGAAGAGCTATGTGAGGATGCATTTTCCTCAACTTTTGTTTAACCGATTTTATTCCTAGAGCTATAGATAGATGATGCATAATAAGATCAGTGTCAAGCCCTAGCATATCAGAATATGTCCAAGCAAAGTTGATTTTCTTCTTTTGCAAAATTTTTGTATATGCCTCCTTTTCTCCAACTGATAGAGACTGAGCTAGGTGCACTATTTGGGGAGCCTCTTCTGTATTCAAATTGACTGGTTGTGTGGGCTCAATGAGAACTGATGACCTATCTTGGAAGTAACTTGGCAAGTTATTAAGTACCCCATCCTTAGGCACCTCAAAAAGGTTTTCACCTTCGGATACATCTTTTCTTTTTACTATTTTGGGTTCTGACACCGCCACAAAGTGGTTTTCACCATCAGAACCATCTTTCTTTTTTTCTTTTTCTTTTATTTTTAGACTGAGGTACTTAATATCAGGCTCCGTCATACTTGTTGTTAGTTCACTGGTGGAAGAGACTACAGGTTCAAGAGCATTTAGATAACAAGCAATTTCATAGTCATTCTGAAAAGTGAGAAGTTTAGGCTCTTGATGTCGCTGAGACCAGTCAATTAGGTGGAAATGAACAAGGGGTAGGTCAATAACTGGTTCAACATTGTGTATGTGGAAGGTGTTATCTCTGGTGATCATACAATCAGGATTCATCTGGTCCCCTCCTAAGATACCCGAGTCAAGATTTGTCCTATCAAACGAAGCGTCATCCACTAAGGCAATTCGAGGAGTCCAATCCTCCAGTCCTACATTAGGCTCATTGGTCACATCGGGTTGAGTACTATAAGTATGGACAACATCCATGTCCAAATCAACTATTGCATCTGAAAGTGAGTCCCATTCGAACTCATGTGAGTCTGTTTCTAAATCATTATTTGGGCCTTGTGATGTAGAAGCCTCAAGATTGGGAAGAGTTTCCCCTTCTCTAACACTAGCATTGTTACTATCCGTCGCAGCTAGGATAGCAACGCTTTCCATTGTCAATGTAGCATTCATACTGTCAGTTGTCAAATCTTGTGAATCTCCCCAAAGGAGATTTGTTGAAGGCACCCAATCATCAGACATGTCTTGTTGATTAGAGAGATTAGGTGTGTAGTATGAGTCATTGTCACTGTCCGTCGTAGCTGAGACAGGGACACTTTTTTGTTTCTTATTTTCAAAACCTAAGCCAACTATTGACTTATTCCTTCATCCAAAAAGGGCATGGTTAAGAGGTTCAGCCCTAGCATCCAGCCTATGACTAAGGGGACCCTATCCTGGATAACCCATATTCTTGACCAATGTATATCCTCTCCCATAAGTTCTAGGGGAAGGTGCAAAATTCTCATTATGTAGGTATTTCTCTTCTCAGTAAATCCAGTCCCTAACGGCAACCTCTTCTTTTTCTTCTTGAATCAAAACTGAGGATTCCACAAACTTATCGAACAATGTCATGGCCGAAGACGAGGGCTTCATTTCTTGAGAAGGTTTGCCATAAGACCTAGGGGAAATTGGCAATTTTGTGAATGAATCCAATTTGTAATCCCCCATACCAAGATCTATGGTCTTGAATTTATTCTTGCATTGTTCAAATGCAGTATCAAAAGTGTTAGCCTCCCTATTCAAAGGAATGTGAGACCCTGCTAAAATTGTGTTGACTGACAGTGTGCTATCTCCAGGTATGCAAACTTATATTCCATTGTAAGGGAATTTTACACACTGATGATAGGTAGATGGGACCACTTGCATCTCATGTATCCATGGTCTACCTAACAAAATATTGTAAGCCAAAGGACCGGCATCAATAATCTGGAATAAAATGTCTTTCCCTACAAGACCAATTCGAATAGGAAGAATGGCCAATCCTTTAGAACTACATTCTGCTTCATCATAAGCCTTGATAGTTATTTTCTTCCTTGTGTCAATGACTTCTTCTGAATAACCCAAGGCCTTTAATAAGCTCAAAGAACAAATATTAAGCCCAACACCCCCATCTATCAACACACGCCTGACATGGGTCTTGTGGATCATAACCTCTATATGAAGGGCCAAATTGTGTGGGTGGCTTAATGACTTGTCATCTTCCTTTGAGAATGTAAGGTAGTGAGGGCTAGCCAAGTGGTTGACCATATTCTAGAATTGATCTACATCTATATCATTAGGGACATTAGCTGCTCGCAAGGCATCCTCAAGGACACGCTTATGCTTAGGGGACAGTTCCAAAAGCTCAAAGATTGAAATCTGCACTGGTGTACGTTGTAATTGGTTGACAAGATTATAATTCAATTCAAGACCAACATCAGATTCTGGAAGAACACCCTTTGACACTGGCTGCTTAGACTTACTAGAGTTAGGACCTCTAATAACAATGGGAGCTTGAGACTGGCTTCTAGTGACAGCATTGAGGGGTTGAGACATCCTTCGTGAGTGAGGACCTCTTAGGACCACAACGAGTCCTTCATCAAGCATAGGATTCAAATCCACATCATATCCATAAGGGTCTTTCCCTCTCATCATGTTGACATTATCACCAACAACTTCAAGCATATTAATAACATTTTTAGCATTTGTGTAGGTGTAGTTGATAGCAGCCTTGCCATTCTTGTTGTTAGAATTCTCTCCTTTCTCATATTTGGGCAAGGGCTCTTTAAAAGCTTTATGATCCACATTAGTGGTTAAACCATCAACTTGTAATTGTCCACTTTCAATGAGATCTTGGACAAGATGTTTAAGTTTAAAATAATTTTCTATATTATGTCCAATTCCATTGTGAAAGACACAAAAGGCCTTCTCATCCCACCAATGAGGCTTAGGATCTGGTATGCGGTGCTTTGCAGGATCTTGGGGGTGTGCCAAATTATGAGCAATTAACATCTTGAAAATGTCTGCATAGGAGTCCCCAAGTTTGGTAAATTGCCTCTTTTCTATTTTAGGTCTCGCTTGATACTTGGGTTTATTCTCTTGTTGTGTTGAAGATGTTTGTAGCTTCATGGCTTGGACTACATTGGAGAGATTAAGAACTCCTTCATTCTTAGGTTGAGATGAGTCAACAACTCTGTCATTGACCACTTGCTTATTCTTGTTCCAATAAGGGTTCTTTTTGTCCTTATTACCTTTATTGTTGTTGTTTTGGCCATTGTTGTTATTAGTTGGTTTAGCCAAAATTCCTTGTTCTTTTAGGACATCCTCTATGTGACATGCCACTTCCACCATGGTATCAAAAGAATTAAATGGGATCTTCCTAACCTCATACATTAGCTCTGGTATTAAATTGCTCACAATGATGTCTATTCTTTCCTCCTCAGGAATTGTCCTTGGATATTTCAAGCACAAACGTCTCCATCTTTGTAGAAAGGTAACAAAGGATTCCCCTTGGTTCTACTTGAGTTTGCACAAATCAAGCATGGTGACCGACCTTGATAAGTTTTAAGCAAAATGTTGGACAAACCTTTCCACAATCTCTTTAAATGTCTTAACTGGAGGAGTAAGGTTAGTAAACCACTCCATGGCTTGACCCTTGAGGCTCCTTGGAAATAATCTCATTAAATAGGAGTCTTCATGGTGAAAAGAAAAACTCATTATATAAAATTGTCTAACATGGTCATGAGGATCACCAATGCCATCATATTTTTCATAGGTTGGAAACTCAATTTTCTTAGGAAACTCAACCAACACCACACTCTTGTCGATTGGGTTGGGACATATGGAATCCAAATTAAAGGTGCTCTTAGGTGCCCTCATCCTTTCTATATCCCTTTGAAGTTGTTTGATCACCTCATTAGTTGATGGATCTTGCTTTTTTACCTTTCGGTCCACATCAAAATTGTATGGGACCTTAGCACCTTTGTTGATGAGACTTTCTAGGAACTGAACCTTGTTTTGTTCCACATACCTTTCTACATATGCTTGAAAGGATGGTTCTTGTTAAATAGTCATAAAATCTATTTTATCAAAGTTGGTATAGCTTCCTCCATGTTGTGAGCCATGATTTGCTTGTTGGGAGGGTTGCTTTGAATGTCTATGAGGCGATCATCTCATATGATGATCATATCTTGAAGTCCTTCTTCCTCTAGGACTTGGGGATCATGAGGGTGTTCTTAACCTTCTTCTAGGACTTGGTGAGGGGGTAGATGGGGGTGAGTTGGTCCCACTATTGGTACCCCTCCCATTGAATCAATTTTGGAGTTGTTGTGCATAGAGCCTATCTTCTTCTTCTTGGGTGACTCTTTTGCTTATGTCCAATAATGCACGTTCCTCTTCTTCTAGTTGTCTAAATTTCTCCTTTTTGGCGGCTTGTTCATCTAGATAGGCTTGCTTCTCCCTTTCAATGCTTTTGAACCTTGTATTTGTATATCGAGAGGTATCTTTAAGTGGAGAATATTGTCTTAAATGCCTTATTGCGTTGGCTGCGTTGATGTGATGGTCACTAGATTCATTGTTCTGGTCCTCATGTTGTGACCCTGAATCTAAGTGAGTTTTCTTATAATGTCTCTCAGCTTGTTGGTGAGAATCTAAATATCTTGTGTTGTTGGGAGGTGACCCGGGTGGACTAGCATGAGAAGAACCACCGTACTCTCTCCTATGTCGTTGGAAGATATCCTCAAGAGTTTGATTCATGGCTTCTCTTTGTTAGCGAGTGAAAGTGTAACTCATGTCCATACTTGATGAAAGTGGTGCTAAAGAGGTGCTCACTTCACTAGGATTACCTTTTGGATCAAAACAAACCTCAGATTCACTTTTAGGAGATTGGTCAAAAAGGGGTTCTTTTCCCTTGTGCTGTTGACGAGTCTTAACTAGTGGTAACTGGCTAAAGACAATAGGGGGTCACTTCCCTTGATTGACTTGGTACCTTGTTGTAACTGACATGAAAGAAAGAGACTCTTAATGATAAGATGACCTCTCAAAGTGTCAACACCAAACTAGGATAATCAAAGTTCTCGATTGTCCAAAGAGAAATGAAAAGATAGAAATATCAAAGGGGCTTTACCAACACTGTCAAAGGGGTGCTTCAAATCAAAGGGTGACTACCCTTGCACTTTTGAATCAGGAGGTTGGACTAGGCCAAAATATAATTGAGATTGAGATTTAAATGAAAGCGATTTGGACAATAAGAGCACTAAAATTTTTCAAGAATGTAGCCAACAATCCTAGAGATAAACTTTGTCACCAAGAATGGCCTTCTAACTTGACAATTGTTCCCAAAGTGACCTCGTAAACCAATTGATGCTATTCCTAGAGGGAAAAAACTAGAGATTTAAAGTCAAAACAAGTCTCTAATGACAGAGCAAGAAACCCACTCCAAGACTCAATTTGACTAGCAGCAACTGAAACTGACTAAAACTAAAAAAACCAGCAAAAACTACCCAGGTGACATTTTCCAGGCAAGGAGGGCAATAGTTTATGTTTAGGCAACACTTCACCTTAAACCGGGTGACAGTTGCCAGGCTATCTGCATGCCACTTCTTGTCAAACAGGGTGACAGTCTTTCAGGGGTGAACTAGCACGCGATAATTCTCACAACAGGGTGCGCCACTTGTTCAGTGTCGTATGACTCTATGACCAATGAGTGTCAAAATCTCAGTTTTAAAGCTTGTTCGTTCGATATTTTCAGTTTGAGGGTTAATTTTTTTAATGTAATCACAATGACAGTAGCAAATGGATAGGTTTGCAAATAGTATGGGATCAAACGTGTCTCCAAGCACTTGGAACAAGGGCAAAAGCAACCTTGCCAAGACAAACGATTGTGATATCAAAATAGAAAAAGTACCCTATGCACGGTACCGATTGTTTGTATGTTGAGAATGTTTACACTAGTATCACACAATTGAGGACACTTCAAGCAATATCTACCTACAAGACAAGGCTCAATACTTGTCAACTTAGCCCACAACTTGATGCCCCCTTGCCTCACACCAAGTGGTTGCCCACAAGAGATATTGGCTTTGTCGTGGAAGTGTTAAACAACACAACCAAAGGGACACATATGGTGAGTATCTTGGGGTGATCTGAGTTAGTCCACTTGGATCAATCCTTGCACTAAGAAGATAAGCGGCTAAATAAAGGTGGCTTCTAACCTATGGTTCTTAGTAAGGGCTTCCATTCATAACACCCCTCTTGCTCCTCGTAAAGGACTAGGACCTTGCGGCCTCAAGAGTACCTTAAGCATTCCTGCTCAATGCTTTCCCCATGGTCACAATCCCATGAGTTACTCACATCAAGTGAAGACAAGTATTATGTCTACCAAGGTTTTGTGTCCTTGATAGCCTTGAGATTATAGTTGGTCAGAATAGCCGGCAAAAGGCTTGTCCCCACTTGGGTCATTCCCCTTGATTGCTCAAGGGCAGGCCCGCTAAAGGATTATAGTACTAAACAAAGAGTGGATAATTTTTGAGGTTCAAAGTTTTTTGGTTCACCACAAGGGTGAAGAGCATAATCCCCTATCTCAAAACTTCTCCCAAACACACCAAGCAAATTCAATTACCCCCTTGCTTTCAAAATCTCAAGATGGGTCAAGATTTCTGTTTCACCACAAGGGTGAAGAGCATACTCTCCTACCACCTCAAAATTCCTACGACAAGGTATTAAGTGCCTATGAAATGAAACAAGTAGTATATGCCACACTCAATAAAGAAAGCAATCAAACAAGTATTTGGTTTAGTTTTATGCTTAGGGCAGCCCTGCAAAAACCATTAGTAGCCCTCTTTGACATGCATTTTATTTTTTTTTGCAAATTTTCAAACAATGAGATCACCTACAAGCACAATTTGTTAGCTCCATAATGGTTAGAACAATCCTAAAATCCAGTTAGCTCCAAGCAATCCACTATCAACAAGTATTTAAAGCACTAAAGGTGGAACACTTAACTCTTCAAGTAAACGTGAAGTGAGTCCAAAAGTGGGACACTTAACCCTTCAAGTGAATGCGAAGCGAGTCCAAGAGTGGAACATTTAACCCTTTAAGATAATGTGAAGTGAGTCCAAAAGTAGAACATTTAACCCTTCAAGAAAATATGGAGTCCAAAAGTGGAACATTTAACCCTTCAAGAGAATGTGAAGCGAGTCCAAAAGTGGAACATTTAACCCTTCAAGAAAATGTGAAGTGAGTCCAAAAAGTGGAACACTTAACCCTTCACACAAACTCAAAGTGAGTCCAAAAGTGGAATATTTAACTCTTCACACGAACTCAAAGTGAGTCCAAAAGTGGAACATTTAACTCTTCATACCAACTCAAAGTGATTCCAAAGGTGGAACATTTAACTCCTCACATCAATTCAAAGTGAGTCCAAATGTGGAACATTTAACTCCTCACATCAACTCAAAGTGAGCCCAAAAGTGGAACATTTAACTCCTCACATCAACTCAAAGTGAGTCCACACCTTAGAAAACAAGTGAGTTCCAAAAAGCACAAAAGGGTTGCCTAGTGGAGCAATTAACACTTCTTTCCTGTAGACCCCTCCCCTTTAATGTGGCGTTGATCATGCAACCACGGGGTGGAAACGAGGGGTCGGCAAATTAGCGAGTCCAATAACCCAAGATAGCAATCTAGATCAATCACAAGTAATCTAAGACTGCTAATCAATACTACTCACAAATGAAAAAGGGGTTGAAAAATGGAATATTTAACTTTCCAAGTAAACATAGAGTGAGTCCACAAAGTGGTGCATTTAACTCCCTATGTAAACAAGGAATGAATCCATGCCCTCAATCACTCAAACGAGATTTTTGATATTGGAAACCAAAGAGCATTTACAAACTATCAATAGCAAATCTATGTCCTTTTATTAACCCAAAAGAGATGTGCCTATGAAAGCAAGTAAACCAACTAAAATCTGGAAATGTAATCTATTTAGCCACAGTAAATTAAACAAATCAATCTAAATTCGGCTAAAAGGGGCTAAAAAAACTCACTGTCGGGTACAAGTGACAGTACAATCACCAAAAATGTCGCGCGACACTTTTTCGTATACGGGTGTGACACTTTATTTCTGGGTGACAGTTCGCGCTATACACGGGTGACAGAGCTTCTCAAATAGTGCAACACTTCTTGTCAAAGGGGGCGAAACTTTTAACTGGTAAAGTGTCACACCGCTATACAGAGAACTGTCGCACGACACTGGAAAAATGTCGCATGACACTGAGATAGAAAAAACCAGAGACAGAAAAATAGCACTAAAAATTGACAAAAATGCAGAAGATGAAGGGACAAAGCTAATGTGTTGCCCCACAGTGGGTGCCAAAAATGTACACACAAAAGTAGTGCACTTCTATGGATCCTTACATGCAAGAAAACTCAAGAATGAGCCCTCACAAATCGATCCATAGCTCTCTATGCATGGAGTTGCAAGATTATGAATTTGCTCTCAGCTAGAGCTATTGAGCTTGTGACCTTGCTAGTCAACCATACAATGAGAGATTCGAATGAGGACAAGGGAAAGAGTGCCAATATCCCCAAGAATCACTATGAAAATGAAATGCAAACTAGATTAAAGATGAAGATGCAAGCTAAGCTAAATGATAACAATGCAATGCTTGAAAGGAAATCTAATCTATGAAAGTAAAGTGCCAACTAAACTATGAAAGGGAAAATACAAGTTTTACAATCCCTCCTAATTAAGCTATGTGAAGCTAATCTATTGCATAAAAGGAAACTAAGCTATGAAATGAAGCTATGGATGCTAAGATAATGCAAGAAATGAAGTCTAAACTATGGAGCAATGAGGAAATCCAAGAAGAGCTTGATGTAGAAATGATCTCCAAAAGCTCCAAATGCACCTAGAAAACCTACAGCATAACAATGGCATGAAAGAGATGGATATGCAAATGAAGGAGAGAGCTCTCCTTTTATAAGAAATGCAAAGGAATGGACCATGGAGATTAAGAGGCAAAAGTCTTAATCAGCGGTGGAGCTTGAAAGAGGAGCAATCCATTTGCACAAGTATCCTCCAATAAGAAAATAGGAGTTGACTTTATGTCCATATGAGACAAAAAGTTCTTTTCTCCTTTTTATAAAATAGGAATAATACTTTATTTGTGCAACTTAGGATAAGAGGAAAGTGGGGATTTTTTATTTAAATAAAAGGGGAGGAAATATTCCTTTTAAGTAAATAAAAGCTTAGGATAAAATGGTTAATCCAAGAATAAAAATCCAATATATGATCGAAACTAAGATTTGATCAAGAAATTGATAATGTTGAAAATATTGATTATTGACAAAACTGATTCAGGATTGATAAATAAATTAAATGGGGCCCAAAGTCTAGGTGACCATTTTTGGGTGCATACAGGTACAATATGACTCCAGGAATTTTTCCAGTAGGTATTCACCATTACTATCCATCCTAAGCAAATTGAGGTCATACCAATCAATTTGGATAGGTTTTGAGCAAGTTCTTTGTAAGTAGCTAGATTGTCCTAGAAACTGTCTTTTAGCCCCATTTCTCCTTATTAATAGGAAGGAGGTGTACGGAGGGTGTCAGGAGCTAAAAGCTCCCAATTCTTTAACTTAAGCAAAAAGGGTATCCATATATCAAATTGGTTTTGTAGGTTGTTTGGAGAATTTGAGCAAGAAAGGGCAAAAGCCATAAAAGAAGGCTACTAGAAATATGCCTATTTTTAAGGTCTCATATGGTGAATTAGAGAAGCCAATGAAAATTTGATGCAAGATCCTTCCAAGATGAGTAAAATGGGAAGGGATATGAACAATTTCAATGTAAAGATAGTCCCTACAATGAAGTATGATGTTAGTGGAGATTTAGCACTTAGAGCTTTCTAAGTGAGAGTGGAGAAGAGAACCAAAAACTAGGGTGTTGATCCTTCAAGGTGAAGTTTTAATAGATTGACTCTTATAACAGAGTTTTTATAGGCCTTAGTTAATGATCTAAGCATATTGGGAGATCCTATAGAGGAATAGGATACTAGGAGGCAAGTGAAGTCTCTTTGAGGGTGTGAAAACAAGCCTTGAAGTTATCATACATCAAGGACAAGCATTATGCTTGTTGGGGGGAAGATGATGGGGCAAGAATTTGTCTTTGTTTTATACTATTTTTATGCTTTGTTCTAAGACATTTCCAAAACACTTGCTATGACTTTTACGTACTTAAACTTGTGTACATACTATAAGTACAATCAAATCCACAAACTTATGGGTAGATAATAGTTGACATACCTTGCTAAATATTATATATATATGCTGAAGTATTTCATATAATTGTTTTTATGCATTTCCTAACATTTAGATTTGATTGAATAGTTGAAAACTTGAAAATACATGCATGCACTACTAACCTGCCAAGGTAAAAGGAGCGGTTGGAGAGTGGATCGACATCAAGCAATGAAAGTTTTCAACCATGATGAGGAGAACCATTATGACACTGCAGAATATGTCTAAGGAATTGAAGGATTGATCATTTCAGGGAATATAGGAGCATGACTATGTTATATTTCCTCTGCAACCAATACTCTATTGAAGTGATTATTTAGTCTTTATGATCTTCTATTGTGGATTGTCGCATTCTCCTTTCTTTATGGATGAATCAATCAAACCTTATCTTTATGTTCAAAAAAATTTCAATCCTCTATATATAGGGATTTGATTGTTAGAAATATAGTTCTTTTAGACACATGATTGTACTACTAATACAATTAGAAGCAAGTTACTATTTAGTTTCATGCATTGTTTTATGATGGTGTAATCAATTTTTTTGAGAAATATAATGAAGGGGTGATTTTGAGTTATACTTTGTGTTCATAGCTAGTAGAAGCCGACCAAGGGGGCCCACTTGGGAGGTTGATTGGAGTAGAATAGAGTAGGTAGTTCAAGAATTTTTAGTATTTGAAGTACAATTCACTATTTTCTCCTGTAGCATTGTAACTTGTGTATGTTCTTGCAACACCTGCAGAGAAAGTCATAGTAAATGCTTTGGGTTGGTAGAATAGGTTAAATATTGAACTTATGGTTGTCAGCGTCAATTTCATTTAAGTAGTTGTGTGTGTTTTACTTTCTTGCAACAATAGTGTAGTTCCTTTCATGTATTTTCCTTCTTGCAGCTTAAGTAAAATGACTTTATGAGAGACTTAGTGCACAAACCGTGTTGTCCCATTTCAAGTATACATCCCTAGCTTGGCAATTTAAATGCACTTCATAATAAGGAAAATGATACTTAGTTTGAATACACTATTCCTAGGATAAACTTTGGCATGGTTATTAGTACCTATTGTGGGGTTGTTCAGAATGGTTGTTGTAAAATTTAAACAAACACACCACAACCTAGGCTAGAAGGACAATATTCATTGAATTCCCACTTGAACTAAGTTCAGTCATGCCTACTCAGAGTGGACAACCTAGAAGCTTGGAGGCACTGGCTCCCCCTTATAGTGCACTCACTTTTGAGGCACACCAAGCTTTGAATTCAAAGGTTTATCACTTCCCAAGGAACCTCTATCTCTACCAAGATCTGTAAAAAGTGTGGTATGTATTCACAGGCATGGGTGACCCCTTGTGTTAGTGACTAGAAGGTTTTTGGCCACTACAACAAAGTGTTTAGCATGGAACATCCAGTTCAAAGGGTGGTGTGATAAAATCTCGCAGGAGGTCTCCTAGCCTTGAGAACCAAGGTTTTACACACCACTAGGGTATTGGAGGAGAGCTACCACCCAGCCGCACTATTGATTGGATTATTAATCACAATTGAGCATTTATATAGCAGTTTGGATGGAGACCTTTCTTTGGCATGTTACCGCTTGAGGTCATCCCTTGGCACGTTCAAAGTGAATGAATTGGTCCATGGAAAACCTCTCTAAAATAATTGCATGGATTTATCTTACACCCAATATCCACAAATACTAGGGGAGAGGATACATCCATACAACCCTTTGGGATTTCAAAAATGTGAAGACATGCCAAACACTCAAAAGAAAATATTCATTTTAAAGAACCAAACCAAGTATTTGCTAAGTACTAAAACACACGCATAGTTGTTTTGGAAGACACACGAGGTCTTTTTCACATGTCATGCATCAAATGTGTTAGTAGTTTAGTATTTAATATTCATCCCACAAAGGCCAAAGAGTTGCAAAGATCATTAGTAACATAAAAAATCTTATATTCTAAGCTCAGAACATAAGTATGGAAACAAATTTGCAAACTTAAGCACTAAAACCCTAAAATTCATTAATTGTGCATAAATATGGACCAAGTGCACAACTCTAGTGACCAAGTGCGTAAGAACTCTCACCAAGTGTGCAAGTTCAACCACCAAGTGCACAATACCTGAAACAAAGGCTAGAACTGGAGGCTGACTAGAATTGACCTGTAAACCATGTTGACTCATAGCACCCATGAAAGTCTGCATCATCGAGCTCAACTGAGAAACTTGCTACTATATTGCTGACATCTGAGTCTGCAAGGATACAACATATGATGCTGAGGCTGAAGCAAAAGTCTATGTTGTAGAAGACTATGGAGGAGGAACATAAGAAGATGGCCTCAAAGAAGATGGATCACCCAAAGATGGAATAAAGCTCAAAGATGATGGATGTGAAGAAGATGAAGGCATAGAAGCTGAAATAAAAGCAGAAGCAGAAGAAGTTGCCTGAACCTATGGAATAATCAGAGGAATAACCTGCTAAGCAAGAGCACCCTATACCTGATCAAGTAACACCTCGGCAATATCTACATCAACATCCCTCTGACGCCTGACTCTAGGTCTATCTACTGGATCCCTGGAAACATGATGTAATACTCTGTCAACCTAACGACCCCTCACCTAATCATTACCCCTAGGAGGAATAGGAGCAACAAAAATCACTGGCATACAGACTCTACCTACTCTAGCCCCTTGACAACCCTATCGTCCACACCGTCCCCTGATCCTGTTAACACCACCATGATCTCCGCCATCATCTCCATCTGATAACTCCTCAATGGTAGGAACTCTCTCCACAGGATCGGTAAATCTAGGGAAAGGATAGCGTAGGAGCCAAGCACCATAATAATCAATAATACCCGCATCCATCACATGTGATCTAGGAGACGAAGGATGATACCTAATCTCTTGTATCTCCTACATAGCTGTCCTATAATCTACACAAATTCCCCATAATGATCTCTCGGCCTATACACGAGCATATATGGATACTCTCTATGGCATATCTTGAGTATGTCCATACTGATGGAAAACTTGTCGAAAGCAGAATCTCTCAATAATATAAGTGGAATGCCCAATCATCCATCAGGGGAAGAACATGTAAGGAAGCTCACCATCATCCTCTAGCCAAGCCTCGCAACCAAGATATGGCCTCCATACAATAGTGTCTGTGTCATCAAGGACTCATCACCAATAATCTAGCTTACCCATATGGGTTTGGATAATAATACCACCGTACATCCAAGCAAATGGCCATCCTGGCTGATAATCTCACGTAGTAATAGGATGTGTCACTGGGATATGCTCCCAGGTGTAATACCCCAAAAATGGGCTATAAGTTCATTAATCTCCTACATCTTCAATTCGAACGAAATCGACATCAAAGTCCTAACCTAAGGCACATCTAACATCATCGAATCATAATTGATTATCTTAAATTCTGCATCGAGGAATATTCCTAGTAATATTCCTAATCATCATAATTATCTTTAATTTTATAATTATTTGGCGATAAATTACATTTATCCTAAGTTTGATTAATTGAATATTTTCATATTTAATTAATTAGATTTAATATTTGCCACTTAATTATGTAATTAAATTTAATTCTATCTATTACTAATTGTATTATTTAATTTTGACAATAAATCAAAATTCCTATCTTTAATTGATTAAATTCTTATTTAATTAATTAAAGCATGTTGTCATTATTTAATAATATAATTTTTAATAAAAGTTTGGTAAAATAGTTAATTAACCCATAAATTAATTATTTTATTTTAAAAATCAGTTGAGTTGAGGATAAATCACTTTATTTATTTATTTAATTCTTAATTATTATGCATATTCAAAAGAAATAGTTAAACTCCAAATCAGAAAATCAATGCAAGTTATTGACTTTTTGGAACTCAACATCCTTTTGGGAGTTCAAAAAGCTGATCTAAACTCTAATTTGAGTTAAAAAGCTGTTTTTGCATGTTTTTGCATGATTTTGAGAATTAACTATCTTTCATGATCAGATAACTCAAAAATCAAGATGAGTTAATTTGAGTGATTTATGGCTTTTCCCATGCACCTCCAAAGCCCTGGATTTCTATAAATTAAAGCTTTAGCTCTTCACAAATCATCTCATATTTTTGCACAATCACGCTGGAGAATTGGAATTGAAGAATCAAAGCTCTTGCGAATCGACATCTTTGTGAGATCAATCTTATTTTTGCATTCATATTTCATATCATTGTTAGATTAGCATAGCATATCAGTTTTCATATAGATTAATTTCATATCAGTTTTCAATTCATTCTTTATTGCATAGAAAATAAATAAAAATAAAAATAGATTAATTGTATTCAATTTCATATCCATCTTTTGCATTCAAATCCTTCATTTAGGTGTCGTCTAGGTCACTGATCTCGATTACAATCTGAGAACATTAATCTCGCACCTAGTAGAAGGCAGTAAATCGCTTGGTTAGATAGCTTTCAATTTTGCACAATTTTGATTATCACTAACCTCTAATGTTTTACTGAGTGTTGTGTCTACAGATTAGGTACAATTTTCACACACACATTTCTGGCGCCCACCGTGGGGCAACCCACCTTTGCATGTTGGTTTTGATTTTTTTTGGGAGCTAAAACCCTAAAGTTTCAAAGATTTAATTTTATCTCCCAAATGGCTTGAAATTTTGGTTTGAAATTTTTTTTTCAGGTTGGTGACATATCATGGAAGCTACAGTAAAAAATTTAGAATTTTCTGAGATGTTTTGAATTTTTAATAATTTTTTCTTGAAATTCCAGAAAAAATTAATATCTAACGAAAATCAGAATATTTTTCAAAATTTTTTATATTTTTGGAAAGATCTTTAAATTCTACAGGGGGTCCATTCTTTGTGTTTTAAATTTGGACATGATATCATAGCTCAAATAGTCAATTTACAAAAACTAGTCTATTTTGATAAAATGGGTCTCTAGGGCACAAATGAAGAGATTTTTCTAAAATTTTTGCATTTTTGGAAAGCTCTCTATTTTTTAGTAGGGGTCTCTATTCTAAATTTCTATTTTTGTGGCCAAAATCATATCAAAAAAATTAGATCTTGTTGACTAGGTCAAATGCAGCAAAAAAAAAAATAAAGTTTTGTGATGGGTATGCACTTATTTTTTTACATGGTTCAATGAATGATATGAGTTGTCATTTGGGTTGATTGCTGGTTATTATTACTGATAATAATTGATTTTTAGAGCTAACCCTATGGTTTTCATAAGTTGAATATATTTTGCATATCTTGTTTGCTTGTTTGCTTGTTGGAGAGTTCGTCACTTGCTTGCATGGAAAAGCTCAACAAAAATTGCTAAAAATCAAGTAAAATCTACTAAGCACGTTGTGAGGATCCCAAGTATTCTCCTTCATCTAATAATATTTTGATTTGGGACTTAAAATAAATCTCTTATGTGTCAAGCTTGTGTGCATCTTTTCATGCTTTTGATCTATTTCTACACACTTGCATAATTTGATACTAGGTTGTGATCCCTTAAGGATTCATTAAGTAGTCTTAGGATACTTTTGATTGATCTTGATTGCTATCTTGGGTTATTGGACTCGCTAATCCGGTGGCCCCTCATTTCTGCCCCGTGGTTGCAATCTCAGCGCCATAAAGGGGAGGGGTCAACAGGACAGAAGCGTTAAATGTTCCACTTGGCAACCCTTTTGTGCTTTTAGGAACTCACTTGTTTTCTAGGTTGGGGACTTGTTTTCAGCTTGTGTGAGGTGTTAAGTGTTCCACCTTGTGGACTCATCTCATATTCGCTTTAAGCGTTAAGTGTTCCTCTTTCTACTTTTTTGGGTACTTTTGGTAGATTTGCTTTCGGAACATACATCTGTGCTCACATAGTAATTAGGCCCTATGAAAACTATTCGTGATTCTTGAGAGATTGGATTCCCAGTGAAATCCTTCTTGATGACAGAATCCTTGTAGGTAGGGAGGATACTTAGTGCGTTTCACATTCAACTTGGTTAGTGCATCTTCTCTTATTGATCGACACATTCTCTCTCCGGAGAGGTTGATAGATCACGTAGGGTTGATATCACGAGCCTTGGTGAATCAAAATTGGTTAGTGTGTCTTCTCTTATTGATTGATACATTCTCTCCCCGGAGAGGTTGATAGATCACGTGGAGTTGATATCACAGACCTTGGTGGAACAAAACTTTGTCTTAGCGTGTCGGATTAATCTGCTTGCTTTGTTTGGGTTAAAAGTGAAGAGGTGTCAAAACCTTGAATCTGGAGCCAAGTCCCCTTGTGGTATACTATTGTGAGTCATCTTTAGAGAGGGTTAACCGTAGCGGACAATCCCTTCACAAGGCAAACTGCGTTGACGGAACCTCAAGCGGTAATAGCCATTTTTGCCATGGTAGTGACAGTCGCTATATAAATGTCCTTGTGGAAGAAATCTCCATGGGTATGGTTCATTGTTGGGTTATCAGATCTCCCTAGCAGCTCTTGAAGATTAAGTTCTCAGACTGTGTCAAAACCCTGGTGCGCCGGGATTGGAGTTCACCCCTTTGAATCATAAAAGTTGCAGAGTCAAACCATTACTAAAAACCCTAGAGAGGCCAATTTTTCATTCTCAGGTATATGTGTGTTATTGCAAAACTTTTCAGAACATACACAATTAGTACTCTCAGGGATTAGCACAATTTGGTCACTTGATTGTTCATGCGCAAGGTTGCTTTTGCCCTTGTTCATTATTTTCAGACGTGCTTGGAATCACTTGCTTGTTGTTCTGCATGCTTATTTATCTACTTGGCTATTAAAAATGATCAAATCTGGTATAACCTTCAAAATCTGGACAATACAATTTGCAAACAATCCAAAACTGAAGACCTTACATTTTGCAAAAATTGACGTAAAATATTTTCTGGAGTCAAAAGTCATTTCAGAAAGTTAAAAGTCGTACGAGTTTTGTCAAGTGTCATTTCAGTATTACCCAACTGTCGTATGAGTTTAGCAACTGTCGTTTCATAGACTACCTAGTGTCGTACGAGTCTGCAGAGTGTCATTTGGAAAAATTTGAGAGAGTTGTCAAAAATTGTCAAATTGCAAGATATCCAATGTTTCCAGCCTAGTTCTAGAATCTGTCAAAAATATCATTGTGTCAAGAACAAATTAGTAGCTATTGAAAATCCGTACACATGTCTCAAAGAATCAGTACACATGAGGAAGAAATTTTGATCGCCGCTATGATGAAGCAACTGCAAGCTATGCAAGTTGAACTTAACAATCTTAAGAAAGAAAAGGAATCTAAAGAGTTCTCCATAGAATCTCTATTCTCTTTTCCATTTGATAAAGACTTGTACATGCCACCATGCCCCTGAAAAAAATTTGAGCAATATGATATCTCTTCCACAGAAAGTGACACATCTAGCTTTGGAGACTATGATGACTATGATGACAGACAATGTAATGATACCTATGACACCTCTATCCTAAGAGTCCTCCTCATCATTCGTTCCTACTTACTACAAATGGGTCATCACATTGGATAGATCATGAGGGTGATCCATATGATTCTGATTATGAAAGAGACTTTGATGATTTCTATGCACAATACCTAGATGATCCATTTGTTTCACTTGAGGAAGAGAAAGTTTACCACGCTGATTATAAACATGCATACTATAAGGATCTCTCCTCTAAGAACTCTCAGACTGAAAATAAAGATTACACTCTCAAGCAAGATCATGTTAATGTTGGACCTTTGTCTTGTGATGGTTCCCTTCCATCCCCTACTTCCTCCAATACCCATACATTTCCTAAAGCTTCCGAGTCTTTCAAATCTTTCACAGAACCTTCATCTAACACAAGCCCTGATACTTTTCATGTGGTTCCCTATAGTTATCCTCCAAGGCTACCTCTTAAAGAAACTCAAGCTAACCTTCACTTGGCTGCAAATACTTTCAATAATGATAAACCTAAAGAGCCTAAGCCTTCATATGCTATAATGCCTACTTCAGCTAGTCCTTCACCATCTCTTCCAAAATCATCCATACAATCCCAACATGCTTCCTTGTCCTTAGAAGTGGCTCCATGTCAAGAGGACTCTAAAAATGATAAATAAAAGAACATAAGGAAAGATCAAGATCAAGAAGCCTCCATGTCATCCACTCCTTTTTCTGATGTCTCTTATCCGCCTCAGGGTTCTTTTGATCCTGTACCCCCTTTTTCATGCATTCCACCATGTCTTAAGTCTTCGCCTAAGCAAGATCAAGCTACTACTTACACTGTTGAGCTTATTGACAATCGAAATAACCTTACTACGCTTGCACTTTCCAAAGATGATACTTCCAGTAAGGTTGGTAAAAATGGTGTTCCTTCCAATGTCAAGCCTATTGAAAATCAAAAGAAAAATTATGCACTTGTGCTATCCAAAGATCCTTGTCAAGATCAAAGTCTTCCATCTTCTTGTTCTACCACTCCATGTTCACTTTCACTTTCTACTCTTCCTAAGTCTTCGCAAGCTTTGAATGATCCTATCAAAGAAAATGCTCTTATTCAAGATGTCCATGATTTTATTGAAAATTCTAATGCTCACTCTAAAGATGCTGATATCCTTGGTTGTCATATAGATGATGATGAACTTATTGATTATCCTTTTACATCTTCCACTTCCATCCTTGGACCTCTTCCACCACTACTAAGGGCTTCATGCCTTCCTTCCATCTTGGGTCCTTATGTTCCTTCACTTTCCCCTCCTAACTCCCCTAATTTGCCATCCATCTTGGGTCCTTACATACCTCCATCTCCCATCTTTCCTCAAGATCAACATAGATGCATACCGTTGAATCTTTTTCATCCACCCACCCATCTAGACTAGTCGTATCCTCCCTCTTCCACAAATCCCAAGTCTTTTGGAAGTAACTTGAACGTTCAATACAAGAAAAAGAAGCAATACAAGAATCCATCAAAAAAAGAATATCACCATGTCTCCTCTCATAGACATGGAAGCATAAAGTCAAAAGAAATATCTAAGAAAAAAACTACAAGACAAGTATGGGTTCCAAAATCCATCATTCAAGATATTCTCTCTAGATCATCAAAAGGAAATAAAAATCCTAAGGCTATATGGATTCCAAAGTCTCTCTTGAAAGAGTCTGGTGTTGAGCAAAAAGTGAAGTTGACATTCAAGCTTCCAAAGGCTTCCACTTCATCTCCCTCCAAAAATATTCTTCCATTTCATGCGCCCAAACCTCAACCTCTGCTATCCATTCACCATATTCCTTCACGTATTCCTTCATTCACATTTCCTCCACCCTCTCGCCACCCTTCAAGGTGTGTGTTTACGTTGATCTTGCCTTCCTTTCCATCTACCCTTTCACAATCCTTCCATGCATTATCCTTCTATCTTCTATCATTTTTCCTCATTTTCCTATTCCTCCTATCTTCCAACCTCACTCGCTTTACATAAAACCTTATCCTCCATTTTTCTTTTCCATCTCCCTTTCCCTATCAGCATCTTTGAGCATATCATTTTGAATCTTTGGCATATCATGGTTTATCCTTTCAAGGAGCATTTCATAAAAAGCTTGCCTTCTTCCAAAAAAATAAAAAATAAAATAAAATAAAATTGAAAATGTGCCCTGGTGAAAACCTGGAAACAGGCACCTTGGTAGCAAAAGTAAAGAGAAAAAAAATTTCATCCTAAGGTGAAAACCACTCCCTTGTGGCGCCTTGGATAAGTACCATGATGAAAACCTGGCAATCAGGCATCATGCGTAGTTCTTCTACATATTTCATCCATTTCATCTTCTCTCTTTGATCTTGACAATGTTGATCTATACACGAACATTTGGCTATTTTGTGAGTTGTCTGATGATGATCTTGCTTTCAATCCCTTCCTATTTAGCCTTCATATTTATTTTCCTTCATTCATTTTCACCTGTCGCTATCCTTTTCTCCTTTGGTCTTGATCTAAGAAAGAAAGAGTAAAACACGGTGCTATGAAGCCTCTTGACATGTCTACTCCTTTGGATTGCATCCTTTCCTGCTCTTGCATTATGATTTTGTGCTTATCCTATGCTAGCCTTTCATTGCTTGTCCAAATGCGCTTTACATGACAATTTTTCCCTAGCTTGGGTATTCTTGAGGAGTTTCCCCTTGAGGATTTCTTCCCTTCATTTTCCTTCATTCTCTTATCTTCCATCTCTTCCACCAGCTTGCTAATCTCTCTTGTTCTCCACCTTGCTAGACATTGGGACTGCACGATATGATCTTGCTTGGGAGTTTGCAAATGGAAAAAGATGCTATCAAGTATACCAAGTATCAGAATAAGTATTAGAATCAGTGTCAGAACACGTATCAGAGTAAGTATCAGAACCAGTATCAAAACAAGTATCAAAATGGGCCTACAAGACTAGTATCAGAACGCCTACAGGGGCTACACCTTTTGCTTTAGTTTATGGGTCTGAAGCGGTACTGCCTATTGAGGTTGAAATCCCATCACTCAGAATCCAAATGCATGGACTTGTCACTGATGAAGACTACAGAGTGTCTAGGTTACAAGAACTTGAACTACTAGATGAGCGCAGGCAAGCAGCGTATGATCATCTCAGAGTGTATTAGAAAAGAATGTCTAGAGGCTACAACAAGAAAGTCAGACACAGAGAATTCCAGATTGGTGATCTAGTCTTGAGAGAAAATCCTAAAAATCAATCCCATCGAGAACGCAAGGGGAAGTTCGAACCCAATTGGCTCGGTCCCTTTGTAATCACTGCTACTTTTGGCTCTGGTGCTTATCAACTCTCAACGAATGAAGGAGAACAGCTCCGAGAACCAATCAACGTTCTCCATCTGAAGAAATTTTATGCCTAAGGCATTCAGTGCTTGGTAAAATGTCCTAAAAAAATCATAAAAAAATCAGAAAAGGTCCTGAAAAAAATGAACATCTTGGTGAAAACCTAGCAATAGGCGCCTTGATGATTCACAAAAAAAATAAAAAAAAAATAAAAAGTACAAAAAAATTGAAAAAATGAAAAATACAAAAAAATGAAAAAAGAAAGAAAAAGTGCCTTGGTGAAAACCTGGAAACAGGCACCTCGGTAGCAAAAATAGAATCTCTACCAAGATGGTGAAAACCTGGCAAACAGGCGCCACTTGTTCCAAATGCTCCATCTATCAGCACAATCTTGGTATTTCCCAGCTTTCAGTCTTGCTTTAGTTTGTACATATCTCCCGGTTTGTTCCTGCATTTCCAGTTTTCAATAAGTCAGCCTGTACACCAACTAGCTCAAGCGTCTGTATCCTATCAATGTTTAAAACTTGGGGGCAATCAATGTCATATCCTATGGCCTCCAATGTATCTTAGACGTGTCATATCTAGCCAGAGTCCTTTGAAGCTTCATTTGAGTCAGTCAGTCTGTCTTGTCTCCAGAAAGGATTTTGCATTTATAACAATGCAATCAAACATCAAACTCAAACTGAAAATAATCTATGCTTTTTACATGCTTTTATCTCCTTGTATGCTTACTGATTCGCATTGAGATTTTTGCATATTGTGTCCCTTCGAGCTCTTCGATGATGTCCTTTCTAGGATTTAGAGAGTGATGACTGGGGGCATAATCTTTTCTTTGTCTTCTACTTGTATGTGAAAATCTAACAGCTTTAGAAATTCTGGATTGAAATGGTGTTTGACTGTAAGAGCCTCTATCTCGAATTGGATGGCCATGCGTACCTCGACCATTGATACCCAAAAAAAATTCAAGGAAGTTTGATCTAACTATTATCTTTTTGAGTAAGTTCTTTCTCCTACTGTGGAATGCAATCTTGCCTAAGGATGTGAATGATAAAGGGTCACTACGGGTAATTCACATTGGATTTAGAATGATCTCTTGACTGTTTGATGTGTTTGTAACGCAAGGCGTACTCAGGTCATCACGACGTTTATGTTTTGATGCTTGTACAAATTGCTATATCAAAATGGACATGATATTCAGGTCATCCTGGCGCTTGTGCCTTGGTGCTTATATCTAATCCGACATTTCGAAAACAAAATCAATATTCATATATCCATGGTTGTTTGACCAGTGGGTGTTGTATTGATTCTTGCGCATACAAATTGATATTCATATGTCTATGGTTTCATGGCTAGTGGGCATTGTATTGATTTATCCAGTTACCTAAAAGTTCAATGATGATAACAAATCGACATATGATCAGTGACTAGGTCCTCGGTCTTAGGTTGCATTTCATTTTGCATGTCTCATTGCATTTTGCATGTTGCATGATCTCACAATGATTAAATGAACTCCAATGCTTAAACGATTCTTCAAATCGCATCTTCCAGTCTAACAAGAGCTGAATCTCACACGAAGGTTCCTCCAATGAAATAGCAAGTAGAATCCTTTTTCGGGATCAAAATTCAAATCTGAGATCATTCATATTATTAACTACTTGCATATTCGACCTTTGATCATCACAGAAATCTAGTATTCAACTTAATTGATTATCTTACATCAAACTATCAAAATTTTAACTTGGTCAACCATGGTCAACTCATGGTCAAACCTAGTCAAATTCGGTCTCTAGGACCTCCAAACGATGCAGAATGCGTTCTCGGACGTGTTTAACCACTTCTCAAATCAATTAACATGCTTCTAATTATAACGCTGACTTTTCTTGTCAGATTTCAATTTTAATCCCGAAGGGGGCATGGTATTGCATATCATTCAAAGTCTGTAATCAAATTTGAAATCATATCTTTATGGAAATCATATCTTCCTCAGTAAACAAGATAACAATCACGTCTAGTTACTGATTCATCAAAAGTCCTCATCGCTCGGGGCAAATCTATCATCACTTGGGGCATATCAGATTCATCGATCCATATCAATCTGGTATTCTCTCAATCTTGTAAACTGTATCAGTTTTTGCAACCATCGGATCATAGTGTTCTTTCCTTGGTTCTTCGGCAACTGAAGGATTCAGATGTGATACCTGCTAGTTCTGCTAAGACAATCGAGTCTAGAACGGGTCACTCACTTCTTATCAATCCTAAGGTTCGGAATCAGGCATTTTGACACTTTTTCGCAATCATAGGTTCATTTGTTGCTACAGTGAAAATTATCTTTGGTCATTCAAGACCTATTATCTCCATATCAATTCAATATCAATCAACTCCTATCTCAATATCTTTCAATCGGTTTCTATCTTAAGATCGGTTTATCTTTTGAATCAGTTTCATATCTTTATCAAACACAGACTATCTTTGAACCACTGCGCTTCGCACAGTAATTCAAAGAGGGGCAAAATGTAATACCCAAAAAATGGGCTATAAGTTCATTAATCTCCTACATCTTCAATTCGAACGAAATCGACATCAAAGTCCTAACCTAAGGCACATCTAACATCATCGAATCATAATTGATTATCTTAAATTCTGCATCGGGGAATATTCCTAGTAATATTCCTAATCATCATAATTATCTTTAATTTTATAATTATTTGGCGATAAATTACATTTATCCTAAGTTTGATTAATTGAATATTTTCATATTTAATTAATTAGATTTAATATTTGCCACTTAATTGTGTAATTAAATTTAATTCTATCTATTATTAATTGTATTATTTAATTTTGACAATAAATCAAAATTCCTATCTTTAATTGATTAAATTCTTATTTAATTAATTAAAGCATGTTGTCATTATTTAATAATATAATTTTTAATAAAAGTTTGGTAAAATAGTTAATTAACCCATAAATTAATTATTTTATTTCAAAAATCAGTTGAGTTGAGGATAAATCACTTTATTTATTTATTTAATTCTTAATTATTATGCATATTCAAAAGAAACAGTTAAACTCCAAATCAGAAAATCAATGCAAGTTATTGACTTTTTGGAACTCAACATCCTTTTGGGAGTTCAAAAAGCTGATCTAAACTCTAATTTGAGTTAAAAAGCTATTTTTGCATGTTTTTGCATGATTTTGAGAATTAACTATCTTTCATGATCAGATAACTCAAAAATCAAGATGAGTTAATTTGAGTGATTTATGGCTTTTCCCATGCACCTCCAAAGCCCTGGATTTCTATAAATTAAAGCTTTAGCTCTTCACAAATCATCTCATATTTTTGCACAATCACGCTGGAGAATTGGAATTGAAGAATCAAAGCTCTTGCGAATCGACATCTTTGTGAGATCAATCTTATTTTTGCATTCATATTTCATATCATTGTTAGATTAGCATAGCATATCAGTTTTCATATAGATTAATTTCATATCAGTTTTCAATTCATTCTTTATTGCATAGAAAATAAATAAAAATAAAAATAGCTTAATTGTATTCAATTTCATATCCATCTTTTGCATTCAAATCCTTCATTTAGGTGTCGTCTAGGTCACTGATCTCGATTACAATCTGAGAACATTAATCTCGCACCTACTAGAAGGCAGTAAATCGCTTGGTTAGATAGCTTTCAATTTTGCACGATTTTGATTATCACTAACCTCTAATGTTTTACTGAGTGTTGTGTCTACAGATCAGGTACAATTTTCACACACACACCAAGTCCATAGCTAAAGAAGGATCACACATGCAATAAGTGTAGTAGAATGCCTATAGACCACTATATGCAACTCATGATATAACTAGGCCAAAACACAAGAACCCCAGTCAAAGCGATGAGGATGTGCCATTAGATCCTCAATAATGGGACCCCAACCAATAGCAAACCCATGCACGTGTCTGTCAAGAAGAAGGAAACCTCCAATCAAAGTACCCAGAATAGCTGGCAATACAGGAAAGGAAACAAATTGAGCCCACTGAATATGTGCATCACCAATAGTGCGATCACCAAATACTCACTGACATGCTACTCCATCATACAAAGAGTCGTAATAAAATAGCTCACCATGAGTAGGTAAGCGGAGGATCCGATAAACATCCTCAGGATTAATAGTCATCTCCCCTAATGGAAAATGGAAGGTATTATGATCTGAGTGCCAACGCTCAACCATAGCAGTAAGAAGACCCTGATTCACTCATAATCGAGGAAGATGGAGAAGGAAAGATAGGCCACAAGAACTGATATGGTGACGATCCACCACACTGAGATCATTAATCATGCTCCATGATAGAGGATAGGAACCAGAAAATGCAAGGACCCAAGGATCTCCTATAAAAACAAGTTCAATCACGTCAGAATTGAAATCAATTATTATTTGGATCATTCAAAGTCAATCAAAAAATTTCAAAATATCAAACCACAATCAGGTTTCATGTTTCTACTCAAATAGAACGAAAAATTTATCATCATCCACCATCAAAATCTAGATTGATGAGAAATATTCAAATGATAAATAACTCATACTGACATATTACAACTTGCTAAAGGCATTAAGTTTGGGAACTTAACCTATGAATTAATCGATGACGTCGGAACAAATGCAAAGTGGACTTAATCAAAATAGATTTTTTTTTGCTAAGTGAAAGCGCTATTTCAAGTTTCAAAAGCGCACAAATGCAAAAGCATTGTTTTAATATGTAAAAGGGCTACTTAATGGCTTAAATGCAGAAAAATAGGAAAAAGCACCCAAAGAATTCAAAAGCGCCATTCAAAATATTAGAAGTGCTCTTTAAAAAGGTAAAAGCAGAAAACAAGAGCAAAAGTGCTCTTTAACAAGGTAAAAGTGGATTAGGGCCAAAACCTGGTGAGCAAAAGCGCAATCAGAACGTGAAAGTGCACCTTAAAATTGTGAAAGCGCAACTTGGAGGGTGAAAGCATCGTTTAATTGGGCAAAAGTGCTACTTGGATTGAAAAACAAAAAAAAAGAGGGTTTCTACAGGAAAAATTCTTTTTTTTTGAAATTAAATACATGAATCAGAAAAATGAGGAAGTTTAGGCACTCACCGGAGGTCCAGAGCTAGGCAGACACTAATATCAACGACATCGCTTAAATCTATGCTCGCGAATGGGGACAAACATCGTGAAAAGTAGAAGTCAAAGAGGAACAAGTGAAAAGTGAAAGTGGAAATGAATAGTGAAAAAGGAATTTTGACCCCTTTATATAGCCTTTTGACCTAAAAAAAGGGTATCTATGACCTTAAAAAGGGAATCTTTCACCAAAATTGACCCAAGGACTTGAATTTTTCATCGAATAAGCCAAAACAGGGGCATTTATAATCAAATAGATGTAAAATCAATATCGGAAATAAAATTAAAATTCATTAAAAATTGAACTAAATCAACATGATTTAACCAAGAACATCAAAATATTCAATCATCGATCAAATTTTATTTCATTTTTGAGGGGGCATACCATCGGATAATCAACATTAGTAGCATCGTCATCAACAATCAAGAGATCGATCATCAAATCAAAGTGAAAGCTTTTATCAGAAAATTTTTTGTCAATTAATCGACTGGGGCATCACATTGGAATCAATCATCAAAATCAGAATTTTACATCATAATCAATCATCATATCAAGGATCCATCATCAAAACAATCACTAGAATGACCATCAGAGTATCACATCAATTGAAGGAACATCATCAAAACTGCATCAATCTCATATCAGATATCAAGGATTGACCATTGAAAGACATCAAACGCACATCAAAGATTGACCATCGATAGAATCATGACCTATCATCAGTAAGATCAGAGTATTCTTTGAATTGACATGCTTCGCACGTCAACTCAAAGAGGGGCATTTGTAATCACCTGAAAATGGACAAAGACAATTAAATACTAAATCAAGAAAAATCAAAGCAAATCAAGGACAAGATCAAAGTAATTGAATCACAATGCATAATTAGCCAATCAAAATTAAAATAAAGTCTTAATTCAATATAAATCAAAATTGAGAGCATTTTAATCAAATGAAATCAAATCAATGTGCAATTAAATCAATTAATTGTATAGTTTTGGATTAAATCAAATTCAACCCATTCAAGGGATGCATGGCTAAATAAATGAATTTAAATCAATTAATAAATCCTAATTTCTCTCAACAAACCAAAAGGGGAGGAAATTCAATCAACCAATAGGATTTGAGGAAAGGCATTCACATGGATCAAGCTAAATTCAATCTCAATCACTCAAAGTGAAAGATAATCTTGTCCATTGATCTTGTCTACTTGTCCCAAGCTTTGAGGACACAAACTTTGCATTGTCTTCAAAGGGTGGAACCAAAGACTCAACCAAGGCTTAATCATGATCAACTACACCACACCCCCTACCATTGCATAAATCTATAAAAGGAAGACCAAAATCCTCATAATTCATATCCACACATCTAAGAATTGCATAGAACCTCTTGCATTTTATAGCTAGAAAGACATTTTAAGAGCTTAATTAGCATTCAATTTGAATATAATTGTTAGCTTTAGCTTAATCTTTATCATTTCTCATTCTAGGACTATCATTAATGGTAGCTTGCTGAGAGCTTCTATTAACACTCTTAGATAGAGAGCCATAGGATGCTCAATTGATCTTTCATTTGCTAAATAGTTGCTATATTGTGGTTTATTTAGTTTCTATTTCATTTATTGCTCAATACTAATTCTATGAAGGTACATTTCCTTGTACACAAATGCTACCAGGACATGTATAATGACAAAATTTGCATTAATAAAAATGTTTATTTCCATGATTAGGGTTAATTCATCCATTAACAACTTTTTTTAAAAGTACTTTAAATAAATATGAAACACTAGTTAAACTAGATGCAAATTTGGAGTGACTAGGAAACACCCTAACTAAGTAGTTTTGCAATGCACTTTAGACTAGATGAATGCTCACTTTAGGATCCAAAATCAAGTATGGACATTCATTTTTTGTTCCTTTTTGACTTAATGAACTTTATTTGATACATTTTAATATATTAGGACCCCTAATTAGGATAGATTGTGTACTTGAATTGAATTAAAAGAAGATAGAGTAACTAGGTTTGTCACGAACCCTAAACTTTGTGAGGTTTATTTTAAGAGACCAAATAAAATATGAGAGTTAAATTTAAGCTTCCAAAACCAAATATGAGGTTCATTTTCCACTTAATAAACTTGATTTGAAATATTTTTAAACAACTTGAACTCCTTATTAAACTAGATGCATATTTGAAAACACCTTAACTAGGTAAGTTTGAATTGAAACCTAAACTAGGTGAATGTTCATTTTAGGAGCCCAAATCAAATATGAGTGTTCATTTTAGGTTACTAAATTTAAATATGAGTGTTCATTTTAGGTTACTAAATTAAAATATGAGTTCATTTTAAGTTCCTTAATCCATTAATTAGGTTCACTCCTGCTTTATAATAGAGAAATGACAAACAAGAATCAATTAGAAGCTAAAATGAGGCCTAAAACCCCATTTTTTGGAGTATAAGCCCCAAGTGTGCAACTTTCATGACCAAGTTCTCAAATATAGTGACCAAGTGCACAAATCTGAGTGCCAAGTGCACATAGACATCAACCAAGTTTGGAGGAACAACAACCAAGTGCTAGGATTCTCCTAGGGACTTGTAAGTGCACAAAAACATCAAAAAATCCATCAAATATGAGTGTTTCACATTGGGTTCACCAATTTTTAAGACTAGAAAAAGACATGGAAATCATATCAAGTAAACCAAAAAACCTCAAAGACATGCAAACCTATCTAATACTATCATGAAAAATACTTGAAATGCAAAGGAATTAAAACACAATAAAACCCCCTTCAAGTAAAGTTCTCATGTTCTCCTTTCTTCTCCATAGTGTGGATTGATGTAGCTCTTTAAAATGATGAAATGAACCAATAAAATTGAAATAAAAAAATATGAGAATACTAGTAGAAAAGTGATAACAAGAGTGGTTCAAGAATGGTTAGCCAAATTAGTGCAAATGAGTCTCGATTTATAGATTTGAGAGCCAAAATGCAAGAAAGGGAAAGTTAGTGTGGAACTTGGAAATATGTCATAATTATGACAAATTGGAAGCACAAATTAGCATGCAAAAATTAATGCAAAACTAGGGGAAAGATGGAAGAATAAAGATGAAGCTAATTAGTAGGTAACTAGGAAGCACAAAATGAGGAAAAAGGTATAGGGAAGGTGGAAGGAATTTGGAGGATAATTAAAAGGAAATCATGAAGCACAAATTAAGGGAATATGTAAGATTTACATTTTTAATATTTGAAAAATCATTATTCCCTCAAAAGGATAAATTAGGAATTTAGGAATTAATGAAAATTCTAAAATTCATAGAAAAGGGAACAATTAATTAATATGAAATTAATTAATTGTGGGAGACATAGGATAGGGGGAATTAATCTAATAAATAGATTAATATAAAAGGATAAATTATGGGTTATCTATCCCAAGGGAATGAAATAGTAAAAAAATATTGACCGAATGATGACATAGGATCAAAAAGGGGTTTGGTCTTGAATGATTTGATTATGGTTTAAACTGATATGATGATTTAAAACTGATTAGGGAACTACACAATATCGATGATCTTTGACAATGTGCATGATCTAGGGTGACAAGATAAAATAGCATCGAGGAAATTTGACAATGCTATTGAGATGACTAATGATGATGAAATAGAATTGATGAACTTGGACAATGCTATTGAAATAAATTGGATTAGGATGATGATGATGAGGCATTGATGAACTTGGACAATGTGCTCGGGATTGGATTGATTTGAAAGAGACTTGATTAGGCATCGATGAACTTGGACAATGCCTTGGATTAATTTAGGATTGAATTGATAAGGATAAGATTTACAAGGATTCGACAAGATTGGACTAATTTCAAAGTTATTTGATCAGACACCGATGATCATGAAAATGCCCTAGAACTAATTTGAGAATGATCAAATATGATTGAAATGATCTTGGACTGATTCAGAATGATTTAGGAAGGTTTGACATGATTTAGGATCGATTAGGAACAATTTAGAAATGTTTAGAAATATTTAGGAACATTTAGGAATGGTTTAGGAATGATTGGGATCAGTTTAGGAATGATTAAGAACATTTAGGATCAGTTTAGGAATGATTAGGAATGTTCCAATGCTGAATTGGTCTTGATCGATTCGGCCAAAAAGATCAAGGTTATGATGCAAAATGAGGGAGATGTTAGTAACTGATCAAATGAGAAATGACTTAAGATAGAAGACATGTTAAAAAAGGACACATAGGTGTGAACCATTTTTAGGTGTCTACATATGTCACCCATGTACAAGTGAACATTGCATTATGTTGGTCTTTTGATGCAATGTAGATCTGATTATAACCCAAGAATCCATCCATTAAGGATAGCATTTCATAGCTCATTGTTAAGACCACAATCATATCGATGTTGGGAAATGGAAAGTCATCTTTAGCACATCCCTTTTTGAGGTCTTTAAAATATATGAAAATTATGATGCCCTCGGATGATTTAGTGATGGGTACTGAATTTGATATCCACTCTGCATAGTCTATAGGTTAAGATAAAATTGATGCCTAATAATTTTTTAATCTCGACCTTAACTAGCAAGGCAACCTTTAGATGCATTTTTCAAAGTTTATGTTTGATAGGTTTGACTCCTAGATTAAGTGGTAAATGATGGAGTGCTAATTCTTCATCTATCCTTGGCATATCAATATAAGACCATGTCCAACCTTCTACCCTCTAGTGCCTCAAGGAGGTTTTCACTAGAAGCAGGGTAATCTTTAAGAAAAACCCCCTTCAAAAAAGGTGTAAAAAAGTGGCGAAAGTTAGAAAGAAAAAAATAAATTATTAGCGAAAAAAATTTATTTTCAAAGAAAAAAAATAATCTCAATTGGCGAATCATTCATGCTCCCTAAAACTATGTGGAAAATTTTGGAGAATCATTGATGCTCCTTGAAACTATGTGAAACTATCTTGGCAAATATAAAACAGTATTTATATTAAAATATATATCTATATTGGCGAATATAAAATAGTATTTATATTAAAAAATATAAATTGGCGAATATAAAATAGTATTTATATTATTAAAAATATAAATTGGTGAATATTCAAAACATAGTGATAGGACTACGTATCAAGTTGGGTGCTACGTGTCATTTATTGATGACCAATTTGTGAGGACATTTTGTGTAGCTTTGGCAGGCTAAAAGGAGGGTCGATGGCTAATGGTTACAAAGATATGCAATGGTCATGTTGATTGTGTGCGCAACTTCAGCTATTATGTTGGCGGTTTAGAGTTGTAGGCCACGAAGATACGCAAAGTTCAAGTAAGTTTGTGGTTGACAATTTGGCATTTGTGTAGCTTCAACACAGTTTGTGGTGATTGGTGACAGTGTGCATAGTTTTAGCAGGCTAAAAGAAGGGTCGATGCTGATAGTTATGAAGATACATAATGGTCAGGTTGACAGCGTGCGTGACTTTGGCGGTTATGCTGGCAGTTTGCAGTTGAAGGCCACGAAGATACACAAAGGACACATTGACAGTGTGCATGACTTCAGAAGTTATGATCGTAGGTAAGATATGGGGGCTCTGAGGCCACATTGGCAGTCTGCGTAACTTAGTTGTGAAGTTACAGTGACATTGAACACTGAAGTAGAATTAATGAGACTTAACGACGACAAGATTTTGATTAGATGTTAAAAAAGGTTAATTTGTACAAGATCTCAGCTATGAATCGTAAACATTCATTATCTTTCTTTTCAGAGCCAAGTCACATTACACGAAACATTCCTTCATAATCTAATGCGGTTGCCAAGTTGTCAGTTCAAAATTTAAAATCGCAGCAAGGATATGGTGGTTTTGAAGCAACGTTGGCAGTTTGCATAACTTGAGTGGTACATGTGTGTGTGAATTTTGTACCTAATCTGTAGACACAACACTTCAGTAAAACATTAGAGGTTAGCAAAAATCAAAATTGTGCAATAATTGAAAACTAAACTAACCAGGTGATTTACTGCTTTCTAATAGATGCGAGTATGTATTCTCAGATTGGACCGAGATCAGTGACCTTGACGACACCTAAACGAAGGATTTGAATGCAAAATCTAGATATGGAATGAATGCAATTAATCTTTTTTTCTTCTTTTTTCTGTGCAATTATGATAATGAAAACTTGATATGAATCTATGCTAATATGGAAATTGATAGGCTAAAATGATCTAACAATAATATTCTAAATGATATGGATACTATGCAAAAATAATGAAAATCTCACAACAACTCGAATTCTTAAGATCGATTCTTCAGTCTCCAATTCAGCAGCGTGAGTGTGCAATTCATGGATGGATGGATAATGAGGAGTTGAAGCCTTAATTTATAGAAATCTAGGGCTTTGGAGGTGCATGAAAAAAAGCCATAAATCACTCAAATAACTCAGGTTGATTTTTGAGTTATTTTTAAATAAAGGATAATTAACTCACAAAAACATGCAAAAGCAGAGTTTAACTCAAAATAGAGTTTAGATTTAATTGATAATTGATAGTTGTCTGCTTTTTTGATTGTGCATGTTTTATTTATGAATTAATTTAATAATAGAGTGATTTATTTCCAACTTAACTAATTTTGAAAAATAAAACAATTGATTTATGGGTTGATCAATTATTTTTCAAACTTTTATTTAAAAACAATATTATTAAAAATTGACAACTTGCTTTAATTAATTAAATAAGAATTTAATCAATTATTCATAGGATTTTGGATTTATTGTCAAAATTAAATAATATAATTTATGAATAAATATAATTAACTTCAATTAAACAATTAAGTGGCAGAATTAAATCTAATTAATTAAATATTGAGAATATTCAATTAATTAAACTTTAGGATAAATAGGATTTATCACCAAATAATCATTAAATTAAAGATAATTATGATGATTAAGAATATTACTAGGAATATTCCCCGATACAGAATTTAGGATAATCAATTATGATTTGATGATGTTCCGATGTGCCTTGGGTTAGGACTTTGATGTCGATTTCATTCGATGTGTCAATGTAAGAGGTTAATGAACCTATAGCCCATTTTTGGGGTATTACATTTTGCTCCTCTTTGAATTGTTGTGCGAAGCGCAGTGGTTCAAAGATAGTCTGTGTATGATATTGAAATTGATGTTTGAAATTGATATTGATATGAGACAGAAGCTGATTGAAATTGATATGAAGATAATAGGTCTTGAATTACCAAAGATAATGTTAACTATAATAGTAATGAGCTGATGATTGTGAAAAAGTGTCAAAACACCTGATTCTGAACCTTATGATTGCGAAGAAGTGAGTGATTGATTCCAGACCTGATTGTCCTTATATTGAATCACATTGGTATCACATCTGAACCCTTTAGTTTCCAAAGAACCAAGGAAATAACACAATTGAACCGATAGTTACAAAAACTGATACAATTTACAAGATTAAGAGAATACCAGATTGATATGGATCTCGATGAATCTGATATGCCCCAAGTGATGATTGATTTGCCCCAATCGATGAGGTCTTTTTGATGAATCAGTAACTAGATGTGGTTGTTGTCTTGATTACTGAGGAAAGATATGATTTCAAATTTAGATTACAGACTTTGAATGATGTGCAATACAATGCCCCCTTTGGGATTAAAATTGAAATCTGACGAGAAAAGTCAGCGTTGATAGTTTAGAAGCATGTTAATTGATTTGAGAAGTGGTTAAACATGTTCGAGAATGCATTTTACATCATCATGAGTTGAAATTTTGATAGTTTGATGTAAGATAATCAATTAAGTTGAATACTGGATTTCTATGATGATTGAAGGTCAATTATGCAAGTAGTTAATAATATAAATGATCTTAGATTTTGATTTTGATCCTGAAAAAGGATTCTACTTGTTATTTCATTGGAGGAACCTTCGTGTGAGATTCAGCTCTTGTTAGACTTGAAGAGACAAGTGGAGAATTGTTTAAACATTGAAGTTCATTTAGCCATTGTGAGATCATGCAAACATGCAAAATGCAAAGAAACATGTAGAATGAAATGCAACCTAAGACCTAGGACCTAGTCACTGATCATGTGTCGGTTGTTGTCATCATTGAATTTTTAGGTAACTGGATAAATCAATACAATGCCCACTAGTTATGAAACCATAGACATGTGAATATCGATTTGTATGCGCAAGAATCAATACAACACCCACTGATTAGGAAACCATGGATATATGAATATTGATTTGGTTTTTGGAATGTCGGATTAGATATAAGCACCAAGGCATAAATGCCAGGATGACCTAAATATCATGTCCATTTTGATATAGCAATTTGTATAAGCATCAAAACCTAAACGTCATGATGACCTGAATACGCCTTGCATTACAAACACATCAAACAGTCAAGAGATCATTCTAAATCCAATGTGAATTACTCGTAGTGACCCTTTATCATTCACATCCTTAGGTAAGATCGCGTTTCACAATAGGAGAAAGAACTCACTAAAAAAGATAATAGTTAGATCAAACTTCCTTGAATTTTTTGGGTATCAATGGTTGAGGTACGCATGGCCATCCAATTCGAGATAGAGGCTCTTACAATCGGACACCATTTCAATCTAGAATTTCCAAAGTTGTTAGATTTTCACATACAAGTAGAAGACAAAGAAAAGATTATGCCCCCAGTCATCACTCTCTAAATCTTGTAAAGGACATCATCGAAGAGCTCAAAGGGACATAATATGAAAAAATCTCAATGCGAATCAGTAAGCATACAAGGAGATAAAAGCATGTAAAAAGCACATATTGTTTTCAGTTTGTGTTTGATGTTTGATTGTGTTATTGTAGATGCAAAATCCTTTCTGGAGACATGACTGACTGACTGACTCAAATGAAGCTTCAAAGGACTCTGACTGGATATGATACATCTAAGATACATCGAAGACCATAGGATATGACATTCATTGCCTCACAAGTTTGAGCATTGATAGGATACAGACGCTTGAGTTGATTAGTGTACAGATCGACTTATTGAAAACTGGAAATGTAGAAACAAACTAGGAGATATGTACAAACTAAAGCAAGACTGAAAGTTGGGAAAGACCAAGATTGCAATGATAGATGGAGCATTTTGAAACAAGTGGCACATGTTTGCCTGGTTTTCACCATCTTGGCAAAGATTCTATTTTTGCTACCAAGGCGCCTATTTCCAGGTTTTCACCAAGGCACTTTTTCTTTTTCTCATTTTTTTGGTATATTTCATTTTTTCAATTTTTTTTGTACTTTTGATATTTTTTTACTTTTTTTGTGAATCATCAAGGCACATATTGCTAGGTTTTCACCAAGATGTTCATTTTTTTCAAAACTTTTTCATATTTTTAAGATTTTTTTAGGACATTTTAGCATACATTGAATATCTTAGGCATATAATTTCTTCAGATGGAGAACGTTGATTGGTTCTCAGAGTTGTTCTCCTTCAATCGTTGAGAGTTGATAAGCACCAGAGCCAAAAGTAGCAGTGATTATAAAGGGACCCAGCCAGTTGGGTTCAAACTTCCCCTTGCATTCTCTATGTGATTGATTTTTATGATTCTCTCTCAAGACTAGATTACCAACTTGAAATTCTATGTGTCTGACTTTCTTGTTGTAACCTCTAGACATTCTCTTCTAATATACTCTAAGATGATCATATGTCACTTGTCTGCGCTCATCGAGTAGTTCAAGTTCTTGCAACCTAGACACTCTATAGTCATCATCAGTTACTAGACCATGCATTCTAATTCTTAGTGATGGGATTTCAACCTCAATAGGCAGTATTGCTTCAGACCCATAAACTAAAGTGAAAGGTGTAGCCCCAGTAGGTGTTCTGATACTTATTCTGTAGGCCCAGAGAGCTGGATTGATCATGAGATGCCAGTCTCTTCCTATTTTATTAACTTTACGGTGCAAGATTTTCAATAAATTCTTGTTAGAAGCCTCTACTTGTCCATTCCTTTGAGGATAGTAGATAGATGACCAATGTTGTGTGATCCTGAATTTGGCACATAGATCATCTAGATCTTTATTCTTGAATTGTCCACCATTATTTTTTATTATAGAATGAGGTCTCCCATATCTGCATATGATATAGTTCAATATGAACATAGAGATTTGTTTTCCAGTTGCTTGTGTCAAAGGGACTACTTCTACCCATTTTGTAAAATAATATGTAGCTATGATTATATGGGTATGTCCATTGGAAGAATGAGGATGTATAGCTCCTATAAGATCAAAAGCCCATTGGTGAAAAGGCCATTGTGTAGTAAAGGGAATTAGATCCCTCCCTAGAGCATGAATTAAGTTGCCATGCACTTGGCACTTTTGACAATTCTTAGCAAACTTGATAGCCTCTTTCTCCATTTCAAGCCAATAGTACCCAGCCCTAATAAGTTTTTGAGCTAGTGTTAAATCGTTCGAGTGTGACCCACAAATACCATCATGGACTTCCTCTAATGCACATTGAGACTCTTCCCATTCTAAACATCTAAGTAGTGTACCATCTAGACCTTGTTTGTATAGATCATGACCAATGATGACATATCGGGAGGCATTACGGATAAGGTATCTCTTTTCATGGCGGTTGAAGGTATCAGGAATGATTTGGTCTTGGAGATAGGAAAATAGGTTTTTGTATCTAGATGAATCATGACCAACAATAGTGCAGATCATGTGGGTTTCAGGGGAATCATATGCAAGATAAGATAGTGCTTCCACCAATAACTTGTAGCGTAGCTCATGTTCAGGCTATTGTAATAAAGTAGATAATGTTGCCATTGCATTAGCAGCCTTATTCTCCATTCTAGGAATTTGCTCAAATGTGATAGATATGAAATACTTCTTTAGATCATCTACCATTCTCTTGTAAGGAATGAGCTTTTCATCTTTAGTTTGGTACACGTCATTGACTTGATGGATAACAAGTTGAGAGTCTCCATGAATATGTAGCTCTGTCACTCTCCATTCAATTGCTATTTTCATACCATTCAAAAGGGCTTCATATTCTGCAATATTGTTTGTGCAAGGAAACTTTAATCTAAATGCTTTTGGGATTGAGTATCTTTGAGGAGTTATGAACAATATGCCTACTCCAGATCCATTCTGTGTATAGGAGCCATCAAAGAATAATTGTCATTCTCTAGAAGAAAGAGTCATGATAGAGGAATCTGGAAATTCCATTTGCATTGGTGTATCATCAATCATAGGTGCATCTGCTAATTGATGAGCAATAACCTATCCTTTGATAGCTTTTCATTCCACATATTCAATGTCAAATTCACTTAAGAGCATGATCCATTTAGCTAATCTACCTATGAGGGCAGCTTTGCTTAGTAGGTACTTGAGTGGATCAATCTTAGCTACCAATTGTGTGGTATGAGCTAACATATAATGTCTTAGTTTCTATGATGCAAAGATTACAGCTAGACAAGCTTTCTCAATCATTGAATAGTTCTTCTCATATGCAACTAATGTTCTACTGATATAGTATATAGCTCTTTCCTTTTTGTTCTCATCATGTTGTGCTAGCAATGCCCCCAATGATGTATCTATTGCGGAGACATATAAGATCAAAGGCTTCCCTGGAATGGGAGGCATCAAGATAGGAGGATTTGATAGATACTTTTTGATATGATTAAAGTTTTTCTCACATTCTTCATTCCATGCAAAGGTCACACCTTTATGTAATGTTTTTGTAAAAGGTTGTGATATGTCTGCTAGCTGTGATATGAAGCATCTGATAGATTGAACTCTTCCTTGCAAGGTCCTCATTTGACTAATATTCTTTGGAGGTTGCATTTCCATGATAGCCTTTACTTTAGCTGGATCAACTTCAATGCCCTTCTTTGAGACTATGTATCCTAAGAGCTTTCCAGAAGTGACACCAAAAGCACACTTCTTAGGATTTAGTCTAAGACTAAAATTTTCCATTATGTCTAGTATCTTGCTCAAGTCATTTAGATGTTCAACTCTAATCATAGATTTTGCTAAAGTATCATCAACATAATCCTCCATAGTCCTATGCATCATGTCATGGAAAATAGATGTCATTGCCCTTTGATATGTAGCACTAGCATTCTTAAGCCCAAATAGCATGACATTCCAACAGAAGGTGCCCCATGCACATGTAAAAGTAGTTTTCTCTTGATCCTCTGGAGCAATTTTTATTTGATTATATCCAGAAAAACCATCCATTAGAGAATACATCTCAAAGCTTGCAGTCATGTCCACTATCATATCAATGTTAGGTAGTGGAAAATCATCCTTAGGGCATGCTCTATTTACATCTCTAAAGTCTGTACACACTCTGATTGATTTATCTGGTTTTGAAATAGGTACAATATTAGAGATCCACTCTACATAATCAATAACTCGGATGAATCCAGCTTTCAGGAGCTTCTCTAATTCAGCTTTTACCAAGAGTGCAACATGAGGATGCATCCTTCTCAATTTTTTCTTGACAAATTTGACATTTGGAGCTATAGATAAATGATGCATTATAAGATTAGGATCCAACCCTAGCATATCTGAATATTTCCATGCAAAGTTGATCTTCTTTTCTGTTAAGAATGTTGTAAATTTTTGCTTCTCTCTTCTGATAAAGATTGTGCCACATGGATCAACTGTGGTTCTTTTGTTGTTCCCAAATTGATAGATTGAGTGGGCTCAATTAGAACTGGAGATCTGTCCTATAAATGACTCACAAGGACATCAAATATCTCATCCTTAGGCACCTCAAAGAGGTTTTCACCTTCGGATACATCTTTTATTTTTACTTTTGTAGGTTATGAGACTGCCACAAAGTGGTTTTCACCCTCATAACTCCTTTTATTTTTATTTTTATTTTTATTTTTCTGACTAAGATACTTGATGTCTGACTCTGTCATGCTAACGTTTAGTTCACTGATGGAAGTACTCATAGTCTCAACTACATTGAGGTAGCAAGCAAGGGCATAGTCATTCAGGAAAGTATAAATACCATGGCTCAGATTTGCGGAGGTTTGATCAATAAGGTCTGGATATTGGATAGTCAAAGTGGGGAAAGATTGGGAGATAGTGTTTATGGATATGGATTTGTCATCATTGGTCCTAACCCGACACTCGAGTTCAAAGGTGATATTACAACTTAAGACATTCAATTCATGAATAGGCTCAATGTCATTGTGGGAGTCCAATTCAGCCATCGGTGGATCAGACTCGATAAGTTCATCATTTCGTTGTAGACTTACATTAGGTTTAGGTGCATATTGGTGAATAACATCAACATGTTTCTCTGTAATAAGCTCATCTTCTTCTGGAATGGCTCCCCATTCATAGTCATTAGATTCTTCATCTATGCCTCTAGGAAATCTAAGAACATGAGTAAAGTCAGGATGAATACCCCAAGAAGGGTTACCCTTAGATTTTGATTTGAATTCATACTCATGGGAATCTATCTCAGAATCACTACCACCTTCCTCTTCTTGATTGTTTTCGAGATTAGCTGGTTCTTATGTTGCAACTATCTCTTGATTGATAGTAGGTTCTTGTGTTTCTACTACATTAATTCTTTTGATGGGATCATCTTTATCATCAAGAAGGTCTTTGATTTCTTTAGGCAAACATTCATAAGGGATAAGTTCAGAGTTGTCTGAATCACTATCTGATGGTTTAGTTTCTTCCTTCTTAAGAAGAGGTTCTCCTGGTGCGATATGTTCTATGACATGGGAACAATTACCTCTGAGGTGGAAGGGTTTCTTTTTAAAGCCTAAGCTAACTGTATCCTTGTTTTCCCTACCAGTATGCGAAATAGGTGTTATAAGACCTTCTCCTCTGACTCCTAGAGGTCCTTTACCTAAATATCCCATCTTAGCTATTAATTTATCTCCTAGACCATATGCCTTAGAAGGGATTTTGGATACTGTAGAGTCACTACTTTCAACAACTTGAGATTCAGGTTCATCTTTGTATAGCCATGCAAGCACAGCTTCATCCTCTTCAAATTCTTTCTTGGAGACTTGTTCTGCTACAAAATTCTTTTTATAGGCCTTAAGAGGTTCTTTAGAATCTGGTTTGGACTATTTTAAAAATTTTCCATAAGACTTAGGTGAGATAGGGAGAGATGTCAAAGATAAGACTAGCTCTATAGTATATTCTCCCATACTACTTTCTTTGATATTGACCTCTTTTGCAAGATCTTCCATTTTAGATGTGGATGCTTCTTTGGTTGGCTCAATGGAAGATTCCCTATTATTAGGCACAAGTTTATCTACATTTTCCTTCAATGTATTGCAAGTGGTGGATATGTCTGTTGGAATAGTGACCTCTACTCCTTCATAAGGAAATTTCAAGCATTGGTGGAATGTAGAAGGAATAGCCTTCATCTCATGTATACATGGTCTCCCTAGAAGAATGTTGTAAGCCAAAGGTAGATCAAGAACCTGACATATAGTATCTCTGATAACTGGACCTGCTTTGATAGGTAAGACAATGGTGCCTTTAGAAGATCTTTCTTGTTCATCATAGGCTTTTATAATTATTTTCTTTCTAGGATCAATAGCCAATTCTGAAAATCCCAATTGTGTGACCAAGCTGTAAGAACAAATGTTTAGACCATCACCTCCATCTATCAACACACATTTGACTCTACGGTTCTGGATCAAGACCTCTATATGCAAGGACTGGTTATGTGGGTGACTCAAGGAGTTGTCATCTTCCTCTGAAAAGGAGATATATTGCGGAGATGTAAGATGTCCAACCATAGTCTGGAACCTGTCTAAATCAAGGTCATCAGGAACATTGGATCCGAGCAAAGCTTTGTCTAAAATGGCTCTATGAGCTAGAGATATCTGAAGCAACTCAAACATGGAGATTTTTGCATTAGTGTGTTGGAGTTGTTGAACAATGCTATAAGATGTTGGCCTCATATCTTTAGGATTGGAAGATTTAGAAACAACCTTCTATTTGGAAGCAGAAGAAAGATTGAAGGGCATCTTAGGGACATTTGATGAATCTGGGATTTGTCCATTTAGATGTGCTTGAGCTTGTGATCGAGTCACTGCATTAGCTAAAGTATGATCTCTATCTCTTCGCACAATTGTGAGGACATTTAAATGCTTAGAGTGACAAGGTTCAACCATGTTGATAACAACATTATTTCCAGGGTAAGCATAATTGACCTTTGCCCCCATATTAGGCTGAGAAGATGAAACTTCTTGACCATGTTCTGACAATGGTTCTGTGAATGTTGTATGATCATTATTGTTCTTATGATTGTCGATGGTGATATCTCCCTTATGGATCAGATCTTGAATAGTATGCTTCAAGCATAAACAGTGATTAGTTTTGTGACCTTTACCTCGATGGAAATCATAGAATTCATTCTCCCTCCACCATTTTGGTTTAGGATCTGGATCGGATTGTCAAATCTTAGGAAAAGAAATGATGTTATTGGCCAATAGAGTTCTGATAGCTGATTATAAAGATTCTCCAAGAGGAATGAACATTCATTTATTATCAGCAGTACTATGGCTTCTTTTCAGATGATTCAGACACCTTTTGTTCTGAGGCTTTGATGGCTTGGGTGCCAATAGTTAGATTGAAAGCTGGTACCTTTGATGGGGCATGGATAGTATCAACAACACCATCCATGACAATGCCTTTATTCTTGTTCCAATTTTTGTTCTTGTCTTTAGAACTGGATCCTGATTTGTACTTGTCCTTTTGAAATGTGATTTCTCCCTTTTTCACAAATACTTTTTCAATTTTGATCACATTGTCTACCATCTTATCAAAAGATGTATGATATTGCATTTGTAAAGGGTAGTTGATCTCTAGGATAAGATTATTGATGAAGATTTCCAGTTTCTCAATTTCTGGAATAGGCCTAGCATACAGAGAGAATTTCTTCCTCCATCTTTTGAGAAATGTCAAGAATGGTTCGCCTGGATATTGCTTGAGATTACAGATATCAATCATGGTGACTGGATGTTGAATGTTGTAGGAGTATTGCTGATAGAACAATTTGATCAACTCCTCAAAATTTTTGATAGTAGAAGGCAATCTAGAGAACCAATGAATGGCTGCTCCTCCCAAAGATCAAGGAAAGAGATGCATAAGATAGGTTGGTTCGTGCATGAACTCCATAGATTGTATATAGAATTCTCTGACATGATCTTGAGGGTTAAAGTGTCCATCATACTTATCATACTTGGGCATCTCCACTCTTTTCAGAAATGGTGGCATGTACGAGTCTTTGTCAAATGGAAAAGGACATAGGGCCTCCATGGAGAACTCCTTGGGTTCCTTTTCTTTCTCAAGGTTATTAAGTTTGACTTGCATGGCATGCATCTATTTCATCATAGCTGTGAGTGGAGTTTCTTCCTCATGCATAATGATATCTTCAACATTAAAGTTGGGAGGAATTTTAGCTCCTTGGTGAGCTAATTGTAAAAAGTATGCTTCTCTATCTTCTTTCAAGAAATGCTTCATCATTCATTTGAAGTTATCATCGTTTTGATATTGAGCAATTTCTTCAGGTGTGGGTTCCTGATCTACACCATGTTGAGATTGAGCTCTTTGAGAGCCAAAGTTTGTCCCTACTTGAGACATGGTAGGAGTCCTACTTGGGATAGATTGATGAGGAGTTTGTTGATTACCTTCGTGAGTTGATGAAGGAGGAATGTAACCAATTTTCAATTGAAAGTTGCCAAGACCATTGTCTTCGTAAAGACTAGAATTGTAAAGTTTCTCAAGAGTTGGACCCTTGACAATGGTTATAGGTAATGTATGGGATGCTTCTCCAGATTTCTTGTGAGAGGAAGCTCTAGTTTCCACCATTAACCTTGGGTGAAACAAAAGAATATGATGAAGACAACTGAGGAATGAATTGAATCAAGATGATCAGATGATGCAACCTTGTCAAAGTTTGATTGATTGAAGCATAGATTTGACTTAGATGAGGAATACTATGCTCTGGATGTATGGGTAGATGCCCAAAAGATAGCGGACAAGATATCACAACACTTAGTCATTTTTGAAGATTGATTGAAGATTGATAGTTATGACAAGGTTTTGACACAAGATGATAAAGACTCAAATCGATTAAACAAAAGGCTAAATCGGATTCAAAAGATCACTTTAGGAAAATGATTAGATTCTCAGTATTTGCTGCTTTGTTCCTGATACAGTGATTTGTTTGACAAACTCTAGAAATAGGCTGGAAAAGTTGGATATCTAGCAATTCTGACAACTTTCTGGCAATTCAAAGAGGGGCAATTTTTCAAAATTTCCCAAATGACTTTCTGCAAGTTCGCACGACAATGGGTATAGAATGAAATGACAATTGACAATCTTGTACGACAGTTGACAATAGGAAAATTGACTTTTGAAAATGACTGGCAGCAATACTCGAACGACAATATACTGGTTACCATATGACAATCAGGGGGTAATGAAACAACTCTTGACCAAAACTCGTATGATTTTTTACTCCATAAAGGAATTTCACTTCAATTTTTGCAAATTTTTGGGTTTTCAGTTTCAAATTGTTTGCAAATTTCAATGTCCAGATTTAAGGATTGTAACAGATTTGTTCATTTTCAGTAACCAGATAGATAAGCAAGCATGCAAAATAGCAAGCAAGTGATTTCAAGCATGTCTGAAAACAATGAACAAGGGAAAAAGCAACCTTGCGCATGAACAATCAAGTGACTTATTTATGCTAATCCTTAGAAGTGCTAATTGTGTATGTTCCAAAAAGTTTTGCAATAACGCACATATTCCTAAAAAAAATGAAAATTTGGCCTCACTAGGGTTTTTAGTAATGGTCTGATGCTGCAACTTTTGTGATCTCAAGAGGGTGAACTCCAATCCAAGCGCACCGGGGTTTTGACACAGTCTGAGAACTTAATCTTCAGGATCTACTAGGGAGATCTGACAGCCCAACAAGAGACCACACCTGTGGAGATTTCCTCCACAAGGACATTTATATAGCGATTGTCACTACCATGGCAAAAATAACTATTATCGCTTGAGGTTTTGTCAATGTGGTTGACCCAATTAAGGGAATGTACACTACGGTTAACCCTCTCTAAAGGTGACTCACAAAATATACCACAGGGGGACTAGATCAAGTTCAAGGATCTGGGTTTCTGTTACTATCCAAAAAGGAAGTAGAGCATAATCCCCTAGCCTCTTCACTTCACCAAAACAAAGTAGATAGATTAATCCGACACACTAAGACCAAGATTATCTCACAAAGATCTATGATGTCAACCACTCATGATCTATCAACCTCTCCGAAGAGAGAATGTATCAATCAAAAGCTGAAGACACACAAATCTAGTAGAACATGAGACTCTCTCAATAACCTCCCTACCTACAAGGATTCCTTCATTGAGAAAAGTTTCACTGGAAACTCACTCTCTCAAGAGCTATGGATAGTGTTCATAGGGCCTATTTACTATGTGTAACAAAGATGCTGAAAAGCAAATCTATGTTCATTTTTATAGCCCAAAATGAAGTATGTGATATGAAAGTGATAAGAGTCACACAAGCTAGACACGTGAGAGTTTATTTTAATCCAAATCAAAATATTATCAGCTTGAGAAGAATACCTTAGGTCCAATGCTCTACAATCCAGAATTTAGCACACATCTAAAAGTACAAAATCAAGACAAATCAACAGCAAATCGTAAGCGTTAGAAATCAATAATTTGAAAGTACGGATTCACAAATTCTATCTCTGTAGAAAAATCTCACGTGAGTCAGGATGTGGTCCCGCGTGAGGAAACACTATCTCACGCGATGAAGGATGAAATCTTATGCGAGGAAGTACGGTCTTGTGCGACAAAAGATGAAGTCTCGTGTGAGGAAGTGGGAATGATGAAAAATCTCACGTGAGAATCCATGCAGAGATGTATGAAAGTACAGACAAAAAATTAAAAATCATAGTTTTGATAGAAAAAGTGCTAAAAAAAAATTAAATAACATCCTGTAGAGTATACCAGAACCCTTGAAACCCTTAACCTCAAAAGATAGAAAATTGATAGAAATGAAGGGAAACTCATTTCAGGGCCCCACGGTGGGTGCTAGAAATGTGTGTGTGAATTTTGTACCTGATCTGTAGACACAACACTTCAGTAAAACATTAGAGGTTAGCAAAAATCAAAATCGTGCAATAATTGAAAACTAAACTAACCAGGTGATTTACTACCTTCTAATAGATGTGAGTATGTATTCTTAGATTGGACCGAGATCAGTGACCTTCACGACACCTAAACGAAGGATTTGAATGCAAAATCTAGATATGGAATGAATGCAATTAATCTTTTTTTTTTTAGTTTTCCTGTGTAATTATGATAATGAAAACTTGATATGAATCTATGCTAATATGGAAATTGATAGGCTAAAATGATCTAACAATAATATTCTAAATGATATGGATGTTGGCATTAAGCATGATTGTCATTAGTGACAACACTTATTCTGTATAGTACATACCGATCAGAACAGAGCATACCGAGCATAACAGTACATACTGAGCAGAACAGAGCATACCGAGCAGAACAGAGCATACTAAGCAGATCAGTACATACCGAGCAAAATAGAGCTTACCGAGCCAAGCAAAGCTTACTGAGTAGAACAGTGCATACCGAGCTCGCAAAGTTTCATAGTGTTTACCGAGTGCTGCACGGTTAAATAGGAAATTTAGTTTCTACCGAGTAACACTTTATCTATCGAGTCTCCAGTGTTTACCGAGTTTGAAACTATGACTGAGTGGTTAGTATGGACCAATTTTCCACTTCTACCAAGTGCATGATGATGCCGAGTAACGCAGTGGATGCCGAGTATCAGAAAGTCACCAAGTTAGTTTGTAGTAACCGTGTAATTATATTTGGGCCGACTCAGTAATATTTGTGTTTATTTGTTTAAGAGTCAACTTTGTAATTATTTTGGAATTGACTTAGATTGATATATAAACAATGTTTTATGTCATATCCAATGATGATAAAAGAAACAGAGAAGTATGAAAAAGAGAGAAAGGTAGAGATAAGCGAATTACAAAGGGCTACAACAATATAAGAAGCAGAAAAGATCTATCTATCACAGAAGGTGATCAGTACATTAGAGAATCTCAATCAGCAAATACAGTTGCATGTAAGAGATCTACTATTTCATCCTAACAGGTGAATCAACTTGAAATCCTTTAACCAGGTAGACTTAACAGTCTTTGTAAAAATCTCTTAACCGAGTGCATACTTCATTGTATGTTTGTAAATCCTCTAACAAGGTGGACCTAGCAGTCCTTATTGCTCCTAATAGGGCAGATCATCAGAAGTGATCATTGTAAGCCTTAACCGGAAAACTTTATACTGCAGTATTGAAGTTTTGTGGGTATCATCCCCACCCCAGTTTTACTTTCTACTTGGAAGGTTTATGGGTTACCAAATCTCTGTGTTCTAAGTGTTATGAATGTTTTATTCTTTATGTTACTCATGCATATAGTCAGATTATCAATCTAATATTATTAAGATCTGTATTTGTTAAAAGTTTTGAAGTTACTGATTCACCCCTCCCCTCTCAGTAACCTAGATAGTCTTGAATATTTCTAAAAATTGGTATCAGAGCTCAGTGGATCTCAGAATAAAGTTTGACAGCTTGAGAAAAGATTCAGGACAATGGAGATATTCAGACTGAACAAAGTAATTGAGAATGAAAAGCTAGATCTGGAAATGGCCATAACTCAACTCAAAGAAGCAAGAGAGCATCTTTCCCTTTCCCTAAAAAGAAGGAAGGAACTTGCAAATTAGATCAATGACCACTAGTATGTTGAAGAAAAGATTGGAGACTTTTTCCCTTCAAGCAGCTCAGATGAAGCAAACAATGCAATCAAAGAACTTCTAGAAAAGAGTGGTTCTCTGCAAGAAGAAGTGAGAAAATTGAAAAGAGAACAGGAAATTCAATCAACAAGATTCTGTGAAGTCTTGGAACAAAGAAACAAGATGAAAGATGAAATAGATGGAAAGAACAATGAAATCCAGAATAAAACTCTTCAGCTAGAAAATCTTATTGATCAAATCTCCAATGCAAATGAAGAAATCTTGACTCTAAGATCAGAAAATGAAAATATGAGAGAAGAGGTGAGATCTAAAAAGCAAATCAATTTAAGAGTAATGAGTGAGCTAGATGCTAAAAGGAAAATCAATGAGAGAATGTTGAAATCTCAAGAAGATATGAATCAGGTGTATGAACGAAACCTTCATAGGCAAAAAGGAAAAGCAGGACTTGGATACAAAGAGGAAGGTGAATCCTCCAAACAAGGTACTCAAAAGAATCAGAAACCTACCTGTAATCACTGTGGCAAAATTGGTCATACTTCAAACAAATGTTGGAGCAATGGAAAAGCAAAATTCAATGGAAAATGCTACAATTGCAATCAGCTTGGTCATAAAGCAAATGAATGCAAGGAAAAACCAAGATTTAAAGGCATATGTCACAAATGTAGCAAACAAGGTCATAAGGCATCAGAATGCAGAACTAAAACACCCAATCCAGTGGAACAAATTATTAAAGCAATGTTTGGTTGGGATTACAACACTTGGTGTAGATGTCATTACTGTGGAGAATATGGACACATTGGCATGAATTGTGTAAGGCACCACTTGAGAAAAAGGGATTCTACCATAAGATGTTATAATTGCACTAAGCTTGGTCACATAGCTAAAAATTGCATGTATTTAGGCAAAATTGAAGATGAAGAGAAAGCAAAAGAAAATAACATTAGGAAGCAGATGAGACAGAAGTGGATTCCTAAACCTACCGAGCAAACCAATCCTGAAGTCACTAATGAAGGGAGTGGCTCTATGAGCTCTAACTAGTCTCCAAGAAAGCACTGGAACTGTATCTTCATAGACATATTCCAAAATAGTTCCTAAACTAAAAGGAAGACAGATCCAAATCAGTATGCAAGATATAGCAGGATCACCAGAAGGTTGGTATCAGTTATCACCGAACAAGGTCGGGAGTAACCTAACTTCATTTGGTTACCGAGTAAGGTCAGAGAAGTATGAATTCGTATGATCGTCGAGTTGCAGAGTCTTCACCGAGCAATTAATTCATAGTGGATGACAGCCTGTCTAATTCTATACCCTAATTCGCACTGAGCATTAATGACAAAGTTTTAACAAAAGGAGTGAAATCAAGTTCACTATTCACCACGAACAAAAGTCTCCTAGTGCAATCAAGCATTTCGAAGCATATTTCAGCAAGATATTCTCTTTCCTCAAAGAATTTATTGTGTTCACCGAGCTACCATGGCATCATCTAGTGCTAAAATGAAGAAAGATTTGGAAATGTTGGTTCATGGAGAATGGAAAGCACCAGATTTCAAACTCGTGCCTGCAGTTGCCGGAAACCTAGACCCGAGTGGAGCTCAATCTCGGATTCCTCCTAAGGTACTTCTTATTAATGATATTTGTAGTCATTTTAAGTGTACAATTCAAGAGCTTGGAACCCTAGAGATAGATACTATCCATGAGGAACTATGTGTCGATGGTGTTCTCAAATCGGAGCATCAACATTTGGAAGATAAGGGTTTAGTTCACATCGCACACTTTCCTCAGAGCTTTCAGACAAAATGGGTCAGATATATTCTCAGTCGAGTACATGAAGGAAAAATATGGCTTGAGCAACCAGTAGAGATTACGAAGAAGATGATTCACCGAATCACTGGTCTTCCCATGCTCGATAAGGCAAAATCTACAAAAACCCTAGGTCGAACAGAACTGGAAGAGAAAACCCTAGCCGAGTGGGATGGTAGAGGTATGAAGATAAGCAGAATTACTGGTGTAGAATTAAAGTTTGGTATACATATCGTAGCTCACAAGATATACAGTTCAAGTAGGCAGAACAGTGTTCCGTGTGAAGCAGTTGACCTAGCATATAAAATTGTAAAGAACAATCTATCATTTGACCTAGCAGATCTTTTGTTGAGACAGTTCAACAAGAACATGGAGAGCATCCAAACCTCAAAGAACAATCCATGTAAGTTTGGCTCACTATTGGTTTGTTTATTTTTCTATGCTCAGAAGTTTTTCCCATCAAAAGGCACGATAGTATGGAGAAAAGATGTGCCGGTTCTTTATCAGATGAATGAATACATTTCAGAAATGGGTGACAACTTTGAAAGCATAATGGATAATTATTTTGAATCATTTAAATAGAAAATGAACAATAGATTCAAGATTCCACAGAAATTGGTGGAAGATTACAAAGATGATATTTGTTTCATGGTGGACTGTGATAATCTATATATACAGGCAGCAAAACCAAGGATTGTACATGTGAAACCTCTTCCCTATGAGGTAAATATTGATGAAACCAAGAATATTATTGAAGCCCTAATTAATCAACCTGTTAACCCAAAGGTACCATATTTTGGCACATATGAAGAAGCAAAGGAGAGAATTGAGCTTAGTATAAAGCTTCCACGGGCGGTTAACAAAGGAAGAAAGAGGTTGGCCAAAATACAAGCTAGCACACCTCAAATTTCAACTGAGGAAAAAGGAGAGGACTTTGAAGAAGAAGAAGAGAAAAAGGATGAGGAGGAAGAAGAACAACTACTAGCAAAGAAGAAAGGAAAAGTTTTTATCACCAAGGCACCCAAGAAACCCTCTGCAGTATTTACAAGAAGGAGTGCAAGAGGCAAGGCAGGCAAAGACAGTGAAGAAATAGTATTCAAAAGGCCTCCTCCTTCATTAAAAGAAAAGATCAAGGATATGAAAGAAGGATCTGGAATTGCAAACTTCAAATCTCTAAGATATGAAATCAGATCTGAGGAAGAGCAGCAGGAAATTGAAGATGTTGTTATTGAGAAAATAGGAAGATGGAAATACTCACCTGAAGAGATAGCTTCTCAAATCCCAAGAACTCTGCTGAACAAAATTAACTTAAGATGGTCCAATGCAAGACAAACTATCAAGGACATCTATGCTCAAACCTTGAGGCAATTAATGCCAAGTTTGAAAAATGCTGAAATTAATAAGGCATTGATAGATAATGAAATTAAGATGACACTCAAATTCAACAGTTGTTGGATTTTGATCAAAGATATTGAGTCAGTTGTGAAGAGTGTCACTGCCACATGGAAAAACATCTATAATCTTCACAAACCGAGTGTCAAAACTGTGATAATCAAGGATATTGATGATGACAGTGATGAACATGAAGAAGATACTAAGGTGGACAAGCAAAGTGATGAGGAAGATAATATTGTTCAGATAGCTGCAGAAGTCATTGCCTCACTTCCTCACTCTCCAGCAAAAGTTGCTACACCTAGCACAGAGATAACTTCAAGTATGATTATGACAACTTCCACAGATACATCAAATGTCAAATCATCACTACCACAACTCAATGAATCATCGACAGAAATGACTACCACCTCTTTTACCGAGTTGCAGTCTCCTGTATCTACTTCAGTACCTACTACCATATCAAGTTTTCCAGCAGTAAGTACCTCAGTTCTGGATACTTCAGTAAGTATTTCATTTTTTTATTCTACAATTGTGAATACTTCAGTTTTGAGCCCTTCAAGTATTCCAGTCGGTAGTTTATCATTTTTCACAGCTAGTCCTACAATGTCTACAATAACTTCTACAAAGGCATTAAGTGCAATAACAGTTGATCCTAAGGCTCAACCGAGTACAAGATTTTTGAGTAAGAATGTAGAAGAGGATATAGACTTAGATGAGGAGATAGAGATTCCAAAATTAGAATTTGCAAATCTTTCAGCAGACCAAATGCAAAACATTGGTGAACTCCTCCAAAAGAAAGCAAAACAAAAGAAACTAAAAGAAGAAAGGGACAAGGAATATAAAATTATTGAAGATGCAAAGGATATTTTGTCAGAAGCATTAGGTATTAAAGTTGATTCCTCTCAACATATTTTGTTACAGTTAGCTGAGGTAGTAAACAAGTTCCATGAGGATTCCTCTGCGTCAAAAAATATTATTGAGAAAGTCGAGAAGAAATTTGACAATAAAGTGCTTGAGCATGTTGCTCAGCATATAGCTATTAATCAGGCAGAATTATCTTCAATTTTGATAGATATTGAATCCTCATATTCCAATGTTACCTCACTTGTTGCTAAGCTATGTAATGTTACCGAGTTCACTAAGGAAGTCAAGGAAAAATTGAATAAGATTGATGAGGATCTGAAGGACAGTGTACAGAGGTTGCAACTTGAACCTAGTTCAAGCTCTACACATCATATGAAAATCACATTCCTATCAAATAGGAAGTCAGAATTATTAAAAGAAGATACAAAGATCCGGTCAACACTGCTAGATATTTAGAACATGATTCTTCCCATCATGGACATAATGCAAAAGCACATTATTCACTCAAAAGCATTACTCCATGACAATCAATTTTCCATTGCAGACCACATGATTGAACTCTCTGCAAAAGTCCAAATTGCACTCCAAACATGCAAGATTCTGCAAGAGAATTGGGACAGAACTCTGGCACTAATCATGAAGGTACATTCTGATTTTCTTTCACATTTTGGATTCTCCCTGTAAAATACTTGTATATACACCTTTGGCATTATTGTCAAAAAGGGGGAGAAAATGTATAGGAGAAAGTGTATAAGATTAAGGTGTGTAATATGAAAGGGGGAGAAAGTACTCTATATAAGGGAGTCATGAAATATATAAACAACAGTTTGACAAAGATAAATTTTGAAAAAAAATAAATCAAAAAAAGATTCAGCATGATTCTTGTATATAAGTTTTGGCTATAAGTGTTTTTGTCACTAATGCCAAAGGGGGAGATTGTTGGCATTAAGCATGATTGTCATTAGTGACAACACTTATTCTGTACAGTACATACTGAGTAGAACAGAGCATACCGAGCAGAACAAAGCATACCAAGCAGATCAGTACATACTGAGCAGAACAGAGCTTACCGAGCCGAGCAGAGCTTACCGAGTAGAACAGTGCATACCGAGCTCACAAAGTTTCACAGTGTTTACCGAGTGCTGCACGGTTAAATAGGAAATTTAGTTTCTACCGAGTAACACTTTATCTACCGAGTCTCTAGTGTTTATCGAGTTTGAAAATATGACCGAGTGGTTAGTATGGACCGAGTTTCCACTTCTACCAAGTGCATGACGATGCCAAGTAATGCAGTGGACGTCGAGTATCAAAAAGTCACCGAGTTAGTTTGCAATAACCATGTAATTATATTTGGGCTGACTCAGTAATATTTGTGTTTACTTGTTTAAGAGCCGACTTTGTAATTGTTTTAGAATTGACTTAGATTGATATATAAACAATGTTTTATGTCATATCCAATGATGATAAAAGAAATAGAGAAGTATGAAAAAGAGAGAAAGGCAGAGATAAGCGAATTACAAAGGGCTATAGTAGTATAAGAAGCAGAAAAGATCTATCTATCACAGAAGGTGATCAGTACATCAGAGAATCTCAATCAGCAAATACAGTTGCATGTAAGAGATCTACTATTTCATCCTAACAGGTGAATCAACTTGAAATCCTTTAACCGGGTAGACTTAACAGTCTTTGTAAAAATCTCTTAACCGAGTGCAGACTTCATTGTATGTTTGTAAATCCTCTAACAAGGTGGACCTAGCAGTCCTTATTGCTCCTAACAAGGCAGATCATCAGAAGTGATCATTGTAAGCCTTAACTGACAAACTTTATACTGCAGTATTGAAGTTTTGTGGGTATCATCCCCACCCCAGTTTTACTTTCTACTTGGAAGGTTTATGGGTTACCAAATCTCTGTGTTCTAAGTGTTATGAATGTTTTATTCTTTCTGTTACTCATGCATACAGTCAGATTATCAATCTAATATTATTAAGATCTGTATCTGTTAAAAGTTTTGAAGTTACTGATTCACCCCTCCCCTCTCAGTAACCTAGATAGTCTTGAATATTTCCAACAATGGATACTATGCAAAAATAATGAAAATCTCACAATAACTCAAATTCTTAAGATCGATTCTTCAATCTCCAATTTAGCAGCGTAAGTGTGCAATTCATGGATGGATGGATAATGAGGAGTTGAAGCCTTAATTTATAGAAATCTAGGGCTTTGGAGGTGCATGAAAAAAAAGCCATAAATCACTCAAATAACTCAGGTTGATTTTTAAGTTATTTTTAAATAAAGGATAATTAACTCACAAAAACATGCAAAAGTAGAGTTTAACTCAAAATAGAGTTTAGATTTAATTGATAATTGATAGCTGTCTGCTTTTCTGATTGTGCATGTTTTATTTATGAATTAATTTAATAATAGAGTGATTTATTTCCAACTTAACTGATTTTGAAAAATAAAACAATTGATTTATGGGTTGATCAATTATTTTTCAAACTTTTATTCAAAAACAATATTATTAAAAATTGACAACTTGCTTTAATTAATTAAATAAGAATTTAATCAATTATTCATAGGATTTTGGATTTATTGTCAAAATTAAATAATATAATTTATGAATAAATATAATTAACTTCAATTAAACAATTAAGTGGTAGAATTAAATCTAATTAATTAAATATTAAGAATATTCAATTAATTAAACTTTAGGATAAATAGGATTTATCACCAAATAATCATTAAATTAAAGATAATTATGATGATTAGGAATATTACTAGGAATATTCCCCGATACAGAATTTAGGATAATCAATTATGATTCGATGATGTTCCAATGTGCCTTGGGTTAGGACTTTGATGTCGATTTCGTTCGATGTGTTGATGTAAGAGGTTAATGAACCTATAACCCATTTTTGGGGTATTATAGTACATAATCTAGGGCAGGATTTTGATTAGACATTAAAAAGGATAATTTTACAGGATATGAACTGTGATTATTGATTCATCAACATTCATTATTCTTCTTTTCGACTTCGGAGCCAAGTTACACAGGATACAATATTACAATGTGTGCAAATTTTCTTTATCAATATTCATTAATTTCCTTTTCCCAGGCAAGCCACTTTACGAGAAACATTCCTTCAAAATTTATTGCGGCTGGCAAGTTGGTGATTATTTTCTTATATACTCCTCGATAGTGGAATTGCAGAGCATGGGTGCTTTCCAAATTTCTAAATTTGGATGACAAGTTGGTGATTATTTGTATTTTTTGGGCGCTTTCACAAAATGGGTTTTCCAGTAGTTGAGGGATCATCAAATGAGAACCCAGAACCTGTTATCCAACCAAATTTAGATATGGACAAGGAGATTCAGCAGGATGTCCTCAATCATCTAATGTCTATAGCATGGGATCATGCTACCAGTTACGCCGGTTACCAGAGCAAAATGTTCAAACTTGAAGTAGAACATGACAAGGCGGAGATGCGCACCATTTTTTATGATCATGGCTTCGACTAGGAGGTGTTCCAAGAGGAGATGAATCAAATGATCCCGTTATTTGCTGGTCTGCGCATCGACTAATGTTTTTTTCTTTGTGGATCTTACAAAAAAAATTGTTACTTGTAAGCTGTAATTTGTAAATACGAAATAATCGAATGTACTTTTCAATGTTTCATTTTGGTTTTGGAAATGGTTGGAAGCTTGTCACTTCTCCTTCTGGGGAAACCACAACCATTCAATGAAATTGTGAATCAACGATTCAGTTTAAGTTACCAATATTATGTATATAATATATTGTATACCAATTTTTGAATTTCATAGTAATACTAATCCTGTAGTCTGTAATCTTATTGTCATAAATAAGATTTTCTAATTTAATATACTGTAATGAGTAATCTTTTCTTACAATATTTTGTAAATTTGTAATATTGTATACAAATGAAACATTGAGAAGTTAGAAGACTCTTTTAAACTTTTTCAAATAGTGAAACTATTTTTAGTTTTATGTAGTACGCATTATTTGCTAATACTTTAAATTGCAATAGTCAATACACTAAATTCTAATACAACAATAATGTAACATGTTACGTGAATCATTTATTATTTATAAATTGAAAAATATGTAAATTGTAATTACTAAATCAGAATACTAAATAAATTAGAACCCACTCGAAGCTTTGAAGTTACGCCTGGTTGTTCTGTAACTTCTCAACATTTAATTTAATATGATGGTGATCTATTCCGAAGTTACACCTGGCTATTTCGTAACTTCTCAACGGTTAATTTATTATGATGGTTAGGGGTTCCGAAGTCCCGACTAACTTCGTGCGTAACTTCATAAGGTGTTGAAAACTAAGAGATGAAGATTAAGTTGCATGCCACATGGAAAGTGTGAAGTACAAGTGTCATGTTGCATGTCAGATTGTGTCATAACATCTCAAAGTTTCATTTTTCTGGTTGGTTTAACAGTCCCGAAGTTTTGAAAAGGCGTTGCATGACTTCACAAGTCTCAAAGTTTTCAGATTTCAAATTCAAATGGCCAAGGCCCCTGATTTGCAAGTAGCAATTTAGAAAAGTTGAGATAGGGATCTAGGGTTAAATGTACCATTAGCGTCACTTCGGCAACGCGATAATTATTTTCTCTTGGATCGCTGCCAAATCTATGCTGGAAGTGACAATTAACAATGACACTTTCCTAAAAAAGGTAATTACTAATTTCATGCGTGTGTGCTTGATGAGATTTTAATTTTTAATAGAGTAGGTGGCCTGGTAGCTGGTAGCCTGGTTGTACTTGTGAGTTTCTTGTTACTTGTTAGCTATTAAATACAGTTCAGACTTCAGTGACTTCACAATTCATAGAGCATCCATAATTTCCAGAGTCGAAGAGCAACCAGATAGTTGAAACCTTACGCTTTAAGTGCAGATTCGTAGAAAAGAAGCTTACTGCTTAGAGTTTAGTATACATAAAGAATGGCAGAACAAGAATCTCCTGATGTTGTTGTAGTACTAGAAAAGAGTGTTGTTGTGCATTCAAGAACAAAGAGGCCAAACATATACACTAAAGAATGGATGAAATTGTTGCTTGGATCCTCAAATTTGTAATCAACTGACACTTATGAATGGAGGGACCCTTATGCGTTCTGCAGGGATGTTGTTTGCCCAAACACAACTGGGTATGAGCTCTTCATGTTTTTCTATAACAATAGATTTAGAGGCCCTCCTATTTCAAACCCATGGGACAGGAACTTGGGAAAGTTGATAGTACCTGAGGTATTTTTAGATGTAGACCTCATGAAAGTGCTAATTCAAGCATACAATCCAGTGACACAAGCTTTCCACAAGCATGACAAGTCTATACTTTGCATGTTAGATAGAGTGACTTTTACTCAAGCTTTCAACCTTTAGGGACCTATGAGCATGGATATTGACCTAGCAGAAGAGGAGGCCATGTTTAATGGATAGAAAATTTACTACCATGGAAGGGTTATGAGGAGGCATATTCCTAGAGAAAAGAAAGAGGTAGGGTTGTTACTGAAGAAGGTTGTAGAGTAATTTGACATTGAGCTTTTCTTTCCCTATTTCCAGAATACCATCTACGGTATACACAAAGTTATTGGACTAGATGGAGGTTTGACAGTGACTCCTGACATTGGCTATAGATGTTCAGGACCTGTACACCAACAAGGAGTTTGATTATTTGGGGCACATAATCAATGTAATGCACATTGAGTTGATGAATGCAAAGACTAATTTGAAAAGCTTCAAGTTCAATCACTACTCCATGCTGATGCACCTAATCCTCTATTGCAATATTGGCTACATCAACCCAAGGTTCATCGATGAGACCGAGAATGCAGGAGGAACTGTTTCGTTTTAGCTGTGGACCAGGTTATGGCATAGAACTTACCATTTCTCTAATTCCATTATTTTTTATAGTGATTTTGCGGACCCAGTAATGAACATGTTAGGTATTGTGAGGGATAGATTTCCTTTACTTGTTAGAAAATTGCTTAGACCCTTAGCATTTAAAATTGACAATGACATTAAGCACAATTCGGGTGATATGTTTTTTTAAAGATTTTTACTATTATAAGAGTGTATGCTTGCCCTCAACCTCCACACATACTGCCAAAATTTGTCCTAGAAAGATTGGCAATAGTAGAATTCATGTGGCATCTTATCATGATGGATAGAGAGCACTTAGGCCCTAAAAGACATAAGGGAACCTTTCTAGAGAGGAGGTTCCAAATAGGGGATTTCTCTATAGGTAAAGATGATGTGGACCAAATCCATGAATTCCTAAGACAATTGAGATTGCCCTCTAGTAAAGCAAGGATGTATGACCCTGAAGACTTTGTTAGAGTAGCATTGAGAGAAATGAGGAATCACAATTTGGCTCTAAATCAGCCTATGGCAAAGGAGGATGTTATTAGAAATGTTTTTAATAAAGATACCTATAAAGAGAGAACCTGTAAATGGAATAATATTGTAAGGGTAGAGGAACAATTGAAAAAGGCAGACCCTACCTTCCCCAGTTTCTTTCCTAATCTCAAATACATTCAGAGAATTGACATGTGTATAGAGAATTACGAAGATATTATGTCTAAATTGCCAGACATCCCTAAGGAGAAGGAGGAGGACATAATAAACCCTGAGGAAGTTGAACTTGATGTGGTGTTTATGGTAGAAATAGAACAAGTTGAGCCATCCACATCTAACCAGGGGTCATCAAAGAAACAAAAGTTGATGAATGTACAACAAAAGGCAAGGCAAAAGGCAATACAAATCTTGCTAGGTAATAGCCATTACTTTTCTGACTTAAGTCAAAAAAAATTTGACAGCAATGGCAGATGAGGGAGAAAAGGCCCTAAATGAGTTAGAATTGGCTGCAACTAGATTGGATGACAGGGTCATCCAAGCTAAAGAGTTTATAGATGATGATGAATTCATCAAGTCCGATGAGTTTAAAAGTTTTCTCTTTAGAGTTAAGGAGAATGAATTAACACTATCTTTGAAACCAGGGGAATCATAGGAAAAAACTATTGAAATGATTGAAAAATTATAGGCCTATGATCCCAACAGTGAAACATTAACTGTGGAGGAGGCAAGAGATCTTGTAAAGAGAAGTGGCATGTTGTTGATCCCTAGATGGGACTTGGAGTCCTCATTCCTAATTGACCAAATCAAGAGGCAATATAAAGTTGTAGCTTATGAAGCTTTTGGTCCTGGTGGACTACAGAGGGGTTCTGGATTCAATATGGACACTAAGACACTAGCAGTATGGTGTGTGGCCGCAGAATCTAGTAAGCCCAGATTGGTTGACATCCAAGACATAGCATAGGGTAGCCAATTAATATGGAGGTTGCGGGACACTATAGGATCAGAGATAGAAAATCTCCTACATCATGCATCCTCCATGAATAAAGCAGTGGTTGAGGACTTGGAGAACAGGCTAGCCAGGACATTCAGAGATTATGTGGCAACTAGAAATTTTTTTGAAGAGGAATTGAAGAAGAATTTTTTCCTAGATAAGACTGTGAAGGAGCTAAAAGATGAAATAAATACTCTAAAAAATCACCAGGGCAGTTACAGAGGTCTATGATGCAGGGGTCCAAATAGAGCATGAGGGGGGCTTAGCTCCAGAACTTGCAATAGAAAAGATAATAATGGACGTTGATTAGCCTGAGCCTACTGATACTGGAATTGCTGAAAAGGAGACTTTGAAGAAGGTGCTATTGTATAGAGTAAATATTTTAAAAGGGAAGTCTCAAATCCTTCATAGTACTTTCATTTCTTTGCAGGGGACAAAATTTCAATGTTCTAATGCCTTGTCTGTACTAACTCCATTATTTAATACTTGGGGCCCATACTTGCAATTCTTTGATAGGTTAGTTTTACTAATGGGGAAAAAATGGAGTTAGCTGACAAAATAATTGATGTTAAGGAAATGGTGTTATTAGTAAAGGATTTGTATGCATTTTTCACAAGCAAGTTACAAAACGTTCAAGCAAAGCTTAAGGTTTTTGCTGAAGTGTCTGAAGGATATATCCCTACTATTATGGACAAAGAGGGACACTTGAAGGAATGGCTGGAGTGGGTTGATTCTTTCAACCAAATTTTGGAATGTAGCAAGGTGGCTTCTTATTTTGTTGGTGATGTTGACATTTCAACTTTTTATGAAGTTGTGGATGAATTGTACAAGCAAGATATTGACATGAATAAGTTTGTTGTTGAATCTCGAGCCATAAAGGATGCCAAGTGGAACAAATGCCTTGAAGAATTAGAGAAAGTTAGAGAGGTAACGTGGCCATCAAAGAGGGAAATTTTGGTGTGGGAAAACATTGGAGAGATTTAAGCCTTGGCCTTGCCACATTGACATGGATGATGGAAGTAGTTGAGATAGTTATGCTATTAAATGAAGAGCTAATAGATGGAGGTCAGTTAATTCAAATAGGGTATCTTATGTTTGTGGTTCACCTGTTGTGGATACACCTTTGGTGCAAATCAAGACTGATTTTGAAGAATCTAGGCTGCCAGCTGTCACTCTAATAATTATTTCCAAATTTGTTTAATTTACCAAATGCTAATGTTAGTTTTTATTTTCTGATCATTGATCATATTCATTGAGCATTGACATTGATGTATAAATTTCAAGTGACAAGTTTTAGTTAATACAAATATACAAGGATATTTTGTAATTTTCTAATAGATCATAGAAGTCAGAGACTTCAAGTCTCTGTCCTCTCACCTCTGAGTCTAGTTACTAGTACTATGATCATTGATTCTTGAATTTGAAATTTCAATGTATAAATTTCAAGGAAGTTAAATTTAATACATGGATATTTTGTAATTTTCAATTTTTTTGTCACTGTGCCTGTGTAATTTTGTAAAGAGCTCATTGGCTCAAGTCAAGAATCTCAATTCTAATTAAGTAAATGCTTAGTATTAGGAAATTAGGAAATTGACAAATAATAAATTAACAAATAATAAATTGACTAATGAGTATGAACTATGAACTATGACAAATAAATTATAATAAATTGACAAATGACAATTTCTAAGAAATTAGGAAGCTTTGACCATGTTGGTAGTATTTTCAGTTTTCTCAATTGCTTTGAGAATTTCCTACAATTTTCCTCCCTAAGGCCTAAATTTTGATCAAAATGTTAAAACCCTAAGTGCTAGGTTGAGATATGCTCTAAAGTCTATAAATCCAATAAACCCTATAAAGGCTCATATCGGTTCTATTTCATCGTTACTTTTTCAAGTCACTTAAAAGAACCTTTAAGCATGTGCGTGTTACTAACAGTCTAACAGATCACCGGCAATGTTCTGAAGTAACGCTGGGTTGTTTCGTAACTTCTCAATGGTTAAGTGGTTAGGATGCTAATGGGTTCCAAACTTCTGAGGGAGTCCCAACTAACAGCATGTGTAACTTCAGAAATAAAGAGACAATTAGTTAAAAGTGACAGTGCCTAATGGCGTTGAAAGTGATAGTTAGTTGCATGCCACGTGGAAAGTGCGAAGGAATGGACTGTGACATGTGTCAATGGATGAATTAATATTTGACACTTTGTCAAGAGCAGATGGTTTACGGAGCTTCGTGAGGGTTTGTTGGCCATTAGTGTTGGTAGTTACAAAGCTGTGATGAAGCTTTTGGCAAAAAGGCATAACTTTAGAAAGGTTAATCAGTTACAAGATTAAATAGTTGAGAGGTTACGAAAGGCTTTGTGTGGGACTTCACAAGGTTATATGAGAGCGGAGAATTAGAGATGTTAAGAAGACTGTCGGTCTATCACCATAACTTCAGAAGGGTTTGAAAGGCCTCTAATTTACATGTAGCGAAGTTGAGACAGGGTTAGATGAACTATTTGCGTAACTTCGCAACCAGCACAACTTAAGTTTTGAATCTTATTCTTGAAGTTGAAACTTGGAATAACATGGCTACATGACTATGAGGCATTAAGGGCCAAGGTGTTTACACTTTACAGTGATGAAAAAGGACATTAATAATTATATGAATTCAAAATTTCAAATTACAAATTTCTTGAACATTCTACATTACAAAAATCATGAATTCAAATTACAAATTACAAAAATTGAAATTGAAATTACAAAAATCATGAACAATACTTATTACTTGTAGCTGGATATGAGTCAAATTGTCAATAATAAATATTTAGAATTAAGTCCATTATCAATTTATCCAACAAGTATAGTAATAAGTATATAGTGTATAAAATTATAAATACCTATTAACTGAATGCTAATTCTAAATCACTTCACTCTTCACTCAGTGTTAGTGAGCAGTCTGCCTCTTCTATATCCCACATGGAATCTAGCTCTTGAAATTGACTACTACTACTAGCAAGAGGTTTTTCTTCATTCTAAGTTGGGTATTCAAAATCAATAAATTCTTCATCTTCATTCTGAGTCTGGGACCAAGATCCATCATTTGTCTCAAAACCACCATATTTTGAACTAGTGTTCAAAAGCCCTCGTCTTTCACACAGGGAATTCCAAATTGCCAATGCCCTATCATAAGGAAAGTCTCTAACATTGTACTGAGTTACAAACAACCTCAAGCAAGTTTCCAAATTTTTGTCTAGTTTGTTTCTGATCTTTGATTTCAAAAACCCCAATGCACTAAAAACTCTTTCATCTTCCACCGACCCCAATATCATTGTTTGACATAAATCAGCAAGTTTGAAATATTCTGATATTGAATCATGCAATACTTCACCTTGCTCTATCCTTTTCCAAAGCCTAGTTATTGCACCATATTCAAATGGATTCTCCAAGTTTTTTAACTACAATTTCATACATGATGCAAATTGTCTATATTGTTAAGATTAGCTGAATCTATAATTCCATCAATTGGTTGTCCATTGCAATCTGCATGTTTTGAAAACTCTCTGATCAATTCATCAATTTTTTTATGAAACATATGAGCATCAAGTTGTCTATCTCTGATGTTTTTCCAAAAATGAGGAAACACACAACCCATGGCTTCAAGAATTTCTTCTCGAGGGAATCTTTCACGAATCTCACTTGAAAGTTGGTAGGAAATTGACTTCAAATTCTCACTAACAGATTTAACAAACCTGTCAAAATTAGCCCTTTTAATTGTAAGTAGTCTGCCTTGCTTTCCCGTCTTAGATTGGTGCATTGGTATTTTATATCCTTTCACAAACACACATAAATCATTTTTTGCATTGAATTGTAAAAAATTCTTAGCATGATTCAAATTTGAAATTATTTGCCACCTAAAAAAATTTGGGCTTTGAAGTGTTATCATATCTAAGTATAAATTATCCAGGGCAATGCATGTCATTCTACGTAAATCTGAGTACTCATGGATATACATAGTCCTGTCTTAGGCTTTCTTAACAAGTTTGTTCATTAAATCCAGTATGGGGAGAAGATTAGCTAAAGTTAACAAAGTCTCTATATCACTTATGTATCAAATCAAGAGCTTTATCTATTGTGAGGCATTGCTCATATATTACGATCAAGGATTCATATTCTGTTAGAACTCTTTCTACTGGTCAATGCAAAGAGATCCATTTGGTCTCAACATCCTTGAGAAGCTTGTTTCCTAGTGTTACTCCCTCTGAGAAAATCTTAAATTTTGCAAAATGTTTAGGACTTCTATAGAAGTAAGAGTATATGTCACAAACTAGATCTTCAACTTTTGACACTGTAGGAAAATCGCTTACAATTTTATATGCTAAATTCATTTGATGGGCCATGCAATGTATGCCAAGCATGTAAGGTGCAATACTAGTTTGTAATCTTGCACAAAGACCATTCCTTTGGCCTTGCATTACTATAGCTCCATCAGCTCCAACACACACTAACTTCTTTCCAATTGTCAAATAATCCATACCAGCAACTTCATTCAAAGCATTCTTCACTACAAAATATAAGTTTTCTGATGTTGAATTGCCCCTCATTTTACGAATGCAGAGTAGATGAGCTTGGCGGACATGTTCTTTTACTGTATACACATGCATACAAATCCAAGTAGTGTTATCTACTATAGTAACTTCATCTATGGATAATGAAATGAATCTAGACTATTTGACTTTCTCCTATAAATTTTGCTTTTCCACCTCAGAAAGACAGTTTGCCATTTTCCATCCAACATTTGTTGACCAATGTGACATAGGATAGTGAGGAACTTTCAAAAAAGATAATAAATTACCATATTCTGAGAAGTCTCTCATAGGACACCCTCTGGACATAATATGAAAAACAACACTCATCTGAATGGTCTTTGCTAGGTTTGCTTCATTGGCTACATGTTTAAACCCAGCCTTGATTGGATTTTCACTACTAGCAATTACTGCCATTCTCTTGTTATGCTCTTCATATTCTATGGCATTCTTAACATGAAGACATTCTTCCTTTGATTTCCATCTCACTACTGATATTTCTTGTCCGTCTATGGTCTATTTTTCATAAACCTCACCAATATGATTTTCTATAGTGTCAAGATTTAGCTGTAACTTCTTCTGTCTTTTAAATTTCCTGGTACAAATCTTACACCTGCATTCTATTCGTTGTTCATCATTGCTTAGGACTGGTTCAATGAACCAATACTTTGCTACCCAATCAACCTTAAAATTTCTTGTCATTTCCCACTCCCGCCCCATTTTTACTTCTCTTTTTCTTTTCTTCCTACCAACATCATTATTATCTTCATTGCTAGCATTTTCTTCCAACTAGTTATGTGTATCCCTTATAACATCTTCTCTCGTGCCACCATTTTTATCCTCATTTGATGCATTTTGATTTTCATTTAACTCAATGACAACCCCAGCTTGTGGTACTGGTACTCGCGAGCTACTGTGAATGGCTTTTGCACTCACAATTGTAGATGTTGCTGGAGCAGAAACATTGCCAACTCCAAAGAAAGCCTTTATGGTAGTATCTTTAAGTTTTGGGCATTTTGATGGCCTCCCAGGCCCATCATTTCCCTGAGGAGTCTTACCCTTGTCTAGCTTTCCAATCTCTTCACTGTCCTGAGCACGATGAGAAGTCTAAGTCTCAACCTCCCCTGATATTTGAATCCCTTCAGTAGTAGTAGCCTAAGGATACTCAACTTCAGGATAATCACCCTTGTCCGACATCTTCACCCAATGACCTCTCACTAGTCACTAGGATTCTAGCCTCTAGGAATTAAAATTAATAGCAATACTATGAAATGTGAATACTGTAAAATTAAATTACCTTTGTCCTGCTTCCTCTAAATTCTGACTCTCTGAAATGTTGAATCCTCTGTTTACTATTGCAAGATTGTTATTTGTAAATCTGGCCTTCCGACTCCAAAAATTTGTAAAGACACACGATAAGACTACTTTTAAGTTTTCTAAATTTGATTTGAATTTATATCAATCCATGATTCCAAATTCCAAATTTCCAATTTTATTTTTAAAAAAATTCCTGGGCTTTTGGCGAAAATGTGCTGAGTGCCGACCTAATCAATGTTATTTTTGGCAAAAAATTAAAAATACGTGGTGGTCAATAAAATAATTAATTAACAGGTTGGCGAAATACATCATGGACCAATAAAATAATTAATTAACGAGTTGGCGAAATATGTCGTGGACCAATAAAATAATTAATTAACGGGTGGCGAAATAGGTCATGGTTAAGATAACAATATAAACCATTTGGCTATTTTAAATTTTATATGCAATTCATAATTAATATCGTTGGTGAATAAGAGACCATTAAAAGAACCATGTCAAATTAATTATAGGCGAATATGATGGTCAATAGTGTCAAGAGGCAAATCTAATTGGTGATTCCAATGAATATTGAGCAGTTACCATGTCAAGATTGAGCGAATATGGGCCAGCCTATACCTGCGTGATTTGCCATTTTCATGAAACGTATTCCCCAGAATTCACCAAAAGGTGAATATTCACCACTAAAAATTATGCTAACTAGAAGATACATCTTTTGTTTTTACTCTTTTATGATCTAGAGGTGCCTTTCAATTTTCACCTAGAGATTTGTCATTTTTTTCATTTTGTTGACTCGAAGTTGGAAATGACTCCCCAAAGTATGCCACATACTCAAGATTAATGGTAAAATCTGCCTTATGGTCCTCTATTGGTATACCACATTGAATTCCCATGAACTTAGCAATAGCTTTATCGTTGTCAAATAGATCTAAGTGTGGTGGATCTTGTTGTTCCTAGTCTATAAGCTTAGGGTATACTAGGGAATAGTACCATTACTATCAAAATATGACATTGAAGTGGTTAAAATGGTTTTTATATAATAATTATATATGGATTCATGTAATTCAAATGGAGGGACTTCAAAAGTCTCAGATGGTTTCCAAAAGGTTTCAATCCAAGTGCATTCATCTATGGGTTTAGCATGTAAGGATAGATCAATGAAGTTGGTAAACACATGATTTAAGTCATAGGTGCCTGATGTACAAGGGGTATCCCATTCATAGTCACATGAATAAATTTCATAATGTTTTTCCTTGTATGTCTCGATGTGATCATTAGCACAACTGACCTTCATATAAGGAAACCTAGTACACGTGGTTCTTTCTTCCAATGATTGATACCATAGAACTCTATGTTTTGAATTAGGATTTGACAGTGTTGGCTCTATTGCTCCTTTTTTTTACATACCAATACCATTGCATCCATTATGTATGTTTATACTGATGGTATAAACTCTCACATACTCATGTGTAGGAAGTGTTATGGGCATGTATTCTTCATCTTTATCGAGCCAATCTAACACATCCTATTCTATAAATTCTTCATTAAGTTTTCCCCACTTGGCAAAGATAGTAGGTGGTATATATATGATCATGTGTTTTTTCTCACGCTTTAGTGGCTTTCTTGGTTTCCCATAGGGGTGTGGTGAGATCAACAGTTTGCCCACACAACAGGTATTAGCATATGTGTACTCTCCACAACCTTTGTCTTCGACATTGATTGTGAATTTAGGGACATGGATGGAGTAAATTAATTGGAATATTTGGTCAATATGTATGAGTCAATATAATTGGTAGGTGATGAGGTTGAAGCTTCTTGATTAATAAGAACTTGATTAGTAGTCAACCCTTTAAGATTGATACAATATAAGAAAGGATCTATGTCACCTGTGACTATAATTTCCAACCCATTATAGGGGAAATTCAAGGATTGATGATATGTGGATGATACAACTTGCATGACATGGATCCATGGTTGATTGAGGAGCATATTATAACCAAGCGCAAGCTCAAGTACTTGGAATGTTGTCTCATGTGTGACTCAGCCAATTTTGATAGGAAAATTGATGACACCCCTTAAAGGGCATTTTGCATCATCATAAGCTTTGATAATGATCTTATTTGAATGGTCCTCATAACTCTTTAAAAATCCTAATATTTAAACCAACTTGAGGGTACATATATTGAGACCTGCTCCACCATCTACTAGTTCTTGTCAGAATTTGTGCTTATTAATATAGACCTCAAGATGGAGTGGATAACTGTGAAATGTCTTGTGGGAAGGTAAATCATACTCTGTGAATGTGACGTGATACATAGTAGAAAGATTCCCAACCATGGCCTAAAATACATTAATGGTTATGTCAGTTGGAATGAAAGACTTGCAAATCTTTGTCAAGGACTGCTTTATGATTAGGTGATAGACGTAACAACTCGAATATGGATATCTGCATGGAAATTTTCTTTAATTGGTTCAAGACATTGTATTGACTAGTGGATGAAGTGTGAAAATTTGATAGAAGTCCCTAAAAAATAATCTTGGATCTACTAGTAGTAGCTACACATTAAATGTTTTGACCTTGGACAGTGATCATGTGGATAGTATGACCATTGATCATAGTGAATATGCTTGATGACATTAGCATTATTTTGTTGTCTAGACCTAGAGGATTTGCCTTTTTCATGATTAAGAAGTATATTCTTAAAGATGGTGTGATCATTTTTTTTGTGACTCTATTATCTTTGAGCTCTATCTCTCCCCTTTCAATGAGATCTTGGACACCATGCTTGAGTTGGAAGCAGTTGGTAGTTTTATCTGCTTTTGTTTAATGATATCCATGAAGACTCATTTTTATTATACTATGATGGCTTAAAAGGACCAAGTTCATAATGTCTCACTTCTAGCAATGTGATAGTGCTAGATTGAATCAACCATTTTAGAATCACATCAAGTGGCTTAGCAAGAGTTGTGAAAGTGTGTCATGAAATTGGCCATCTTGGTGCACGTTGTTGTTCATTAGTCATATTAGATGACTGATTGGTATTTTGAGGGACATTTTTATTAGTGTTGACCATGCTAGGAGGAGGTTCTCCTTGTAGGTGTATGATAGGTTGTGCAACATGTATAGCCTTGGTATCAACAACACCATCATTCATGACATTTTTGTTTTGAGATCAATATTTAGACTTGTAAATTTTTTGATTATATTGATCAGTCCCATTAGTGTCTTTGTTTGTACTGAGTTGTACCTTAATGGTGAGTCTTCTTTCATCTTTTAGACCTTGTTCCCTCACTTCATAAAACAAAGCACACATTATGTCCATTTTGCAATTCTCAATAAACATCTCGATCTTATCTTTTTTAGGAATAGGAAAGGGTGTTTGGCAGCCATATTCCTCCATTGATGTAGGAAGGATGCAAAGGGTTCCCCATTTATCCTATTTGGTATTGCATAGATCCATGATTATGACTTCAATGACAATGTTATGAGAATAGTTCAAAACCAATTTTTCTACTAATTCACCCCATGATCCTATTCTAGATGGTAGACATGAGAACCATTCTATGGATGGACAACTAAAACTTCATGGAAAGAGGCACATTAAATATGTGTCATTGTGAGTAACCTCGATACAAGTCGTAAAGAATTCTTGAATATGGTCCCTTGGGCCACCTTTTTCCTTATATCTGTCAAATTTGGTTGTTTCAAAATTTGAAGGAAAGGGTGGCATGTACAATATTTTTTTAAAGGGCCAAGGATGTAAGTATTTGATCATGTACATTTTCTTTGTGTTGCCAATTTGTATTGTGGTTAATGTTGTTGGAGAACTTGCACATGTTGTGCCAATATGTCAATAGGTGTTAGGGGCATATTTGTGTGAGAACCAAGATTCAAATCCACAAACAAAGTTTGATATCGATACATGAGTGTTTGATTATACACATAAGTGTGTTGGGGTCCCATATTCATGTTTGAAGATTGTGCATAAGTAGGGACATAATTGGACATGCTTTGAGGCATGAAGTATGTAAATATCATATTAGGTTGAGTAAACAAATTCGTGTGATGATATTGAGGTGCTACTATGGCATTTTGTCTACTTGGGAATCGATTAAAAGAGGGCCCTTGTACATTTGTGTTCATATTGTAATCACTTGAAATTGGACAAGATCAATCAAGTGAGCAACTAAGGCAAAAATCAAAGCAATTAAATCAAATCAAGCTAGAATCAAAGAAAAATTGTAATCAAGCCATAAATCAAATTTAATTAAAAATCAAAAGCCATAAATTCAATTTAAATCAAATAAATTGTGATAAATCAGTTAATTGTGTAATTAATCTAATTAATTACATAGTTCATTTAAATCAAATCAACCCATTCAAGGGGTACACATGGCTAAGGATATTAATTAAATTCAATTGACTAAAATCTTATTTTCCCTCAACCACCAAATGGGAGAAAATATCTCCACCAATAGGATTGAAGGATCAAGCTCACATGGATCAAGCTTAAATTGAATCTCCATCACCCATAGGGAGAATGCATCTTGTCCACCCATTTTATCCTCTTGTCCCAAGCTTTGAAGAAACAATATTTAAATGGTCTCCGAAGGTGGAACCATGGACTGAACCCTCATCAAATCATGATCAAATCAACCACACCCCCTATCCTTGCCAAAATCCATAAAAGAAAGGCATAATTGAAGAAATAATCATCCACAAATTTTATAAAGCATCAAACCTTTTACGAATTTGAGTTAAAAAGGCAAATCTAGAGCTAATTAGTATTTCTTTTGGGAATTAACTTGTTTATCTTGCTTATCATTTGATTTCTCATATTAGGACTATCACTAGTGAGAGCTTGCTGAGAGCTCATCATTAGCATCCCTAATTAGAGAGCCATAGAGTTCTCAATCATCTTTAAATTTACTTAGTTAGATTGCTTTTTGTGGCTATTTAGTTCTTATTTTGATTTATTGATGATACTAACCCTATGAACATGCTTTCCTTAGCACACAAAATGGTGCCCACCATGGGGCTTTAGGCCTCATAAATTTATAAATTTGGAGAAGTAATTTTTTTGTTCTTGCAAATCTTGTTTTGTTCTCTGTTTATAGGGTTTTCAGCGCATTTGACAAATTCTCCAGTGCGTACAACACATTCTCTAGTGCGTACAAGGCCTGAAATAATGCGTTTATGACAAAGTGTTGCACATTTGCACAGGGTTTTAGCGCATTTAATCTTTCTCTTTTTTCTTGTCTTCATTCTTTCAGCACGTGTGCCCTAACTCTCTAGTGCATACAATATATCCTCCAACGCGTTCAAGGCTTTCTTTTAACACCTTTTCTCATTTTATTAGTGCATTTAAATTATGTTCCTGTGCATTCAATCTTTTTCTGTAGTGCATTTGATATTTTTAATAGCGCTTTCAATCTTTTTAAAGCACATTTAATAGATTCTGTTGTGCATTTAATTAAATTGAAAATTTACATAATCTAATATATGAAAAATGATTTCTCTGTGTTTGTAGGATGACTAGTCATAGAAAAATTAAAAAACCAGAGACCAGATTTAATAGTGAGGGAAAGGTCGTGGCCAAAAAGATTAAGGAGGAGAATATTGCACATATTAAGCTAGTTTTGGAGAATTCGCAACAGGAAAGTGAGGTATATAAACAGTATTTGAGAGTTGTAGAAGCTTACAAATTAAAATTCATCTCATTAAATTGGATTTACTTACCTTAATCGACTTGTGTCAAATTTGATAAATAAGGCTTAGATTCTAATTTGTTATTTTTGTTCTTCACTTTGTTTGGTGGTGTTGACTAACTTGTTGGAGGAGAAGCGAAAGGGAAGGAATGATAACCACTAGGTGAGCATCAATAATGAAAGATTTATCAAAAATGCCCCTAGGCTTTGCTAGCTTCGATTGAAGATAAGCCTCAACTTGGTCAATTTTTGTTTTAATTGTGGCCTTGTGATTTTCATTATCATCTAGTAATTAAAATAGCATAAAGGAATAAAACAAACACTAAATTTGAACAAACCCTTATTTGTGGAAAAGAGTAGAAATACTCGATTCCCATTAGTTAGTGGGTTTGGAAATTGAACCTTGTTAAAAGTGTTTGGGAATTAAGAAATAGATAGGGATATGTTCTTCATCATTTGGTGAATCAAACTCCCAAAACCTATCTCTTCATTCCACTTTATTGATTTCAATATGAACATGCTAGATTCATAGTGGGCTCGCCTCCCAAGATTTGCCTTAACGAGGTTGGTGAGAGGGACAACCCAAAGTGGGATACATTTGCTTTTTCCGCAAAAATTTGACCCACTCTAAAATAAAATGCATGCATCCTTAATGGGGTGTGTGAAAAAAGGATATTAAGCTTTCGAACTTCCTCGAGTAGTCCTACGGGATTGCGTAAAACTCTGACATACCGGTGGTGGGAAGCCTCCTAATTTTGGAGGATGAATGTTTAGTGTCCATTTTGAATAGAATCTTGATTAAATACCTTGTTAAAATAGAAAATCCTACCTTATAGAGCCATGTTTATGAACCAACTTGTGAACTAGGTAGATTGCTTGAAGTGTCTTTTTGTGCAAAAAACCCATGATAATGTCCTTACAAATTCAAACACTTTTTGTGTAGAGGGTTAAAAAGAACAAGTGTATTTGTGATTGCTTTGTTTGAAAAATACATACAACAAGTAAGAGATATCCATTTGAAAATTCATCTTATACTTTTAATCTCTTCATAAAAGCAAACAATTACCAAGTTTGGGGAAAATAATTTGAAATCAAACCTCGTTGAATGTCAGTTTCTACCCGCTCTCGTAAACTCAAATTATCTTTACAAGAAGATGACACTTGCATTGCAAAAGAGGTCCCCGAATCTGAATCTCAAAACTATTTCATAAATCACAACCAAGGGGATAGTCTCCCAAATCTTTTCGAAAAGAGAATTGATCCAATGGATAGGAACTCCACATTTCATGATTATCTCCATGGAGGAAACAATGATAACATTAATAATGTCAATCAAGGGCCTAGAGAAACACTTGAAGATAAAGCTAATAGGGTGGCTCAAGACATTGAATATCTTGAAGTCATGGACAAACTAATAGAAAGAGATAGCGAAAAATATTTCCTAAACTTATCCCAAGCAGGGGTGAAACTTCCACATGATTATGACATTGGTGAACTTAAGAAAGACAAGGAAGATGATAATCCGATGGATGCAATGAGTAAATAATTGAAAATGTTCCAAGCACAAATCGACCTAATGAAGAAGGCAGCTGAACCTAAGCCATTTTCTATCAAGGCCTTGTGCCCATTTCCTTTTGACAAAAGCTTGGTTATGGTACCTTTTCTGATAAATGTGGTCTTCCCTAAGTACCATAAATACATGAGTAAATCAGACCCACAAGATCACCTTAGAGAATTTTGTGCTTTAAGTATAGAATTTATGCATGATACAACTTATCTAATGAGACTTTTTCCAAGAAGTATAGGAGGTCAAGCTGAACAGTCTCACAATAGGTAGAGATAATCATGCCATTGTCTCTCTCTCAAGTGTAATATATCTATGCTATAGATTACCTATCCCCATTATGAAATGCATTTAGATTGTCAACCCAAGGATGTAGACTTGAAATGGGACAACACAGTTTGTGCGCTAAGTTCCTTTAGGAGTCAAAACACTTATGCTATAGGAAGATAAAATGCATGAAAGGAATCTATGCTATTGTTGTAGGAAAATAGACACACTTGACTATTGAATGGAACTACTGCAGAAAACATACGAAATGAATCTAAGTCTTCTTAACACTCAAAACATTCACTATACTCATCTCTACAAATGCTACAGGAACAACCATAGATATAATGATGCAGGAGTAAACAGTAGCTCTATTTGAAAACAAGACAAGTACAGAAAGCAAATCTATTCTACCTTAATCTAATCCACCTCCCAAGTGGGCCCCCTTGGTTGGCTTCTGCTAACTACTCAACACAAGAAATAATCCAAAATCACTCTTCCATTAAAATCTTCTTAACTGGTTACATAACTAAATAACTCATGAAGAGCAAAAACAGAGTAACTTCTATTATACTAAATATATAATTCTATCTTTCTCCATTTTCTACTAAATTAGTCCAAATCCCTTTATATCAAGGATCAAAACTTATTGAAAACATAATAGAAAAGTATCATTAAATCTCACCACATACAGAGGAGATAAAACAACCATAACATGATACAATTACTGTTGTCAACAAAAGAACATTTCTGAGGAAATGTAGCAAGACTAATTCCCTATATTTTTTGAAACAACAGCTCCTTCAAAGCTCAGCACCACCATTGGAATCGTGTTGAATTCTCTCTCCATGGTTGGTCTTCTAACTCCCTTCTTTAATGTAGATGCACCACTCCTCATACCACTCTGTGTTTACCTAAAAGGTTAGTACATTTGGTACATATATGCAAGTCAACATTTCAACTCCTACTTAGATGTTAGAACACAGCTTGAAATAATTATATGAAATACTGCATTATATTTATAATAGGTAGGAAAACATATCATTCAGGCTACCCTTAGATTTTGTGGCTTTAGCTATACTTGGCCTAGGTTCACATAAGTATAAGTAACAAAATGTCTTGGAAATGTTTGTCAGAGTATCAACAAAACATAAAGATCATAACAAAATTGAGTCAATAATTAGACTCGTCATCTACCCCCTACTAACATAATGCTTGTCCTCAAGCATTATATCTCCTTGCAATTGTCCCAAAATCTCCAACAGTAGTCTTTCCCTTCTTTCCACTTTTGAAAGTGTAGTAGAACCCCCTTGTGCACCCCAAGTGATTTCCTTGATGTTCCTCAACCAGCGGATCTAACCTAGAAGTACTGATGTCATATAATAGCCAAAAGATTGTAGGTGGCTGGAATGATAAGGGCATCCATAACTCCCTTCTAGGCTGTCATAACAACTTCATGTAATTAGCCACTCTGTTGACAACTGCTTCATAATTAATGGGGCTATGTGGCCCTACTTTTCTGAAAGCTTCTGGCAACCTATTCCACCTACTTCTGACCCCTAAAAGAGCTCTTTGGGCTATAAAATTGGGTAGTGTCTGATAGTCTCTGTAAACTTTATCCCTTAATGCAAACACTTTCTCCCTAATTTCTAGCTTTTGTCTCCCATATGTCAAATTGAGCCAATCCCTCAAAATGACATCAGGCTTATGTGACTCAACCCTTAATGGAAAAGGTTTGGACTTCTCCAGATCCCTGTAGGTGTTCAGCTATCTATCATAGTTTGTCTCATTATGCATTTGTGACATCAAGGCCCTTAAGTGAATGTCCCCTATATAGAGCAGAGGATTCCACTCTATTTCATGTGGGATAATAAAATTGTGCAAATAAAGCTCACATAAAAGATTTTGTTGCCATGATGGCAGAGTCTGATACAAACCATAGAATTCTTGGGTTGTTTTGAGTTCATAATCAATGTCCTTCATTGTCATCATAAGTTGGAACAAAAGAAATTGCTCCTTTAAGCAAATAGCATATATTCTAGGTGGTGCTCTGCAAGCTATCACCTGATCAGCTAGTTTCAAGGGCTTGTTCATTTTCTCTTTCTATTTCTTTAACTGCTCTTTGGGAGATTCAATTTCCTCATCCTTCTCAAACATTTCCCTTTGCATTTGATTCCTTTCCTGCTTCCACCATGTTTTCTGAAAGGTAAAATGATTATACAGATGAAAGAGGACAGACTGGATCGTTGATGGAGGGAACTCTTGCATTTGGGCTTTCTTTTTCTTCTCCTTAAGAGTCTGCTAGAAGAAATCAGTGAACCATGATGATTGGTAAGGTATAATGGACACATTAGAATACATAGGATGCTGAGAAGTAGATTGAATATTCTCAGGAATGTTTTCTTGTATTACTTCAGGGTTTAGGTCAGGCACTCCTTCATCATACTAAGGCATGCTATTGCTAGGTTCTTGCTCATTAGGAGTTTCCTCCATGTGTTGGGATTCTACTTGGGAAGGAGAGTCATCAGGAATAACTTCAACAGAGGGCTCTTTAGCCGATGTTGGTGATGGAACATCTAGTTTTTGAGGAGAAGGTGGGGTCACTTGTCCTCTCATTCGAGGGCTTCTACACACAGCTGCCTCTTCAACCACTGCAGTTTTAGGCTGGCAAGACCTTTTTGCTTTATGTGCTGCAGGAATAGATGTTGTAGGAGTAGTTACTACAGGACTCGACCGTTTCCTTTTATTAATTTGGATTGTAGGGTTTGAAATTTCTCCTTCTAAGTTAGGGATTTCTTTCCTAACTTTCTGCTTTCCTTTTCTTGAGGAAGAAGTGAGTACACTACTCTCTAGAGTAGGTTTAGGGGGTTGGTTTTCTGGTGGTAATTCTAGTTCTTTTTCTTTCACAACTACTTCTTTAGTAGGGTTGAAAGATTCTACTACATCATCTAGAGGTTGGGCCACATGATTTGCTTGAGGTTGCAAAGTTTTAGTTTGGACAAATTATGCCCATGACATTGGGGAAACATCCCTAAGAGATTTTTCTACTAAAAGCTTGATCAGGGCATGGTGACTAATAGAGTTTGCATTGCCCCTTTGAATTTCTTCAGCACCAATACTTAGCATATTATAAAGAAAATTGGGAATATTAACCTGAAGATTATGCCTGATACAACTAAGTAGCTTAAAATGGTGAGCATGTAGGTTTGAAAATCTCCCCTAATAGGTTAAATACCTAATGATGTGCGTAGCTAGTTATGGAAATGGCTAAGGAAGGGATAATCTATTGCACCCCTACTTAGTAATTTCAAGCGAAGGATCACCCGACCTGGAAAATTGAGTACAAGATGACCTAGCGTCATGCTCATTTGGATAATGTTCACCCATAATTGGTAATCCTGTAACTTCCACAATTCTCTCTTCAGTGACCACAACTGTCAGTCCCCATACTATTGCTTTCCCTTTTTCAAATGTACCCATGAATTCTGCAACAACCTCCTCATTAAACTTTGACAGCAGCAGAAAATAACCAAGCCAGCCGCATGCATTGAACCTGCGAACTGCCTCAACATCCGCTAGCAAAATACCATGAATGACTAGTTCATGTCTCTGTAAATGTTCACCCATCTTAATAGTGCCCAATTTCTAACTTCTCAGCTCTCCAACCCACTACTAAACTTTCAGTTCTTCTACAAATTCCCTCTTTTGAAATGCAACTGTGATTCTTGAAAAATGTCGATATTTTCGCTTGCATTACTTTTGTTTCACTTGACACGAACTATAATAATGGCATTAATTTTAGAAGACATCAATACCTTTAGTGTGAGTTATCTCATAGATTAATTATGATCCTTTTGAAGTCATGTCAAGTTCAGTAAATCAGAATTTGAAAGTACGGGGAAATATGCGAAGGATTTAAAAATTAATGGAACGCAACCTAAGTACAACAATGATGTGATAGGGGTATGACAAGGATAGTCTAAGAATGACACTTGGAAGTTAGTACACTTCCCCTGCCCCCTACTAAAGTTAAACAAGTGTCCACACTTGTTAAATTGAGCACGAGGTTGGGAAACTGGCTTAGTGCTTATATTATATATTTAATGCAGTACTAGATATAATTAATTAAACCTATGTGCTAAAAATAAGTAAAGAGTGAGAAAGTTGTACCTAGCTATGAATTATCATACATGAATGTGAGTTGATGAGAGTGTTGATTCTGGTGGCCGCTTAAGATTGCTGATGTGGCATTTTATTGAAACCATTTGAAAAGAGAAATTGTGGGTGACATGGAAGTTGGGTGGGTGGTAGATATAGAAATGAGATGAGTTGGTGAGAAGAATATAGAAAATTGAATGAATGAATATACCTCATTAAATGAAGTTTTATTATGAATGCTTAGAGAAAGCATGTCATGGTGAGGCTGTAGGAGGAAGGCTTTCACCTTCTACTACAGGAACTATTTCCTAAGAGTCTGTTATACTAGGCATGTTGAATTGTTGTAAGAATTCTTCTTTGGCTTGAGGCTTGTGGTACAAATGCAAGTGGTGTCCATTGACTAGTAGATTGAATTGTACTAGATCAAGTGTGGTTAGCTGAACAACTCCATTATCAAAGACATGTTGAATTTCATAGGGTCTGAGCCATCTGGTTTGCAGCTTTCTTGGGTTCTCCTTGTATCTGGAATCATATAATAAAGCCCAATCTCCTACTTGAAATTGCTTATTCTTGATATGTGAATCATGCCATCTTTTCCTTTGGTTTTTTATTAGTTATGTTCTTTCCAACACTGAATTGTGCATTTCAACCAAAGAGTTGAGATGGAGGAGACATTCTACTTGTGCTGTAGGAAGATTGATGTTTAGCTCAAGTGTTGTGCATAATGTTTTGTGTTCAAACTCTATTGGCAACATTGTTGCTTTCCCATACATCAATTCAAATAGTGTGAACCCTATTGTTGTGTTCCATGTGGTATGGTAAGCCCATACCGCTTCTGGTAATTGGCTGCTCCAATCTTTGTGATGCAACTGTACTGTCTTTGTTAGTATGGCCTCTATTTCTCTGTTTGTCACCTCTGCCTGTCTGTTGGCTTGCGGATGATAAGGACTAGACTTCCAATGCCTTATGCTATATTCCTTCATTAGCTTTGTGATCAGGTTTGATGTGAACTATGCTCCTTGGTCTGTGAAAAGTTCTCTGGGGACTCCATATCTGGTAAATATTTCTTCATACAAAAATTTAGCTACTTTTTCATCCCTGGCATTCCGCATAGCTTTCACTTCCACCCACTTTGTCAGGTAGTCTATACAAACCAAGATGTAGGATTTTCCATTTGATGGTGGATCAATTGGGCCAATGAAGTCCATACCCCACTTGTCAAAAGGTGTTATTACTACCTGTGGATTGAGTGGCATCTCATCTGATTTCATTGGTTGGCCCATCCTCTGACATTTATCACATTTTTTTTGAATAACTGGCTACATCTTTGTGGAATTGAGGCCAATAATATCCTATGGTTAAGATTTTTAGGGTTGTTCACTTTGCTGCAAAGTGACCTCCACAAGGCTCATCATGACAAGCATGGAGTATAACATACACTTCATCTTCTCTCACACATCTTCTCATAATCTAATTTGGACCAATGTAGAATAGATTTTTATCTATCCATGAAAACTAAAAACTTTTCTCTGTAAGCTTTTTCTTGTCTTTTTGAGAAAAATGTGGGGGCATCTTATTTGCTGCTAGATAATTGGCTATGTCTGCATACCATGTGTTCTTGATTGCTATGTGGAATAGGTGTTCATCTGGAAAAGTATCTTCAACCTGAGTAGTGTCTTCATCAACATTGTGTAGTCTAGACAAGTAGTCAGCAACTACATTGGCCTTCCCTAGCTTATCAACAATTGTTATATCAAATCCTTGCAATAGTAAGAGCCATCTTGCCAACCTGCCCATTATAGCAGGTTTGTTCATCAAATATTTTATTACAAAGTGATCAGTGTGAACAAAAATAGGATAGCCTATGACATAATTTCAGATTTTGTTTAATGCATAAACTACAACTAGGAGTTCCTTTTCAGTAACTGTGTAGTTCAATTCAGGGCCATGGAGGCTTTTATTGATATAGTAAATTACATTCTCAAGGTTAGTAGACTTTTGTCCCAACACAACACCTATGGCATAATCAGATGCATCCGTATGGATGTGGAATGGAATAGACCAATTTGGTCCTTTGAGGACTGGTGCAGTGGTTACAAGTTTCTTTAGCTGCAGGAAGGGCTCATCACATACTTGTGTCCACTTAAATTCAACTTCTTTGGTAAGCAGTGTATACAGAGGGCTAGCAATTTGACTAAAATTTTGAATAAAGCGTCTATAGTATCTAGCATGTCCTAGAAAAGATCTTACATCTTTTTGTTTAGTAGGGGTAGATAGTGTAAGTATTACCTCTACTTTAGCTGGGTCCACTTGAATTCCTGTTGTTGAAATGAAATGCCCAAGTACCACTCCTTCCTGCATCATCATAAAGCATTTCTCACTATTAAGGGATAGATTATGCTCCTTACACCTGATTATTGCCTTTTCAAGATTCTTCAAAGCCTCATCAAATGTTACTCCAAATGTTGTAAAGTCATCCATATATATCTCCATATAGTCATGTGATATGTCAGCAAAAATACTAATTACAACTCTTTGAAACATTGCTGGAGCATTACACAATCCAAAAGGTAGAAGTGAATATGCATATGTCCCCCATGGACATGTGAATTAAGTCTTCTCCTGGTCCTCTAGAGCAATAGTTATCTGATTATAGCCACTATATCCATCAAGAAAGGAAAAATACTTCTTACCGGCCAAAGTATCGAGTACTTGGTCAATGAATGGTAGTGGGAAGTGATATTTCTTGGTAGCTTTATTTAACTCCCTATAATCCACACAAATCCTCCATTTGCCTCCCTTTTTAGGTACTATAAACAAAGGTGATACCCACTTACTGTCAAATATAGGATATATAAAGCCAGCATCTAATAAATTTTGCAATTTTGTTTTAACTATCTTCCTTAATGCTGGATTAATCCTTCTTTGAGGTTGGCGAAGGGGTAGGCTTCCTTCATTGATATATATCCTATGAGTACATAATGTTGGGCTTAATCCCTTCATGTCCTCATAATCCCATGCAAAGGCTTTCTCATGTGTTTGTAGCAGTTTAGTGAGTTTTCCATTTGTTGAGGAGGCAACTTATTATTCACATGGAGATTATGACCTTTAGAAAGCTCAATAGTGTTTGTAAGGTCAAGCATGGATACTTCAAGTATAGGACTTGTGGTTACTTCACTAGGTAGCAACTGGTGGATAATATTAGGTTCTGAAGGTAATACACAATCCTCAGGATTATCTTCATATGTACTCAACTCTAAGACATAACTCTTAGACACATCTTTGATTACAACACAGTCATTGTTAAGAATGCTCTGAATGACTTCATCCTCCTCTTGCAGCTTTAGAAAGGATTGCCTATGTAACATCATGAGCTAAACCATAGAATTTAGTTCTTCTTCCCCATCTCCTAAGTCTGGCCATATAGGTGTACTCAAATCTCGTCGCAGTTGAGCTGGAGGATACAATGCTAATTTCTTAGTGGCTTGTCCATCTGAAATTGTCATGTTCCCTGATCTACAACTTATGTTTGCATCAGTTTTTGCTAACCATGGACGTCCTAGAATAACAGGGTAACTAGCAAGGTTCACTTTTGGTGAAAGGATCATGAAATCAACAAGGTACTCCCAAGAATCTAAGCCTACTATTATATCTTCTATCATTCCATCAGGAGTAACAGTAGAGCTATCTGCTAATTGTAATATCATTGGAGTAGCTCTCAACCCTTTAATACTCAACTTATTCATAGTATCCTTAGTCATTACATTAATGGCAACACCTAAGTCTATTAATGCATTTTTGATAGACTGGCCATTAATGATGATATTCACAACCAAACTCCCTCGATCTGAATATTTTGGTATCACCAGTTTTCCTAGCATGATATCAGCTAATTCTCCTATAACATGAACTATTGTAGGATCCTTTTTCTTTCTCCCAGGCTTTTACAGACAAGCTTCTTTTATTGCCTTTCCATAAACTAAAACATCTTTTATTGCTTGAAATAGGGGAATCTAGACATGCATATTCTTAAGCTGGTCAATGATATCAAATGGTTGATCTTCTTTTGGTATGGGTTTCTCCATGCTAAGCCTCTGAGGAAAAAGGTGGTTTAACTGATGTTTGAACATTAGTTGAGTTGGAAACATGTTCTAATGCAACAGTATTTGGCAAATCATTCTCTGGCATTGGTACTGCTATTGCAGGAAGATCTGGTACTTCTATGATAAGGGGTGGTTTAGGGGTTGGTTTTGTAGTTCCTGATCTTATGTGTATATTAGCTATATCAAGTGCATAGGCAGGGTACTACTGAGAATCAGTAGCATACATTTGTTGTTGTGGATGTTGATTGTTTGGATTTGGTTGAGGTTGAGCAGGTAAGTGCATCTTCTTTTGGGGTTCTGCATTTGGAGGTGGTGGCATTATTGCAGGCATATGTGTTGGAGGTGGTAGAGGTGGATATCCAAGATTTGGGTTAGGCCATTGCTGAGGTCCTCTCCACTAGTTAGTGGGCTACCAATTTCCCTACGGTTGTTGCCATTGGTTTGGAAATTGTGACCATTGGGGTTGCTGTGGAGGATACAATTGATTCTATTGATTATTTGGCCAAACATTATTCCAAGTGGGTTGACTATACTGTGGAGGACTTTGGACATTCTGATTTTTCCACTAACTATTGTATGGACTTGAAGTTTGTAATGGGTCTTGAGGCATACCTTGTCTTGTGGCCCATGGCCAGTGTTGAGCAACAAAGAATACTTGCTTGTCCTCTCCTTCTATCTTCAAGTACTCAGTTGGAAGATGTTGGTTCTCTAGGTTTGCAACCAATTTGCACTGACAATCCTTCTTTTGTTTGCGGCAATGAGGATAGTATTCTGCCAGCTGCGCCTCTGCATCTGCATGTTTCTTCTTGGCGGTCATCATGTCCAGGTGTGTAGCAACATCATTGATGATGTCTTCCTTGAAGTCTGATAACAAGTTTGAAATCTCCATCTTTGAAATACCAGAGCCACTCCCTTTGGTTAGCATTGAGTGAAATCCTCTTCCTTTCTTGACCACTGCTCTAGAATAGTTCATACAAATCTTCTGAAGGTCATCCTAGGAGGACTAAGATATATCACCTCCAGCCATGAGGTCCAAAGCTTCAAGACAATTTTCATTCACTCCTCTTAGAAAAATTAGCTTCTTTGAATCCTCCTGCAATACATGTTGCAGGTTCTTCTGTAGGCTAAATAAGAAGCATGATGTGTAGTCCTCTAATGTTTCATCTTCCCATTGTGACATATGAAAGATGTCATCTCCTTTTGAATCACTTCCCTTGCAGTAGTCTTTATACTTCCTTAGAAACAAATCTCTCATTTCATCCCAATTAGCTATTGCATTCGCTCCTAAGCCCATGAACCATTTGAGAGCTGACTCCTTTAGTGTTGTTGGGAATAGCTTAAGCTTATGACTATCGGTATTGTAGTCAAAACTTCGACACGATATGTCAAACTCGAATAAAAAGGTGTCAGGATCTTCCGTGATAAGTCCATAGAACTTTGGAAGTGCTGAAGCAGGTATGTTCTTGAGGTTTGGATTGTTAATAAGACTTGGAATTGGAAATGGAAATGTAGGAGCTGCCATTACTAGAGGTACTGGATATTGAAACTGTGGCGGGAAAGTATTGTTGACTGGAGGGTTTTGAGTGATAGGTGGTCCTGGAGTAGGATTATTATTATGAAAAATGGCCAATATTTCTACAAAAGGATGAAGGTCAAATGTTGCTTGGGTTTCTTCTTCTTCTGTTGAAGATGATACAACAAACTCAAGACAGGCATCAAGAAATGATAATTCAAGCTCTTCAAATTCTTCTTTCAGTTGAACAGGATCCTTTGGAAGAAATCTACCATGAGCATCTCGCCTTCTTTGATGCATGCAAGTAAGTTGATGACTTGTGAAGCAAGCTTACAACTTCTTGGTATTAACTAAAATAGGAAACTAACATGAAAAATAAATGACTCTTTTGAGGTTCCTAGTTTGACACCATCCTTGGCAACGATGCCAAAAATGAACAGTCTCACAATAGGTAGAGATAATCATGCCATTATCTCTCTCAAGTGTAATATATCTATGCTATGGATTACCTATTCCCATTATGAAATGCATTTAGATTGTCAACCCAGGGATGTAGACTTGAAATGGGATAGCACAATTTGTGCACTAAGTTCCTTTAGGAGTCAAAACACTTATGCTATAGGAAGATAAAATGCATGAAAAGAATCTATGCTATTGCTGCAGGAAAATAGACACACTTGATTATTGAATGGAACTACTACATAAAACATACGAAATGAATCTAAGTCTGCTTAACACTCAAAACATTCACTATACTCATCTCTACAAATGCTGCAGGAACAACCACAGATATAATGTTGTAGGAGTAAACAGTAGCTCTATTTGAAAACAGGAAAAGTACAGAAAGCAAATATATTCTACCTTAATCTAATCCACCTCCCAAGTGGGCCCCCTTGGTTGGCTTCTGCTAACTACTCAACACAAGAAATAATCCAAAATCACTCTTCCATTAAAATCTTCTTAACTGGTTACATAACTGAATAACTCATGAAGAGCAAATATTCTTTCTCCATTTTCTACTAAATCAGTCAAAATCCCTTTATATCAAGGATCAACACTTATTGAAAACATAACAGAAAAGTCTCATTAAATCTCACCACATACGAAGGAGATAAAACAACCATAACATGATACAATTACTGTTGTAAATAGAATAACAGTTCTGAGGAAATGTAGCAAGACTAATTCCCTATATTTTCTGAAATAGCAGCTCCTTCAAAGCTTGACACCACCATCAGAATCATGTTGAATTCTTTCACCATGGTTGGTCTTCTAACTCCCTTCTTTAATGAAGATGTGCCACTCCTCATACCACTCTGTGTTTACCTAAAAGGTTAGTACATTTGGTACATATATGCAAGTCAACATTTCAACTCCCACTTAGATGTTAGAAGAAAACTTGAAATAATTATATGAAATACTGCATTATATTTATAATAGTTGTAAAACATATCATTCAAGGTACCCTTAGATTTTGTGGCTTTAGCTATACTTGGCATAGGTTCACATAAGTATAAGTAACACAATGTCTTGGAAATGTTTGTCAGAGTATCAACAAAACATAAAGATCATAACAAAATTTAGTCAATAATTAGATTCATCACAAGCCATGGAATGGTTCTCAAAAATTCTGCAAGGGATAAAGACATTCAAGGAATTAGCCTCCAAATTTGTAACCCATTATTCTTACAACATTGAACACGAGATCACCATGCTCAACCTATGTGACACTAACGGTGAATCTTTCTTAGGGTTTCTTCAAAGGTGGAGAATAGTTTTCGCAAGATATTCATGAAGCATACCTGAAAAGGAGAAAATGGAAATATTTATGAATAACTTAAATGTGGAGATGAACTATAGGATCCAACTTCAATGTACCCCTACTTTTGAAAAACTTATTGAGAATGGGATTAAAATTGAAGATGTGTTGGTTAAGAGAGGAGAAATCAAATTATTCAAAGATAATAAACCCTATACCAACACTAGTAACAATCATAATGTATCTAATTATAACAATAATAAAGGAGCCAACAATCACAACGATAAACCTAGACTATGGTTGAAAAACAATAATAAAAATATTGTGAATGATGGAGTTGTGGAAGCACACAACTTAAAGGCTACCCCCTTTAATTTATCAAGTGGGGCAAATTCAACATATAACGTAAATCAAACAAACAAAGCCCCTTTCAATAATAACAATCCCAACAACAACAATAACAATGCTAACAATAACAATCCCTTTAATAACTCCAATAACCCTTCTTTTCCACATATCAAAAAAGAAAATTCACCTTTTTAGGTGAACCATAGGAAAATGCATTAAGTACTTTGGTGGCTAACAAAATTATTACCTTTCCTGAATCATGACCATATGAACCCCAAGTCAAGCCTAATTAGTGGAATGATTCTCATCATTGTGAATACCATCGTAACAAGGGCCATAAAATGAATGAATGCATAAAATTGAAACATCTTGTGCAAGACCTAATTAATGATGGAACAATAAAGGTGGAAGGGCCTCAAAATAACGAAGACCATACAGATTTTAAAAATCCCTTCTTAAATCATGAAAAAGGGGAATCATCAAACACCAATCCTAACAACAAATAAGGTAATGAGAAGGTTAACTTTGCTCATACCTATGATAACACCATTAATACCCTAAGTGGTGATGAAAATACCATAAATGTGATTATGGTGAAAGAGAAGCCAAGGGAAGCGACATCTAATGTTGTAACTAGGGGACAAGCATCGAAGATTACTTTACCAAGAAATTCCCCAAGAATTTTCCTACCAAATCAAACTTCATCTTCATCTTCAAAACAATATAATTTGGTAGACCAATTACAAAGAACTCCTACTCAGATCTCTATTCTAGAATTGCTCAAGCTTTCACCAACTCATAAGGAGATTTTAGAAAAAGCCTTAGTGGAGACTAATGTGCCTCTAAATTTAGATGCGGATAAATTTCAAAACATGGTAGGACATCTTGTTGCACCCCACTGTCTATCCTTTTCAGAACAAGATGACATGTCTCTAAAACACCCGCAAATTTTTCCCTTACATACAAAGGTCCTAATCCACAAGCATAGAGTGAAAAGAGTCCTCATTGATGGGGGAGCCGACTTGAATATTTTTACCCTAAACTTGGTAAAAGCCTTAGGATTTTTTGAGGAGGCTATTAACCCAAAGAAAAATATAATTATAAAAGCCTACGACGATAAAGAAAGAGCTTCCAAAGGTGTCATAGTACTTCCTATCAGAGTTGGTCCAATGCAGAAAGAGACCATTTTCCAAGTACTTGACCTAAAACTAACTTATAATATCCTATTAGGAAGGCCATGGATCCATGAAATGTAGTTCGTACCCTCAACCTACCATCAATGTATTAAATTTCCCTACCCAGGACAAGAAGTCATGGTAAGTGGGGACTCAAACCCCTTTCAATATTGTAACAACATGAAGCATATTAATTATTCTTTAGTCCCAGATAATGCATAAGGGTCTATTTCTCAAAGATAGAGCAAGGACAAAGTTCAAAAGATCTTCCATCTTTGAAGGGAAAAGAAAAAGAAGACAAAGAAATTGTTGTTGAAAATAATAAAAGTCCTACTAACCTAACTACATCGACAAAAGGAAAAGAGAAGGTTAGTGAGGAGAGTGCTCCTGAGAAACAAAAAGAGGACCAAGTGAGAACTATTCAAATCTACACCAAAGATGCCCATTATCAAAAAATAGATCATATGATGAAAAACTTTGAAATGAAATGTCAAATCAAACAAAAGGGTGTAGGTGAATATTCATTATCTATGATGGATCTACCCTTATCTCCAAAATTTCATGGAAGACCATCTAATATACCTCATAAATAAAATGATCACTTTGTGAGGCCAAGTACATCTTCATCCATGGATGAGGAAGATAATGAAATCCTAAATTGTCTATATAAAGACGAGGAATCAAGTTCACATGAAAAGCACATCCAAAATATAAGCATTCCCACACATCAATATGGGAAGGATTCCAAATAATGCAAAAAATGGGATATAAAGGAAAATGACCTTTAGGAACAGGAAATGAAGGGTTAATAGAACCCATTGAAATGTCATGGAGAGATAGTAAGGAGAAAACTGGATTAGGGTACCTAGAACAAGGGTACACTCAAAAGAAGTATCCTTTAGTTTATGACCAAATCTTACAACTAGGTTCCCAAAGTGATGAAGATTCGAACAATTGGGGATGTGACTCACTGTCAAGTGAGTCATGCCAAGACAAAGAAGTTGATGTCATCCACACCTATACTCCTAGCAAGGAAAAAGAACAAGTCTTAGAATCAAATCATAATCAAGCTTCAAGTTCTAGTTAAGTGGTCTTAGATAATGTACCAATTCAGGAAATTGAAAGGAATCAATGGGTAGGAGAGTCTTATGTTCCATCATGGAGACCTACTATAGAAGAATCTAACCCTAGGTTTAATCCAAGAGATTTTTACCTAATGGAAACCTTAGAGGATTCTAGTGAGGAAGATTTTGACCCTAGATCTCTAAAACATCTTGAAGAAGCACATATTATAGACTTAAATGATACAATGTTTGAACCTTCAAATGAAGTCATGTCCCTAAACCCTATTGGACTAAATCAAAGCATTGGTCCATTGACCCTTATCTATCCCAAATTAATCAAATGGGATTCCATTGAACCTACTATCCTCCCTACATTCTTGAATGATAACTTGGTGTCCCAATACCTTAATGCGGTTGAGCCTTCTTCTACTAGGGAATATCAGGATGAAGTGACAAAGGGGAGTATTCAACCTTTCAGTTCGCAAAAAAGTGAAAAAAAAATGGAAAGAATATAATGTTGAAAACCACATTGTGGCAACATTAAATCAAAAAGAAAAAGAAATAAAGAACGTTTTTGAAGGTGAAAACCCAATAGAGGCACCTAAGGAAGAAGGGTTGGATACTTTTCCCGAGCAATACGAAGAAAGATCACCTATCTTAATTGAACCAATAGAAAAGGTGAACATTGGGTCAGAATCAGAGCTAAGAATCATACATTTAGCAACATCTCTATCTAATGAGGAAATAAAGGATTTCATCAAGTTTTTCAAAGAAAAACAAATCAATTTTGCATGGTCATATGATGATATGCCTAGATTAGATCCAAATTTAATCATGCACCATTTGAATATAAAATAAGGAGTAAGACCAATGAAGAAAAAACTAAGAAAGATGCATCCACACATAGCTTTGCTTATAAAGGTAGAGTTGGAAAAGTTGCTAAAAGTAGGGTTTATAAGAGCCATTGATTATGCTGAGTGGATTTCAAACATTATGCCAGTTTCCAAAGTAGACAAATCTATCAGAATTTGCATGGACTTCAAGGATCTTAATCTTACATGTCCTAAAGATGATTTTCCTCTACCAAGCATAGATTCCATCATAGATCTAACAACAGGACAGTCAATGTTCTCACTTGTGGATGGGTTTAGTGGTTATAATTAAATAAAGATAGCACCTGAAGATCAAGACAAGACAACATTAACATGCGCATGGGGGACGTTCTGCTGGAATGTTATGCCCTTTGGTCTCAAGAATGTCAGAGCGACCTATCAAAGGGCCATGGAAACTATATTTGGTGACATGATGCACAAATTCATGGAAGACTATGTAGATGATATACTTGCTAAATCCCACTCAAGGGAAGAACATCTACCCATCTTAGAAAAGATCTTTGTGAGACTAGAACAATTCAAAGTCAGGCTCAATCCAAAAAAGTGTGCATTTGGTGTACAATCAGAAAAACTATTAGGATACATAGTCTTAGCAAAAGGAATAGAGGTAGACCTAGCCAAAGTAAAGGAAATCATGGAGATGGGGGCACCTCGAAATATCAATCAAATGAGATCTCTTCGAGACAGGATTCAATCTATCTGAAGGTTCATTTCTCAATTAGCAGAAAAGTGCCACAATTTCACTCAACTCCTTCACAAAGACACAATTTTCAAATGGGATGAGAAATGTGAAGAAGCATTCACCTTATTGAAGAAATACCTAATGAATCCTCCAACATCAATGCCACCAATCAAAGGTAAACCCTTAATCTTATACATCTTAGCTACAGAACATGCACTAAGGGCACTCTTGGCTCAAGAGGACAAATCTAGAAAGGAAAAGGCCACCCAAAAATTACGCCATTATATGTTGTCCCACAAGATTTGACTCATTGCAAAGATTGATCCCTTGAAATATCTTCTTAGCAAAACAACATTGAATGGGAGACTAGCCAAATGGGTCATGATTCTAAGTGAATTTGATATAGAATATGTGGACCAAAAATCTATCAAAGGTCAAGTAATAGCAGAGCAATTAGTATAATCACCTTTACAAGATGAACATCCAATTTAAGTGGAATTTCCAAATTTTGAAATTGTTAATGTCGAAGCAAAAATATGGCAATTATGTTTTGATGGCTCTTATACGCAACATGGGTCAGGAGCAGGGATACTTTTGATTACTCCTCAAGGTTCCATAATTCCAAAATCATATAAATTACTATTCCCATGCACAAATAACATAACTAAGTATGAAGCATTGGTTATTGGCATAAAGTTGGCATTAGAATGGAAAGTAACAGAGCTACAAATCTATGGAGATTCCCAATTGGTTATTAATCAAATTAATGACGAGTATCAAACTAAAGATGACAAGTCGATACCATACAAGAATATGATTGAGAATCTTAAGAAATACTTCACTCTAATCACATTTGAGCAAGTGCCAAGAAATAAGAATAAAGCAACTGATGCAATGGCTACTTTGGCATCACTTCTCCAAATACCAGATCAAAGCGCTAGATATAAATTCCTAGTAGAAGAAGTTGAACAACCCGCATTTGACCCTTCCCATCCTCATACCATTTTTTTACTAAAAGGACATGAATCACTTTGGTATGGAGCCATTTACACCTACTTGAAAGACCAAATCTTACCCTTAGACCAAACTAGAAATCAAAAGAAAAGTTTTATACACCAAGCTTCTCGCTATACCTTGATATCTGACACGTTGTATTGCAAGAGTCTAGATGGAATGCTTTTAAGATGTCTAAAGAAAGAGGAATCAACCATAGCCTTACAAGAGATTCATGAAGGAATTTGTGGGTCACATTCAAACGGGTTAACCCTAGCTAAGAAACTTCTTAGGATAGGATATTTTTGGCCTTCGATGGAAAAGGACGCTTGTCATTTTGCAAAAACTTGTCATAAATGTCAATATCATGGGAACTTGATCCACGTACCAGCATAAGAGCTTCATCCTATGACAAGACCTTGGCCCTTCTATCAATGGGGTTTGGATTTGATAGGTATGATTTATCCACCATCTTCAAATAGTCATAAATTCATCATTACTGCAACAAAATATTTTACCAAATGGGTGGAAGTTGTACCCTTATCCAGTACCACAGGAAAGCAGATATCCTTATTCATACTAAATCACATAATCTGTAGATATGGTTTTCCTCATGCCATCATAACGGATAATGCAAAACATTTCAAAAACAAGTATTTGAAAGAACTATGTACAAAGTTTCATATGGTACATCACTCATCTTCAATATATTACCCACAAGGTAATGGACAAGTAGAAGCTACAAACAAAAACATCTTAAAAGTATTGAAGAGAATTGTGGATAATTCAGGTAGAGATTGGCACATTCAAATAAATCCTACTCTATGGGCTTATAGAATGAGCATTAGAACGCCAACAGGAGTAACACCATTTTCCCTAGTCTATGGAGCAGAAGCATTTTTACCTTTGTAGGTAGAAATTCCATCCTTAAGGGTCCCAATACATGGGTTACTAAGTGAAGAATACTATAGAGTTGCTAGGTTACATGAACTAGAATTGCTAAATGAAAGACAACAACAGGCTTTTGATCAATTAAAAGTGTATCAGAATCGAATGACCAGAAACTATAACAAACATATCAAACCAAGGGCATTCCAAATAGGTGACTTAGTGTTGTGAGAAAATCCCAATAATCAAGCAGAAAGAGAGAAGAAAGGAAAATGGGAAGCAAACTAGTTAGGACCCTTTGTGATCACTTCGTCTTTTGGCACTGGCACTTACAAACTAGCTGATTGTGAAGGAGAGGAGTTACAAGAGCCAATAAATAGTATACATTTGAAAAGGTTCTACACCTGAAGCCATTAAAAAGGGATAGAGAAAAAGATTATTAGAAATATCATATGATCAAGCATCCTATTTATTGTATATAGTCAAAAGAGATCTTGAAAATATGAAAAATATTGAAAAGCAAAAAAGATCAAAAAAATAGTGGAAAATTGAGCATGAAGAAAGCCAAAAACATTCATAAATGATCCTCAAAAAGGTGTTATCTTGATGAAAACCTAGCAAATAGGCACCTTGATGATATGGAAGCAAAAAAATTGAAAATACAAAAAAAATAAAAAGTACCTTGGTGAAAACCTAGCAAATAGGCACCTTAATAGCAAAAAAAGGAAAAAGCTTTAAAAATAGAAAAATAGAGCAAATCCATTCAATCGGTGAAAACCTAGTAAAAAGGTGCCATTGAAAGTCCAAGTTAGTCTCATGCTTAGCAGTCATCCTTATAAATATTGCATTCACCAGTATTTGTATATATTGCATAATAAAACCCCACAGTTGCATTTGCAAGTACCTAAAGGTTTTGTCACTAATCCAATCTACAAATTGTCCCAAGTCCCAAAATGTAATCACATCAAAATGGGGGCAAAAATCTACTCTCAAGGAGGAAGGATTCATCAAAGCAAACATCAATATGATGCCAAATTAATTCATTAAAACACAAGTATAAAGCTCAATCAAATCCCAGTCCTAATCCAATTTTCAATCAAACGCAAATGTTGATCCAAGATCTCACAAAAACACTTATCTTTATTAGGATTAAAAGTATGAAATGGATAGAACTATACTTGAAATATGGATTTGAAAAATAGTGCAAAATTTTTCTAAGTGTTGACTTGATTGATGAAATCATATCTTTCTAGCAAATCGATGAAAGTTTTTAAACTAGACAAGCTATGATGAAAGCATGATATTTTATTGAATTCTGAAAGAGTGTCTTAAGATCAATGTTTTCAAGTATGTATTATTTGTCTAAGGGCATGATCATCAAAGAATCATCGAGGATGTATACATATGGGTAAACTGAGATCTTTGTTTGTTTACGCAAAAGGATACCTTGGATATTTTGATGTTAAATATCATAATACCAAAATCCACTTGCAACATAGAATTTGACAAAATTAGTATTTGTACTCTCATGATTGGTCTCAATCAGTGAAAGTCATACCAAGGATGAGAAAGCACCATGTGAAAAGGAAAGAAGTATTCACATCATCATGGTTGAACTAGTGATGGTTGTATTGATTTCGGATTTCAAAAAATGCTCGATGATGAATATAAGCTCTAAATTTTTGAATAGTGACAGTTAGTTGCATACATCCTAGATTAAATGCATTGATGATGAATATAAGCTCTAAACTGGGCCCACTGGATCAAATCATTACCAATAGTCAGCCACCAAAGATTCGTCTATAGGTGGTCCCATCATAAACCTAGTTGTAGTATATCAGCTCTCCATGAGTGGGGATGAGAAGGATGCGGTACACATCCTCAGGAGTAATGCTCATCTCCCCCATCAAAAAGTGAAATGTGTTATGGTTAGAGTGCCATCACTCAGCTATAGTTGTAATGAGACCTCGATTCACACAAAATCAAGGAAGGACAAGAAGGAATGACAGTCTGCATCTGCCAATCATTCGACGATCTGCACCGCTCAAGTCATCTATCATCTCAAAAGGCAAGAGATACAAGCCTCTAACCCTGAGTGATTTAAGCTCGGCCTACAAAAAGCAAGTTTAAATACATCAGAAATTAACATCATTACCTATTGAATCATTTCAAGTCAATCAAAATCTATATCAAACCAAAATCAAATTTCCTAATTCTATTCAGAGAGGATGGAAAATTTATCATCATCCACCATCAAAAGCAAGATTGTCAATCAAACATTCAATACAACATGACTCGAACTGACATCATACGACTTGCTATCAAATCAGACTTGTTACCTAAACCAATTGACTAATTAACGACACTAGACAGTTCAAAAAACTAACTCAACAGTTTGCAATTTTAACCAAATAGGGTAAATGCGCTATTTAATTGTTTAAAAGCACTAAAAGGCAAAAGTGAAGCTAAAACTGGTGAATGCGTAGGAGAAATAATTGAAAGTGCTACTTTAATATGTTCGTGCTATGGAATTTAGTACACACTACAGAAATTACCTATACACACTGCTAAAATACTATTATGCTCAAACTAATTTGTACGCGTAGCAGAAACGGGTGAATGTGTTTCATGCCCTAGTTCTACTATTTGTACGCACTATTAAAAATAGCAGATGCACTGTGAAAAACCATGGAAGCGTTGGAGAAATTGTGTATGCGCCATTAAAACTATTAAATGTGTTGTTTAAATTAGAAAAAGAAAAAATAGGGTTTTTCTAGTAAAAATCCAAAATTCTCAACATTAAATGCATTTAAATGACAAAGCGAGTTGTCGGGGTGCATACCGGAGGTCCGTAGCTTGGTGGACACAAGTATCAGTGCCCTCGTTTGAATTTGTGCTCTCAAATCAGAATAACCATCGCGAAATAACTCTAAGGGGTTAGAGCAAAAAGTCAAAAGTGAAAGTGAAATGAATAGCAAAAATGACTTTTAGCCCTATATATAGCCCATTTTGACTAGAAAATGACCAGGGACCAAAAATTTTCACCCATTCTACCAAATGAGGGGCATTTGTCATCAAACGATTGCGAATACATTATCGGAAAATAAATTGAAATTCATTACTAATTGACCTAATTCACGCAAACTTGACTTAAAACATCATATCTTTCAACAACGATCAAATTTCATTTCATTTTTGAGGGGTCATACACTCGAATAATCAAGACCAACATCTTAATCAACGAATCAGGGGCACAACCATCAAATCAAAGTGTAATCTTTTATCAGAATTTTTTTTGTTTATCAATCGAAAGTGGCATCAAACATCCAATCATATCAAATCAAAAACCATATCAGACAACCTATCATTAGATCGACCATCAAGGACCTTCAAATCAATCGAAACTGCATCAATTCCATCATCATAATCTGCATCTTCTATCATATCAAATCATACATCAGTTGATCAGGACTTTGCATCAAAAATCATCAGGACATTCTTTGAATCGATACGCTTTGCATGTTGACTCAAAGAGGGGCATTTGTAATCACCTGAAATTGGACAAGATCAATCAAGTGAGCAACTAAGGCAAAAATCAAAGCAATTAAATCAAATCAAGCTAGAATCAAAGCAAAATTGCAATCAAGCCAAAAATTAAATTTTATTAAAAATCAAAAGTCATAAATTCAATTTAAATCATGATAAATCAATTAATTATGTAATTAATCTAATTAATTACATAGTTCATTTAAATCAAATCAACCCATTCAAGAGGTACACATGGCTAAAGATATTAATTAAATTCAATTGATTAAAATCCTATTTTCCCTCAACCACCAAATGGGAGAAAATATCTCAACCAATAGGATTGAAGGATCAAGTTCGCATGGATCAAGATTAAATTGAATCTCCATCACCCATAGGGAGAATGCATCTTGTCCACCCATTTTGTCCCCTTGTCCCAAGCTTTGAGGAAAAAATGTTTAAATGGTCTCCAAAGGTGGAACCATGGATTTAACCCTCATCAAATCATGATCAAATCAACCACACCCCCTACCCTTGCCAATATCTATAAAAGCAAGGCATAATTGAAGCAATAACCATCCACAAATTTTATGAAGCATCAAAACTCTTGTGAATTTGAGTTAGAAAAGGCAAATCTAGAGCTAAGTAGTATTTCTTTTAGGAATTAATTTGTTTGGCTTGCTTATCATTTGATTTCTCATATTAGGACTATCACTAGTGAGAGCTCATCATTAGCATCCCTAATTAGAGAGCCATAGAGTGTTCAATCATCTTTAAATTTGCTTAGTTAGATTACTTTTTGTGGCTATTTAATTCTTATTTCAATTTATTGATGATACTAACCCTATGGAGGTGCTTTTCTTAGCACACACATACCTCTAGGGTTTTGATTAGAAGGTGCCCCTTTAGAATTGATATATTGACCACTAGAGTTTTATAGGGGGAGGTTCCCCTTGAAATATGACATTTTGACCACTAAGGTTTTGAAGTGGAGGTGTCCTTTGAAAATTGATATTTCGACCACTAGAGTTTTGAGGGGGAGGTGTCCCTTGAAAATTGATATTTTGACCATTAGGGTTTTGAGGGGGAGGTGCCCCTTGTAAATTGATATTTTGATTGCTAGTGTTCTGAGGAGGAGGTGCCACTTGAAAAATGATATTTTAACCACTAGGGTTTTGAAGAGAAGGTGCCTTAAACATTGATATGTTGATCATTGGGGTTTTGATTGGACAACCCCCCTTGAGGTATTGTGTTATTTGTAGCACTTGCTATACGAACTAATGGAATTGTTGCGCTAGGTGCCATAGTCATCACCAGTATAATCTTTGATATGATACTTGTATTTGTCTATGATGTACTAGAGGGAACACTAGAATTTTGGTTTTGACCTATGAAAAGGGGGTTTGTGTATTGCACCTCAGATACAATTGCCAAAGTTGTAACTTGTAGGGCCACCTAAATGGTGCTACTAGATGGAAGACTGCTAGAAAATTGTGGTGATTGTGATTGTGTAACCCTAGTAAAGCCTGTTTGATTACCCTCCACAATGGTGGAGGTGTCAAAACTAGATGGTACTTTAGCTTCATTTTGAGCAACAAGATGAAAGTACCTATTAGGGTATACTGATAATAAAGCATTCATGACAAAAAGGACCTTATTATCTTGTGATATGTCTTCTATTTCATCTTGAGTGAAATGTGATTGAATGTTTTCTAATGAGAACTCATCACTATGAGTAGGTAAGATAGCCCCGCTACTAGGTGGTTTTTGTGACCCCATGGTTGTGTTGAAATTCATAGTCCAAGAACTTGTAGGATTGTATGTAGAGTCCTGGTTTGGTCCATATGTTCCTTTTTTTCTTAGATGATCTAGTAAAAGGCACTGAGAAGTGCAAATATGAGACTATGACAATGCAAGGTAGACAATGATTATTTGACTATAGTAACAAATAAGGAGACTTTTTGGGGGGATTTTCTAATTTTGGAAAAGACTTATAACAATGCAAGACTTAGCTAAATGAATTGACTATAGTAATGACTTAGGAAATAAACTATGTTTTGGGGATTTTCTTATTTTGGAAATAAAAATGCAAGACATAGCAATATGACAACTAAAGATGGACAAATAAATATTTAAGGCCACTTCAAAAAAATTGAGATTATAAATTTCTAGGAGAAACTCTAAATGATGGTGAGAAACCTTTTGACCTCCAAAAAGTACTCACAGTGATAAGATAGTTTGATAAAAGGATGATTTTGATAGGAGAGGTCAAATTGAATCTACCAACTACTTATAGAAAGATCCAAAAGAAGGTGTATTCTCTAGTGTTCAAGAATAACCCTAAAAGACAAAGATATCCAAGTATAAGGTATGAAAAACCTAATTGGAGTCTTATGGACATGCAAGATAACCCTAAAATGATGACATGCAAGGTAACCCTAAAATGAAGACATGTAATGTAACCCTAAAACTAATAACATGCAAGGTAACCCTAGAATGATGATATGCGAGGTAAAATGCAAATCTTAAATGAAAAACCAATCCTTTGATGCCAAGTACATAAAGTGTGTTTCATGACAGTATGTAAATCTTTGAATTGACCCTATAATTATGATTTGAAATAGTTGTGATATGAAAAACCTAAATTTACAAGTTTTCACGAGGAAAATGACATCAATGAGTCTAACAATGCAAACTAGGTATATCAAGTTTAACACTTTCTCCCTAAGCCATTCAATACAAGAGAAAGAGGGATTTCCAAGCATAACTCTCAATATGACCTAGGTTAGATTAGCAAAACCCAAAGGTGATAAGGGATGCAAACACTAAACCCAAGTTATATTAAGGAAGTATACTAGCAAGGCATCTTTCATGCAATGTAATTTGATTATAGATGTGTAATGAATATGACAAAAATTGAAACAATTGATTAGCAAGAAGTGTAAGATGAGTCTAATAACCAAGTAAATGCAATCATCCCAATTAAGATACAAGAATAGATCTATCCTAACAGATAAAACAAATGATATGGTACTTACCTTGAAATAAGAAATGGAATATGAATTTTTGCTCTAAAAATCAAAGATCTGAGACTATACAGAACTTTCAACTGCGAATCCATGATCACAACAGAAAACCCAGAAAATGTTATTTTTCTTAGACCTCCAAGAACATATCAACCATGTCACCGTATTTTGGAACAGGTTGACCAGGTCACCGCGTTCCTAGGATACCATAGCCAAGTCAACCCAACTTCTTCGAAAATGTTTTAGAGAGTGAATTTCATATCTGTGATCGCCAGACTAATAACTTGCAAGTCTTTTACAAAATTGGAGGTGTATGGGTGGTTATGAAGGGATTTTCCTTAGTCAACCCCCCATTTTTGCAATTTCCACCTCCATGAATAGTCATTAGGAAATATTTTGTGTGTGTATGTAGTGCTCATGAACTCTAGATTGTAGATCTAGAATGTAAAAGAGCTAGTAAATGCTAACAATCTATTCTTATGAGTGAAACCCTAGAATGCAAGTGTGCTTGTAAATGTAAATGTGTACAAAAATATGAAGAGACAAAGATCATATTTGAACATAGCATAGAAATCATACCAATCCCCCAAGGCTAAAGTACCCTAACCATCTTCATGATCCCCTTGCATCTCCATGATGTCGTGAAATGCTTGAATGCTTCAATTAAATATATATAGATGAAGACCTCACTTTGTGATAAAAGAACTAGATCCAGCCCTTAGCTTCTACCTTGCAATTTCTCTATGTAAGAATGGGGTGTCCATGTGTGCTTTTTGCTTTATTCCATTATCATCCATCATGAGGCAAATGAGGCATTGGATGCCTTTTTATAGTGAATTTTTGAAATTACCCTCGCGGGAGTCGAATGCAGTGAGTGGGAAGTAATGAAACTTTGAAATAGGACTAGGCCAAACACTTTCCAATCACTAGGGAACATGTTGACTTGGTCGACCTATTCCCTAGGAGGCCAGAGTCTTAGGTCTGCAACCTAGGCTTCCAGAACTGCAAAGGATTTGGGTGTAATGTGTATCGAGGATTGATAAATCAAAGCTAGATTCGGTAAAATGGGATCTAGAAAGAGGAGGATGCATAGAAATTAGATCCTACCTCAGCCTATGAGTGAGAGAAAGGGAAATCAGGGAGGAAGTGTTAGGTCCTACCTCAATTTCGCTTAGGAGAGAGAGAAAGAAAAGGAAAGTGTATGCTCCAAGTGCAAATGTGCAATGCAAACACACTAAAGGGGAGCTAAAAGGTCATAAATTGAAGTGTGTCCAATTTAAGATGGTAAAACTAGGAAATTGCATTGAATGATTTTGCAGTTTGCATTTTTATGCCTATTATTGGTAATTAACTAGTAAATTATGATGATAGGTAATTGCATCAAATGATTTGCAATTATGACTTTTGAAATTACAAATGCGTTATTAAAAAAATAGATGTGATTTTAAATGTTTCAGTTGCGTTTCATCAGTGATAGTTGCATCATTTCTTCTATGCCAAAGTTTTGACAAATTTTGATTGCAAACATAGGAAAAAATACATGCAAAATATATAGTTTTTTGAAAAAATTGAACTCTGGTATGCTTTGTGTATATCCAATGACCTTTTCAAGCCACCGAGTTTTTACTGGTCATGCAACAAATGAAAGCATAAACATACAATCATTAGCCTAAGGTCTAAAAGTTTCATTATAATGTTTCATGCCCATTGCTTGGGTTTTTGTTAGCTCACACAACCCGTGTTTTTTCCTTTTCTAGATCTTGATCAAAGAAGATTTATCCTCAATTGAATCAATTTATTGGGAAATATATGATGGGGATCTTGGGGGGGATTCTTTCCTCCCCTTGCACTAAAATAAGATAATGTTTGGAGTTTATAATTTGTGGCCTCTATTTTAAGGTTTTTAGTCAGATCTATGGTGCCTTTTCAATCGTATAACAAGTGCGAGACACTAAATCTCCAATTGGTCATGTTGGATCCTTAGGCATGTAGGCCCAATTTGAGCTATCACCAACACCCCTGTGCAAGCTTAGTCAGGCATGAGACATTTTGGAGTTTACTCCATGTCTTATTGCTATATTGATTGAAATGATTTTCCAGTTTAAGGTTGTCCTCTAAGGCGATCACTTCCCTAGACATGCCTTGCTAATAAAGGAAAAGGGTTCTAATGACAGATTGGGCAAGTGCACCAAGAACACCAAATAAATAGATCAATTTTTTTAAGTCCAAACTTGAAGTGTTATTTGATCTATGTGCAGACAACAAGGAGGGTTAAATTTTAGGCACCAATCTGAAAGTGATTTACCCTATTACAAATAGGAGGCAAGATAGGAAAAATACCTAAAACACTATCCTTTTTTTTAATTTTTTAATTTCTAGTTAGTCCACGCTATGTCGAAAGTTAATAACACACTAAAAACCACACAAAAATTCAAAAAACTATAAAATAAAAGAAACTTGAGGTGAATTGAAAATATGCAAATTTACCAAGTGATTGCGTCATTTAAATCATATATGCGGCTTTATATTATGTAGATACGACTTTGAATTCCATAGATGTGACTTTGTAATGTTTAGTTGTGGCAAATCCCTATCAATTGCATTGAATGTTTCTATGGACACATAAATAATAAAATATTACCAGAAAGACAAAAATTAATATGTCAATAATAAACAGTCGTGTGGTTGAAACTTGCAATTGCGTCAATTGATTTGTAGATGCAGTGAATAAACCCACACACAAGAAAAAAATAACACTATCAAAATAGAGGGAACAATTGTAGCTGATAAAAAGAACATGCGGTAATTAAACCTGCACAACATCAAATAATCTTAGACTACATCATTTAATCCTATTCCTACATAGAAACTCAAAAAGCTATGACTAATTAGAAACAATAAAAGTTTCACATTTGGTTCACCATTTGTAATAGGGGTAAAATATTGAATAATTTGTATACTTGCAACAACTAATGTTAGATCCAACCACAAGATCTAGATTTCTACACAAAAGTACTCCTATTCAAGAAACAATGACATAATTCAAGGCATACAATAAATTAACCAAATCAACAAATAAGCATCAAACCAATAAAGCCTTCCTTGTCTTTTCTCATTCTCTTTACAATCACGAGATCTTAGATTTTCTCTAATTACGATAACATGAGAATTTGAAAATATTGGCTATGAATAATGAAGAATCACCTTCATTCTATAGATTTATAGTATTTCAATTGATAGTTTTGATTGGTTGCTTTTTGACAATTTTAGACTTGACCTGATTGGATTGATCATAATAGTCAAGACTTATTTAGACTTGACATACTTGAATTGATAACTCAAAGTAATTGTCATTTAACCATGACATGGCAAAGTTGATAAAAATAGAACAGACACATGACTGATTAGATGGACATGAGCATTGATTTGATCGGTCAGTTGAACTGTTAGTCAATGATAGTTGAGAGAGGTGGAAGTAGAGGAATAATTAATATTTAATTGTGCATGATGAGGGATACATTAATTTAATAATTTATTTATTTTAAGAAGACTTCAGTTGACTTTATAGAAATGGAATAATTAAATAAAAAATTATTTTATTCAATTTTATAAAACTTAGATAGTTTAATTAAACAATTATATTAATTACTTAATTGTGGTAACAAGAATAAGAAAGCTTGGCCTGTTTAGGGCCTGAGGGGGGATAATCCTCCAGTAGAGGTTGCGTTTGTTAAATGTTTGCCTCTAGAGAAAGTATGGGTAAAGGTTAACTTTGATGGGGCTTCAAAGGGAAATCCAGGGTAAAATGGAGCAGGTTATATTATAAGAGATAGTGCTGGTAACAAATTAGCAACTAAGGCCAAGAGATTTCTAGAAGGGACAAATAATGAGGTAAAATTTTAGGTGACACTCTTAGCAGTTTATAAGGCTATACAATTAGAAGTAATAAAGGCACATCTAGAGGGTGATTTCTTAATCATGGTATTGGCAATAATAAGTGGAACATCATAGGTATGGTATTTGAATAAGTTTGTGAATATAATTTCTTGGTGAATTTGAGAATTATAGGGTCACACATGTGAAGAGGGAAGGGAATTCAAAAGTGAATGTCATGTCTAAAATGGGAATTAGATTGGTAGATCTGGAGGAAGAGGTTATGGAAGATTTCCAAGATTTGAATGAGGAATGGATGGAATGGGAAGATGGGGTCAATCCCAATATTGTTCCTTAGGAGTATTCATAAAATGGAGAATAGGTACAGGAGCTCCAACAAATAGTGGCATAAAAGCATAATGAAAGCATGGCATTAAAGCATAATTTCAAATAAAAAGTGTAAGTCATGCTTTAATTGTTGAGTACTCACTTAGTTTTTCCAACACTTATCGAGCAATAATGAAAGAAATTATGAGTTGGCAGTAAGGATGGAGATGACATGATGATATTTTGTGTGAGGGTACTGAGATCATGATAAGGTGGATATGGTTGGGAGAAGAATCCAGAAGCCTCTAGAGAAAGTAAAATGTCTTAAATATAGAAATTGTAGGTGAATAAAACATTTTTTCCTCCATCAATAGTGAATTGGGTGTTAGAGGAAGGAGTGGTGACAATAATGGAGGAGAATTTATCATTAAAGACCTTGCATCTTCAATGACAAACCTGTGGCAAGATATCTCATAGAATATTGAAGAGGATTTTTAGGTTTAAGGAAATGAGGTTCATGCAGATTCAAGAGGTGTTGTTGGGAAAAGAGTTGATGGAGACATACTACAAAAACATTGTCAATGTGGATACATCTTTTATTATCATGGCATGGGATCTTCAGTTGAGCACTAGGGAAGAAACACTTTTGATAATGCAAGCCATTGTCAAACCAGAGTGGATGAGGGACATGGTATAGATGTTGTCTTACGCTTAATCAAAGCTTGGTTTTTGGGTGGAAAAGAAAGGGTGGCACAAGGTCCATGGTGTGGGGGACTCTTATCGACCTTTCCTAGTATAGTCTTTGACAACTCAGAAACAAATTCATATTGGAGAGGCTAGGGATGGTTGGATGTTGCTTAAAGAATTTGTTTGTTGGGAGGAGGTGGAGGAAGCAAATAGGGCATATAAGAAGGAAATGGGGAAGAGGACGACAAGGAGGTTTGTGGGTAATCTGCTGATACCCAACCAAAGAGGCAAGTAGAAGCATTTTTGAGGTATGGTTATCTCAGAGGTATTGTCAATGGCTACGGAGGTGAGGGAAGCTAAGAAAATGCAACATTAAGGGGATGAGGAAGGAGGATGTATGTAGGAGCTACAAGGGCCTGATTTGTTTTTGTGTGACCTAGTAGAGTTTTTTTTATTAATTTGCTAGAGTGTATTTGAATTCAAAACTGTAAGTAGTTACTGTAATTGTTCAATTTTGGGTCTTTGGATGATTTTGTAAATTTGTAGATGTTGTTAATAGCATAGGCCTGTAACCAGATAGCTGTAGTAGTTTCTCAGTATGACTATATAGATGATGAATGAAGCATGATGGATGTGATAGATCTTTTGGATATCAATAAAACATGAAATATTACCGATTTAAAAAATAAGAATAAAAACATTAGTTTAATTAAATAATAAAAAATTCTTTAATTAAAATTATTGAAAAGACATTAATTAAATAATAAAATCATTTAATTAATATTAAGAGGAATATTTAGATGAAATTAGATAAGAGTTGAAAGATTAATGAAGTGGACGTTAAATAATTAAATGATTAATTAAAATAATTCAATTATTGATTTTGAGAGAATTTGACAAATTTGACATTTAATTGGAAGAATGACACAAATCAATCAAATAATTAAAGATTATTTCATCAACAAATACATTAAATAGTGTTTTCATCGTGCATAGGCGATGGGACAGTTTTAGGTGTCTACACCTTCATCTTCAATCCTTATGTCACCTGGTTTGTTTTCCACAAGTAGACCTTTCCCTTTCCCCTCGAATCCTTTTAATTACCATCTATAGTAGTGCACAAGGGGTTTCTCCTCTTTTTGACCAAAGAGATCTCCTCCTCTTGAGAGAAGGAATAATTTGACAACACTTGAGGGGGTTTCTTGGACTTAGAATAAACATCCTCCTTGTCCCCAAAAACTAATTCCTATTCATCTCCATAACCTTTATTCTTAGATTCCATAGGCATATCACAATGATGAACACAAACACGTTTATATTGCTCGTGTTTAGGTTTCACCTTTTTAGGGTTGGTCGGGGTAGACAAAAGTTTAGCATGTTACATGATGAGAAGACAAAGCCTTCATGAAGGAAAAGGATATTGGGCATTTTTACATGGTTCTTAGTCCCAAACCCAAGGGAAGACAACAATTAGAAAGGAAAAGACACTAGTTGCTTGTGGTGAAAGTGATTCAAAATAATATAACAATGATTAAACAAATAGGTAAAATGATCATTCAAGGTCAAGTATCTAATTACCATGGAAATATTCACCCAACAAGGCTTAATCGGATTAGTTCTGACCAAATTTTCACATTCCTCCTTCTTGAAAAGTATATTTTGGGCATTATCTAGGGCCTTTCAGTCTTTGAAAAAATTATTTCCCTTGGTTGAAAGACATGTTATTTAGGAAATTAAGTCCTCACTTATCATGATATTGAGCACATGAACTTTTATATCATTCCAATCGGTGACAAAATCCTCATTTGTTTAAGGGTCAACTCCATGAAGTCACTCCATATATTGGGTTACTCCACCCTCCTTCAACTTATCCCACACCTTAATGATTCTTCATCTATCACAAGTAAAATGATCCACCTTACTACTTTCTCCCCCCATCTTAGTCACAGAAAGGGAAGACTTTAACAAGAAGTGAATACAAATGGAATATAATTGAGCAAAACATAAGCATACACCAAAGAAATTAGAGAGAGGAGTATATATCACCTAGAATCCATGGGAGAATAAAGCTATAGTCATAATTAACAAGTAACAAGGCATTGCCTTAACTATCAAGCCTTTTAATATTAATTATTAAGTGACATTAATAGAAAGAGGGTCATTTGACCCCTATGTACATTGATGACTAGACAAGATACCTTGGTTGGAAAAATAGTCTGCTACCACATTTCCTACCTTGAGGATGTGGGTGATGTGACACTCATTAAAAGATTGGAGTACAAAAAGGAATTCATAAATTATAAGTTGGATTGTCGGGCTTGGAGTATGAATCCCTTTAAGGAAATTAGTAACATTCAACAAATCTCCCTCAACCCAAACTCTCATATATCCCTGAGATTAAACAAATTTTGGTCCATTGTAGGTGACTTTGGATTTAATGTAGTAGTTTGAATGGGTACCCAAAGGGAGTGTGACTGACAAAACAAACCTAACATTGTGATCACTCAGCGCTCCCCCACTACCAACAGACCCCATGTTATCCTAAACCACCCCATCAAAGTTGAGATATTTACCACAAGGGATATTTACAGACTGCATTCTCTCTAGCCTCCTTAGACCTATGAGAAGGAATATAAATATCACATGGGAATTTCCAATTCCTAACCACCTTCCATTCATAATTAGAAACAATAAAATTTTGTATGCGTTGCAAACTAATAGATAACCTAGCAACAAATTTTTCTTGTATAGAGAAACATATTATGTGGGAAAGATTATGAGTAGGTGAGAAGGACTCTCTAAAAATTCTATTGTTCCATTCTTTCCACCTACGTAACACGAGGAAAAATGAGAGACCAAAGACACAAAAGGTGAGGATTCTTAGAAGGCCCAAACTACTACAACCAACCTTCATAAAAAGATGTAGGAAAGAAACAACAAAGGTTCCATAGGGAGAGGACATGTGTCCAAATCTTGATGACAAATGGGGCATCCAAACAAAAGATGAAAAAAATTCTCTGAATCATTTTCACAAAGACAACACCTATTTGACAACATGAATCCCTGCTTATACAAATTGTCCATAGTCAACACTTTTTCTTGAGCTAGTAGCAAGAAAAAGATATTTATTTTGGGAATGTAAGATTAGAGTTAAAAATTGAGGCTTAGAAAGGGGGACAAGAAAGCAAGTCCATCTAATGAATAAAAACACTTGGCATAGAGAACATCACAGAAGGAGAATCATTTAACACCATCTTATCCTCCAAAAAAGAAGCCACGATATGAGCATTAACAAGTAAGGAATGCAACATAAAGAGCGATAAATCCACATAGGATATATCTCTCCATCTTATTATCTAAGTTATTAGCAATATGACAAGCAAACCTCTAGATACGAGAATCCCCAAAAGGAGAAGCCCAGGAAATATCCCTAAGAGGACAATTTCCAACCCACCAATCATCCCAAAAGAGGATTTTGCTTCCATTCCCCAGCGTCCAATGTAAGCTTTTGGAAATAACACCTACCTTTCTACAAATTATTCAATAAAGAAGATAAAAAAGGAGGGCCATTCTAAGAATCTAGGAAGTCACATTTTTTTTTGAAGGAACAAAGATATTTATTGCAAAGAAATGAGCCCATTCAACATTGTCAACTAGTAATCTCCGCACATGTTTGGCCATAAGAGTAAGATTGAACTCTTTAATTCTTCAAATACCCAACCCTCTAATATTCAAAGGATTACGAGCCTAATACCATGCCATGAATATGATTCTTGTCCTCAATACGAGTCCAAAAAAAGTTACATCAGATATATTCAATTTTCTCCAAAAAATTCCTTGTAATCTTAAACAAATTCAATGCATACATAGACAGATTTCGAAGGGTAGCTTTGATGAGTTGAAGCTTTCTAGTTTGACTAAGGACAATCCTCTTCCACCTCGTAATCTTAGATTGAAATCTGTCTAGGACACCAATCCAAAATGAATCCTAAACCTTGTTAGAGCACAAAGGAAGACCCAAGTAAGTAGAAGATAAAGCAACTTCTCAACATTATGTGATCCTTGTTATTCTAAGTTTCATTCATTCAATGAGATTGAGGAAAAATATATAACTTCTAGGGAGGCTAATTTTTTTTGCCTCAAAGTGGATTCATAACTCTTTGGGATGTCCTTCAACTACTCAGCTTATCTAACATAAGCAATACCCACAATGATTGTATCATCCACAAACTACTAATGTGAACATAGCTTCCATAAAGAAGGAGATAAACCCTAAAGAAACACATCCATAATAGCCTTTTTAATAACTCTCCCAAGAGCTTCCACCATAATATTGAAGAGAAAGGGAGAAATCAGGTCCCCTTGCCTCAAGCCACATAAGAGATAGAAAAGAAGCCAGTAGGTGAACCACTGATAATAACAAAGAATTTAGGAGTGGAAACTATTTGCCCTAGAAGTTGCAACACCCTATCACCATATCCAAAGTTCACAAGGACCCTAAAAATAAATTGCCAACTAATATTGTCACAGACTTTAACAAGGTCCAATTTTAACAAAAGACCAACTTTTTTCTCTTCCCAAAGAGAATGAATGTTTTCATGAACTATGAGGATGGAGTCAAGAATCTGTCTCCTAGTAACAAAACTGTTTTGTGGTTCAAAAATGATGGAAGACAATAATACTTTGAGTCCGAGCACACAAATCTTAGCAAATATATTATGGAGGCTGATGGGATGCAAATCTACAAATGGTTGAGCTCCAACTTTTTTAGCAATGAGAATAATGAAAGTAGTATTTAGCTCTTTTAGGAGAACCTTTCTCCCAAAGAACTCTTTAGTTGCATCTATAACATCCTTATCAACAATATCCCCAAAAAATTAGAGGAAGAACATAGAAACACCATTGGGCCTCAAAGCCTTATTTCCTCCAAACAAAAAGATAGCTTTGTGAATCTCATAATCAGAAGGAATTATACTAAGACTTATATTCGTATCATTAGAGATTAGATTAGGAATGACCTTGAGAGAATGATATTGAGAACGATCCAAGTCCTTATCCCTCAGAAGAAGCTCTGAGAAAACATATGAGGCAAGAATCATAATATCTTCCTCCTTATGAAGCACACACCCATTGAAAGAGGTTGATTTAATATAGTTAGAGGCTTGGTATTTAAGAGAGAAAAGATGAAATAACTTTATATTATAGTCACTACTCTTAAGCTAAATAACCTTGGATCTACGCTTCCATAATTCTTCTTCTTTAGATATGATGTCATGCATACATGAAGTGAGAGACAACTCTTGATTGATGAAGGGAGGAATTCCCTTATTTTGTTGGATCAACCTTTGGACCTCATGAAGTTCTACCTTAATCCGCTCTTTTAATTGAAAGACATGACCAAAAAAGATCTTATTCCAATGCTTGACATTGGTCTTAACTAATGCTAACTAATTAGAAACACAAAACATCGCCAAACCATTGACTAGAATGTTCCACCAATCATGTTTGGATGTATTTGGGTTCATTTTTTTCCCCTCCGATACACATAGACAATGTCGTTGAACTTGCTTCATTTCAACAATAATGTAACTCATATTTAAAGAAATTCTTTATTCTTGCTTCATTTCAACAATTATGTAACTGATATTTAAAGAAATTCTTTATTCTTGTTTTATTTCAACAATTATATAGCTAATATTTAAAGAAATTGATTTGAATTACATAATCATACAATTACATTCAAATTAAAATATGTTTCAATTAGAAATATCTCTAAACATACTTTACATATATTTTTAATAAACATACTAATTATTACTTTACTAATATTTAATAATTAAAATAGCCCACATAGATAGAAGAGTTGGCTTGGGCCGTAAATTTGCTCTCCATTTATCTCGAACTCACTTTGCTTTAAAGAGGTCGTGGGATACCTCCTACATGGAAACTCCCACTAATAACATTATCTAATTAAAAAACCAAAAAAAAAACACTAGAATTCTCTCACATTTTGTTTGTTGGATGAAGGCTTTAGGCTGAACAGAATTAATACCCCTTTTTCATTTTCCATTACAGGTTCCGGGGACGAACAGAAAGCTTAAAGAGTGCGACAGGGTTCAGATCAATTCTGAACTCCCAAATCCGCTTAAGAAGCCTCTTGGCGGCAAATAAGAAGTCTCCGGCTTATTAACTTGTACACCGCCATCAAGCTCTTGGTTTTGAACTACTCCCAAGGGTTTGAAGAAAACATAATCCACCAGGCTAAGGGTTCGAGTCACGGGAGCGAGGCGCTGTTTCCAGAAACGAGAAAGCAAATGCGATAAGTATTTGCCAGGTTTTTGAAAGGGGGAAAGTAAATGTTCCTGTTACTTACCGAGGTTTAAGCTTCTGATCAGAAAGATGTGGAGCGGTGGGGGAGCAGTGGGAGCGGGAAGCTCTCACATGGCGCCGCCCGGGACAACACCGTCGATGCCACCGCCTAACGGAATGCCGCAGCCGCCTTACGGCCCTCCTCTGAATGCTGCCGATGCGGAGGCCATGCTCGAAGAGAAGGCCCGCAAGTGGATGCAGCTTAACTCCAAGAGATATGGCGATAAGCGGAAGTTTGGTTTTGTGGAGACGCAAAAGGAGGACATGCCACCAGAGCACGTCCGTAAAATTATCAGGTAGGAGCTAAACACTTCATTTAGTTCAAAGTGTTTAGCCGCAGATGACATGGATACACTGGATTGAGTTTTGTTATATGCCGTAGGTTTTAAGGGATTAAAGCTTCAAGTGTTGTGTGATGAATTTGGGTAAATTTTAGTCAGGAGATTTAATAGTTTTTATGAAAAGTTTCACACATTTTTTTTTGTGCTTATTGAAGTATACGGAATTAGAGTCACAACTGTTATTTGGGGGCCTTGGGTGATACAGTAAATTTTGTCACGAAGATTCAATAGCTTGTACACGGTTGATCTCAAAGTGATAATATCAGTAAATTTTGTTACGAACATTTGAGAGCTTGTACACGGATTATCTCAAAGTGATGGAGTGAATTCGTTGGGGTTTTAAGAGTTAAACCCACAAGTGTCGTTTCGGGTTCCTGCGTAGCGAGTTTCAGTAAGTTTTGAGCAGAAGGTGCAATAGGTTGTACGCTGTTGCTATTAAAAGCTTTGGCTCATGGCTGTTTTGCTCTCATGGCCTTGTCACCCTAGGTTTTAAGGATTTAAAGCCTTGATTGTATTTTGTGTGTATAGAGTTATAGCGGTCTTCTGTAATGCAATTTCAGTAAAATTTGGGCAGAAGGTTGAGTAGCTTCTGTACAGTCTACTAAATAGGGATTTCAGACATGATTTTTCACTATTATGTACTAGTTACTTTAGGTGTTAAGGAATTAAAGCCTCTAGTGTTGTTTGAGGATCTATCGTGATAAATTTGAATAAGTTATATTCAAAGTTTCAATAGCTCATCTGCAATTTACCTAGTATAGTAAGTTTTACTTTTACAACATGAATTTTTGCTTTCATGGTTGCATATCCTGTGGTTTAAGCACTTAGAGTATAAGGTTTTTTTCAGGGTTACGATGTGATAAATCTGAGTTAACTTTGGCTTTTGACTTTAATAGCTCTAATACTATTAATCTAACAAAGTTTTGATACAAATGAATTTTTAAGTGAAAATTTCGAGATGAATGGTAAATTATCAGGTGAGAATAATGTTATTTTAATCAGTGGCCCAAAACATTTATCTTGAACACCTAGTAGTTTTGAGATGAATGTTAAATTAGCGGGCAAGAACAACATTATTTTATACTTGTTTAATTAGTGGTCTGAAACATTTATCATGCACACCTAATAGACTGCAAAAGTTTGAATTCTCAAATAAGAAAGGACAAAATCAGCTAGTTTTTCAACTTTTATTTATCTAAATATTTATTTTCTTCATGATTAGTAGGTACAATGGTAGTTTGGCCTGAGTCATTTCAAGATTGAACAACATCATATGGTTTTGTGGCTTTGACATGAATTGAAATTTTGTAGTGTAAATGTAAATTTGTGGAAAAGGATGAACTTCTTGAATATCATATTTGTCAATTATTTATGAAAGAACAATGATATTTATATTTTCTTCATTTATTCTCCATAAACTTTCCCTTTGACAATGTGCAATACTTAGGAGATTGAATATACCTGCACTGCACACGTAGGAAGTCAAACCATGATGGCCACTTTGGGGATGAAGAGGGAGGACACATACGCAGACTTTTACAAAGGGAGACACTGGAATTAGGAAATAGACCTTTGGTCCCCAAACATAAATCCACAAACATAAATTGATGGAAAAGGTCTAGAGACTCTCTATTGCAATTTTGATGATCTACAAAAGCTCAAGGTTTCTAATAGATAGAGAATTTCACTTAGTTTGGCTCATTTATTTTTTTATATATATTTCAAAACTCTTTTGATATATGTTTTTTCTATGTTAAAATCAGCAATGTCAGGTTTAACACAAATGAGTAGTAGGAGGCCCTGCATGGAAGTATGGAACGTTGGGTGCTGTTAAGGACCAAGTGAGTTGCAATGAATATAAGATCCTTGTGTCAGGGGGAATTAATAAATACTTGGACATGATCTGAAGGTATTCCCTACTATGTCCAAAAAGGTTACAATAGAAATGATCACTCTACTTGCTAGTAATGAAATGAAATGAGAAAGGTATGTAGCTTCTCATTATATGAATGGTAGATGGGCTGACTAGCACTGTCTTTAACTTTTTAGTGGCTTCTAATGACAAATTCGTGTATTTGAAGTCCATAGATGTCTCACACAAAGTAAAAAATGCTTAGACTTTTGTGTAATCTATTGGATGGGGTGATTTAGGAGGTTGGGTTCGAGAATGTCATGGACAACGTAGGAGATGCCGTTGGGAGACTTATTATGGAGAGGCATCCTACTATTTCTTGTACTCCTTGTGTTACTTATGCCTAGATTTGATGCTTAAGTAAATTGAGAAGATTGAATGGATTAGAAGTGTGGTTGAAGATGCCAAACAATTTACCAAATTTATGTACAACTATACTTCTGCCCTTTCATTGAGAGAGCACATAAATGGTAAGGAGCTTGTGATTAAGAGTGACATGATTTGCTAGCCACTTCTCACTTCGCTAACAATTTATCTCTCAAGCAAATGATTCTGTTCAGTTCGTGGATGGAGTCTTCATATTCCAAAAAATTTGAAGGGGAGAAGGGTGCAAAAATAGTTTTTGATGTCTTATGTTAATATGCACAAATATAAATTTAATACAAATTATCATTTTTTTGGTTAAATTGGAATATTTTCAAATTTTTAGGTGACAAAACCTTTGGGCTAAGTTTTGTCTCTGGTCAATGGGGATGGCATGCCAGTGGGTCACACCTTTATGAGGCCCTGGAAAAGGCCAAAGAAGCCACTTGCATTACTATTGTGGAAACAAAAGAAAATATGAAATCATTTGGTGCATCATTTATTGTAGATGGACGAATCAACTCCACTAATTGATATGTGCCTTAGCCTACTACATGATCCCAAAGTTCTACTTCTCTAATACTTTTGCGATTGATAAGGAGGTCATGGTAGGCTTTGTTTCATGCATCAATAAGATGTTGTTAGAACTCGAGATGAGAGATGAAGTGCTTGATGGGCTGGAGGTCTATAAGAGTGTGAAGGGGAGGCTCTTTTCTTTAGCTCAAGCACTTCAAAGGAGGGAAAGACAACTGTGAGCTAAAAAAAATAATCCTTTATTTTTAGCGTAATATTTGAAGTGGAAATGAAAAATTTGAAACTTTGAACTAGGTCTAGATTTTTTACTTAGTTATATTTTTTAAAATGTTTTTTTGTTTGTGGATTTTTAGTGGGAGAAGTATGAAGTTGGCACACCAAATCTGCAGAGGCCTGCTATTTGTGTTTTGTTCCAACACTATAGTGCTTTTGGTTGGAGCCTATTTGAGAGCATTCATTCAAAGAAGAGAGGTAGGTTGACCTAGGAGTGCCTACATGACTTTGTCTTTGTTCTATACAATTTTTGTTTTTAGACTAGAAAGGTGTAGGGTCCACCTCATGATGCCATTGATCCTTTGATGATTGGATTATTGAAGAACCTAATGATGTCTCATTTACTAATAAGGATTTTGATGAATTGGAGAGAGCTTTATCAGAAGTAACAAAGTTGGAGGAATTGGAGGGAAATGAAGACACTTTTGAGGAAACAATTGGTCAATATTGACTTACCTACTAGTTTGGGGCTTGAAAACTTAGGTTATAGTAGGAGGGGGAAGAGGAAGATATAAATTACTTTTGACCTTTTTTTGACGTATCATTATGTCAACAAATAATGCTATTGTACATCTATATTTATAATTTTTCTTGTATTAGGTTTGACTTGAAATTTTTGGATTCAAAGCTCGAGAGTTTGAGGCTCATATGACATGTAATGTTTGAATAATGACAAATTTAATAGTCAAATTAGACCTTTTTGTTATCTAAATGCATTAATTTCTTCTTTTGTGTTAGTTTTTTTTTTGGGTCACATTTTGTTAAGCCTCAATTCTATGTCAAGTTTTTGGGTTGCATTTTTGAACTATGGTTAAGTGAGCTTTAGTGCTAGGGGTAGTGCTCTTAGGCTAGAATCAAACTCCAAGGTTTAAACAATAGTAATTAAGATTTTGAAGTATTTTTTTTTTTCAATTATACTTAGCATTTATTAAATGTTAAAATATTTAACATTTACAAAATGAAATTTAATATATTCTAATACATTTTTTAAATCGAATATATTTAGTTTAGATTTTAATTTTTAATATATTAAAATTCATTATATTTAATAATTTAATTTCAATTTCTTAATTTTTCTGTTCATGTACCCAATAAAGCTTTTATGTTTAGATTCTGGTAGGTACGAGCTAACCAAATCTATGTAAGAGGAGTTATCTTTCTAGAATTCAATCACATCTTGTCTTGGAGATCTACCACAAAATTGCATGTTTCATGAGGTGGTAAACAGGGAGAAATGCCATGCGGAGTTGCCAAGAAAAAATGATTGAACCTTCATATATTATTAAAACCATGTATATTTAGAGTGTATGTCTTGCTACAAACTATACAGCCAATTGCGCACACATTAGAAAGAGATGAAACCACCATAACCAACAAATTGATAGAGTGTGGAGGGCAAATTACATTGTCGTTTCCAGATGCAAATTATGAGTGCAAATTAGTTAAAAAGTATACGAATCAATGCACAAAAGTGACAGCCCCACTACATGCTAGATATGATGGGGTAAAGGGCAAATTATGTAGGCTGCAAAGCCCCCTCCTCACAACCCTTACATTTTAACATTAGGAGATCATTGGGGGGAGGAGGAATCTCCACCAGATCTTCCTCCACCCAATCACAACAGTAAAATTCCATAATGAAGCCCTAAAAGACAACTAGACCTTCATAACTTCAACCATCTCTTCTAAATCCTTGTGAATCTTATGTTGCTTTCCTAGGATATCACGAAAATAACCTAGACAACAATCATAGAAATGTTAAGCTTGATGTCTAGTATCTTCAATATCACGGAGAAGGTACTTGTGGCTATTGAGAGCATGGTTGCATAGTTGAGTGATTGTGCCATGTTGATCATCTTTCTTCATTTGAGGGATTGACGTGAGTCTAGTAGGAGGTTAGCCATGGCTTCTTTGATATTGACACATTGGGCTCCATCCATTTACTTTACTAGTTTTCAAATCTTTGAGCTCTAAGGCCTATGATGTTCACTGCTCTCCTTCACTGCAGTTTATCCCAACATCACTCACTTTTGATCTTGTTGGATAAGGACAACATAATTGAAATAAATGCTTAGCTTGGTGTAGTGGAAACTAATCGCAAAACTTATCTATTACCAGGCCAAATGATGCCATACTAACAAATCCCAAAAGAATTGAATTTTTATTTTTTGTGTTGATCTTGTTATTTTTAAGAACCAGAATAGCAAAAATCAAATAGCAGATACTTTAAAATACAAGAGCAGATGGACACAGAAATTTATCCTGGGAAAACCCTCCTACGTGAGGGAAAAACCCAGCCACACCAAAAAAGGTTCTTCTTTATTGAATAATAATGACAGAGTTTCAGAAATTCTTGAGCCTTTACACAACTAAGGAATCCACAGAACTTCGTTTCTCAAAATAATGAACTTGCAACTACACATAAAGAATGCTGCAACAAAAGTAATAAAGAACAATACTCCCTCTATTTCCAGAAGAACAAAATGAACAATACTAATCAACTATGCTGTATGACTCAATATGATCCTACAACAACTCACTGCATAAGACAAAGATCTCAATATAAATTGCTTCTGATCATACAAGGTCTTCATTAAATAACAGTAGATAGGAAGATATCTCTTAGCAAACAGATGATGCATCGACACTGATGAAGATATAGTTCTAGATAGCACAAGCATTGCAGGTAAGAGAACAACCCTTGCAGATGAAGAAGATAGCTCCTGCAGCTACCAATCTTCAATACTCCCTCTTAGCAAAGGAGATGTTTTTTCCAAATTCTCATGTCATGGAGTCTCTCAACATGACAATCACAATGGCTACACCCATTGTGAGAAAACCAAAACTTTATCATGGATTCTCTCAACGTGATAGCATCATGGAGTCACTCAACATGATGTTCGCCATGGCTACTCCCATGTGTGAAATAAATACAAACTCACATCACAGAGTCACTCAACATGATGTTGTCATGGAGTCTCTCAACATGACATCCACTATGGCTACTCCCATGAGTGGAAATAAACACAAGCTCTCATCATGGATTCAGTCAACGTGATGTTGTCATGGAGTCTCTCAACATGACATCCAATATGGCTACTCCCATGAGTGGAAAGAGCAACAAGGGCTTTCACCTCAAATTTCTCTGTCTTAGAGAAAAATGCATTACAAGGGCTTTCACCTCAAATTTCTCCATCTCAGAGAAAAATGCATTAGAAGGGCTTTCACCTCAAATTTCTCCGTCTCAAAGAAAAATGCATTATAATACATAACAAGAGCAATTGATGCCGAGACTCCCTCTCAACAAGGGCAGCATTCTCACAACTTAGATTATCACAATAAATTACAGTTGGCTCCATTGTTTGACCAAACAAGGAGCTTTTGCAGTCACACTGCTTCACGAGCTTGCTGATCCTCTGCAAAGGATTTGGCACTCTCCATTTGCCAATCAAGTTCTCTCTGAATCTTCAAGCACTTGCATCAACCTTCTGACCGCTTCGTTCAAGATTGCCTGCAGTGCTTGCCATAGAGTAATGATTTTCAACACAACTCTGAACCTTCTGACATGGTAGAGTCCAGGACTATCCTCTTCCACCTCATCCCAGATCACTCTATACTGAATAAGATTGCAGAGCTACCAAATTCAAATCCAATTTGACTGATCAATTCTGTTCTCTGCAGACTTTAGCACCTGACCTTGCAACACTGCAACTCACTTAGTTGACATCTTCACTTCTTCACAAAACTCTCTCTTGATCCCTGCTGCCTCAGAGATTGCAAAGAAGTTCTCTGGAATTGAACTCCCCTCTATTAATCTTAGAACCTTAATGCTCTCAACTTGTGCTTTGAATTCTCGGAATTTGATTCCCTTTGAATGCCATTTCCTCCTCTTAGAAGAAACTGATCATAAGACAATCTGAATAGGTTCTTCTTCTTTGAGAGATGTCTCTGGTTATGTGTCATCAACTCAGCCCTATGACAGCAAGTTATGTCTTCATTCTTCAGCCTGCTTGACTTCCTCATAGGATGCATCAAGCTCTTCCTCCCTTGAATGCAATCTCTCAGCATCCTTAGCTCCTTGATCCGTCCTGCAACCATTTAAGACAGATTACTAATAGTTCATAGGATCAACCTATTTTGAAGGGAAATACCAATGCTAGAAGCATACAAGATTCACTATTCTAATGAATGAATTAATAACTTCATAAAAGATTCATGAACATTATTCAAGGATTGAAAAACTTATCTTGTGATTGTCTAATCTTCCTCACAATCCATCAATTGTTATTTCCTGATCTTTGCACCTAAAGATTCAGATCTCCAGATACGCCACTGTAGTGACTCTTAAATTTGCAAAAGTATCAAATGTAGTACTCAAGCAGCAGCAGATGTAACTGCCACCACGCAGAGCTGAAGTAATTTGTGCCTTCAAATACTACCATCTTATTAAATCTGTCTGAATATGCAGATGGTTGGGATTGGCTCAGATGAATATGCATTAAAGTCACTCAACCTGTAACTACTCAGCCCGCATCTGGTCAATGCAAAGAGGTCATCAAAGCACCTGTACTCATGTAGTAAACTGCCCAAACATAAATTGCAGAAGAGACAAACACTCAGATTAAAAATAGGCAATGAAACTCCACAGCTTTGAACAATTCTAAATCTCAAGAAGAAATACTGCACTGCAGTCTTTGAAGATCACCCGATCATAAACATTTGATTAAGGCGGTTCTTCGGTAATGATATTAATCAGCTCTTATAATATTTGCCCATAAATATCTCAGTAGACTTTAATGTCGTTAAAAAAAAATCCATCAAATCCATACTTGCAGCTTTCCCAACTTCAAGCGTGCCCTTCAAATAAGCAATGAAGCAATTGAATTCTTTCAGATACCCACAAGCTTAACACAAAAAAAAGGTCATAACACTTGCTACAAGTAAAATGGCCCCCAAAATATTCTGCCACACACCTTTCTGCTTCCTATACTATCAAATAGGTGGTGGATTGCCTTTTATCTCAGCAAACCTTTTAGCGGGTAAGCAAAATAGATGCCGTCGTTGTCCCACTACAGAAAACATATAAAACACGAATAATGAACTCTACACACTGAGGCCATGGGATCAATTTCTTAAAATGCAAGACTTCATTGGCCGTCAAAATTGCTGTGGTGTTGAAGTACTGACGCCCCGCAATGTGCAGCCCACCTGGGCTGGCTTTTCTACAACTGGTCTCAGAGTTTGAACCGGTCTCATTCGTCAACTCTCGCAGTTTCCATTCCGATCTAAATAATACCAATTTTAACAACATAAGCAGGTCGTCACTCTGCATATTTGACATGACATTTACCAAGTTGGAGCGTGTGAAGCCCAGATCAACATTTAAAAAAGAGGTAAAAATCTACGCAGATTAGAGCTATAAACTTGTTGGGCACTGCTGGCAACAAACAGAACACATTTGGGGTCAAAAGAGAGCCATTGACACCATTTGATAGATAGAGGCAGAGATTGATCTTGTTTCTGCAGGCCTTTCAAAACCCTAGCCGTCCATTCCAAGGTCATAAAAAAATTCCTCTTCTGTCTTCTTGAGAATAATACTGATAATCAAGTATTCTGAATATAATTCTGGTTCTGAATCTTTACTTAGACCCACTCTGATACCATGTTAAATTTAAGAACCAGAATAGCAAAAATCAAATAGCAGATACTTCAAAATACAAGAGCAGATGGACACTGAAATTTATCCTGGGAAAACCCTCCTACTCGAGGGAAAAACCCAGCCACACCAAAAAGGGTTCTCCTTTATCAAATAATAATGACAGGGTTTAAGTACATCACTCACAAATTCTTGAGCCTTCACACAACTAAGGAATCTGCAGAACTTCCTTTCTCAAAATATTGAACTTGCAACTACACACCTAAAGAATGCTGCAACAGAAGTAATAACGAACAACACTCCCTCTATCTCCAAAAGATCAAAATGAACAATACTAATCAACTACGCTGTATGACTCAATATGATCCTACAGCAACTCACTGCATAAGACAAAGATCTCAGTATAAATCACTTCAACAGAAGAGCCGATAATATCTTCACACAAAGAAGAACCGATAATATCTTCACACCCTGGTACAGGATAGATGATATCTCAATCACCTTCACAAAAAAACGTTGCCCAGAATTACCAGCCGCTAAGATAACCAAGAGCACAATCCTGAGAATGTATTTCAGTTATTAGGTGATGACTATTGTATTTAGTGATTCAACAGCCATGACTGTAGCAGTTACAAAACAACTCTTTGATTTCCAAAATCCACGCAAGCATGAGGCCCTTCAATTTGGAATGCCGACAAACATGAAGGAAAACACTTGGAAACTTGACCACCGAGGCTTACAAACTGACAGCAGTTGCAAAGAGGCGCTGCAGTTACAATATTGCTGGTTGCAATGACCAACAGTTACACACATGTAAGGCCTTTTGATTTACTAAGGCTGTAGACTCTTGCAAGTCTTCAAAGGGCGTGAACCTTCATTTATATGATCGATCAGAAAGATGACACTTGGCTTACCAAAAGCCACACAAGTTGAGTCCAACAGCCATGCACGCACATGGCTTTTCAATGACTCTTTGATCATCCTTTGAGTTCCTCCGATCATACAAGGTCTTCATTAAATAATGGTGAGGACTTGAAACAAAAAGTATAAGTTGTATTAGGGAGATAAAATACAATGGAAAAGGGTGAGAATGCAAACTCCCTGAACATAGGCTCTCCATATTGGAGCTGCCCATACTATGTAAACTTTTTTGGATTTAAATATCTAGAGTATTGTCCCCTGCCCAAATTTGCCGATTAAAAAAAAATTAGATTACAAAAAAATATTAATGTGATCACAAAATTAAATGTACTTGTAAAATTACATTTTAAAATTTATGTATTCATTTTAGGTTTTCAAATTTTAGGGACATTTTTTTGATATGTAAATTGAGGGACTTGCCCTCCCCACCATTTATATATATATTGATACATCAAAACATTTAATTGTATGATTTAACCAGCAAATTATATCTGCCCACCCATAAGCATATCAGCAAGGATTTTTAGGATGCTGCTGAGACTTTTTAGGATTTTTTTTGGAGCGTATGGTGCCATGAAATTTGTAGTGTAGTTCAGGCTTAAAAGTTTAAGATCCAAAATCTATAGATGCTGGTGGTTTGAAACATTCTTTTGATGTGCCATCTTTTTGTAACATGACTCTACATCACAGGAGTAAATAAATATAAAAATTATAAAAAATAAGAAATTAATTGATAAAATGAAAAACTTGAGATGATTGATGAGTGGCAAAAACAACCTAAGATGGCAGGGCAATTTAGAGCTCCCCACCTTTTCCGCCCACTCAAATCCGCAGCCCTAAAAAGTAGGGACTGCTATTTTTGAGGAAAAGATTCCAATTAATCTTGAAGCATTTTTTTTTGTTGATTTCATGAGACCTCCAACTCCTTAAAAACAGATCCCGAAGCCCCCCTATGGGACACCATCCTTAGTTCCATGCCAAGGTTACCCAACAATTAGGGTAGTACTTGACCCTTTATCCCCACCAATTTTACTTATTGATCCTATCACCCTAGTGTATAAGCCGCGGATAGAACATGAGCGCTCCATTCTAAAAAATGGGAAACAATAACATATTTTCACCATGTGTAAATATGGATATTGGATTATACCATAAACCATATACTATTGTTATAATATACCAATATCATAATATGCAATTCCTAGTCATTAACTTGGGTCATGTCTTCCTCATAGCACTAACATTTGAACTAGACACCTTTCTAGCCATAGCATTCAAACTAGCCTTATGGTTCAAGAATTTGCCACTTTCTACATGAGGAGATTGAGGACAAAATGGGGTCCTGGACTTTAACAAGTCCACTTTAGGGTTATAACCACACTTGCCATCAAGACACTTACATTTATTGGCCTCCTTTAGTACAAGGAAGCAATGAGCTTTTGGATCAAAAAATGTGGCCACAAAGACCAAATCCTTGACTTCAAACCTTGTCCTTGGTATTGGTTGGAGAAGTTGGCCTTCATGGTAACTTAGGACATTCAAAGCCACCAAAAAAGTTTTCTTTTACAAACAAATTGCCAAACCTTTTACAGTTTTACCATTTGCTATTTATTAAAAAAATTAAAAATCTAACAGATGAGACATAGATGGAAAACATATTAGAGTTTACCCTACTCCAAATCACAACTTCAAAAAATACCAGAACCAACAATGTCTCAAGTATCATTGTCCATCGTTCATTTCTATAGGATGAAGATATTTATGAAGTGCAAGTCTAAGATTGGACATGGGAAATGTATTTCTTGCTTCTTTGTAGATGGGTGAATGTAATGTCCCTTGGTGGATTTAGGCTAGCATTAATCAATATTTAATATGTTTAAGACTCGAACTGAATTGATCCAAACATATTGATTCAAACTTGTATAATGTTGATGACCTTTCTGCTCTATTAATTGGGTAAGTCTTACTGGTGGAGTTAATATGTGTATGGGATGTACTTATAATGATTCACTGATACATGGAATAGATCTAAATATTGCAATTGATTGCAATACAATGTAATGTCAAGATATGACTTATCCTTTATGCCAGACTTACAGGGTTGTGTTGATATTAATAATATTGATCCACTTCTCTCTTACACATTCTTCAAGTATATGCAAGTATATTGCCAATCAGTATGTGATCCTTGATGGTGCTACAACTGTAATGAAGTTACCTTTGATCATCCAAGATCAACTTAGACTCCAGATACTGCTACAGAGTAAATTCTGATTAAACAGAGGTAAATCCAAATATTCAAGAGGTTGTTTCTCAGTATAATGGCTGATGTAAGTTGATATTAATGTCATAAGGTTTATATATATCGCAACACTAATGAGGGGGAATTATTACCGCTGGAGCATATTGATCGTATATATAAAATTACATCTCTATAAAGGTAATAAGCTGAATGTTATATCTGATCCTTATCGTTATATATGGGTGACTTATTTATTGACCACTTTGTTTGCTATAGATGTCTGATGCAACGATTCCCTTGGCGCTGTTTTCTAATTCTTATCATTAGTTGTATGCGTCTCAGCCTTGTATAGTCTCTACTCCACCTCAGCCATCTAACTGAATTCAGGGAAATATGAGAGAATGTTCGATGATCCCCTCATGAATGAGGTTGAATGTCTTCTTGTATCTGCTCCCTCATTTGGAAGATCGTGACTCCTTGCAAGAGTTACGTCCCTCAACTCAGGTCATCATACTCATCGTAATTGTGCTATTTTATTATTCAATCGCAATGCCAACCTAATCCCTTGCCTATCGACAATTCAGATTTGTCGGTGCTTTGTTTATTAATCTTCAATACGATCTGCCTGTTACATTGGTTCAACTAATCATGGATTACGTTAATCGCATCCTTGACCATGGTTGATATGTTAGTGATTATAACCTTGTTTGTTCCAGTGATAAGCTTCATGACCGGCGTGGTATTGCCATGAATAGGCCTTCACAATACAATGGAAGTAATGTAATCGCTCTTTACTTATTGGTCCTATGTGACAGTACTCCCGTTATACATTAGTCTTCATATATCTTTATTATATATTATGTATTATTGTGAAGTCTCACCAAGGCAATTTCTATCTTATTAATTGTAATTCCATTATATATTATATACTATTATTTATCTCTTAATTATTTTTAATAAGATTGATTAATATATATTCATTAAATAATACATTGATTAATATATTTAGTTTTTTATAATATTAATCAATGTTTATTGATAATATATATTTTACATTTTGAGCAATGTATATTTTAAACAGATTATATACGTATTAAAAATATATTGTATATAGATATTATTATATTCATAATATATACTGTCGTATATATTTATTGATATATTATATAATATATTTATATTTTATATATTGTTTTTGTTTTTCCATTATTATATTTATTATTTCATTCATTAATTAATTAATTTATTATTATATAAATAATTAATAATATATTATTGTCAATAATATATTATTTATTTAATATATTTTTTATTTATTTTCATTATGTATTTATCGAATTTGATCTTTGAGATAGGGGACATCACAGTGAAATTTGGGATCCATTGCTTAAAGCATTAGTAGCAATTGCTAGAAAGTATGTGTAGCTTTTTATTTTCCCATTATAATGTGTGAAGCATTACCCACTATTTCAACTTTCCAAAGTTTGCATCAAGTTTGGGAGAGAATTCCAAATCCTACAAACTATAACGACTTTGATATGGGAATGAGATATTTTTAGTGATTAATGCCATGTGATTATTGTTTGAATTCAATTCTTATCTTTTCATTTAGTTGCCAAACCACCTGATTTTCCATGTTATTATCAACTTTCAAAACATCAGTTGAGTCAACATTGAAGTTTGCTTGGTGATTTGGTAGCTTGTTTACTTCTTTGAAGTAATGAAGACTAGAGAAAGACCCCAAAGAATCTAGGGTGGGTTAGGTTACGTGTAGGATGTTTTCTAGTTTCCAATTTTTCAAACCATGTTTTCAAATACTATTGAAAATCAGCATGGAATCCCTATCTATGTGCAACGAGGGGACCTCACATCAGGCAATATGTTGGAAGGCCTAGAACCAAGGCTTGTATAGTTATCTCATTTATAGTTAGCAAACATTGATTGGGGAAAATCTTGGCAAGATCAAAATTTGTGACTCGGGAAGAACTTAACAACTTAAAAAATTGCTTAAATTTCTTTAAAAACATATGTTTTTGCAAAATTCAATGACAATATGTATCCAACGAGTGCATAAATGAGTATAAAACTGTTTTCTATTAAATTTAATCACTGTGAATACAAAATTGCATCATTATGCATAATCTTGATACAATAGCTAGCTAACAACTATTATGAATTTATGATGATTTTCATTGAGAATCATCATTATAATTCAAAATTATATTTTACAACATTCTACATCTTTTCCCTTATCTATTGAAAACTTTGGGGAGGTTTTAATCCTTGCATATTTTTTGTGGTTCCTTGCTTGACATAGAAGGTTGTGCTTGTGACTTTGGCTTGACCGACTCCTTTGTCTCATCAATGTCATCCAATGGCAATCCGATCACTCCTTTTGTAGCCACATCCTCCATAGCCTATCTCTTCAAATTAAGAATCTTGTTTTAGTAAACAATGGGGGCTCTTCATCCTACCACGTTCAATTGCTATTAAGGATCAATGCCATCCAAATGAACGACCTTCTTTGCTTTGTTACATTTCTTGTGTGAAGCCATAGGTTGCATTGTACAAAGACGAGGTCATTGAGGTGTTTTTGGGTTGATTTATTCCACTCCTTTGTGTGAATTGGCCTCATAGCAAGATGCATTACAAGGTTGACACAAAATGTAGAGGGCCAATCTTTGAAGATTTGGGGTATTTGCACCCGAATCTACACACCAAGAACCTACAAAATAAGATATTTAAGAGCTAGTAAGTAAAACATATTTTATCATTAGTTGTAGATTTGAAATTTGTAACTTGTTAGATGCATGTGATGTAAAGATTTTATTTTTTGTTACCTGGTCATTGAGTGGTTCTTCGTTGGATAGCTAGTGTTAAAGAGAAGAGCTTACCTCTACCAATCTTGCAATTCTTTAATTCTCGAACAATGAAGTCTCTCACCTTAACCTTAGGTTCATTCTCCCAATGTACGTTGTGATGCCCTCTATAACATCTCTATTAGGATGTGCAAATCTATTTAAATAAAAAAAGGAGGGTTGAGGAAGTGCCTTGCTACATGATTGGGTTTGTGGAGTTGACTATTCCACCTCATATCAATTATCTCCTAGATGGGATCAAATTTAAGCTTGTCTCCCTCATAATAGTTTTTGATGTACTCTTTGGCCACATCAATGGCCTCGTAAATGTACCCATTGGGTTTTAATCCCCATCCACCAAGCGTAAAACACTTATGTTGCAAATTTTATAATCAAAGTAAATAATTTTAAAATTAAAAAATAATATTATTCAATTCGAAGTTTATATCAAAACCATTTTGTAGCTTATGTGCAAAGATTTTGTCAAAGGCTAATTGCAATCCTCTTTTTTTTAGGCTTTTTTAAATATGACGAGTCTAGCCATTCTTGACTCAAACACTTGTTTCAAAGGAGTCAACAAACCAATAATACTTTGCAATGTTAAGAAGATCATTGCAAAACTTGTGACCCTTGATCACACCAACTCTTTCCTTTTGGTGTGATCTCTCACCAAATTAAGAACCCCAAGGGTGATTATAAATAAATTTTTGTTATATTTCTTGCATCTTCTACAATTGGTCTCGCACAATAAATTTCGCCCGTCTTCAAAAGAAGGTCAAGGCAAGTTGTTGTGCAAGGGATCCAAAAGAGCAACAAATGCCTCTTTTGGAGCAATCTCTCAATTGCCACATATGCTATTGCATTGTTGGTTATAATTTGCACTGCATTGTCTATGCCCACCTCTAAGGCAACTAAATTATCTAACCATTTGAAGCTATGAAAAGTTGATAAGGGTTGGTTCTTTTTTTTTTCAGTCCACTCATACTTTCGACACTACTTTTTTTTCCTGCACAATTACTTTTGCCTCTTCGGTTGCATCCATGAGTAACTTTGCACTTGAGTTTTTTCAAGAAGGTGCCTTGTAGCCTTCTTTTAGCCACCGTCAACATAATTACCCAATTCTTTCGGTAAGGGTTGTTTGCCACATTGAAGGGAAGGTTCTTGAAGTTATTAAAATTGGCACATGCCTTGTTCCACCTTGTACCTTGCAGTGACGGTTGTGCTCTAGGTATGTTGTTTTGTGTACAAAAAAGCTCTGGTGTTTGTGTAGGTGCTCTACTTGAAGTAGATGAAGTGGATGCCAATGTGCTTTGTGTTGACTACAAATGAAGCTCACTACGCCTTAAAATGTTGTATCTTTATCTGTTTCTGCTTGCAAATGAGGACCATGAGCACTAGCTATGGATGTTGCAATGGTTGCTCTTGCCTTCTTTTTTAGTTTTTTCTCTTCCATCAATGCAAGGTGTGCATTTGTGTCTTGTTTTATCTTTTGGTGGTCTTGTCATAGTGCTTGGCATCATGATGAGTCATACCTACAAGTTGGCATTTGAGGTGATTGATGCCTCCATGATATAAGTTTTAGCATCATTTGCAATTATTTTCCCTAGTGTCTGTCCTTGTACTACGTATTTTCAAGCAAAGTCTCTAGTTCCAGGGGGATGAGTTCTTGTAACTGGCGTCAATTGTTGAGCCTAAACTAAGTGGAGTGGGATTTGATCCAGAGGCTAAGGGTTCTTTATCTAGCATCTGCCCTCTTTTCTAACCTACAAGTTTAAAGTGCAACATTTTCATTTTTAAAGACAAAAAAATCAGCATTAAGTCAACATAAATTATTATATATCAGCAAAAATTTGATGTAACATAGTGATTTTATCCCCCCCAAAAATATAAATTTGAATAATACTTCAGTTATACCAAAATATAGTGATTTCATTAAAAAAATTAGTATAAGTAAACAAAAAAAGTTTGTAAATCCATATATCAGAAGTTAGATTGTAAATACTACTAAATAATATGAAATAATGAATTCTTTACAATCTACATGATAGATTTTAGCAGCTAAATTGAATTTAAATGCTTGCAAAAAAACAACAAAACCAAAAAAGTTTACTAATGTGCCCTTGAAAACTCTCTAAAATTGCCCCTTAAAATTCAAATTTGCCTAAATTTCTTTGCACTTAGCTCAAACATATGCGGGAGTGCTGTGTGAGGAAGTGAGAGGGGTGTGTTGGCTTTTATAAACCAAAAAAGTGTGGATTTTTGTGTTTTTCCTGCATCCCAGATGAATTCTGCATCCCTACGGCTTGTGGCAAGTCTTTTGTACAGACTTGGCAAGTTTTTGTAAAATATTAGACAGAAACTCAGCAGAAAAGTTCTGTAACTTTTTTGGTGAGATATTCACCAGGTAAGAAAAGGCGGCGAGTAACTTATCGAGTCTGCCAACCATGGGTCCACTTACACCTGTATTGGAAAAGACAGGCGATAATTGGACTGAGATGTTTCATGCCATTGTTCACGCTAGTGTTTAAAGTATTAAAGCTTTAAGTGGTGTTGTTATAGAGTCTAGTGATAAATTTTGAGTTAACTTTGAACATAAAAAATCAACAAAATTTCTTGACCCTGGCTGCTTTATTTATTTATTCATTTTGCAGTGTCTGGCAAAGTAGGATTATCTGTACTAGGTTAATAAAAGTGTACTTTAAACTTTTTCTTGAGATGCTTGATCCCCTTCAAAACAGTGCTCTTGCTTTTACTACATATGAATGTATTGCTTCTTAATTCTCTCCAAGTGACTGATATTTTGGATATTGTCAGAGATCATGGAGATATGTCTTCAAAAAAATATCGACATGATAAACGTGTTTATCTTGGAGCACTTAAATTTGTTCCTCATGCAGTGTACAAGCTTCTTGAAAACATGCCTATGCCCTGGGAGCAGGTATCAAGCTTACATTTTGCATTGAATTTGTGTATACTACAGTTATTATCTATATATTGTCCTGAATTTTGTGCCTATTATTTGGTTTGTGTGAAAAATGGTCTGTAAAGGTTCGAGATGTGAAGGTGTTATATCATATTACTGGGGCTATCACATTTGTTAATGAAATACCCTGGGTTGTTGAACCAATATTCATGGCTCAGGTAAAGGTTTTTCTTTTTTTTTTTAGATTTTACTTCTGACAATGTTTCTTTTTTCGTGCTTTCTTTGTCTTATTGTCAATCATAAACCTGATTGGAGGCTTTTCTGCAGTGGGGTACAATGTGGATCATGATGCGGAGAGAGAAAAGAGATAGGCGGCATTTTAAAAGAATGCGCTTTCCACCATTTGACGACGAGGAACCACCATTAGATTACGCAGACAATTTGTTAGATGTGGATCCTTTGGAACCAATCCAGCTGGAGCTTGATGAGGAAGAAGATTCTGCTGTTTGTACATGGTTTTATGATCATAAACCCCTAGTGAAAACAAAACTTATCAATGGTCCTAGTTATAGAAGGTGGCAGCTGTCACTTCCAATCATGGCAACTTTGCACCGACTTGCAGGGCAGCTGCTTTCTGATTTGATTGACAAAAATTATTTCTATCTTTTTGATATGGAATCATTTTTCACTGCAAAAGCATTGAACATGTGCATACCAGGTATCATGCACCATATAATTAATCTGATTATTGGGCCTAACTTATAGTTTTCTTATTTTTTTGTAGTTGCTTTTATTCATAAGTTTCCATCTGAACTTATGCATCTTTTCTATGAACAGGTGGTCCAAAGTTTGAACCTTTGTACCGTGACATGGAGAAAGGTGACGAGGACTGGAATGAATTTAATGATATCAATAAGCTTATTATCCGCTCTCCACTTCGGACAGAGTATAGAATTGCATTTCCTCATCTCTACAACAACAGGCCAAGGAAAGTGAGGCTTTGTGTATATCATACTCCTATGGTCATGTACATAAAGACAGAAGATCCTGATTTACCCGCTTTCTATTTTGATCCTTTGATCCATCCAATTTCCTTTCATAGGACTGATCGTCGGGATAAGAAAACTTACGAAGAAGAGGATGATGATGACTTCTTTCTTCCAGAAGCTGTTGAACCATTGTTGTATAATACACCACTTTATACAGATACAACAGCTGCAGGTATCTCATTATTATTTGCTCCACGACCTTTCAATATGAGATCAGGTCGGACACGACGAGCTGAGGACATTCCTCTTGTTTCTGATTGGTATAAGGAGCACTGGTATGTTCTCATTATGTTCTATTTCTTTGGTGCATCACATACATTATGAACTCTCTTTCATGCTCCTCTTTTATAAATCTTTAGATGTATTAAGAAATAATTTCTTTGAACTTCATTGTGATTCAGTCCTCCCACATATCCAGTGAAGGTTCGAGTGAGCTATCAGAAGCTGTTGAAGTGTTATGTGTTGAATGAACTGCACCATAGGCCACCAAAGGCTCAGAAAAAGAAGTACTTGTTCCGTTCTCTCCAAGCTACTAAGTTTTTCCAGACAACTGAGTTGGACTGGGCAGAGGCAGGACTTCAGGTTTGCAGGCAGGGATACAACATGCTGAATCTTCTTATTCATCGGAAGAACTTGAATTATCTTCATCTAGATTATAATTTCAATCTGAAACCTGTGAAGACACTCACAACCAAAGAGCGTAAAAAATCACGATTTGGAAATGCTTTTCACCTGTGTCGTGAGATTCTGAGATTGACAAAACTTGTTGTGGATGCCAATATACAATTTCGGCTAGGAAATGTAGATGCTTTTCAGTTGGCAGATGGATTGCAGTATACATTTTCACATGTAGGGCAGTTGACTGGTATGTATCGTTACAAGTATCGTCTCATGCGGCAAATCAGGATGTGCAAGGATTTAAAGCATCTGATTTACTATCGCTTTAATACTGGACCTGTTGGGAAAGGGCCTGGTTGTGGTTTCTGGGCCCCAATGTGGAGGGTGTGGTTGTTTTTCCTGCGTGGTATTGTGCCATTGTTGGAAAGATGGCTTGGGAACTTGCTTGCCCGACAATTTGAAGGCCGTCATTCAAAGGGAGTTGCAAAGACCGTGACCAAACAAAGGGTTGAAAGTCATTTTGACTTGGAACTTAGAGCAGCTGTCATGCATGATGTTCTTGATGCAATGCCAGGTAATTTTAAGAACTGCCACTGTCTTTTAATTGATATATTCTAAATTGCATTTTATTTTTATTGGATAGATAACAAGAAAGCAGGTTACTGCTAGAAATCATTCACAAGAAGAAATCATTAGGTTGATATTGTTAGCCTTGAATTCTTCTTTTTCTTAGTGAGGATTCTCAAATCTTGTTCTGCAACTCTTTTCTTAGTTTATTTGGGATTTGTTATCACTTCTTGTGATTGTATGATACTCTTGATTTGCAGTTGGTTCAAAAATTGCCTAGCTTCATTTGACACAGAAGTTCATTTTTGTTCTATGATGAATGTATCCAAGTTTCTTTAGATGATCTGTCATATGATATTCTTACATAAATGATGGTACTGTTGCAGAGGGTATCAAACAGAACAAAGCACGCACTATCTTGCAGCACCTGAGTGAAGCTTGGCGTTGTTGGAAGGCAAACATCCCTTGGAAGGTACTTTTATAGCAATGCTTTATATTCCTCTTGATTTTCTCTATTTACTATTATTGTATGTTTACTAATAGACAACTGCTTTGATACTGTAGGTACCGGGTTTACCAGTGCCTATTGAGAACATGATTCTTCGTTATGTTAAATCTAAAGCAGATTGGTGGACTAATGTTGCACACTACAATCGTGAACGTATTCGGCGTGGTGCAACTGTGGACAAGACAGTTTGTCGTAAAAATTTGGGAAGGCTCACACGTCTATGGCTTAAAGCAGAGCAGGTATTTGTTCTTAATCTTATTTGGGACAAGCAGTCCATCATGCTTAGTTTGTGTGTATATGCTTGACATGTAAGGCATGTTTGGTAAATTTGGAGCTTCTACAATTATCATGGCTTATCAATTTGGTTAATTTCCTGCAGGAACGACAACATAATTACTTGAAAGATGGTCCATATGTGACACCAGAGGAAGCTGTGGCTATATATACCACTACAGTGCATTGGTTGGAATCAAGAAAGTTTTCTCCTATTCCTTTTCCACCATTGTCATATAAGCACGATACTAAGCTTCTGATACTGGCACTGGAGCGGTTGAAGGAGTCTTACAGTGTTGCAGTCAGATTAAATCAGCAGCAGAGAGAAGAGCTAGGTCTTATTGAACAGGCATACGACAATCCTCATGAGGCTTTATCACGTATTAAACGTCATCTGCTTACTCAACGCTCCTTTAAAGAAGTATGCTAAGCTTTTAACCATTCCTGCCACAAGTGTTGTTCAGATTGAGACATTGCTGTCTATACGATAATGGCTAACTCTGGGTTACATGATGCAGGTAGGAATTGAGTTTATGGACTTGTATAGCTATCTGATTCCTGTTTATGAAATTGAGCCTCTGGAGAAAATCACGGATGCATATCTTGATCAGTATCTCTGGTATGAAGGGGACAAAAGACATCTGTTTCCAAACTGGATTAAACCTGCAGATTCAGAGCCACCTCCTCTGTTGGTTTATAAATGGTGTCAAGGTATAAATAATTTACAGGATATATGGGATACTAGTGAAGGCCAATGTGTTGTGATGATGCAGACGAAATTTGAGAAGTTCTTTGAAAAGATAGACCTGACAATGTTGAACAGGTGTGTTATTAGGTTTTGCATTGTGATTTTTATTCTAGGAAAAAACACAAATACATAACTCAAGCTCTGGATGAAGTTCTGATTATGTTTATTAAAATAAATCCAACTTGCAGGCTTTTACGTTTGGTGCTTGATCATAATATTGCTGATTATGTTACTGCAAAGAACAATGTGGTTTTATCATACAAAGATATGAGCCATACAAATTCCTACGGCTTAATACGAGGCCTTCAGTTTGCATCCTTTGTTGTGCAATATTATGGTCTTGTTCTGGACCTCCTGGTTCTTGGTTTGACTCGGGCAAGTGAAATAGCTGGTTCCCCACAAATGCCGAATGAGTTCATTACTTACTGGGATACAAAAGTGGAGACAAGACATCCAATAAGGCTATATTCTCGATATATTGACAAGGTGCACATGCTGTTTAGATTCACTCATGAAGAAGCAAGGGACCTTATCCAGCGCTACCTTACAGAACATCCAGATCCAAATAATGAAAACATGGTTGGTTATAACAATAAGAAGTGCTGGCCTAGAGATGCTCGAATGAGGCTGATGAAACATGATGGTAATATTGATTTTCATTTTTTCATTTTGGTTTTTTGGGAATAAATCAAGAGTCATATTGCAGTTTGTATTGACATAGCATATGTTTTTTATGCATTGCAGTTAATCTTGGAAGGAGTGTTTTTTGGGATATAAAGAACAGACTTCCTCGTAGTATCACAACTTTAGAGTGGGAGAATAGTTTTGTTTCTGTGTACAGCAAGGACAATCCTAATTTGCTTTTCAGCATGTATGTCTACACGACTCAGCTAGGTCTTTTATTTCCTATTTTTTGTCAAGTAGTACCATTTTGCATGAATGATAAAAAATATTCATACCGATTTTTGCATTATATGTAGGTGTGGATTTGAAGTTCGCATATTGCCTAAGATAAGAATGACTCAAGAAGCGTTCAGCAACTTAAAGGATGGAGTCTGGAATCTGCAAAACGAACAGACTAAAGAGCGCACTGCTGTTGCTTTTTTGCGTGTTGATGATGAACACATGAAGGTGTTTGAGAATCGTGTTAGGCAGATCCTCATGTCGTCAGGATCAACAACTTTCACAAAAATTGTGAATAAGTGGAATACTGCACTTATAGGTAGATGTTTTTGCTTGTTAATGTCTGGCACTTTGTACTATCTTCTCCTTGCTTGCATAGCTCCTTGTTCAACTTGGTTATAAATGTGATGTGTTTTTATTGGGTCTTTCATAGTACTTTTTAGATTGTTTGCAGAAAATATGCTCTTTTGGAATATTGTTAGGGTTTTGTTTTATGTGTTCTTATGTATTTTTTGAGCTCTGCAGGGCTTATGACATACTTCCGTGAAGCAACTGTGCATACACAAGAACTTCTTGATCTCCTAGTGAAATGTGAAAATAAAATTCAAACTCGCATTAAAATTGGTTTGAATTCCAAGATGCCTAGCAGGTATGTTGTCTTTCTTCACACGAGTAATTGTACAAAGGACTTCCAGAGACAAATTTGATGTTACTGGGTTAGATATGTATTTTCACTCTGATATTTGATGTTTTGTGGACTAGGTTTCCTCCTGTCATCTTCTATACACCCAAGGAGATCGGAGGACTGGGAATGTTATCTATGGGACATATTTTGATTCCACAAAGTGACTTGCGTTATAGCCAACAGACAGATGTTGGTGTAACACATTTCCGTAGTGGTATGAGCCATGAAGAAGATCAACTGATTCCTAATTTATATCGATACATACAGGTAACAAATTGACAATTGTCTATGTTCTGTATCATTCTCAGTTTAGCTGTTAGGGGCTGAACTAACAGTGTTTTGTATTGCAGCCCTGGGAGAGTGAGTTCATAGATTCTCAACGTGTCTGGGCAGAATATGCTTTAAAAAGGCAAGAGGCACAGGCTCAGAATAGGCGTTTAACACTAGAGGATCTTGAGGTATCCTTTCAACTTTTCACTTTATGAGGCTTTAATTACTGATTCTGCACCATTCATGGTACTCATTTCATTTTTTGTTTGTTGCAGGACTCATGGGATAGAGGTATTCCTCGTATTAATACTCTCTTCCAGAAAGATCGGCATACACTAGCATATGATAAAGGATGGAGGGTACGGACAGACTTTAAACAGTATCAGGTTTTGAAGCAAAATCCATTTTGGTGGACTCATCAGCGCCATGATGGGAAGCTGTGGAATTTGAATAATTATCGAACAGATGTTATTCAGGCACTTGGAGGAGTTGAAGGCATTCTGGAGCATACTCTTTTCAAGGGAACTTAGTGAGTTCTAATCCTTTTCTATTCCCTAATGTCTCAGTTGTGTGCTTTTTTTAATGGATATAAAAGATTGCCTTTCAGGTAGCAACCATTTCAAATTCTTTTTGGGCAATTTCTGATGTTTCCTTGCTTCTGTGGTGAAGCTTTCCAACATGGGAAGGTTTGTTTTGGGAAAAAGCATCTGGTTTTGAGGAGTCAATGAAGTACAAAAAGCTGACAAATGCACAAAGATCAGGGCTGAATCAAATTCCAAACCGAAGATTTACTCTCTGGTGGTCTCCTACCATAAATCGTGCCAATGTTTATGTGGGTTTTCAAGTGCAGCTAGATTTGACTGGAATTTTCATGCATGGGAAAATTCCAACGCTGAAAATATCATTGATACAGATATTTAGAGCTCATCTGTGGCAGAAGGTTCATGAAAGTGTTGTTATGGATCTCTGTCAGGTCCTTGACCAAGAGTTGGATGCTTTGGAAATTGAGACCGTCCAAAAGGAAACTATACATCCTCGCAAAAGTTATAAGATGAACAGCTCTTGTGCTGATATTCTTCTTTTTGCGGCTTATAAATGGCCAATGTGTAAACCCAGCCTTGTTGCAGAGTCAAAGGATGTTTTTGATCAGAAGGCAAGTAATAAGTATTGGATTGATGTGCAACTTCGTTGGGGTGATTATGATTCCCACGACATAGAGAGATATACAAGAGCCAAGTTCTTGGATTACACAACAGACAACATGTCAATCTATCCATCACCTACAGGTATGCGCCTCAGGAAATTTTGGTTAAAATGGCATCTGGATCTTTAAATATCAGAGCTACACTATAAGAGAGGATCCTGATGAATCATGTAGATTGTATTTGCTTACACATTTTGTGAAATTTAAGGTCAAGATAGATTTCAATTTTGAAATGTTATAAAGCTAAAGCTAAGTCAATTTTGTTTCAGGGGTTATGATTGCCATTGATCTTGCCTACAATCTACACTCTGCATTTGGTAACTGGTTCCCAGGTTCAAAGCCTCTTCTAGCCCAAGCAATGAATAAAATAATGAAGGTAAATCAGTACTATCATATTATGTGATGAATTCCATACAATCTCATTTCTTCTATGTTTTGAAGTGCTCATGTATATCTTCTAAATTTTTTGCAGTCAAATCCTGCACTGTATGTATTGAGGGAGCGCATAAGAAAAGGTCTACAGCTTTATTCTTCTGAGCCCACAGAACCATACTTATCTTCTCAAAATTATGGAGAAATTTTCAGCAACCAAATCATATGGTTTGTGGATGATACAAATGTATATCGTGTCACTATCCATAAAACTTTTGAAGGAAATCTTACAACAAAGCCCATCAATGGGGCAATTTTCATATTCAACCCAAGGACAGGACAACTATTTTTGAAGGTTTGTTTCTCTTCTAGCATGTCATTTGTGTTTAATATGTACTACTATCTTCCATGTTTGAGGTGTCACTTAAAAAGCATTCTTTATAAGGGATAGGATTATAAGGGCATGATTCTGTCTAACATAGATAAACAATTGGATACTGCAGGTCATCCATACTAGTGTGTGGGCAGGGCAGAAGCGGCTCGGTCAGTTAGCAAAATGGAAGACAGCTGAAGAAGTTGCTGCATTGGTAAGGTCATTACCTGTTGAGGAGCAACCAAAACAGATTATTGTTACGCGTAAGGGAATGCTTGACCCTTTGGAAGTTCACTTACTTGACTTCCCCAACATTGTCATCAAAGGCAGTGAGCTTCAGTTGCCATTCCAAGCATGCTTAAAAATTGAAAAGTTTGGTGATCTAATACTGAAGGCTACTGAGCCCCAAATGGTTCTCTTCAACATTTATGATGATTGGTTAAAGACTATCTCTTCATACACTGCATTTTCTCGCTTAATATTGATACTTCGTGCCCTTCATGTGAATAATGAGAAAGCAAAGATGTTGTTGAAACCTGACAAGACAGTTGTTACTGAGCCACATCACATTTGGCCTAACCTCTCTGATGATCAATGGATGAAGGTAAACCTCTTATGAACCCATAATGTTTTCTACAGAGGGTCTACAGTTATACTTTTTTGCAGGGCTTCTGTAACGAAAGGGTGTACATGAACTTTTTGCTTTGTTGTAATTTTAAGCAGAGGGACTGTATCCTGAAATAAACTTGAATATTTCTAATGCAGGTGGAAGTAGCTTTGAGAGACCTGATCCTGTCTGACTATGCTAAAAAGAATAATGTTAATACATCCGCATTAACTCAATCAGAAATTAGGGATATTATACTTGGAGCTGAAATAACCCCACCTTCTCAACAAAGGCAACAGATTGCAGAAATTGAAAAGCAGGTGAGAGATCCTGTTTCAGTTATTCTAGTTAAATGATGATGGTTTGCATTCTGATATGAATGTAAATAATAGTAGCAAAGTGAATTTATTGGGATCTGTATGCTGTTTCAGGCTAAGGAAGCAAGCCAACTCACTGCTGTTACAACTAGAACTACAAATGTGCATGGTGATGAGTTGATTGTTACAACCACTAGTCCATATGAGCAGGCTGCTTTTGGTTCTAAAACAGATTGGCGAGTTAGGGCTATATCTGCAACAAACCTTTATCTCAGAGTCAATCATATCTATGTGAACTCAGATGATATCAAGGTATAATTAATGTGTTTTTTTTGTGTCAATTTGATTTTTATATTTTTTCTGTAATCTAATAATTGGCTTGGTAATTTGAACAGGAAACTGGTTATACATACATCATTCCCAAGAACATTTTGAAGAAATTCATTTGCATAGCAGACCTTAGAACCCAGATTTCAGGCTATCTCTATGGTGTAAGTCCCCCAGACAATCCACAAGTGAAGGAAATTCGTTGCATATCTATGCCTCCACAGTGGGGCACACACCAACAAGTTCATTTGCCCTTGGCTTTGCCTGAGCATGATTTTTTGAATGATCTAGAACCTTTAGGATGGATGCATACACAACCGAACGAACTTCCTCAGTTATCACCTCAGGTCTGGTGTTTAGTGCTGTACATGTTAGTTTTGAAGGCAGGTTGTATTTATATACAGTGAAAATATGTTAAATAATTATTACTTATGTTCTGTTTGTTGAACTTCAGGACTTGACATGTCATGCTCGAATCCTAGAAAACAATAAGCAATGGGATGGAGAAAAATGCATAATTCTAACATGCAGCTTCACTCCGGGCTCCTGCTCCTTAACTGCATACAAACTAACACCAACAGGATATGAATGGGGACGGCTTAATAAAGACACTGGAAGCAATCCACATGGATATCTACCCACTCATTATGAAAAAGTACAAATGCTTCTGAGTGACCGCTTCCTTGGCTTTTATATGGTATGTTTTCTAACATTTTTTTTAAGTAATCTCCTTTTCTGTCAGCTTCATTTGTTTTAGTTTTAGTTTTGGGTTACACTCAAATTTCTTCTATATTATTCTCAAATTTCTTCTATATTTTTTTACACTGAAATAATTTTGGCGAAGTCTTAGTTGGGCAACTCCCATGTGTAGATAGCAAGATTACAAATAATTAAGTCTAAAGCATTAATGATAACAATGGAATTTTAGAAATCTTTTGTTTTAGTGTAGTGTGATTTGAAAATATTAAGTAACAAAACAATTAAATTGAGGGAAAACTTTTACCTGTGAACATTTTAGAAGTCTGAAAACTTTAATTCCATGGCAGATGACATTTAAAAATAAATGCAATTCTAAAACTCCATTGTTTCTGATAATTGTAAAATTAAAAATAACAGGTTTCTGAAAGGTTTTCTAACAAAAAGGCAACCATGAAGCAAGAGGAACAAGTTCCATGAGGTATGGAAGTTGGAAGTTGGAACAATCAAAGCCACCAAAAACAATAGGAGCATAAAACAAGAAGAGTGACAACACAACATAGAAATAGAGAAACACCAAGAAAGCACCTCCCAGTTGATGCCAGCAACCCTCTTAAGGCCTGAAGCAGCTTGCCATTCCTTAGGAAGTTTGCTTTGCGCACAAAAGAAGCCTCTGTGGGATACTTCTCAATACCAATGGTTTCAATATTCCAGGCCATATTCTTAACTCTCATTCTTTTTGCAGGACCCTCTAACTTGATACTCCTTTTCCTTTAAAAAAAACTAAATCTGCAGAACGTGGCAACATTAAGACTAGAAATATAATCTACAAGATCGAGGAGTTTTTTAAGACAGACAAGGAGGAAGCCAGAGACTATTACGATGATAAGATTTGAAAGGAAATTAGCAAATTCTCTGCCACATTCCAAATATGAGAAATATTGCTCAAGTTGTGCCTTAAGTAAAAAGCCTGTAAAAAATCCAGCTACTAGTCTCTGTGAGCTCCAAAACAAACTGCTAAAAAGGAATACATGTATCAAGATGGAGAGCCCTGCAAGAAGAACGAGAGCTAAAACTATGGCCCAGAATGCTGAAACCATTGTTATCAAGAACCATTCCCTGGAGTCTTTTTTGTGGACGGAGTCAACTTCTTGATGAGAAGGGTAGGTTGCCTCAGGCTTGCAGATGACTGTGATATCATGGGAGGTGCTTCCTTGGTGTTTCTCTGGTTCCCTGATGTGTTTTCGCTGTTTCTTTTCTTGTTTTCTGTTCCTATTGTCTTTTGGTGCTTTTGATTATTCCATACCTCATGGAACTTGTTCCTCTTCATAATATCTAGTTCATTGTACAAGGGTTCGGGTCCTTTTAAAAAACCTATCTTTTACCATTATCAAGAACTATGGAATTTTAGGATTGCTCTTATTTTTAAAAGTTGAAATTGTAACTGTCATCTGATGTTGAACAGAAGTTTTTAGATTTTTTTTATTTTTCACAGCTAACAGTTTTTTTCTAGAACACTAGAATGAAAGACAATCTATGTTCTTGTTCATATATCTCGTAGCTCTACAATGTTCCATATTTCTCGAGGTATCATATGTTTGTTGAGTTGTGGTTGTGCAGATCTCAGGAAATTAAATTTATATTCCGAGTCAAAATTCCTAATCCAAGCACGTGATATTTCATGTATGTACAGGTGCCAGACAATGGTCCATGGAATTACAATTTCATGGGTGTCAAGCATACGGTTAGTATGAAGTATGGAGTTAAGCTGGGAACTCCTCGAGACTTTTACCATGAGGATCATCGACCCACACACTTCCTGGAGTTCTGCAATCTTGAGGAGGGGGAGCATGCAGAGGGTGATACTGAAGATGTGTTCAATTAGATGTTCATTTGTTTGATAGACAATGGATATGTAACATTTCTGTAACACTTTCCAATGTGCACGTGTCACTTATAGAAAGTCTATTAGTGCTGCAAAAATATATTTAAATTGTGGGAAGTTCTAATCCCACAGCCGGTCCTCTGAAAAACATCAATTTTGTCTACACAGGCCATCGTTAATGCATTTTCCCACTCTGTATTATATGTCTCAGTGCTGACTGAATGCTGCAATTAAGATTTCTTTGATGCCATGTCATTGAGCAGGGTAGAGATTCTTTAAACAAACAAACAAACAAAGATGTGAGAATTATGTACTTCGGTTCAAGAATACCGAGTTCAGGCATGGTCTTGAAATCAACTTGAAAGCACTAAAATCGAAGCAATTTAAGAAGACTTTAAGTATGAACTTCAATTGTAAATTCATTTCGAGCAGTTTATCTTGTTCGCAAGAATTAGAATGTGCTAAGTCATATTATTGGAGTTAAGATTTTAGGGTGCTTCGCCTGCATATCATGAATAATAATATATCATATGGCGAATGATTTGCAAACTGGCAACCCAATTGTGATCATTTTTTTGTGATGGAAACTCGTCTTATTCCAATTTCGTGATCTTAAGTCATGCTTTTTAGTATTGACTCTGCAGTCTGTGCATCTAGAGGTCATTAGCTAATCAAATCAAGTCTCCTTTTCGGAGCTCGATTCAATTTAATAAATTTAATTTGGTTCGTTTTTTTAATGTCTCTAGGAAGGTCAAAATAATTGATGCTGAACATCAGATGAATGTTGGGCAAAGACAATATTATTGTTTTAGAGATTTATATATTTTTTTCGATGAATCCAAACGAGAATGCTGTAACTAAGCAAGGAGGAAAGGCTGATGTTAATCTGTTAACTAGATTCCCCAGGCCTTATAGGGAGATGTATATGCCTTATCTAAAAGGAAAGCCGGCAAAGATTCCCCTATTGAAATGTTTTGAGAACATTTTGATCTCTTCAAAGCGTTTGCCTTTGGTTCATCTTAATCCAGAGTGTTAGAAATTGTATCCTCGAAAATTACCCAATCAAGGTCAACGACATATGTTTGTCTCTTTATGATTCTGTGTTGTGTTTCTTCTCCACCAATTGTTTCGATCGACAATAACAGTGTAACTGCCCTGCTAGACTCTCTGGAAAAAGAGGGCACGAACAACCGATTTTCTTGGTATATCAAATTTATTGTCATATTTATTAAAGTTATCTAGTGTTGTAGAACTTTTGTTTCTCCCCGCACTGTTTTCTGTTCATGGGAACAATGCCGAGGCATATGAAATAGGCATATGAAATAGCTTACTAGGCAGACGGAGGCGCATAGATGAGAAACTGAGAGCATGGCATTGTTAATTATTCATATGAGTTCAACATACAATCTATGAAAACGAACTTTGGGGTGTGAGTTTTGTGAAGATCGAGTGAGAAAAAAAACCCAACATAAACTGACATTCAGGGCTTCGTGGCCAAGACTTACAAGCGGGAATTGCTTAATCACGAAACTAATGCTATGTACCCAATGCAAAAACAATTTTAAGAGTGCAGTCCTTTATATCTGAAACAGCTAAAATGAAAAACAAGATACATAAGCAGAGAAATGGAACGGCAAAGTTGTAATCTAATTATAATCTAAATTTAAAAAGTTTTAGCAAATCTGCAGCAAAAGTTTTAACAATATGGTTAAAACCATTAAAAATAACTAGTTTACATCATTTTCAAATTTTTGATGTTGAGTTGTTATAAGCGAAAATGAAAATTTGGTGAAAAATGTTAGTTTCAATGGCCCACTTGAAAAAAAAAGTGGAGCACAAAATTGTGGGTTGATTTGAAACTTTTGTAGACTCAAACTATAAATGGTGAGTTAACACAAAAAAGTTACAAGGAAGATTTTGTATTTTGAGGCATGCAAAATTGGGCACCAACGTTGGTTCTTATTTAGGGATATATGTACTTGTGGAACATTATGAGAATATATAAAACCTTTGAGATGTAGACCATTCAAACACATGCCCAAACACTTCATGGATCAAAGACAACCATTGGTTCTTATTTAGCGACGTATGCACTAGTGGAACATAACGAGAATATGGAAAACCTTCAGGATACAAACCATACAAACACATATACAAACACTTCACCATGGATCAAAGGTAACTATGGTGGCAAACAACAAAAGGATAATAAATAATATATGAAAAGACAAGCCAAATCCTAGGAGAAATAAAGTTAATGCATGTTCTTAAATTAGCTAGCATGCGAGACTTGATTTCACATTTTTGAGTGCCCATAGGCTTAAAAAAATGAAAAACCAACCTATCATTTCATGAAAAATCTTATTTGCCTATCCATTAATATTGACATCCATAATTTTCATGGAGCATTTTTGAGTGGCCATAGGCTTAAAAAATTGAAAAACCAACCTATCATTTCATCAAAAATCTTATTTGCCTATCCACTAATATTGACATCCATAATTTTCATCATCTCCATGAACCTACCATTGTCAAAGTTTTCTAGGTCTAGTAAGGTAATGCAATATATAATCAAGAGAAATAACTCACCTACAACATCTAGGTTCTAAGTTCTCTTGTTTGAACATTTGTATGCATGGTTTCAATATCAACAATCACATGACTCTATTCATTGTATTGCACTTTTAAGCGCACACTACCTCTTGATCTATACCATGAAGTGGATTGCTATACATCTTAACTTCTTCACCATACATTTAGATTATTTTGGTCAGATGATAATTTCCCACTATTTTACCCACAATAGTTTGCATTTTCATCTATAAACTTGGATTCAAAATCTTAGTACTTTATTGTCCATTCCCTATTGTTCACCAATAAGAAATGCTTTACGTGATGTAGGTTTTTTTCTTCTCTTAAAAAGCCGCCCCCTTTTTTTTTCCTGAAAATGCACCTAAGTTTAAACCATTCACATTAAATCATTTGGACTCAAATTATTTGGAATGGTATCAATTGTCTTTTGCAAATCTCATATTAAAATAGAGACCAATTCCTCTTCATTTTTTGGAATTTGAATGGATGCCTTGATTAATGAAGTCACATTTTTTTTAAATATAGACCAATTCCTCTTATTTTTTTAAATTTGAATGAGTGCATTGATCAATGAATTCATATCTATAATTTTTCTTTGAAATCTTATGAAGAAGCAATTGAAGGAGCTAGCAAATAAAAAAACCAATCTTATACATTTACTTTCTATGGATACACAAATTCATGGCAACATCTTCTTCAACCCCATAATCGTCTATTAAATCATTGAATTCCAAAAGATGTTTGTTTGCTGATTTAGAACCACTTCTATTAAACTTGCACAAATGATGTCTAACTACATTAGGAATAAGATTTGGATAATTTGTGATACCCTTAAATTAAGTGGGCTATACTATTCAATAGAGAAATACATTATCTAAGGATATGACTAATGTTGCTTTGTACCATGTATAGTACCCTTTGAATGAGTAGGGGGAAGGGCATAGCTATACTCATATTTGGATCTAATCTTCAATAATAACTTACTTCCCTTCTCATCATTATTTTCACAACCTCTTTCAACTCAATAAGATGTTTGGACTACAACACAACAAACTATGAGGGAAAGATACGATACTTGGAAAATAATGCATATCATACAATTTCTTGTAAGTAGATGCTTTGTAGTTTTATGTAAAATATTTGCATAATATGTAGGGTGGTGTAGGGGCACCTAGTTTCATTTTGCAAATATGGTCCACTGTTGAGTTTTTGATGTGATAAGTCATATGTGGTGTAATAAGGTCTATTTAGACCATTTTATATGTGACGAGTCTTATAGGGTCACATGGGCTCATGTTTTTGTCATAGGTACAAAAGTTGTAATGCATATTGTGCAATTTTGGTTTTGTTTGGGAAGTTCAACGGTCAAGTCATTCAAAAGATAGTTGCGACTAGTGGTCTTGTGGAAAACAAGTTTAATATGCCTCTAGTACACTTGAGGAAAGATTGTTGAAGCATTTGCATGAAAAAAATCAATAAAACATTATCTGTTGTCTGCAAATTTATTGTTTCCCGATGCTATAGACACCTGTATGACCACGTACGGTATGAAAATGATATAGAACCAATTGCATTTGATAGAGCATCAAGCCTTCTTTCTTTTGCAACTAGTTTGAATTAATTCCATTGAGTTTGGATGGAGTTACATCAATTCTTCTAAAAATAGTCATATAACCTAGGGTTTGTAGGGTTAGTGAACAAAATTATGCATTGCTACCCACTCCATTGGTGAAAAATTGTCAAGTTTAGTGAAATAGTGGGATTTATGATGTTTTTAATGATTTTTGAGGTTGCAAAGGTAGGGGGTGCACTTTGGGTGGATTTTGAGGAAGCCCTAGCTTTATATCCTTATCTATTAGGCTTAATCTAGTAAGGTACCGAGAGGGTTTTTGAAAAGGGTGATGAAATGATTGCACAAATTGATGTAAACTGGATATTCATACCCTATAAGACCTAAGAAAATCCTTGGAGTAGATATTGGGAATCTGGAGTGTAGGACAACTATAGTTGCTTTGGAAAAGTGGCCTAATTAGGCCTAGGTACATAATCACCAATCATTTTTTGAAGCGTTTGTCCCAAAACAACCCTAGCCAAAAATTGGAAATATTTCAGAAGGTCCAAATGGGTTTCCTAAAATACATTTAGATTTGTTTGATGATGTCTATACATTGAGTTATGCCCTAAAAACCCCTTTAGGAGGGCAACTAGGAATTAGTCCTAGTTGTGAGGAACCCACAATTGAGCTATAGAAAGGGTTTGAGATAAGTGATTGTTTGGATCAAACATTTTGTTGTAAGCCCCAAATAAGTCCACATTAGCAACTTTTTAAAGTTTTGAGGCCTTCTCCAAGAGATGTACCAAAATAGTTGTGTCTTAAGGGCTACAAGGTGAATAAGTGAGTTGAAATAAATATCACCATGGTTGGGGTCTAGAAGCATTAAAAGATGAGTTAATTGTGATTTTTTGAGATACTATTCTTGCACTGCATCATAGGGGAAATCAATTCTTCCTATGGATGGAGCCTTCTCTTGGCTTTCTCAAAGTCAAAAAGATCTTGGTACCAATCTTAATTGTGTTATATGTGGGATTGAATATGTAGATGTTAATTCTCGTGCATTCAATTTTTAGTGTTGGTTGATCAACAAATTGAACTAGCAATACCCCTTGCATAACAATACTTTTGATCTCTTTAGAATTTGGCCCTCATTATATGTGCAATCCACCATCTCTCCTATTTGGCTAGTGGCTCCCTCCATCATGATTTGGAATATTTGGTTAGAAAGGATTAGACAAGTTTTGAGATAACAGACGAGGACTTATGATGAGGTAATCCTTAAAACTGAAGAATCTATTTTAGAGATAATAGTGACTTAAGTTTAGAACAAGAAAAATCCTTCATTCACCTCATGAGAATCCTTAATCTTAAAACATTGACTATATTTTCAACCTCCTATAATATATCATAGATCAACTAATAAATTGATTAATAGTGAATAGATGTTGAAGTTAAATTTTAGTGGAGCCTCAAGAGGTGACTCTAGAAATTCTAGGGTAGGTAGTGTAATAAGAAACAATCTAAAAATGATCACATCAATAATGATTGTTAAAATCTCAAATGAAGCCAATAATGCATATGAGGCACAAGCTTTGTCATGTGGCTTAAACATGAATCTAAAAAATAACTTTAAAATAATTATAATAGATGAGACTCTATGAATATTATCAATTCTTTGACAATCAGAACTACAAGCAACTATCATATTAGAAACAATTTGATCATTATTTGGGAATAACTAGATGAGTTTGAATATTTTGAATGTTCACAATTTTAGAGAAGGCAATAAGCTTGTAGATGTCCTTTCCAATATGGCATGTGACCAAACTATGTCGGATGAGGAATTAAGCATTGAAAACATCTATCTCCCCAACATTTGGAATATCATGTTACATGAACAACATCTAAGTACTCTTCATTTACAAGGGTATCTTTTTCATTCTGACATTTTGTGTATTGGATGAAAGTATGCGAATGTCAGCACTAGAGACCAATCTAGCACCTACATTGTTTGAGTGTGTAAACTGCTACAAACACATGCTTGATCATGGATATATCTCTATAATTCTTGATCATAATGAGTAGAATACATTGAATTACTCTAATAATGCCTCAAGGATAGAAAAATAAACTCCAAATGTGTTCAATCACTTTATATCTTGGCATTTATTTCATTTCTTCCTCACGAAGAGAAAAAGCTATGGAACTATAGATTAACAAACGTACATTTTTAACACATCAGTTTTTGATGCGATGTCTTATCCCGCAGGCGCTCTGGCTTCTCCTGCTCGCGTTCAAAATCCTCCCGCTCACACCTAGTCTCCTTTGGCTCTGCTGGCGGATGAAGCTCAAGGTTCGCCCTTGTTGACCCCTCCTACTGGTGCCGTCCCTATGGTGTCGGGGGTTTCTCTGCTCGCGTCCCCGTGGCTCAGCGCTCAGGTTGCTCAGGGCTCTGCGATTTCATATGCAGACGTGGCTGCCTTCGAAGTGGGTATCCAGAGTCCTATTTCTGGGTAGAAGGGACCTTCCTCTTCCTTCGTGCATCCTGTTACTGTGAGTAAACCCATTTGGGTTAACCTTGATTCAGATACTGTAGATGAAATTTTAAAAAATAAGGAAGACTTCTCTTCCAATGCAACCATTTTTCGCTTTAAGGGGTTTTGGCCCTCTCTCCTCTGATGTTCTCAAAACTACTTATGCTCGTATTCTTGTGGAGGTTGACGTCTCCAAGGGTCTTCCTAAGAAGATCACTTTGGCTTCTCCTACAGGCTCTTGGACTCAGATTCTTGACTATGAGGGAATTCCATTCAGATGTTGGAAATGCCACAAGATTGGCCATCTTGCTGCGCGGTGTGTCTCTGACAAGGTCAAACCAAAGAAATCGCCTACTTGGTGGTCGAGGGTTGCCGACCATCATTATACGATTTGTAAAACCTCTATTGTTGAAGGTATGGATGCTAGCTCTCCTCCTTCTGATCAAGCTAATGCAGTTGATCCTGTCTCGACCTTGGTTCAGCCTGCTACTATCTCTATTGACTCTGGCTTTGTGCTGTCTCCTGCTGCTGTTGGTCCTGCTACCCACGGTGCTATCTCTGGCCCAGTTGCTCTTGATGCTGTCTCTGCTTCTGCTGACTTTCTGGCTATTGGAGCTGAGTGTTCTTTATCCCATGTCTCTTCGGGGAGGGCTCAGGAGAACGTTCTTGGTGCTTTTCCTGCCCCTTCTGGGGTTTCAGATGTTATGGGCTCTTCTAGTTCTTCTCTGTAGAAGGCTATTGGTTTGATGGAGGATGGATCGACTACAGTTAAAGGAAAGAAATCTAAGTCATCTACTCCTTTTGATATGAACTTACGTTCACACAAGGTTGGGAAAAAATGTATATCTTGATTGCCCTTTGTTTGTTTCCGTCTGGGTTGATCTTTGGTTTGACCCTTTGGCTTGTTTGGTGGGGCACCACAGTTGTATTATGGTCTTTATATTGCTCTATCTTTTAATGCTTTTGTTCAAGGTTTTGGGACCTTTCAAATCCTATTTTTACTTAATCAGAACAAACATACATTTTTCCTAATCAATAAATGGGAATTTTCAGCGCAAGAAGGTCTTGACTTAATTGATTTGTCAAAGGCCTCCAAAATTGACAATAAGGTCATAGTGGAGGCAATGAAATAAGTTATTGGATGGTATCTTATTTCAAAATTGCCACTGATCCTCTATCCTGTTAAAATAATTTCAATTTTTATTTCAAATGCATTGGACTTGAGTCAATTGTAGATTTGGTTAAGAGATTAGCTTTTGATTTCATTTACGATCACTTGAAATTTGAAGTATCTTTTAACTCTGCTTTGGGCAATAATGACAAAATCATGCTTTTCAATTTGGAAATATTTAAAGAATAGCCCAATGAAAAAATAATAATTTTACAATAAGTTGTACAATGACGATAATATTAGAGAAATTCCAAAGACTATAAGGAAAAATGATTTAAAGTACTTGGTTTTATAATTAGGTGTATTTGATGAAGAAATGAGCTTCTTATTAAGAGATTAAAATCCCACATCACTCCAATAAGTATATATTGTGAAAGAGATATTGAGAATAATAAATAAAATTTCCAATGATGAAAGGTGTTGTGTTTACCTATGTAGATAATTGTAAAACATTTCCTATTGATGAAAAATCTACAAAAGGGTAAGGAAGATGATTTTCATTATAAGGACATGTATGAAAGTACACTTAAATGAGAAAAAAGTATTCATGTTAGAGAAAAAATCAAGGATGTTGTGAGAATAAAGATGTCTTAATAGAAAGTCAAGATTGTGATTTTGAACCATAGTTTGAAGATGAAGATGTATACTATTGTGGGAGAAATAGAGTGGGAAACCAACATATGACTATAATATATACTCTAGACATTTAAAAAGAAAAATAGAATGAAGAAAAAATATGGTAAAGAAGTTGAGATATATAATCGTCCACTTCATGGAATACATCACAAGGTGATGTGTTCTCATAAGCGTAATACAATGAATCAACTCATGTTATTGGTGATACTGAAACAATGTGTGTAAATATTCACACAAGAGAACTAGAACTTGAATGCTTACTTGATGCTCTTCTGGGCTTTGTATCCTATAAGGAATGTGATAGAATTTATCACCTTGTTATAGACACTTACACACATAAAGATGAGGTAAGTTGTTGTGTACTTACATATGATTATGTTGATAAGAAAAAATATGTAATATTCATTTGTAGATTACAAGTGATGCTATTTAAGATGAATATGCAAGTACTTAATTTGAAGAATAAATATAGTTCTATGAATCATGAACTTACTTTCTTTATTGATAGTGATAATTATGAGTATAATTGTTTCTCTACTTATTCTAATTACTTTTATGAGGATAAAATTGAGGATTTCTATGTTAAATATAAAGTATATTCATGACTACTAGTCACTGTGTTGAAGAGGCTGATGTATTTATGTAAAAATGAATGTATGGAAAAATGCCATTTGTGATGATCCTAAAAGTCCACTAGCTAATAGAAGTGTTGATCCTTTTTGATGTTTCAAAGATAATCCTATATTTCCAAATGACCACCTTAAAGACAATCAATTGAAGGACCGACTTGGTAATATAGATTATGGTGAGAGCCTTGGCCTAGGGGATTGTATCCTATGTGTAATGCAAAACTTAGATTATATGGATTATTTAATACATGATTGAATTTCCTATTATTATATCAACATATTTTAGTTGGCATATCCCAAGTCTCTGATTTTTCTTAGTTTAATTTCTCTGTCGTGGAGTTGAATAATGATTTCAATGATTTAGACTGAGTTCATTTTGAGGTGTTCCTTGAACATAATATATATGAAATATGTAAATTTGATGTGGAACTATTGAAAAAATTATTACTTATAATCCATATTGTTCAACGGATTTTGATTGCTTTCATTTCTCAATTTAGCTTGACAACCTCATGATGATTCATAATTGTCATGTAACATATGTCAAATGTTTTTTATTACTTGGAAAAAATGTTATGAAAGGGCCTTGCTACCATTTAAAGCAAAATCCATTGAGTACATAGTTGGAGAATAATAAAAAAATACCTAAAAAAAATAGTCTAGCATAAAACAACTACACTATCACAAACCAAATAAACAAACAATAAATATACAATTGGCAATTGAGACACCAACAAAATAAAAAGGATCAACAACTATACAACCTTTGGACCCTTCCTAAGGCTCTAAGAACTTGATACTTGGGTGTGAGAGACACATGCATGTTTAGGATGCTCTCTTTTTTCTTTTAGACAATCTTCCATGGATATAATTCTCCAAAGACTTAAATTGATAGGAGAGGGGATGTGAATCCTTGTCTGGCTTTAAAAGTGATGTAATATGAGTTCCATTTTTAATTGAATCATGTAATAAATCATTATCATTAGGTTTGACCTATAGCATTGAAGGGTTCAAAGCTAAACTGGTTTAAAAATGGCCTATGGAGGACAACTTGGAGTCTTAGAAGTCACTATGGAATCAGGACCAACTCCTACTCTATATTATATGTGAAATGTTACAATAATGGTTGACATGATATATTTTATAAGTGTATAACGTGCATCCTTTGAGGTGATTTATTTCTCTCACTATATTGCAAAACCTTGATAGGTTGGCAAAAAATGAAAATGGTAGATTTAAGTGATGTCAATATTATTTCACATGCAAGTTGTAAATTAGGAAAAGAGTTAGAATTCAAAACATGAATAGGTTAACCACGAAAACCATAAACATCATGTAAAATTTATCCTAATCACTCCATGAAGCTATAAAATAAGTTGCATAAAATAATGTAGTACACAAATAAAAAAACTATGCAAACTCCATAAGATGCTCCATTATTTTTATTTCTCCTTTAATTTAATGTTGCTCCTTGAAAGATAATTGCACTAATAAGATTGAAAAGCAAATATGAAAATTAGCATAATAACGATGACGATACTAGAATTGTGGTCAAACGAAAAAAGAAGAAAGCCCAATATATAAAAATCCAATTCAAAAAATGAACAATCAAAATAAAGAAATGAACATACAAGAGGGAAAATAAGAATCAACAGGATAATAAAACCAATTTGCTAATTTCCTCCAAAAACCCATAAGACATTTAAATATTACTATATTTAAATGTGAAATTAAAGACACAAAGCATAAATAAATGAGATTTATTTATGCCTAAAGAGGACATTAGGACATAGGGAGAATTAATTAAATGATTAATTCTCTAGGACCAAAGTTAGGACATTTATTAAATAAAAATTATTTAATTAAACATAAAAAGAAAGACAAAATATGACAAAATGACCAAAATTAGGCAGGATAAAAATAATAAAGAATTAGTTAAAAATAATCAAAATCATTCAAAATTGATTCGAAATGATCAAACTTGACAAATGGCACAAATGACAAGGAAAAAATGAGGGATACAGATATTTGCCATTTGTTGTCTACATTTTGCCTCTCTTTGAGATGATGTGATTTTGAGTGTTGTTTCAAAGAAAAATCACATTAAAAAGGGTGACTCAAGAACAAAAAGCCATGAGGATGCCCCCTCAAAAAATTGGGTGAAAATCTGAAAGAAAAGGCCAATTTGTCAAAAATGATGCCAAGAACACAAGACCAAAAAAATGAAACAAGATGAGCCAAAAAGGAAAATAAAGCCAACTCAAAAAGAAACAAGCCAAACAAAAAGGAAACGAAAAATAAAATTAATCCTTTCTTTTATTTATTAGTACACTATTTATCTTTTGTAGATATTTTTGATATAGCAAATCAGATGTGTCACATCGTGACATTTACGAAGTTAGAACAATCCTGTGATCCTTTTTGCATAAAACAGATGTGATGCAGAGAAGGAATGCCCTAATCTGCCCATATGTACATCAAGGGTCAAGGTATGTGTGAAAGTCAATAAGGTGAACATGCCAACATAGAGACCCAAGAGATACATGCTCCATAACTTTGTAAAAATATCCCACAAATAGAAGAAAAAGCCAAAAATAAAAGACCATGAACCATCTTGACCACTTTCACCACCTAGTGGTAATCTTGAGTAGGATAGGAACATGACGCCAAAATGAAATCAATAAAAGATAAGACAAAGAAAAAAAAAGACCATGAACTATTTTGGCCACTCTCATTACTGAGTGATATCCTTGAGTAGCATAGGAACATGACAAGAAATGAAATCAATAAAAGATAAAACTTACTAAACCAAGCAAGCCAACAACCAATTGGATCTAATTGCCAAAGTTGATAGTTTAATAATGATGATGATGATTATAACTGATGTGTCTAGTTTCAGGAAGGACTCATCCTGTATGCGACACATGATGGATCATGATAATGTCTAGTTTTGGGAAGGACACATCCTGTATAATAAAATATGATTCATAAAGGAACAATTGGTGTTGATTGATTGACTGATGTGATAAGTTCAATCGTACTAAATGATGATTTGATTGGATAGGTTTATCTATTGATGCATGATTCGTGAAGTACATAGTTCTATGTCTTCTAATTGCGTATGCTGAAATACGTGTCTTGTTGCAAGGGAAAATTTATTGAAAATAAAATAAAAATGAAAATGACGTTGAAATTGGTGCCACAAATTGACACTTTTTGCTTTGGATTTTTAAAAGTTATTTATTTTTTTGGATTATTTATTTTTTTTTAAATTTTTTTTGGTTCTTTTTAAGGACATTTTACAATTTTTATGAATGGACAAATGAATTGATGGAATGAAAATGAATGGATGAAGGATGGTGACTTTATTATGGCATTGAGGATGATTTGACTTCCAAGGACTATCCAATAAGGGAAGAACATGTTCCTTTTACAAGATGAGGGATTGGACATGACAAAGATAGGACATGGATAAGATGAGAAAGATCATAAATGGATACAATAAGAGATATGGATTAAAAGGTTAGATAAGGACCAATGATAAATACTAAAATAAATACAAATAGGACAAATGATAAGGACCAAAAGGGATATGGGAAATGTGAATTAGACAAAATACATGATATTTATGAAGATCATCAGCCTTGTAAAGATCAAAGATAGAAATGGAATATGGATGCAAATAAGGATGATGTATATAAGGGACAAAGGATAATGAAGGACATGATGGAAGCTCAAAAATGGAAAAGGAAATATGGATGAAAAGAATGATGATGGATATGACAGATAAAGGATAATAGAAACGAGGGATGGAGAAAAAAGGACATGATGAATATGAAACACAAACAAAACCTTCTCCCAAGTATGATATGATGGGGGGATATGATATGATATGCTAATGCGGATGAAGCCTGCCCCAATGTATGGAACATAAGATGTTCATAGATTACGTATGACACTTGTTTTCCAGGTTTTCATCACGATACTTACCCAAAACACCTATCTGCCAGGTTTTCACTAGTGGACAAATGCCTTTTCTTCTTTATTCCTTTTTTTTTGACCTTTTTGAAAAACATTGGATGCTTGTAGACTAATGACTCAAGCATCTTGTTCTGTGGATGATAATATTTAATGCTATGAGATAATGGACCATGGATATGAAAGGTATGATCAAATATTTTGGTAGGGTAATGACAAAGGGACATGAAATGGACGATTAGGTGGAACAAAGATAAGGATTTATGGAAAGGTTTGGATAGAATCGATGAAATGATGGAAATAAGGTGTTGGATTGTACCTTGATCACCTTGATGCAATTGACCAGTGTTAATTCTGACTTCCTTTCTAGAATCAAACCCAAGGAAAATATTATCCATCCTAGGTTGATACCAGGAAAATATTCTCCATCATTGGTTGATGCGACTTTTTATTGCCAATTTGTTGGTAGCCTCATTTATTAAACTCATAAAAAGTCTAATATTTCTTATTTCATTGGTTGGGTCTCTTAGTTTATTTAAGATCCCTATGAGCTACATTTAGAAAGTAGCTACGATCTCTTGATTTGCTAGGCCCACACTAATTTGAGAAGGATGGACCTTTGATTATGAAAAGGAAGTAAGGTGTTTAGAAACACTTGTTACATTAATCTATTGAGAAAATCCTTGTGCAAATTTTAATCTTTTATAGTTAAAGAAAGTAGATATGCCTATAAGCATGAAATAAATAATATATCATGAAAAGATGTGTAAGGGGAAAATCCTTTTGGCAAAAAACATCTCCCACTATAAAGAAACCCACTACAATATTTAATAAAATATGTATATTGCTACATTCTTGTAGAGAAATTATTCATAGGATTTTAAAAAAACAAGCTCTAGAGTAATTTTCATAGTATAAAGGGACCTAGAAAATTTTCTATACAAACAACTCCAAACACAAATAAACTGGCAAGAGTTTGAATTGAAAACCACAAAAGGTTTATAAAAACCATTTGAAACACCATAGGAAGTTTGACATGCAAACAAAGAGGCTAAATTCCAATACTCTCAATGGTAAAAGATCCTCTTAGCTATTTTTAGCAATATTCCTTGTGACTTGGAATTTCATAAACTATCACATTTGACCACCCAAGCCCGTGCCTTAATTTATACTCATTCAACCATTCAAAGGTACTTGAAAAAAATATATTTGAAAGTCCATCATAGAAATTAGATCAAGTTAAGTGTTGAGGTTTCAAATTTTGAGAGTTTTGTTAGAATAATTTTAGAATAACCAAGAGGGGGGGTGAATTAGTTATCCTCAGGTCTTGATGTACCAATTCAACTTATAAAATCTTCAACAAACTTAGATCTATTAAAAAATTCACTTGGTCTGTATAGAATATATCAGTAACATAAAACTTGTATTCCACTGTCCAAAAGTAATCAACTTGCAAAACATAAAACTTTAAACAACATAACACATCAAATAGCATTCACACAAGTATGACACAAGGATTTAACGTGGAAACCCAATATGGAAAAAACCACCAGTAACATGCTACCAAATTTTCACTCTTCTAAAGTGAGCTCTATGAGAAGCCAACCCTGTTAAAAGTTTACAATACACACTGTTAAGTGTGACCCTGTTAAGGGATTTAATCACCCTATTAAGAGTGGTTTGGTTAGAGGTCTTAAGAACATTCCATCAAAATGTCACCTTGATTAAAGGGTTTACAAAATGACTGTTAGGTCAACCTTGATTAAAAGATTTTAACTGATACAATGGTTAGAAAGTAATAGTAGGTTCTGATCTGAAATATAAAACTCACTTTGAAAATACAGATCCAATACGCTCATATGCTAATTTACTGACTGACCTTCTTTACCATCTCCATCTCTGATCTGCTCAAAAATTCATTCAAGCAATCACCTCAACCCTGTTCAACTCTTCACAGCTCTTCTTAGCCATCTCCTTAGGTTCGCTAGTCAATAACATCAACCTCTTTCCACTTCTTTTCATAACCCACAATTAGGTCATCCTTATACCTCCTTGATTAGGTATATTAATCTTTTGCTGCTTAATCTCTTCTGTAGATCTTAGGTTTAGGTCAGATTCATCGAATCCTTCCATATTTTTTCCTCCTCCTTATCCTTCTAGATACTTCTCCAAACTTCTCCTTGAATCCATAAGAAAATGGTTTACCATGCATTAAATGCTCTAGATCATTCATCTTTAATGTCAACACATTTTACATATCCCAAGAATTCAACTATGTCGGCTGGGATTCTCAATTCCTTCACAAACTATAAATTATTGACACTCGGTCAATACTATGTTCATCTACTTAGTCATCATTGAATAACTCGGTCATCACTAAAACTGTTCTACTCAGAAAACACTGTCTTCACTCGATTAATTCTCTGATACTCGGTAATTACTGATGTTCAGTCGACACTAAAATTTACTCATCTTATATTAGCTCTCAGTTGACACTAGCATCACTCGACTTAAACTAAATTTCTTCTCTTTTGCCTGGTTAAGCCTATGCTTCAAATCTATTGACTTCTTCACTTAGTGTTAAAGATAAACAACACATTACCTTGTTAATGTGCCAACTAATCAATTACCCATTGTAGTATCTCATAACTCAACCTTTCCCTAGGTCCTCTTGTTATCTGCTCTTTTCAAATCATCTTCATCAATCAAAAGATATGGTACTCTACTAGATAGCAACTGTCGTACTAGTTAAGGTTTGACATCAATGATAATATAACAATTGTTTCAATTGTAGTTTCCAATAGGTTCTAACAACATGCTACTCATATGGCCTTTGGAAGCGTCAAACACCCTCTAATTGGAATCACTATTTTCACTGAGACTGCTATGTTCTGCTCTGTTCACCTTCTCTTCTCTACCAATCTCCAAAAGCCAAGTGTGCTAATGAGTTGAAAGGGACCCCGTCAACCTTATTTATAGCTAAAATAACCCTAATTGGAGATGTATGAGACAAATTAACTAGACATGTAAAAATCACATTTTATAGGCTAATGCACTACTCATTTTTTTTTTATCAAATCAGGCTTGCACAACCATAAACTATCATGATATCACTCGACCTTCAATTTTTTTTAAAATAATAAAATTTCATCAACTGATCTCCCAAGGGGGCATACTAGCGACATTAATAATTTCCTAGGGACAACATACCGGGGAATAAATTTTTATTCTTTGAAATGATGTGATAAAATACATTGTCTCAAATAGGGACAAAATGTACACATGTAAAAATGACTTGATAAAACTAGTTTAATATTGATTATTTAATTAGTGTCTATTCTAGGGCTAGAGGCCTAGATTGATTAGCAAGAGATTATTGTTATGAAGCACAAGGTCATGAGGTCTAATCTCTCCCGATCCATGTGGTACCAGAGGACATATCATGTCAGCATCACCAGTCAGTTTAAAAAGTTTACTTGGCGCACAACAGTTTATAGGGGGGTGCTATACCCAATTCCCGTAGTCTAAAAAATGTATTTTTTCTTCTATCACTAAACAAATTATTTAATTTATTTATGTGACTCATGTCTAGTCCATTCTTTGTATGGTTAAATAAATATCAATTAATTAATTTAACTCTAAGTCCAAAGTCTACACTAATTAAATAATTCTAAATTATATAATATCTCTTCAATGATAAAGTTAATTATTCTAAATCCATGCCATCCTCCACTTTATTTTCCACCTCACTCACAAGTGGCTAATAAAATAAATATTTTAATATTTAATTACCTATTTATCTTCAACAATCATTCCCTATTCATAAGGAGAGAAGACCCTAGGCGTCATCTCATCTCCTATTGATCCTCAACATTCCCTATTCTTTAGAATTTGGTCTCTACACCTCATCATGGTCAAAGGTGACTCATGAGACATATGTCTCATGAGGCCTAAGTTTCTCTTTAAGTATTGTTGGACATCCCAGTTAGATCAATAACTAGGTTATAAAACTCAACTTAGGGATAAAAATCCAGGCTAAGAAGCTATCTTTCTCATGGAGAAGGTTCATTTACTTGTCAACCCATGGAACACATAATTGAAATGGGTCAACACTATATGTGCACTAAGTCCCAACTAAAGCCATGCTATCCTACATCTTGAAAGGAAACAATACTTGAAAGTGAAGGCTTGGAAATGTAGTAACTCAAATGCTTAACAAAATCTACTGCTGGAACTAAACACATGTAAGTAAATACAATAATGTTTAGGAAAAATAGACAAGGAACTACTCTGTCTTCTTTGGCTGTAGGAACAATTACAAAAAACTATCTCTAGTGGCTGCATGAACAGACAAAATCCAGAATAACAACTACAAATGAAAGGAAATTAATGCTTGAATAAAAAGGGATTAATCACCAAGAGGGCCCCCTTGGATGAGTATATAAAAACTCAACTACACTCTATAAAATTAGATTATCATCATTTTATTCATTCATCCAAAAGTGCTATTACACATCATAAGCTAGAAACTAAACTGAAACTACACTTCTACTAAAAACTAGAATTCTTCATTACATTGAGTTCTACTTTTGTCTAACCTAAGAGGAAGTTTAAGAACTTTATTTATAATAAAAGAATACTAACTTAGCTACTAACTAGTCCATGCCCAAAGGAATAGGCAAGCATACATTATTGATTTTGCATGAAAGAAGGAAGACTATGCAACAAAAGATATAGCATGACAATTCTTCCTAGATTTACTCATTTTCAAGAATGAGCATTAAAGATCCATAACATTCTCCATGCGAGCTATAGACAACTCATTATTGTCTATTTCAAATGTGGTTCTTTTCTCAATTGTCTTGACTTTATCCACATGGCATGATCCTTCTTGAGTGCCAACTTGATTATGCTGGTTCATTAATTAACCCTGCATCATGATATTAATATGCACAAAGACATGCAATGTGTATATATATATTTATTGTTAGAATAACATTGATCAAGCCATAAGTAAGATCAATACATATATTTCATAGTCATAATTGTATAGGAGTGTTTATCATCCACAAAAGTATTTAAAAAATAAGTTCATGTCCATGGAAGTAAGTTCATAAAGAGCATCAAAACAAATCTATTAACCAAGTCCAAAGACTTTCAATGACACAAACCTATGACCAAAATAGAGAAAACATACAAAGCATTGGTAATCATGGAGCGATTATTTGAGCTCATCATTTCCCCCCAACCAGCCTCTTGCCAGTCCTCTAGAAAGTTAAAAGTTTCTAACTTTAGCATTAATCCTATAATCACTAGGAGTAAGCTGGTTTGATCCTCCATGAGCTAGGGTCCAATAGAATCATTTAACCTTTCCCAATCTGTCCCACCTGGAATTTTCTACATCCTCATTATAAGAATTTTTATTGTCCCTACAAATTGGTAAGGGATATAACAATATCACTGGTTGGAAGATGAGGAGAAACCAATCATTTTTCTTGGTCCTTCCTAGATCTATATACTTGAGTGCCCTTTTAACAACTAAATAGTAATTTGGCATAGAGTGTGGCTCTTCCTGTTTAAGCTCATCTGGTAAATTGTTCTATCGTTGCACCACGTGTCCTACCATTATCTATCCTTCAACCCTAGCCATTCATTCATATTCCCAGAATGCCTCTTCTCGTAGAGGTAGAATTCTCTTCCTGTAGTTGTCATTGTATAGAAGCTTCTTCCAATCATAATACATGACACTAGGTTTATGAGCTTCATCCCTTAATGGCAGTGGGGTATTAAGTTCTCTTTCTATATACACTCTATACTTCTCACCCATACTAATTTCATTATTAATCCAGGAAATGAGAGCCCTCAAGTGTGTGTCCCCAATGTAGAGAAGGGGATACCAATCAATTTCTAATGGAACAACATATTCATCAAGATAAAACTCACAAAGAAAATTTCTTATGGTTGCAGGAGAAGACTGATATATTTGGTAAAATTCTTGAGGTGTTTCTAAGGAAGGATTCTTACCTTTAGCAATCCTTATCAACTGAAATAGAAGATATTGTTCCTTTAAACACAGAGAATAAAATCTAGGTGTTTCTCTGCACTCCATTAGTTGAGGATCCATATTTACTATTTTGTCCACCTTATTTTTTAGAAAATAAATCTCTTGTTTCTGCCCATCAATACTTTTTCTAACTCCCATTCACTTTGCTTATAAAATATATCTTTATAAAAGTTCGAAGCTACATAATGAAACGTAAGAGGAGGGATGTTCTTAGGTATCCTTTTCCTCTTAGCTTTCTTACTTGTGCTTGGTAATGATTCTTCCAGTTGCAAGACTGATTCTCCTAGTTGTTCTACAACAATAATAAACTCATCAAGACCTTGTAACCCCTGGTCTTCTGATGCAGTCAAGGATGGAGGATCCAATGAAGGACCATTCGACCTTGCAGCCAAACCAATACACAACGTAATTACACAACTTAAACATAAGATATGATATAAAACTGGAATCTTTATTCATAAATTCACTGATTACATGCAATGTGCCAGGCTGTAAGGCCTTCCCAGTTACGACCAATTACAAAGCAAATAATAGTCTACAAGATCTCGTAGGATCCAAATCTTTCCACAACTCACCACTCAGCTAGCCCAGGTCTACAACACAACAAGACACTGGTAGGGGTCCCAGGAAGATCTAAACTTGTACTCACAACTTCCAAGCAATTTTCTTGTGCCTAAGCTCGCAAGCTACTAACCCTCAATTTTTCTCCTCCTATTTTTTCTCCCTTAAACAACTATTAAAAAATCCTATAAATACTCATCCTTAGCCACAAGTCAGCCAAATGAAACAATTAACTCTTACGAACAATTATCAAATGCCAAAACATCAGCCATCTTACAAATAGCCTTACAATAAATAAATTCTCCAAGATGGCCCCAAACGGTCATCAGATTCGCATAGAAGAATGAAACCCACTAGATCTAGGGCCTTACACATCTAGCGGTCAATCCATAACTCAAGGAATGTGACCCAAATTAAATACACCATTTGGCCAAGCAAGAACATCCGTTGGTAAGATCGATTACCGAGCAGTAGGGAAATAACCGAGCACCCAAGAATTGACCACGCCAAGCATGATCGAGAAATGTAGTTATCACCAAGTGCTAGAAGCAATTGACGCCTCAGTTATCAAGCGTTCTTTAGAGACTGAGCACCTCGGTAACCACAGAAATCGAGCAACTAAACTCCAAAATTGAGAAAATACTTCACCAACTAAGATCAAACTATAAATCTGCCTTTCAAAACAAACATATTTTTGGTTGATACATGATTGCCAAGAATCCTTTCCAAATTCAACTTACTAACCATCTCTTCTAAAACAAAGTTCTTAGAACTGCCACCATCAACTATGACATTACATACCTTATCCTTGCACTTACATCTAGTTCTGAAGAAATTTCTTCTTTGAACTGGTTCCTGGACACATGTAGCCAATCTTCTAGTGATCAGAAACTCACCTTTTTCTGCAACATTCACAATGTCTTCCTCAACAGTCAGTGCAACTCTTTTCTTAGGACATTGAAAACTTCTATGACCTACCTCACCACATTGATAACAAGTACTGGTGAACTCACTTTTCCACCTTCCTCTCTATCTAGCATTAAAATTCTTTGACTTGACCACTGCTAGATCCCAAATCAGTATTTTTAGGATTCTCTACCACATTACCTTCAACAACTATTTCACTAGTCTTGCCACCTTGATTCCTATTATTTTGTCTTCTTTCAAACTTCTTATTCATCTTCTCTTCAATCTTTAATTCCATCTAGTAAGCATCTCCTATTGTTGTCATCCAGATAGTAAGTAACTCTTCTTGAATACTAGGTCTCAAACCATAAACATACCTAGCAACCTTCTCTTTATCAGCTTCGGAATGACTAGTCCTAATCAAGATTCTGTAAAACTCCTCGGTATACTCTTGCATCAATTTGTTAGTCTGCTTCAAGGCTTGCATCGTCTTAAACATGTCTAATTCATAATCCACCAAAATGAATTGCTTCTTCAACTTGTCAACCATTCGGTTCCATTTATTGATCTTTTCCTTTCCTCTCCTACTTCTTTCCAACTGAACTTCTCTCCACCAAATATTGCATGACCCTTCAACTTAGTCTTTGCAAATCCAACCCTATCAGGATCTTCTATTTCTTCATACTCAAAGTACTCATCCATCTCATTAATCCAATCAATCAACTCTTCTGGCCTAAGGCTTCCAGAAAATGCAGAAACTTCAATCTTAGGTCTTTTCCCAATTTAAGACATAGCCTTCAGGATTCAATTTTCTTCAGGATCTCTAGCTTCTTTGAAATGATATTCTTCCTTAGATTCATCATCACTATCTTCTTTCGGTGTAGTCTTCTTCTTTCTCAATTCCTCTTACAGATCTTGCACTTGTTTGTGCAAAGCCCTAAAATCATCAAGATTGAATTCTCCAGTAGCTTCTTCCTCAAAGATCTCATGAGCTCTCCTTGGAGGCATCTTCAATCTAAGGTTAAAACTACTTCTTATTTGATGATCTATCCACACATTCAAGATCAAATCGCTCTGATACCACTTGATGTAGTCAAGGATGGAGGATCCAATGAAGGACTGTCCAACCTTGCAGCCTGGCCAACACAAAATGGAATTACACAACTTAAACACAAGATCTGATATAAAACTGGAATCTTTATTCATAAATTCACTGATTACATGCAATGTGTCGGGCTATAAGGCCTTCCTAGTTATGGCCAATTACATAGAAAATAATAGTCTACAAGATCTCGTAGGATCCAAATCTTTCCACAACTCAGTACTTAGCTAGCCTAGGTCTGCAACATGATAGGACACTGGTAGGGGTCCCATGAAGATCTAAACTTGTACTCACAACCTCCAAGCAATCTTCTTGTGCCTAAGATTGCAAGCTACTAACCCTCACTTTTTCTCCTCCTAATTTTTCTCCCTTAAACAACTATCAAAACATCCTATAAATACTCATCCTCATCCACAAGTCATCCTGATGAAACAATTAACTCCTACAAACAATTATTAAATGCAAAAACATTAGTCGGCTTACAAATAGCCTTACAATAAATAAATTCTCCAAGATGGCCCCAAATGGTCATTAGATCCACATAGAAGAATGCAACCCACCAGATCTAGGTCCTCACATGTCCAATGGTCAATCCATAAATCGAGGAACGTGACCCAAATTAAATGCACCAGTCAGCCAAGCAAGAACATCCGTCAGTAAGATTGATTACCGAGTAGCAGGGAAATAACCGAGCGCTAGAGAATCGACCACGCCAAGCATGACTGAGCAATGCAATTATCACTGAGTGCCAGAAGCAATCGATGCATCAGTTATCGAGCATTCTTCAGAGACTGAGTACCCCAATAACCATAGAAACTGAGCAACTAAACTCCAAAATTGAGTAAATACTTCACCAACTAAGATCAAACTATAAATCTGCCTTTCAAAAGAAACATATTTTTGGTTGATACAAGATTGCCAAGAATCCTAGGATGCTCCTACATCATCTTCTTCTGGGTGTTCTTCTTCCATGAATACATTCTATTGTCCTTGAGGAATTTCTTCCCTTATCTCCTCCTCTTGTAATTCATCCTCTTATATAGGTATGTAAGTTTCATCAATAGTTATTTCTTGAGGACATTCCTCTCCTACCTCTTCTTCTTGCATCGTACTCTCATCTATAGGTTCATCTATTTGATCAACATGTGTGGACTGTGGTTCATTTTCCTCTAGATTTCTAAAAGTCTAAGTTTCTTCTAGAGAGGTGGTATGCAAGGACTTAGAGGACTCAATGTGAATAGTAGAACTTGGCTCCCTTGATTGTTCTACCCCTCTATGCTTCCCTCTAAGATGATGACTTATTCTTTGAGGTTCTTCCTTTGCCAATGTAGTAGATGCAGGAGGTTCTTTTTCCTCCATTCTTATCTTCTTAGAACTATGGTTAGGGGTAACCTATGAAGTTTCCTATTCCTGAATTCTTTTTGTCCTACCCTCATCTACTTTTCCTTTTTCCTTCATAGAAAAATCCCTAGTCTTGATGGGGTTTTCAACACCATGTTTATGCTAGGGTTTCTTACAGGACTATCATCAATATTAATGGATGAGGGTTTAGTAAAATCTTGTGTGTATGTAGGAGGTTTAGTATGAGGGGATTCCCTAGATGAGGAGGCCCTCAAAGTCATTTTGACAACCCTCATGGGGTATTAACCTTGCAAATAAATGACTAACCTCATGAACCCATCTCCTCAAGTTGAAACCTCCTAACTATAAAAAATTCCTCTAATGACATTTGATAAACTTCATTTAATGACCTCTCAACAAGTAACTTGATGAGACAATGATGTGTTACAAAATGTGGCGTACCTTTTTGAATCTCTACCACACTGATGGAGAGAAAATTATACAGGAAGTTAGAAACATTCATTAGTCTTCCATGCCGCATATGACTGAGAAGTTTGAAATGGATGGAATGCAAGCATGAGTGTCTCCCTTCATAAGTTAAATATTTCATAATGTTGACTTCCACTTATACCCATATAGGAAGTAGAGAAATCCTCATGGTTACTTGTTTATTTTCAATAAGAGGGGGATCCCCAAGATAAGTGAATTGATCTCAAGCACTCATTTCATCCTTAGTTTTAGGAAAATATTCCCCAACTTCTAGAAATCCTATTAATTCTACAATGCACTTTGCTATTGTAATAAACTTTAAACCATTCACTTCAAATTCCATTAGAAAATATACATGCAACCTCCATGGAAATTTCATCATTAAACCCATTCAACCTAAGGAAATATTTAAACCAACCATAGTCTCAAAATGTTGGCTCACAGATCAGATCCTGAAGAAGAATATCATGAATCATAGGTTCATGACATACACGTGGATCTCCCATGGCTTTATCATCTATTCACAATTGGAATTCCATAGAAAATATTCAAAATTTATGAGACTTATGCCTTGAATTTTCTACAACTACTTAAATTTCTACTCCAATTCACCCTCCTACAACTTCATTCTTCAACCCTTATGTATTTCCAAATTTAAACTCATAGGCATATACCAATCATAAAAGAAAGATAATTTAGGTAAAATAAATGGCAATAGTAGGGTTGTAATGAAGGAGTACATATGAACATATGAATAAAATATTTCATATGCTTGAGCTATCATATCACCTCAAATCAAAATTTAAATTGGCTTCAGTTTACAATTATGATATGAAATTCTATCGCAAGGACATGGCTTGAATCTGACATGGACATCCTAATGTAGGCATGATAAAAGACATACATTCCCACCCCCAACTTAAATAAAGGCATGTGTCCATACATGGAGAATGGAGAGTACAAGATTGATATGAATACTATGTAATTTATGTATATTAATTAAATTATGAAAATTAAATGTATCTAACTATTTAATGAATACACATGCATACCTTGTGTGTACCTGATTGTTTTCATAAATGCAGGAGGTGGTTGATCATACCAAGCAGTAAATGCGATAAAGTATCATGCCAGGCTATAAGTACAGTGATATGAAGGAGTGAAGTGAAATATGGATGATGTAGAAGAAAAGTGGAGCAAGATGGAGGTGGTATGGTTATTTATGGATAAAAGTACACCCATGAGATGTAGGTATATTTATTATGGCTACATGAAAGTACATGTTTAAAAATAAAGTGGAACATTGAGTTCCTCTAGTTCTTCTATAGGAACTTTAGTGTCTTTGTGATTCTCAAATTTCTATAGGAAATACATTTAGGTAGATGGCTTGTGATACAACCATAACCTATCACCATTCACCAATAGTTGAAATATGATAGGGATCAATTATTGAAAGTTGATCAACACCATTGTCAAAGACTTCTGTAATCTCATATGACTCTAACCAATGAGTTTAAAATTTTCCCATAGTGCCCTTGTACTTGGAATCATACAACAATGCCCAATAAACATGGTGCAATTTCTTATCTTTTATGTACTTATCATGCCATTTCATTATCTGATTTTAAACTATTTTTGTTTTTTGTAGGGCTAACTTTCTAAGTTCATTCAAGGCATTGAGTTGCATGATTCATTCTTTCTATGCTATGGAGAGATTCATATCCAATGCTAATACTGCTCTCTATGTTTTGTATTGAAATTCAATAGGCATCATTGCTGTTTTTCCATAGAGAAGTAGTTTTTTTCCATGTGGTCCTATAGGCACAAAATACTTCAGGAAATATGTTTTCACAATATTTCTTGTGAGCTACCACTATCTTGGTTAATGGACTTAATCTCTCTATTTGTAATTTTAGCCTACCCATTGGCTTGTGGGTGATAAGGACTTGATATCCTATTCCTTATATTGTACTCATTGACTAGTGTTGTGATCAAAGTAGAAGTGAATTGTGCACCTTGATCAATCACAACCCCATAGCTAGTAAAGTTTTCCTCATAAAGGAACTTAGCAACTTTGTTATCTCTAGCATGTTTCATTGGTTTGACCTCAGCTCACTTATTTACATAGTCATTACACACCAAGATGTATGATTTTCCATTTGAGGGAAGATCTATAGGTCCAAAAAAGTCTAATCCCCACTTATCAAATGGTGTAATAATCACTTGAGGGTATTCTTCAATGTACATATGACCCTTTGCTCCTTCTACATGTGGCTGGTGATTTCTCACTTTCAGTGTTTCTTGGCTTCAAATGGTAGGTTTTTGGCTTTGGTGGCTTTGATAGGACTATTTTGTGAGGATGAGATTTGATGTGTCTACTCTATTTCTTTCCTTGCCTCTTCATCAGATCCTTTGTCTGTTTCTCTATTGGTTGGTAGCCGGTGAGATGTACTTGGTTGTAGGGTGGTTAGTTGAGGTTGGCTATGATGATATTTTGAGTGGGGGCTTTATTATGTTCATGGATTTCCTTCTCTCCTCTCTTCAATGGGTGCCCCTTTTCCTATCAGTTATTTTTGGTGAAGTTGGAGGTGGTTCTTTTGCTTCAGTGATTGTGGTGGTTTTGGGTTATGAGCATTTTAAGTGGAAGTGAATTATTGTGCTTTCTTCCTTCTCTCCCATTTTGCTGGGATGGGTTGAAGTGACTTTGTGATGAACTCTCCAATAGGGAGAGAGTTGTCACTGGGTATTGGGGTATCAACCAAATTCACCTAAAGAGGTTTACCAGAGAGTAAACTCCCCTAGCCTTCAAGTACCTGGTGTGTGCTAGAAAGTAGTCATACTTCTATGAATCACTACATCCAAGAACACTCAATAATGAGGTCTCAAATAGCGATTCATAGCTCTCTATTCATGGAGTGTAGGGGTTGTATATGAGGCCCTCAGATCGACCTTGTTAAACCCATGAAAGTACACCAAGAAATGAGAGATTCAAGGATGAGAAGCAAGAGTGCTAATCTCCATTGATCATCAAGTTATTGCATGTTAAATGAAACTAATCTAGATGATAACAATGCAAAGAAATAAACTATGCTATTGAAATGCAAGTTTTACTCTCCTTTACTAATTAACTATGTGAAGATTAAACTAAAACAATGAAGGAAACTAAGCTAAGATGCTATGAAGATTAAGCTAATGTAAATATGAAAGCTAGAATGTAATAATCTTCAAAACTCCAAATATCACCAAGAAAACCTGCAACATAACAACAGTATGAAAATTCGAGATCCAAAAATGAGAAGGAGAGGGCTCCTTATATAAGAAAATGTGGAAGAGAATACATCTCCTAGAGCAATGTGGGGTAAATCGAAAAAGAGGAAACAAAGCTCATTTTTTTAGAAAGTATGGAGAGAAAATGAATTTTCTTTATTTTTTAATTATTTGTTTCCCTTTTTCATCACAAAAGAGCTTTAAGAGGATTATTTATTTATTTATTTAAAAGAATGATTCTCTTTTAATTAAATAAGATAACATTATATATTTAAAAGGGAGATATTATTTAAACAAGATAAAATCATTTAATTAAAAGGGATTTTAATTAAATAAAATAATTTTATTTAAAAGATATTTATTTCAATTAAATAAGGCTATTTTATTTATTTAAGAGAGAACATTTCTTTTAATTAAATAAATTGATCAAACCTTAGGAAATATTGAAATGATTGAACTAATTAGGATTGACCAAAGGAATTGATTTGAATTTTGCAAAGTATTGATTCAAAAATTTGATAATTTAATAAATGGGGCCCAAAGTCTAGGCGACCATTTTAGGGTGCATACATTTGCCCCTCTTTGGGTAATGTGTGATCATTCTGGGAACACACGTAGCCAAAAAATGGAATTGAAGTGTGAGATCGATTTGGGATCACAAAACAACCTAGATGTGTGTTCAACGGATGGGAACACATCAAGAAAAAGATAAGTTGATTGAAAAAGACAAGGCCAACACCCCTGTAAATAGGTAATTATCAAGTCTCAAGCAAGGTTTGATTGATAGGTTTGATAAAGCTAAATCAAGGATTGAAGTTTGATATGTACTGCCCCCTCGTGATCGAAATCAAAATGAGATAGAGGAGAAACAGTGAATTGATAATTTTGATCAAATCAAACTAAAGATAAGGTTCTTGATGTAAGATGAAAGATATGAGGATCACAGAACCAAGGTAGATCAGTAAGAAAGATTATGCCCCAAGGTTGAATCAGAAGAAAAGAAGCGGCTTGAAAGCGAATGGAAGATAGAAGTTTGGAAGAGATGGAAAGAAATGGAGAGAAGAAAGAGAATTTGCCCCACTAAAGAGGATGCCCCAAAATCAATCAACTGTTTAAGATAAGAAATTTTGATTGAGATCATGAAAGAAGATAAGGAAATGAAGATCAAAATGTGATCACAGTTGATTAAAAGTCCACAAGAAAGATGAAGGAAAACCCTCTCAAACTCATAATGCAGCCTAAAAATGCAAATTAATCATGAAGTCTAACAATGCAAGCTACATGAAAATGCAAAGGTGTACTTGCAATAGGGAAACTATAACATAGGATTTTATGTTCATCATTCATTAGAAAATATAAAAAAGTTATTTTCATCATTGGGCCATTATTAACGGACATCAGAAAATCACACAATCATCACTAGTCACAATCGCAACTATGAAGATATGAATATGATTTATATCGGATTGGAATGTGGAAAGATTCTAACATGAGAATCAAAGACATAAGGGTCAAGATGAATTCAATGTTAGCTTACCCAATTTAATGTAGTGAAACCACTCTCGCATCAAGGCATAGATGCCAAGATGACCATAAGAACGGTTGTGCAAAAATAGTCAAGGATGATGCCTCAAATCTCCTAAGTGTGTCAAGGGAACAACAAGAGACACTCAAGAGCTTCAAGACCACACCCATAAGCAGAAATCAATCAAAAACATGCCCCATGCCCCAAGTCCTCTAGCTATGTGTCATGGAGAGACTTATTAGACAAGGACACTCAACAAAAATTAATAACAGTTAGCACACAAAGAAAAGATCATAACATAGCTCAAGTTTTAGTGGTGTGTTTAAAAATTTAAGTGTGTTCACTGATACTGAGTTCCAAGGATAAGGATCAAATGCTTACAAGCAGGTAAAATCACATGACAAAACTGGATAAGAACAAATTGATAAGTGTTGAAAAACACTCGATGTCAGGGGTTGTGTTGAAAAACACAGTTGGGGTGTCCTAAAGACTGACGCATCCAAGAGACCAAAGCTAACATAGTTATGTCCCCTAGGCAAAGACAAAGACCAATTCCAAACCAAGGCAACAAGGACAAGGCATGATGGAGAAAGGCTAAGTGTCGAGGATGCATGCTAAGAAATAGGGGTGCAAAGGCCTCAATAGCACTCGTTTCTAGGTTTTCACCACTTGGAATTTTTTTATTGCAATATTTTTTAGGATTTTTTATATTTTTTTGTATTTTTGCTACTAGAGCACCTATTTTCAGGTTTTCACCAAGAAACTTTTTCTATTTTTTTTTGAATTTTTGAATTTTTTGATTTTTTTTTTTGGTGAGACATCAAAGCGCCTATTGCTAGGTTTTCACTAGGATGCTCTTTTTTCAGGACATTTCTGATTTTTAAAATTTTTTCAGCATCATATATGCATTTTTTTGGTATTTTTTTAGGATCAATAAATGTGTACAAAGGATGCCCCCAGATAGAATGGGCATCACACTACCAAGCAAGATCACATCGTGTAGTCCCAATGTCTAGCAAGGTGGAGAACAAGAGGGATGAGAAAGCTGGTGGAAGAGATGGAAGATAAGAGAATGAAGGAGAATGAAGGGAAGAAATCCTCAAAGGAAAACTCCTCAAGAGTACTCAAGCTAGGGAAAAATTGTCATGTAAAGCACATTTGGGCAAGCAATGAAAGGCCAGCATCAAATAAGTCACAAAAGCATAATGCAAGAGAAGGAATAGATGCAGTCCAAAGGAGTAGACAGGTAAAGAGGCTTCATAGCATCGTGTTTTACTCTTTTTTATTAGATCAAGACCAAAGGGGAAAAGGATAGAAAAATGCTAGAATGAATGGAGGAAAATAGATATGAAGGCTAAACAAGAAGGGAATGAAAACAAGATCATCATAAGACAACTCACAAAATAGCCAAATGTTCTTGTATAGGTCAACCTTGTCAAGATCAAAGAGAGAAGGCATAATGGATGAAAGATGTAGAAGAACTATGTATGATCCTTGATTGCCAAGTTTTCATCACAGTACTTATCCAAGGTGCCACAAGGGAGTGGTTTTCACCATAGGATGAATTTATTTCTCTTTACATTTGCTACCAAGGCACCTATTTCCAAGTTTTCACCAAGGCACTTTTTCATTTTTTTTTTTTTTGAATTTTTTAGTTGGAAGAAGGCAAGCTTTTTAGATAATGCTCCTTGAAAGGATAAACCATGATATTCCAAGGATTCAAAATGATATTCTCAAAGATGTTGATAGGGAAAGGAAGATGGAAGAGAAAAATGGAGGATAAGGTTTTATGTAAAGCAAGTGAGGTTGGAAGATAGGAGGAATAGGCAAATGAATAGAAGGTAGAAGGATAATGAATGGAAGGATTGTGAAAGGGTAGATGGAAAGGAAGGAAAGATCAACACCAACACACACCTTGAAGGGTGGCGAGAGGATGGAGGAAACATGAATGAAGGAATATGTGAAGGAATATGGTGAACATAAAGTAGATGTTGTGGTTTAGGTGCATGGAATGAAAGATTGTTTTTGGAAGAAGATGAAGCGGAAGCTTTTGGAAGCTTGAATGTCAACTTTAATTTTTGTTCAACATGAGACTCTTTTAAGAGAGACTTTGGAATCCATATAGCCGTAGGCTTTTCATTTTTTTTTGATGATTTAGAGAGAATATCTTCAATGATGGATTTTGGAACCCATACTTGTCTTGTAGTTTTCTTCTTAGATATCTCTTTTGACTTCATGCCTCCATGTTGATTAGAGGAGACATGGTGATATTATTTTTTGATGGATTCTTGTATTGCTTCTTTCTCTTGTATTGAACATTCAAGTTACTTCCAACAGGCTTGGGACTTGTGGAAGAAGAAAGAGGATACAAATGGTTTAGATGGGTGGGTGGATGAAAAGGATTCAAGGGTATGCATCTATGTTGATCTTGAGGAAAGATAGGAGATGGAGGGACGTAAGGACCCAAGATGGATGATGAATTAGGAGAGTTAGGAGGGGAAAGTGAAGGGACATAAGGACCTAAGATGGAAGGAAGACATGAAGCCCTTAGTATTGGTGGAAGAGGTCCAAGGATGGATGTGGAAGACGCAAAAGGATAATCAATAAGTTCATCAACATCTATATGACAACCAAGGACATCAACATCTTTAGAGTGAGCATTAGGATTTTCAATAGGATCGTGAACATCTTGAATAGGAGCACCTTCTTTGATAGGATTGTTCACAGCTTGCAAAGACTTAGGAAGAGTAGAAAGTGGAAGCAAACATGGAGTGGTAGAACAAGAAGATGAAAGACTTTGATCTTGACAAGGATCTTTGGATAGCATAAGCGCATAATTTTTCTCTTGATTTTCAATAGGCTTAACATTAGAAGTAACACCACCATTTTTACCAACCTTAATGGAAGTATCATCTTTGGAAATCACAAGTGGGGTAAGGTTATTTTGATTGTCGATAAGCTCAATGGTGTAAGTAGTAGCTTGATCTTGCTTAGGAGAAGACTTAAGACATAGTGGAATGCTGAGAAAGGGCATGTAGGATCAAAAGAACCCTGAAGTGGATAAGAGACATTGGGAAAAGGAGTGGATGACATGGAGGGTTCTTTATCTTGATCTTTATTTATGTTCTTTTCTTTATCATTTTTGGAGTCCTCTTGACATGGAGCCACTTCTAAGGACAAGGAAGCATGTTGGGATTGTATGGAAGACTTTGGAAAAGATGGTGAAGGACTAGTTGAAGTAGGCATTATAGCACATAAAAGGCTTAGGCTCTTTAGGTTTAGCATTATTGAAAGTATTTGCAGCCAAGTGAAGGTTAGCTTGAGTATCTTTAAGAGTTAGCCCTTGAGGATAACTATAGGGAACTACATGAAAAGTATTAGGATCTTTGTTGGATGAAGGATTTGTGATAGATTTGGAAGACTCAAAAGCTTTAGGAAATGCATGGGTATTAGAGGAAGTAGGGGATGGAAGGGAGCCATCACAAGACAAAGGTTCAACATTAACATGATATTTCTCAAGAGTGTAATCTTTATTTTCAGCATGATATTTCTTAGAGGAAAGATTCTTATAGTATTTACGTTTATAGTCAGCGTGTTGAGCTTTCTCTTCCTCAAGTGAAGTAGATGTATCATCTAGGTATTGTTCACAAAAATCATCAAAGTCTCTTTCAAAATCAGAGTCATATGGATCACCATCATGATCTATCCAATGTGATGACCCTTTTCCAGTAAGCACGAGCACACAATGAGGATGACTCTTAGGAATAGAGGTGTCATAAGTATCATTACATTGTCCATCATCATAGTCGTCATAGTCATCATAGTAATCAAAGATGGGTGTGTCACTCTTCATGGGAGAGGTATCACAAGGGCTATCATATTGCTCATCATGGTATGTCTTGAGACAAGGAGTAAGACTCTTGGGAGAAGTAGAAGAGGAACGAGATTGTAAAGAAGAGGAAAGTGAAGACCTAGTGGAGGAAGAAGACTTGGAAGATGATGAATGTGAATAATTTCTAGAAGAGTCATGATGAGGCTTGGAAGATGAGGAAGGTGAATAATGTTTAGAAGATTCATGATAGGACTTGGAAGATGAGGAATGATGAGAAGACTCGGAAGATGAAGAACATTTGGAAGAAGGAGGTCATGACATGATCATGAGTATGATTCTAGAAAAGGCCTGTGATTTAATCGATTGCTCTTGTACTTTTGTCATAAATTTACCATCCATAAGAATGATACTCTTCAAATTGAGCAATCCGTTCAAGATCATCTATTTTCAAGAGGGGTTCCATAGCAAGATAGTTGAAATTCATGGTTTTGGAAGAGAAGGAATCAAGCATAGGAGTGACAGAAAAGATGAATAGAAGAAGGTAGACTAGATAAAAAGAGGAAAAGAATCAAGAAGACATGAAGAGTTTAGGAAGAAGAGGAAGAAGCATGATGGAAGAAGAAAAATGACAGAAATGTGAGACTAGGAATACATGGGAGATGAAGAAGAAAGAAGACCAAGAGTCATTTTGTGAAATTTGATACCATTTGAGTTCATTTGGATATTGAGAAACATGACAGGACACCTAAGGTTTGACCTGGAACTGACCAAGGAGGACTGGAAATGATAAAAAATAGCTCACTATTTTGACAGACTAGGGTATAGGTTCACGCGAGAGAATGCAATCCCACGTGAGGAAACACCCAGGATCGCTCAAGAAAATACCAGGCTCATGTGAGAATGTGCACAACCAGATGATGAAATAGGATTAGGCCACTTAATCAGCAAGTTTGTAAACTCAGGAACTTAGTTTTTTTGTTCATTTTAAAAGATTAACTAGGCACATTAACATATTTCCAGCATTTGTCAAGCACATAAAATAGCAACCATGGAGTTCAAGCAAGCAAACATCTTCAAACAATGGGCAAGGGACAAAGCAACCTTGCTCATGAACATGAATATTGACTTAGTATGCTATTCCTTAAAGATGCTACTTGTATATGTTCTCCAAAATGTTTTTCCAATCACACACAATGTCCTAGAAAGAAAAATTTGGCTGCACTATGGTTTTTAATAATGGCTTGACTCTGCAAATTTTACAATTTCAAGAAGGTGAACTCTAATCCAGGTGCACTGGGGTTTTGACACATCCTGAGAAATTAATCAATCAGATATGTTGAGGAGATCTGATAGCCCATCAAGAAATTGTACCCATGGAGATTTCTTCCACAAGGACATTTGTATAGCAGTTGTCACTACCACGAAAAAAGTGGCTATTACCGCTTGAGGTTCCATCAACATGGTTTACCCAATGAAGGGAATGTCCACTACGGTTAACCCTCTCTAATAGGTGACTCACAAAAAGGACCACATGGGGAATTGGCTTAGATCCAAGGGTTCAAGTTTTTGTTACTACCCAAAAAGGGAGTAGAGCATAATCCTCTATCCTTTTCTCTTCACCCAAACATAGAAGACAGATTCATTCCGACATGCTAAGACTAAAACTATCTTGCCAAGATTCATAATGTCTATAACTCATGATTTATCAACCTCTCTAGAGAGAGAATGCATCAATCGAAAAGTCAAAGACTACAAATCTAGTAGAATGCAAAGACAGTTCTAGTAACCTCCCTACCTACAAGGGTTCTCTCGTTGAGAAGAGTTTTGCTAGAAACCCACTCTCTCAAGAACCACAAATAGTGTTAATAGGGCCTACTTATCTATGTTGAACACTTATGCAAGAAATGAATCTATATTCTTTTAAAGTCCAAAATCGAAATGTGGTTAATGAAAGCGATAAATCACTCAAGCCAAACACACAAAAGATTAATTTTATGCCCAAAACCAAGTGTTATAAAGATCAAAAAATTACCTTGGGTTCCAAGCAACGCGAGGTCACTGATGTGCTGTCTTAGAGAATCATAATCCAGAACAATCTCAACAATCTGGAAAGGTCAGAAAATAGGAAATAGCAAGTAAAACTAGTAACTTTGGAATTCTAGGTCTTTGCTGTCATGGAATTCCATGCGAGATAGTACCCAAGGTCACATGAGAAAGTACCAAACCATGCATGAGAAAGCACAAGCCCATGTGAGAACGTACGAAGGCTTGTGCGAGAAAGTACAAGAGCTCACACGAGAAAGAATATAGGCCCACGTGAGAAAACCCTTTGTCACGTGCATAAATGCTAGTACCAACAAAAATTTGTGTGATATAGTGAGAAACTTCACGCAAGATTTTGTAACAGTGATGCACGGAAGTATAGACAAAAAATTAAAAAAAATCACAGTTTTGATAGAAAAAGTGCTAATTTTTTTTTTCTTTTTTGCAAGCAAAAAAGAAGCAAAAAATAATGCCATGCAGAGAATACCACCCTTAACCTCAAAAATTGTTTAAAAAACACTAGAATAGGTAGTGGAAATGTATAAAAAGAAGGACAAAATAGAGCCATTCTGCCCCACGGCGGGTGCCAAAAATGTGTGCTAGAAAGTAGTCACACTTTTGTGAATCATTACATCCAAGAACACTCAACAATGAGGTCTCAAATAGCGATTCACAACTCTCTATTCGTGGAGTGCAGGGGTTGTATATGAGGCCCTCAGATCGACCTTGTTAAACCCATGCAAGTACACCAAGAAATGAGAGATTCAAGGATGAGAAGCAAGAGTGCTAATCTCCATTGATCATCAAGTTATTTCATGTTAAATGAAACTAATCTAGATGATAACAATGCAAAGAAATAAACTATGCTATTGAAATGCAAGTTTTACTCTCATTTACTAATTAACTATGTGAAGATTAAACTACAACAATGAAGGAAACTAAGCTAAGATGCTATGAAGATTAAGCTAATGTAAATATGAAAGCTAGAATGTAATAATCTTCAAAACTCCAAATATCACCAAGAAAACCTGCAACATAACAACAGTATGAAAATTTGGGATCCGAAAATGAGAAGGAGAGGGCTCCTTATATAAGAAAATGTGGAAGAGAATGCATCTCCCAGAGCAATGTGGGATAAATCAAAAAAGAGGAAACAAAGCTCGTTCTTTTTAGAAAGTGTGGAAAGAAAATGAATTTTCTTTATTTTTTAATTATTTGTTTCCCTTTTTCATCACAAAAGAGCTTTAAGAGAATTTTTTATTTTTTTATTTAAAAGAATGATTCTCTTTTAATTAAATAAGATAACATTATATATTTAAAAGGGAGATATTATTTAAACAAGATAAAATCATTTAATTAAAATGGATTTTAATTAAATAAAATTATTTTATTTAAAAGATATTTCTTTCAATTAAATAAGGCTATTTTATTTATTTAAGAGAGAATATTTCTTTTAATTAAATAAATTGATCAAACCTTAGGAAATATTGAAATGATTGAACTAATTAGGATTGATCAAAGGAATTGATTTGAATTTTGCAAAGTATTTATTCGGGAATTTGATAATTTAATAAATGGGGCCCAAAGTCTAGGCGACCATTTTAGGGTGCATACACCTGGCAGTCAGGTCATGATGGTGCAAGAATGGCTTAGTTGGACGAGTGACTATTTGTATAACAAAGGGGCAGCTAGTTTTACTTGCTATTCTCAATTTTTTTTGGGAAGGTAAGGTTTCCTGCAAGTAGTCGTTAGTTCCAAACAAAGAAAGATCAAAAGATATGCCAAGGTTAGTAAATAAATCTACTTATAGTCATATTGTAAACTTATTAATATCGACAATGCTCAAATACAGAACTAGTAACTACAATAAATGCATATCCGATCATCAACCAGAGAATACATTAGCAATGAAAGCAGAAGCATTTCAATCAATTATAAAACTTTGAAAAAAGGACATAAGGAAGCATACAACATGAAAACACTTCATTTAATAAAAGATGAAGAACATTGCCAGTAAGGTACCAAGAGTGATCTTTATTTCTTCATCAACTTAAAAGAGACCAACATCACTGGATACATTCATGGCTCTTGGGGAGCATTAATCTACTGAGAGTATCTATTTCACTGAAAGTAAGAAAATAACTAAGATCTGATATCACGTGGACAACAAAATCATCAACTTTTTAGACCCTTGTTCTAGAATCATACTTCTTATTTATAGACATTTTTAAAATCTACATCGGGATTGACCATTTTCTTATTTCTATAAATTTCAATATTCGACAGTCGGTACTACCTGTGCTATTAGAGATGTCACATCAAAGGTACAAAATATGAAGAGGAAAAAAAGAGGGGAGGAAAAGAAAGAATAAATAAAATTGGGAAAATCTTTTGGGCGGCACCATCAAACATGTAAAGGTAATCTATGTTATCCAAGTATATTGAACAATGTGCTCCATAAATGTGGTGACGCCTCCACGTCTCCATGTCCTTCCTCTTTCCACTCAACCATAAATGTGGGAGTGGTGCCTTAGAAATTGGGATGATGCATACAACCCTTTAGAATGTACATGTCATCATTAGCCATGATGTACCTTACTAACATTTGACAATGCCTATGAAAAAGAATATTAGACAATGATTGGTTAGCTCTGGGGAAATCATCGACCTGAACCATTGTAAAGAATACAAAATTGAGAAGTACAAAACTTCAAACTCTGGGAGCTTGCGCTCAAAGAATAACTGGGAAAACCAAAATGGGTTGAAGGGAGAGAAAGTCCCAAAATCCAAAAACTTATGACTCAAATTTCTAGAAGGCATCCAACACTTGCATCATAGCCCTCTTGTCAAACTCCTTCAGACAATCCATTCTTCTCACAACATCTTCGATGTGATCTCTGATGTCTTCTGTAATAACTTGAAAATGGACAAAGACGATTGAGTAATAAATCAAAACAAATCAAGGAAAATCAAAGTAAATCAAGGACAAGATCAAATAAATTGAATCCAAACGAACATTTAGCCAATTAAAATGAAAATCAAGTCTTAATTCAAGATGAATCAAAATCAAGAGCATTTTAATCAAGTTAAATCAAATCAATGTGCAATTAATTTTATTAATTGTATAGTTTGAATTAAATCAAATTCAACCCATTCAAGGGGTACATGGATAAATAAATGAATTAAAATCAATTACTAAATCCTAATTTCTCTCAACAACCAAAAGGGGAGGAAAATCAATCAACCAATAGGATTTGAAGAAATGCATTCACATGGATCAAGCCAAATTCAATCTCAATCACTCAAAGTGAAAGGGCATCTTGTCCACTCATTTTGTCTACTTGTCCCAATCTTTGAGGACACAATATTTAAATTTCCTTCAAAGGGTGGAACCAAAGACTCAACTCAAGCTTAATCATGATCAACTCTACCACACCCCCTACCCTTACATAAATCTATAAAAGGAAGACCAAAATCAATCATAATTCATAACCACAAATCTTAGAATTGCATCTAACCTCTTGAGAATTATAGCTAGAAGGGAAATTTAGGAGCAATTTAGCATTTCAATTTGAATTAATTGTTAGTATTTTCTTTACCATAATCATTTCTCATTCTACAACTGTCATTAATGGTAGCTTGCTGAGAACTTCACATTAACACTCTTAGATAGATAGCCATAGGATGCTTAATTGATCATTCATTTGCTAAATAGTTGCTATATTGTGGTTTATTTAGTTTCTATTTCATTTATTGTTCAATACTAATTCTATGAAGGTACAAAATCTCATACACAAAATGGCACCCACCGTGGGGCAGTATGCTTTACTTTTCTAATTTCTCAGAATTTTCATATTTGTCATTTTTTTTGCATGTTTAACTCTCAGGTTTTGCAGTGAAACAACACTTTTGAGACCTCAAACGATGCTTCTGAATAGTTAAACAATGCTTCTAAGTACTGTTTCAGCAATTCCACAATAAAGTTGTGCACCTTTACATTGATTAGCAGCGCTTTCGAATCCTTCTGATCTCTGTCTAAAATTCTCACAATGCTTTTTCCCTGACTACCAAGCATGTTTGCACATTTTTCAAGCGCTTTTACTTACTTTTCACTACCTTTTCTTAATTCTGCAATGCTTTTACTCTTTATTTCAACACTTTTGAAAGTTTAAATAGCGCTTCTAATCAGTTTAACAACACTTTTAAATAGTTAAATAATGCTTTTAAGCATTATGACAACGCTTTTGAGTAAACTATAATTTTTTGTAATCTGACTATGGTAAAATGATTTTTATGTCTCTACAGGATGTTTGATCACAAAAAAGTAAAAAATCCAGAGAGCAGATTCAATCAAGAAGGCAAGGCTTTAGCAAGGAAAATCAAGAAGGAGAACATTGCACATATCAAGCTGGTCCTTGAAGATTCACATCAGGAAAATCAGGTTTATGAAAATTATCTCAAAGTTGTAGAAGCATACAAAACTAAATTTGTGTCACTAAATTGGATTTTCTCACCTTAAATCAAGTTTTTCTTAAAATTTACAAATAAGGCCTTAGATTCAATTCAATCTTTGCTTCTTCAAGTTTATTTTTGTTTCCTTCACTTTGGCTAGTTTTGTTAACTAACTTGTTGGAGGAAAAGCACATTGGAAAGAAACGATTGCTAAGGTAAGCATTAAAAATGAAAATAACTCAAAAATGCCCCTAGCCTTTTCTAGTTACAAGGAAAGGTAAGCCTTAAAACTTTGTCAATTTCGTGCTTAAATTGTGGCTTTGGTGCTTTCAAAAATCTAGTAATTAAAAACAACCTATCTTTGTTTGAAAAGTTTAGCATTAGGCCTATGCTCTTCACTTCTTTTAGTGAATCAAAATGCCAAAATTGTTAAACTCTTTAATTAAGAAGAAAGGTTGAGGAAATCAAGCACATAAAATAAAAAACCCCTTTGTTTGTAGAAGCGAGTAGCAATACTCAATTATCTCTAGTTAGTGGGCTAGTAATTGAACCTTGTTTATTGTGTTTGGGAAATTAAGAAAAAGTTAGGGATATGCTCTTCACCTTTTGGTGAATCAAATTCCCAAAAACTAGTTCTTAATTCCATTTCCTTGCTTTCCATGAACATGCTAGAACTTTAGTTGGGCTCGCCTCCTGAGATTTTCCTTAAAAGGGCCAGTGAGAGAGACAACCCAAAGTGAGATACACTTGCTTTTGCTATGAGAATCCAACCCACTATAAAACAAAATACATACATCCTTAATGGGGTGTGTGACAAAAGGATACTAAATTTTTGAACTTCCTCGAGTAGTCCTCATGGATTGCGGAAAACTCTGATATACCGGTGGTGGGAAGCCTCTTAATATACTTGGAGGATGAAAGTTTAATATCCATTTTGAACGGAATATTGATTAAAACCTTGTTAACTTAGCAAAGAATACCTTATAGAGCCATGCTTACGAACCAATCTTGAGCTAGGTAGATTGCTTGAAGTGTCCTTTTGTGCAAAACTCGTGATAACATTCTTTCAAAATCAAACATTTTGTGTTAAGGGTTAAAAAGAGACAAGTGTATTCGTGATTGTGTGTTTGAAAAAACATAAGACAAGTGAGAGATATCCATACAAAGATCAATCTTATATTTTTAATCTCTTCATTTAAAAACAACAATTGTCAAATCAAAAGATCAATTCCAAAGCAAACCTTGTTGGATGCCAGTTTCCACACACTCCCATAAGTTCAAAGAGTCTTTACAAGGAGATGGCACTTGCATAGCTAAAGGAGTTCTCGAAGTTGAATACCAAAGTCTTTTTAAAGGTCATAATCAAGGGGATAGTCTTCCAAACCTTTTTGAAGAAAGACTTAACAATATGGATCAAAATTATGCATTTTATGATCATCAACATGGAGGAAACAATGATAACACTAATAATGCCAATACCAATCCACCTCCTAAGGAAAATCTTGAAGAAAAAGTTGAGAGAGCAGCCCGAGACATGGAATTCCTAGAAGTCATGGATAAACTAATAAAGAGGGATAGAGAGAGATTTTTCTTAAACCTAGCTCATGTGGGAGTAAAGCTCCCCCATGACTATGATATAGACCAACTAAAGAAGACTCAAGAAGAAGAAGACCCGATGAGTGCTATGACTAAGCAATTAAAAATGTTCCAAGAACAAACTGAATTAATGAAAAAGGTGATTGAACCTAAGCCTTTTTCTATAGAAGCCTTGTGCCCATTTCCATTTGATAAAAGCTTAACCATGGCACCTTTTCCATTCAATACCGTCTTTCCTAAATATGATAAGTATATGGGTAAAATAGACCCACATGGTCATCTTCATGAATTTTGTGCCTTAAGTATTGAGTTCATGCATAACACTACGTATCTAATGAGACTTTTTCCTAGAAGTTTAGGAGGTTCCGCCATGGAAGGGTTATCTAAACTCCCACCAGGAATTAAAACTTTTGAGGAATTAAACTCCAAATTTGTGACCCACTACTCCTATAATATTGAGCATGAAATCACAATGCTCAAATTGTGTGATACCAAACAGAAAGTTGGTGAATCCTTCTTAGGATTCCTACAAAGGTGGAGGACCGTATTTGCGCGGTATCCACAAAGTATCCCCAAAAAGGAGAAGATGAAAATATTCACAAATAATTTGATCATGGAGATGAATTATCACCTCCAACTTCAATGTCCCCCGACCTTTGAAAAGCTTATTGAAAATGGGATTTAAATTGAAGATGTATTGGTAAAATGAGGAGAGATAAAATTATTCAAAGATAATAAGCCTAATACGTGTGTGCTAAAATGTTGTCACACTTCTATGAGTCATTAAATTCAAGATTGCTCAAGAATGAGGTCTCAAATGGTGACTCATAGCTCTCTATTCATGGAGTGCAAGGGTTTGTAATGGAGGCCCTCAGATTAGACCTAGTTTGTGCCCATGCAAGTACACCATAAAATAAGAGATTCAAAGAGGAAAAGAAGGAATGCTAGTCTCCATGATCATCAAGTATGCATGAAAATGAAAATGAAAGCTATTTTATATGATAACAATACATGAAAGCAAACTAATCTATGAAAGGAAATGCTTATGCAAGATTATTATATGAAAGGAAATATGAATCTAATCTAATATGCAAGTGCGAGATTAATCTAAATGGATTGCCATGGGGAATGAGAGAAGAAGACAAGAAAAGAGAAGTTGCAATATCCAAGCTCAAGTGCTCAAGAATCTTCTCCAAAGTTGCTATCCAAACTTGCAGCATAACAATACAAAAATCTTCTATCTCTAAATGAGAAGGAAAGGGCTCCTTATAAAGGATCTTGGACGGTCAATATTAAGAGGCAAAAAAGAAATGAGCAATGGTGGAGATTAAATCTTAGTTGATCCATGTGTTCAAGATTCTCAAGAGGCAAAATCAAAAGACATGGTTAAGAGGCAAAAAGATGCGTGGAAGAGATTAAGAAGCAAAAGGAGATTCCACTCATCTTGGAAAGTGTGCATTCAATGTGTAGACAAAAAGTCTTTTTCTTTTTATTTTTATTTTATTATTTATTTATTATTTTTAGCAAAGTGGTCTCCATTATTTATTTAAAATATTTTTTATTTAATTAAAAGGGAGCATGTTCTTTTAATTAAATGTGGCTCAGGATAAAGTGATTTTATTATTTAACTAAAAGATTTTTTATTTAATTAAAAGGAAGCATGTTCTCTTAATTAAATAAAGCTTAGGATAAAATGATAAAACTTTAGAAATATTAAAATAATTAAATTAATTACGATTTGATCAAGGAAATTGATTTGAATTGAAAATATTGTAAAGCATTGATTCAGGAAATTGATAAATTGATGAATGGGGGCCCAAAGTCTAGGCGACCATTTTAGGGTGCATACATTTGCCCCTCTTTGACTAATGCGTGATCTTCATGGGAACACATGTAGTCAAAGAATGAAGTTGAAATGTAAGATTGATTTGGGATCACAAAACAACCCAGACTCATGATCAACGGATGGGAACACATCAGGACAAAAATAAGTTGATTGAAAAAGACAAGACCAACACCCCTGTAAATAGGTAATTGTCAAGTCTCAAGCAAGGTTTCCCCAAGCGAAAAAATTGATAGGATTGATAAAGTGCTGAATCAAGAATTGAAGTTTGATAGGTATTGCCCCCTCATGATCAAAATCAAAATGAGATAGAGGAGAAACAATAAATTGATAAATTTGATCAAATTAAACTAAAGATAAGGTTCTTGATGTAAGATGAAAGATATAAGGATCACAGAACAAAGGTAGACCATTAAGCATGAAATTTTATGCCCCAAGGTTGAATTAGAAGAAAATAAGTGGGGTGAAAGTGAATGAAAGATAGAAGTTTGGAAGAGGTGGAAATAAATGGAGAGATGAAAGAGAATTTGCCTCAAGAAATGGAATGCCTCAAAATCAATCAACTGTTTAAGATAGGAAATTTTGATTGAGATCATGAAAGAAGATAAGGAAATGAAGATCAAAACATGACCACAGTTGATTAAAAGTCCAAAATAAAGATGAAGGAAAACCCTCTCAAAATCATAATGCAACCTAAAAATGCAAATTAACATGAAGTCTAACAATGCAAGCTACATGAAAATGCAAAGGTGTACTTGCAATAGAGAAACTATGACATAGGAAAACTTCAGAAGTTTGGGAAGGAAAGATAGTTGTCTTTGGGACCCTCATCTTGAGAAGAACTATAAGATCTCATGGGAGAGATTAAAGAAGAGCCAGACCCAGAATCCTAGGGATAATGTTATGTGGACTGCACCTCCAAAAGGTTGGGTTAAAGGGAACTTTGATGGCTCGGTGAAGGGAAATCCTGGAAGGGCTGGAGGTGGAGGGATATTAAGAGATAATGCTGGAAACTGCTTAGGAGTGATTGCTATCCCTCTTGGAATACAAACTAGCCATGTGGCAGAGGTAGAGACGGCTCTATATTTGGTTATAATGGTGAAAGATTTAGGTTGCATGAAATTATGGCTGGAAGGGGACTCTCTAAATATAATTAATGCCATAAAAGGGAACTCTGTCAGTTCGTGGACGATAGAACACATCATCAACAAAATTAAACATTTAATGAACTCCTTTGAAGACTGCCATGTCACTCATGTATATCATGAAGGAAATAAATTGGTAGATAGGTTGGCTAATGATGGTACTTTGTTTGACATCATCCAAAAGTGGAGAGGGGAAGCGAATCTCAAGAGTGAGGTTTCCAGTCTAATCAAGTATGATAGAATTAATCACTATGAAGGATACATCACTTAAGTTAATGATGAAAAGGATGAATCATTTACCGAGGTGGCTTGCATGTAAGTTGAAGTGTGGGAGCATTATTCTGTAGAAATTAAGGCATAGACAAAGGGTTAATTTCAATAACAAAAAAAGCATTGTGAACTTGAGAAGTAAGGAGGAGAAGTCTGGAAAGAAGCTGAACCAGTACATGAAAAATAAGAAAATTATGGGAGGTGGTCTGCAGAGGGAGGAACCCTTTGACTATGATAAATGGAGACAGGACAGAGATGTGTGGAAGAAGTTGAAAAAAGGGGGGGTTACCCAGTTTATGAAGAAGCTTCATGGTCATGAAAAAAGAATCACAACTTCATTTGCAGAGGGCTAGAACAATGGTAAGGTGTTTCTTTGGGGCAAGTCGTTCAAGCTTTCTATTTCTAGCATAGCAGAAATTATTGGCTTACCTGTTGATGGTACCCATTTTCATAGAGGCAATAATAAGCTAGGTACTGAAGCCTTTGCAATTTTTCCCAAAACTATTGATGAGAAAGCCCTAATGACTAAGGGGAAGGGGGACTATGTGGACATTTCTAACATTGACAAATTTTGGGCTAAAATTATGAAGGCCATGATTGAATACTTTAATCTGGATGGGCGGTATTCAAAAATCTATAATTTCCATTTTGTGTTTGCTAACCACTTCAGGCACAAAAGGAGAATCTCTTTTCCTTTTTACCTGTTAAGCTCTTTTAATAACAACATTACAGGGCACAAAAAGAAGGCTTCTAACCTGGTACTTCATGAAGGCTTGATTCTCCTCATTTTTGAGCACATAAAGGATAACATTTTGGACCCTATCCCTAAAAAAATCAAGGAGAAAAGAAAGGCAAAGATTGAGGAGGAGAAGGAACCTGAGACTAGCAAGAAAAGAAAGATAAAAAAAGGAAAACTTTTTGCTACTTTTGAAGATAAGGATATAATAGAGAAGGAGACTACACTCAATCCCCAATTGAGTGGAAAGGGTGTTCTTGTGGAAGACAATGAGAAGGAGACATAAGAGGAAGAGAAAAGCAATGAGAAAGAGGAAGATTATGGAAGTTATCAAGAAGAGGAAATGAACGAGTGGCTGGAAGAGGGGAATGAAGACAAGGAGGAGACTAGTCATGATGAAGGAGAAGACAAGGAGGAAGTAGATGAGGAAGAAGAAGGAACCCATGGTGACTCCTCAGAAGAAAAATCAAAAGATACCCCTGTTATTATGGAGGATGCTGAGAAAGAGGAGGTTGGAACTCACACTATGGAGGAGGTCATTTCTTCTCAGAATGATCCTTTGGAGAATAAAATGAATGATGCCAGGCCTGAGATGGGGGAAGGAAAATCCAGAGAGGAGGATAATAAAGTGGAGAATGTTTCTTCGGAGGGTTTTATAGGTGGCCAAGAAAATGAAGGAAAGGAGGCTGGTATCTTTCCTTCTGCTAGTGATACCAGAGAGGAGAACTCTACTAGAGGGGAGCATGGAAAGGATGAGATGGCCATGCTGGAGAAAGCCATTAAAAAAGAGGATTTTGGAACCCTTTAGAGGGAAGATTGTATGTTTGAGGAGGAGAAGAACATAGAGGAGAACCAGGAGGAGAATAGGGACTAGAAGAAGGAAATGCAGGAAATGGAGATCCATATTTAGGATATGGAAAAAACTATGAATAACATGAAGACTAAGATGGGAAGAATGGAAAATAAGCTTTTTGATAAGGTTAAAAATAAAAATTCTATAGAGGATGGTACTACTGAGTTGAAAAAGAAAGTTAAAGAAAAGATGAAAAATTTAGAGACTAAAATCAACTACCATGACAACATGATAAGAGGTGTCCTGAATCATAGCAATGAAGGTCTGAAGGTGACAGTAATGAACTTGAAAATGCTACATAATCATCTATAAAGAAACATGCTGGAAAGAACCACAATAACCATTGAAGAGGAAACTAGAAATACAGGGTCAGGGAGGAGAACTAGAGGTCGCACTCAGAGAAAGGTTCCTAAAAAACCTATAGAGCTGAAGGAACTGCAAGAAACTATCCAAAAGATGGAAGATCTCCAAAAGAGGGTAGAGGAAATGATTAAAGAAAATTAGCTTGATCTAGCTAGTAGTTGTTTTGTTGTAGGTTTCGTCACTTGTTTTTTCTTTTGAACTGTCTGTCTTTTGTTCGCTGCTGTGGTTTTCCAGTAGGGGTTCCTTTTTGTTTTGTGTTAATGCTCTATCTTATGTTGTATTAAACTCTAGTTTTGGGTCCATGTAAAACCTAATTTTACCTTAATAAAAAACTATGACATAGGATTTTGTGTTCATCATTCATTAGAGAATTTTAAGGAACTTATTTTCATCATTGGGCCATTATTAATGGACATCGAAAAATCACACAACCATCACTAGTCATGAGCGCAACTATGAAGATATGAATGCTATTTATATCAGATTGGAATGTGGAAAGATTATAACATAAGCATCAAAGACATAAAGGTCAAGATGACTTCAATGTTAGCTTACCCAATTTAATGTAGCAAAACAACTCTCGCATCAAGGCAAAGATGCCAGGATGACCACAAGAACGGTTGTGCAAAACTAGTCAAGGATGATGCCTCAAATCTCCTAAGTGTTTCAAGGGGACAACAAGAGACACTCTAGAGTTTCAGGACCACACCCACAAGCATAAAGAAAATAAAAACATTCTCCATGTCCCAAGTCCTCTAGTTATGCATCCCGGAGAGACTTATTAGAAAAAGACACTCAATGAAAACCAATAACAGTCAGCACACAAAGAAAAGATCATGACATAGCTCAAGCATTAAGTGTTGCATTTAAAAATTTAAGTGTGTTAATTGATACTGAGTTCTGAGGATAAGGATCAAATGCTTGCCAACAGGTAAGATCACATGACAAAACTAGGTAAGACCAAACTGATAAGTGTTGAAAAACACTCGACGCTAGGGATTGTGTTGAAAAAAATAGTTGGGGTGGTGTTGAAAAACACTGTTTGTGAGGTGTCCTAAAGACTAATGCATCCAAGAGACCAAAGCCAACACAGTTATGCCCCTTAGACAAAGAAAAAGACCAATTCCAAACCAAGGCAACAAGGACAAGGCATGATGAAGAAAGGCTAAGTGTCGAGGATGCTTGCTAAGAAACATGGGTGCAAAGGCCTCAAGTAGTGCCCGTTTCTAGGTTTTCACCACTTGGATTTTATTACAAATATTTTTTTTCAGGACTTTTTATAAATTTTTTATATTTTTTCTACCAAGGTGCTTGATTCCAGGTTTTCATCAAGGCACTTTTTCTATTTTTTTTTGAATTTTTGAATTTTTTTGATTTTTTGTATTTTTGGAATATATATTTTTTGGAGATACATCAAAGCGCCTATTGCTAGGTTTTCACTAAGATGATCATTTTTCAGGACATTTTCTGATTTTTAGAATTTTTGACAATATACCATTTTTTTGGATTTTTTTCAGGATGAATAAGTATGTACAAAGGATGCCCCCAGATAGAATGGGCATCATGGATAGAACTTCTTTAGGTGCAAGACATTGATAGGATTAGAGATCTATTCTCCCTCTTCAGTAGATAATAAATAAGCACCTATCCCAAAAGTTTCTTTAATGACATAAGGTCCAAGCCAATTAGGTTCAAATTTGCCCTTTTGATCTCTATGTTGTTGATTCTTAGGATTTTCATGTAGGACAAGATCTCCCACTTGGAATTCTCTAGGGTGAACCTTTTTGTTGAAGGCTTTGGACATACGCTTTTGATAAACCCTCATATGGTCAAATCATGCTTGACATTTCTCATCTAGAAGTTCTAACTCTTGAAGTCTCATGGCGCGATAGTCTTCATCTATAACTAGACCTTTGAGGGAAACTCTAAGTGAAGGAACCTCAACCTCTAAAAGTAATACTGCTTCAGCACCATATGTAAGGGAAAAAGGAGTAGCCATAGTAGGAGTACAAATACTTGTTCTATAAGCCCACAAAGCTAGATTTGTCTATAAATGCCAATCTCTACCATTCTTATGAACTATTCTATGTAGGATTTTAAGAATGGTCTTGTTTGATGCCTCTACTTGACCATTTCCTTGCAGGAAGTAAATGGAGGACCAATTTTGTTTAATCTTGAATTTCTTACAGAGTTTCTTAAGGTCTGTATTTTTGAACTGACCTCCATTGTCAGTGATAATCTTAGAAGGCACTCCATATTGACATATGATATGGTTCAAAATGAATAGAGAGATCATCTTGCTCGAGGCAACAGAAAGTGGGACAACTTCTACCCATTTAGTGAAGTAATCAGTAGCAGTGATAATAAACATGTGTCCACCTGATGAGTTGGGATGAATCTGCCCAACAAAATCAAAGGCCCATCATTGAAATGGCCAATGAGATATAGAAGGAATGAGATCCCTACCTAGAGCATGTATCAGGTTACCATGTTTTTGAAACCTTTCACATGACTTTACAAAAGCTACTGCATCAATCTGCATCATAGGCCAATAGTACCCCACCCTAAGCAATGTTTGAGCCATGGCAAGACCATTGGAATGTCCCCCACAGATGCCCTTGTGAATTTCAACTAACGCTTGGTCAGATTCTTCCTTTTCTAAGAATCTAAGAAGTGTTCCATCTAGACCCCTCCTATACAAATCATCAGAGATAAGGGTATGATGAGAGGCATTTTGGGTAAGGTTTTTGAGTTTAGATCAGTTAAATGTTTTAGGAATAATGCCATCATGAAGATATGAGTAAATGGCACCATAACGAGATGACTCACAACCAACAAGGGTACAAATATAATGGCTTTCTTGGGAGTCATAGATAGGGTGATGTAGCTATTCCACTAGGAATTCAAATCTAGATTCATGTTTCTCTAACTGAAGGAGTGAAGTGAGTGTAGCCATAACATCAATTGCTTTTTTTTCTTCTCTAGGGATTTGTTGAAATGTGACAAATGTGAAGTATCATTTCAAGGAATCAACCATTTTCTTATAAGGTACTAGTTTCTCATCTTTTGTTCGATATTGTTCATTGACTTGGTTGATTATTAGCTGTGAATCCCCATAGATATGTAACTCGGTGATTCTCCATTCTATGGCCATCTTAAGTCCATTTGTTAAAGCTTCATACTCAACAATGTTGTTTGTACATGGGAACAATAACTTGTAAGACTTAGGAATCATGTACCCATGAGGAGAAATAAACAACACACCAGCTCCTGAACCATTTTGCATAAAGGATCCATCAAAGAACATCTTCCATGTTCTTTCAGTCATATACATGAGGTGCTCATTTGGGAAGTCAACTTGAATAGGTACACTATCTTGTGTTGGGAAATCAGCCAATTGATCTGCTATGGCTTGTCCTTTGATTACTTTACGTTCAGTGTACTCTATGTCAAACTTTGAAAGGATCATCATCCATTTAGCAAGTCTACCTGTGAGGGCAGCCTTACCTAATAAATACTTTAGTGGATCTATTTTTGCTATGAGGTGTATTGTGTGCGCAAGCATGTAATGTCACAACTTTTGGGAAGCAAACACAATTGCAAGGCAAGCTTTCTCAATGCTGGTGTAGTTGACCTCATATGAAACAAGAGTATGACTGATGTATTATATTGCTCTCTCTTTCCCATGTTCATCAAGTTGAGATAGTAATGCCCCCAAGGAATATTCTGTGCTGAAATGTATAGAATAAGTGGTTTCCCTAGGATATGAGGCATTAAAATAGGAGGATTTGCCAAGTATTTCTTGATTTGATCAATGCTCTTTTGACAATCCTCATTCCAAACACATTTGACTCCTTTGTGTAAGTTCTTGTTGAAAGGTTGAGCTCTATTTGCCAACTATGAAATGAACCTCCTTATGGATTGAAGGTACCCTTGAAGACTCCTCATTTGACTAATGTTTCTAGGAGGCGACATATCTATGATTTCTTGGACCTTTTTAGGGTCTACCTCTATTCCTTTTTCTGAAATGATGAATCCTAGTATTTTTCCAGAGGTGACACTAGACACACACTTCTTAGGATTTAACCTTAATTGAAATTGTTCCATGTGATCTAGAATGACTTCTAAATAATCTAAGTGTGTTTCTCTTTTCTTAGATTTGGCCGAAGTGTCATCCACACAATCTTCCATGTTTTTATGCATCATGTCATGAAAAATGTTTGTCATAGCTCATTGATAGGTGGCTCCTACATTCTTTAATCCAAAAGGCATAACGTTCCAACAATAGGTACCCCATGCACAAGTGAATGCAATCTTTTCTTGATCTTCAGGAGCTATCTTAACTTGATTGTATCCAAAAAAACCTTCCATCAAAGTATAAATTTCATAACCTGCAGTCATGTCCACTATCATGTCTATATTAGGGAGTGGAAAATCATCCTTTGGGCATGCTCTATTAACATCTCTAAAATCTGTGCAAATTTGAGTGGATTTGTCATGTTTGGAAACTGGTACAATGTTTGATATCCATTCAGCATAGTCAATAGCTCTTATGAATCCTGCACCAATAAGTTTCTCTAATTCTACTTTGACTAGGAGAACTATGTGAGGATGCATGTTTCTTAATTTTTGTTTGACTAGTTTTACACCCGGAGCTATGGACAAGTGATGCATGATAAGATTAGTGTCCAACCATAGCATATTTGAATAAGTCCATGCAAAATTGATCTTCTTTTTCTATAAGAACTTAGTGTAGGCTTCTTTTTCTTGTGGTGACAAGGATTGAGCCAAATGAACTATCTAAGGAACCTCATTCATACCCAAATTGACCGCTTGTGTTGGCTCAATAAGCACTAAAGATCTATCTTGAAAGTAGCTAGGGAGATGATAAAGTACCTCATCCTTAGGTGCCTCAGAGAGGTTTTCACCCTTGGATACATCATTTATTTTTACTTTTTTTGGTTCTGATAGCACCACACATTGGTTTTCACCATCATAACTCTTATTCTTTTTATTTTGTGACTAAGGTACTTGATGTCTGGCTCTATCATGCTAGTAGCCAGTTCACTAGTGGAAGAGACTATGGGTTCAATGACATTCAAGTAACAGGTTATCTCATATTTATTTTGGAATGTTAAGAGCTCAGGTTCTTGATAGCATTGGGACTAATAAATGAGGTTAGGATGATCAAAAGGTAAGACAATGACTGGTTCAAGGTTGTGAATGTGAATGATGTCATCTCTGGTGATCGAAGAGTTAGAATCTGTCAAGTATCCTTCTAAGCTACCCAAATCAGGATTCATCCTAACAAGCGAAGAATCATCCAATAAGGAAACATGTGGGTTCAAATCCTCTAATCCTACACGTGACTTGTCAACTACTTCGGGTTGAGAACTATAAGTGTGGATGACATCAACATCCATGTCAACTGTAGAAGGCTCTGAGAGAGAGTCCTATTCATACTCATGTGAATCTGTTTCTGAATCCCGACTAGGATGTTTACACCATGAAGGTTTGGGACATCTTGATGTGGAAGCTCTAATGTCATCAAGGGTAACATCTCTCTCTCCATCAAAGGAATAATATTCTTACGTTGAAATTCTCTGATGGGATCTTCTACATCTGATTCATCTTGTTCTAAGTCTGCCACTGTCGCATGAGCAACTAGATCATCTGAATCTCCCTAAAGGAGATTGGTGGAAGGGACCCAATCTTCACACATATCATGTTGATTTGTCAAATTAGGTGTGTATTTCAGTTCATCTTCACTATTTGACTCATCAAGGATAGGAGCAGTGTTCTTTTTATGATTCAAAAATCCTAGGCCAACCGTCTTCTTAGACCTACGTCCAAAAAGAGCATGATTAAGAGTTCAGCTCTAGCATCCAATCTATGACTAAGAGGGCCATGTCCAGGATAACCCATCTACTTGAAAAAAGTATATCCTCTTCCATAAGCCTTAGGAGAGGGAGAGAAGTTCTCATTGTGCATGTATTTCTCTTCTCTATAAATGTAGTCTTTAATAGCCACCTCTTCTTTGTCATCTTGAATAGGCACCGAGGACTCTACAAATGTTCCAAATAATTCACAACTGAAGAGGAAGGTCTCATTTCCTGTGAAGGCTTTCCATAAGACCTAGGTGAAACTGGAAGCTTTGTAAAGGAGTTAAGTTGATACCCTCCTACACCAAGGTCTACCAACTTGAACTTGTCTTTGCATTATGTTAAGATCGCATTGAAATCTTCTACTTCTCTATTGAGGGGAACATGAGAACTTGCTAAAATTGAGTTGATAGATAATGTGCTATCCCCAGGTATACAAATTTCTACTCCATTATAGGGGAACTTAACACACTGATGGTAGGTAGATGAAACTACTTGCATATCATGAATCCATGGTCTACCAAGTAAGATATTGTATGCCAGAGGACCAACATCAATAATTTGAAGAAAAATATCCTCTCAATAGGGCCAATCCTAATAGGAAGAACATCCAACCCTTTGGAACTTCTTTCTGCCTCATCATAGGCTTTGATAGTGATCTTCTTTCTGGTATCTATGAATTTTTTAGAATAACCCAATGTCTTCAAAAGACTCAAGGAAAAAATATTAAGCCCAACACCCCCATCTATCAACACATGCCTAACATAGGTTTTGTGGATCATGACTTCAATATGAAGGGCAAGATTGTGTGGGTGACTCAAAGCTTTATCATCATCCTCTAAAAAGGTAAGGTAATGAGGGATAGCAATATGATTAACCATGTTTTGGAATTGATCAACATCTAAGTTGTTAGGGACATTCACTGTGTGCAAAGCATCCTCAAGGACTTGTGTCTTAGGGACAACTCTAAGAGCTCAAAGATTGAAATCTGATCTGGGGTTCTCTGCAACTGATCAACAAGATTATAGCTCAACTTAGGATTAACTATTGGTTTTGAGGTGACATTCTTGGATGTCACTTGCTTTGGTTTATTGTGTTGACTTGAATTGGGTCCTCTAAGGACAATGGGACCTTGACTTCGTGTGACAACATTGAGAGCTTGGGATGACATTCTAGAGTTAGGACCCCTTAGCACCATGATAGGTTCTTCATCAAAGATAGGAGGAGAGTCCATGTATAGATCATAACCATAGGGATCTTTATTTCTCATCATGTTGACATTTTCTTCTACAACTTCAAGCATGTTGACAACATTCTCCATAGCTGTGTAAGTGTAATGGACCTCAACCTTGCCATTCTTAGGTTTAGAGGTTTCCCCCTTCTCATACTTGGGCAAAGGCTCTTTGAAAGCCTTATGATTAGCATTAGTGTTCAATCCATCTATCTGAATTTTTTCATTCTCAATGAGATCTTGGTGTGTGTGTGAAAATTGTACCTGATCTGTAGACACAATAGTCAGTAAAACATTAGAGGTTAGCTAAAATCAAAATCGTGCAAAATTGAAATCTAATCTAACAAAGCGATTTACTGCCTTCTAGTAGGTGTGAGATTGATGTTATCAGATTGTAATCAAGATCAGTGACCTAGACGACACCTAAATGAAGGATTTGAATGCAATTGATCTAGATATGAGATATGAATGCAATTAAGCTATATTTTTGATATTTTCTATGCAATAAGAATGATAAAAATTGATATGAATCTATGCTAGATGAAATTGATATGCTATGAATGCTATTAAAAATTGATATGCAATGCTAATCTAACAATGATATGCAAAAATAAGATTGATCTCACAAAGATGTCGATTCACAAGAGCTTTGATTCTTCAATTCCAATTCTCCAGCGTGATTGTGCAAAAATATGAGATGCTTGGATGCAAATTTGAGAGATGAATTATGAAGAGCTGAGCCTTGTTTTTATAGAAATCCAAGGCTTTGGAGGTGCATGAAAAAAAAAGCCATAAATCACTCAAATAACTCAGGTTGATTTTTGAGCTATTTTTAAATAAAGGATAATTAACTCACAAAAACATGCAAAAGCTAAGCTTTAACTCAAAATAGAGTTTAGCTTTAATTGATAATTGATAGTTGTTTGCTTTTATGATTGTGCATGTTTTATTTATGAATTAATTTAATAATAAAGTGATTTATTTCCAACTTAACTGCTTTTAAAAATAAAACAATTGATTTATGGGTTAATCAATTATTTAATCAAACTTTTATTAAAAACTATATTATTAAATAATGGCAACTTGCTTTAATTAATTAAATAAGAATTTAATCAATTATTCATATGATATTAGATTTATTGTCAAAATTAAATAATACAATTAATAATAGATATAATTAAATTTAATTACATAATTAAGTGGCAAATATTAAATCTAATTAATTAAATATGAAAATATTCAATTAATCAAACTTTAGGATAAATGTGATTTATTGCCAAATAATTATAAAATTAAAGATAATTATGATGATTAGGAATATTGCTAGGAATATTCCCTGATGCAGAATTTAAGATAATCAATTATGATTTGATGATGTTTAGATGTGCCTTAGATTAGGACTTCAATGTTGATTTCATTCAATTTGTAGATGTAGGAGATTAATGAACTTATAGCCCATTTTTGGGGTATTACACTTGGATGATATACTTAAGTTTCCAACAATTTTCAATATTATGTCCAATGCCATTATGAAACTTGCAAAAGGCTTTCTCATCCCACCAATGTGGCTTAACATCAGGTATATGATGCCTTGCTGGATCTTGAGGATGTGCAAGGTTGTTGGCAATGAGTGTTTTGAAGACATCCTCATATGAATCACCAAGTTTTGCAAATTGCCGCCTCTCTTTCTTGGGCTTATCTTGATATCTTGGCTTGCTCCCATGTTGATTAGATGCATTGAGTTTCATAGCTTGAACAACACTAGACAAGTGAAGAACAACTTTATCTTTGGATTGAGAAGAGTCCACAACTCCATCATTGACCACTTGTTTGTTCCTATTCCAGTGCGAGTTCTTTCCTTTATCCTTATTAGAGTTGTTATTTTGACCATTGTTGTTGTTGGCCAAAATTCCTTGTTCTTTCAAAACATCCTCAATCCTACATGCACACTTCTATGAGTCATTAAATCCAAGATTGCTCAAGAATGAGGTCTCAAATGGTGACTCATAGCTCTCTATTCATGGAGTGCAAGGGTTTGTAATGGAGGCCCTCAGATTAGACCTAGTTTGTGCCCATGCAAGTACACCATAAAATGAGAGATTCAAAGAGGAAAAGAAAGAATGCTAGTCTCCATGATCATCAAGTATGCATGAAAATGAAAATGAAAGCTATTCTATATGATAACAATGCATGAAAGAAAACTAATTTATGAAAGGAAATGCTTATGCAAGATTATTCTATGAAAGGAAATATGAATCTAATCTAATATGCAAGTGCAAGATTAATCTAAATAGATTTCCATGGGGCATGAGAGAAGAAGACAAGAAAAGAGAAGTTGCAATATCCAAGTTCAGGTGCTCAAGAATCTTCTCCAAAGTTGCTCTCCAAACCTGCAACATAACAATACAAAAATATTCTATCTCTAAATGAGAAGGAAAGGGCTCCTTATAAAGGATCTTGGACGGTTAAGATTAAGAGGCACAAAAGAAATAAGCAATGGTGGAGATTAAATCTTGGTTGATCCATGTGTTCAAGATTCTCAAGAGGCAAAATCAAAAGGCATGGTCAAGAGGCAAAAAGATGCGTGGAAGAGATTAAGAGGCAAAAGGAGATTCCACTCATCTTGGAAAGTGTGCATTCAATGTGTAGACAAAAAGTCTTTTTCTTTTTCTTTTTCTTTTATTATTTATTTATTATTTTTAGCAAAATGGTCTCCATTATTTAATTAAAATATTTTTTATTTAATTAAAAGGGAGCATGTTCTTTTAATTAAATGTGGCTTAGGATAAAGTGATTTTATTATTTAATTAAAAGGGAGCATGTTCTCTTAATTAAATAAAGCTTAGGATAAAATGATGAAACCTTAGAAAATATTGAAATAATTAAATTAATTACAATTTGATCAAGGAAATTGATTTGGATTGAAAATATTGCAAAGCATTGATTCAAGAAATTGATAAATTGATGAATGGGGGCCCAAAGTCTAGGCGACCATTTTTGGGTGCATACAATACCAATACCAATAAAAACAATAATCATTATCAATCTAATTATACTAACAATAAGGGAATCAATAATCACAATGATAAGCCTAAGTTATGGTTGAAAAATAACAATAGGAATCTTGTGAACGATGGAGTTGTAGAGGCCAACAATTTGAAGGCCATCCCTTTCAACTTATCAAGTGGAGCCAATTCTTCATATAACATTAATCAATCAAACAAGGCTCCATTTATTTCCAACAATTCCAATAATTCCAACAACAATTCCAACAATCCGAACAACAATGCTAATAATAATCCTTATAATAATGCTAACGGGAATAAGCCCAAACCCTTTTCTCCACTTATAACAAAAGAAAATTCACCTATCTAGGTGAACCCTTGGAGAACACATTAAGGACCTTGGTTGCTAACAAGATCATTACATTACCTAATTTGAGAGATTATGAACCTCAAGTTAAACCTAATTGGTGGAATGATTCTCACCAATGCGAGTATCATCAAAATAGAGGTCATAAAACCAATGAATGCATGAGGTTAAAACACTTAGTGCAAGACCTAATAGATGATGAAACCATAAAAATTGAAGGGCCTCAAAACAATGAGGATCATATGGCCTTCAAGAATCCATTTTTAAATCATGAAAAGGGTGAATCATCTAATAACAATCAAAATTAAAAAAAAGGTAATGAGAAGGTGAACTTTGCTCACAATTACGATAGCATAATAAATACTCTAAGCGAAGAAGATAATACCATAAATGTTATCGTGGTAAAGGAGAAATTAAAAGAAGCATCATCTAATGTTGTCACTAGGGGGCAAGCTGCCAAAATCACTGTACCTAACAATGGGCCAAGAATAGTTCTACCCAACCAAAATGTACCTTCATCATCAAAACAATATAACTTGGTTGATCAATTACAAAGAACTCCAGCTCAAATCTCTATTCTTGAGTTGCTCAAATTATCACCAACTCATAAGGATATCTTGGAGAAAGCCTTATTAGAGACCAATGTGCCTCTAAATTTGGAGGTAGACAAGTTTCAAAATATGGTGGGACACCTCATTGCACCACATTGCTTATCATTTTATGAGCAAGATGACATGTCACTTAATCATCCTCAAAACTTTCCTTTGCACATAGAAGTCTTGATTCATAAGCATAGGGTGAAAAGAGTCCTTATAGATGGAGGAGATGGCTTAAACATTTGTACCCTTAGCCTAGTGAAAGCCCTAGGATTTTCTGAGGAGGCTATTGACCCTAAGAAAAAGATAACTATTAAAGCCTACAATGACAAAGAAAGAGCTTCAAAAGGAGTCATAATACTTCACATAAGAGTTGGTCCTATGCAAAAGGAAACAATTTGCCAAGTGTTAGATTTAAAGTTGACCTACAATATCTTGTTAGGAAGGCTGTGGATCCATGAAATGCAGGCTATTCCTTCTACTTACCACCAATGTTTAAAATTTCCTTATCTAGGGCAGGAAATAATGGTAAGTGGGGACTCAAACCCATTCCAATATTGTAACAACATCAATCTTATCAATGAATCCCTAGTTCCACACAATGCAAAGGGATCTATACCTAATCAAATGGAGGAAGGGAAAAGTTCTAAAGGCATTGTAGACACGGAAAATTGGCCAAAGGCTTAAATCAATCAAAAGGTGCATCAAATCATCAAAATAGCATGAAAAATCAATAAATGGAACAAAGGCAATTCAAATCAAAGGAAAATTCAATTAAATGATTAAATGATTAAATAAAGCTTGAAAAGGGGAAAAACACTACGAAATTGATTAAATTCAATTAATGACATAGTTGTTGAAAGCAAAAATCAAAATGAACCTCTTACCCTTCATGGCTAAATTTAATTACTTTAATTAATTAACAAATACTAAATTTCCCTCAACAAAGCAAAAAAGGAGACAAAATGGACACAAATCACTCACTTTTGTTGAAATGGTCCAGCCTTTTGAAACCATTTAAATGTTTGTCCCCCAATTTAGGGACAAAGCAAAGCTAATTGACCTTACCCAAGCATAACCATGGTTATCTCACTCTACCCCCTACCCTTGGGAAAATCCTATAAATTGAAGGCATTTAGAAGCATAATTCATCCACTCCATATCTTTGAATTGCATCAAAGCTCTTGCAATTTGCATCCACATCACTCACTTAGAAATTTTCTTTGATAATTAGCTTCAATTGTTGATCATTTTGTAGATTTCTTATCAAATAGAGCTAGAATTTGATAATTAGATCTAGTTTGCATATCATTCTTAGTTCAATTCTCATAATTAGAGTGTCACTAGTGAGGATTTGTAGCTGAGAGCCTCATTTACCACTTCAATTTAGAGAACCATGAGATATTTAGATTAATTTGTGCATTATTTAGATTAGTTTGCTTTGAATAGTGTAAATTCTCTTTAAATCTTGTTATTTCATGAAGGTGTAAATCACTCACACACAGGCATCCCATTATGGAAAGAAAAAGAAAAGATAGAAAAGGAAGTTGTTGTTGAAGACATATCGAAACCCACTAATCTAGCTACATCGACTAGAGGAAAAGAGAAGGTTAGTGAGGATAATATTATTGAGAAACCAAAAGAAGATCTAACTAAAGCTATCCAAGTATACACCAAGGAGGCCCACTATCAGAAAATAGACCAAATGATGAAGAATTTTGATAAACAGTGCAAAATCAAGCAAAAAGGAGTAGGCAAATACTCCCTATCCATGATGAACTTTCCCTTATCACCTAAGTCCTATGGAAGACCGTTAAATATACCCCATAAATATAATGATAACTTTTTGAGGGCAAGCACATCATCTACCATGGATGAAGAAGACAATGAGATCCTAAATTGGATATACAAAGATGAAGAGTCAAGTGCACATGTCAAACACATTCAAAATATAACCATTCCCACACATCAATATGGGAAAGGATTTAAAATCATGAAAAAGATGGGGTAAAAAGGCCAAGGACCTTTGGGCATGAAGAATGAAGGACTTATTGAACCTATAGAAATGACATGGCGAGATAGCAAGGAGAAAAATGGATTAGGGTACCTTGAATAAGGGTACACCCAAAAACACTATCCCAAACTCTAGGATCAGATATTGCAATTAGAATCTCACAGTGATGAAGATTCTAATGATTAGGAATGGGATACATTATTTGATGAGTCATGCCATGATAAGGGTATTGATGTTATTCATACCTACACTTCTAGCATTAAAGATAAAGGAGAAATAATAGATTCAAGTTCAAATCAAGCATCTAGCTCAAATCAAGTGGTCCTAAATGATGTGCCAAGCATAGAAATAGAGATAAATCAATTGGTAGGTGAACCCTATGTACCTTCTTGGAGACCTACTATGGGGGAATCAAATGTTAGGTTTAATCCACATGACTTTTATCCAATGGAAACCTTAGAGGAGTCTAGTGAGGAAGACTTTGATCCTACTTCTTTAGAACATTTAGAAGAGGCACATGTCATAGACTTGAATGATAAAATGTACAGACTGTCAAATGAGGTCTTATCTTTAAATCCCACCGAACCAAGCCAAAGCATTGATCCCTTAACTCTCATATACCCAGAATTAATTGAATGGGATTCCATTGAACCAACTACCATCCCAACCTTTTTGAATGACAATGTGGTGTCCCAATATCTCAATGCGGTTGAAACTTCTTCTACTATGGAAAATTAGGAAGAAATGATAAAGGGGAGTATCCAAAATTTCAATCCACAAAAAAATAAAAAAAACAAAAAAAGTAAAAAAGGAAAAGAATCAAGTGTTGAAAACCACGTTGTGGCAACATTAGATCCAAAAGAAAAAGAAATACAGGATGTTTCCTATTGGTATACAGATTTTCCTTCTTACTAAAACTATAATAATTTGCAAATACTCTGGCCCAAGATGAAGGAAAAACACATACAATAGTTGAGTTAGTCGCTTATGACTAAAATCTCAGTGATCAAAGGAGCAACTACCTTATATAAAGATCAATCTTTACAGATAATTTATTTGAAAAGAATGAAAAAAGTAAAAATAATGTATACTTTTGACTTGAAATTACAAAAGGCTTTTTCAAAACTCATATGAAATAAATATAGAGAGATTTATGCTTTGAGAGAGAATCCACACTTATCTAAGCCAACTGACCAAGACTGTAAAGAAAATTCCCAGAAAGATCGATTCAACATACACTGAAATAAAATTGAAAGGGGATGTATGATCTTGAAACACATACACATATTACAACAACACAAAATCAATTCCAACTGAAATCAACATACATGTATTAACCAGACACACTAATCTGAAAAAGATACTGTTATTTGTTATATATATCAACTGATACTATATCATGAGTTTCAAATCAAAACATAAACCATTCCATGAAATTATTTGCAGTAAATATTAAACTATAAGTTTATGCTCCCAGAGAATCGACCCTTGCAAGGTCTTTCAAAAATTAACTTATAGCCATGTAGGGCATAATCATTTTCATAACTAAAGTCTATTCTTGGAAAAGAACTAACACCCTATAACTACTTGGAACCATCCTTGCAAAGACTAATCAAAATAGATTAGCTTTTCTCAGCCTCGACACTAACCGTGGCCTCAGTTGCTTTGTACTCATCTGACCACTCCTTGAAAGTTGCTGTGAATCTCTCCAACATCTCCTTATTTGGAAAAGAAACAAGATCCAACCATTATTCCTAGATATCTTTGCAGTTTTGTAACTGCTCCAGCTTAGAATTCAATGTTTTCACTTATTCTTCACCGAGCATTATCAGTGATTGCACCCTGGTAATGAATGAGCAGTCTTGAGCTACCATTTCTTTGGCATCTTTTAACCCTTGTGCTTTTTTGGTGAATGATTCTTTCATCTTGGCCTCATCTATACCCATTGTCACTTCACCTATGGACAGATTGTAGACATAGTTTATATGATTGCTGAAAACTTCCTCAACATAGGCTACTGTCTTTAGAATCTACTCTGATGCTTCGATACCTTGATCAATTAAAGTACATCACCATTCCTCATTAACCTTTACTACAAACAGGAGATTGGTATCAGCACTAGGAATTACCTTCTCAGACATGAACTTTTCTATGCCGTAACTGAAAGCTTCATCCATATTAGCTATTTCTATCTCCAGACTATCTCTCTTTCCTTCCCAAAGCTCGACTTTAGCTTCTAAGGTAGATACCAGATCAGAAGACCGATTAGTTGAACTCTCGTAGGCTTGAGTGAAGAGATTGACCATCTCTCCAACTTCTCCCATCCAATTATAGAACACCTTAGAGAGGGATCTCTCTTTATGTACTTGATCAAGGAACTTTTGATTGTCTGGAGACTTGAAATCTAGACTTAAGGGTACCATCACCAAAGGTTGAGAAATAGGATTCAGCAATTGCTGAATGTACTTGGAAATTTCATATAAAGCTTGCTTTAGCTTAGCTTTATCTTCAACATCCTTCAGCACTCTGTGATTGATTTTCTTGTTTGCTGAATTCAAAATCTTTAAATCAGCTGCTCTAGAAGACACTCCTAAATCCACTTTATCCACAATGAAATCTTGCTCAGTGACCTCAACACTGGTCTTGTTGGAATTAGGCTTGAAAATATCTATGACCCAATGACCTGTGGTCGGATCGACATCCACCATAGACTCTATTTTTGGTTTCTTTGTTCTAGGGGACTTTCCAAGGTATTTAATGACTAGGTCACCAATAAGGACTGAGGTAGACACAATGTTCTTCTTATTCATAGTTTGATCCATCCAATTTGGAGAACTAGGAGTTGCATTCTGTAGGGAAATAGTGGTACTTGGATTACTCAGGGTAACATGCTCTTGTTGACTTGAACTCCCATCACCTCCAACTGATACTGAATCTATAGTGGACGCTTTACCTCTTTTCAACATTTTGAACTACTTGACACTGGGCTCCTTGGTGTCAAAATCTAGAACAATGCAAAAAGGAAGATCCACCTTCTCACTTCTTTTTCTTCTCTACCTTGTAAACTTCATAGTATCATCAGAAACCAACTTTGAATCTTCAAGAATTTCTAGAGAATCTGAAACACCTGTAGAAAGCAACGGTTCAATCTTATTAGTCAAAATAGGGGAAGGTTCAATTTTTGGAGTCCTTGGACTCTTTCTGGTTCCCAACATAGGGATAGCTAAGATTTTCTTCTTTTGGGCTTTAAGCCACTGCTCTATCTTCTGGAAAACTTCCTTAGTTAAGGACTTCACATTTTCTTCTTCCTCTGCCAGCTAGTCAATTCTTTTGATTACCATTTCAGCTCTTGATACTGCATTTTCTGACTTCAATGCACTGCTATCTTCATCTTTAATATTTTTGATGCTGAAAGGTAGCATTAAAGTAGTGATTTATTTGAGGGAAAACCTAGAACATAATCTTTTAGTAACCTCAACTTCATCTATGTAATCATCCTAGTAGTCTTCCAAAGCTGGCTAATGAAGGAACATGGCATCCACTCTAAAATGGCTCTCAACAAAACCTTTTCTATTAAAGTAGTTCCTTGCCTGATATGGCTGGAGATTCATTTCTTTCAACTCATTGATTAAAAAGGCTAAGTCATGCATCAACCAAAATTTGTAATGTCCTAGTTCAAGTGGGAAGAAGGCATCGATACCTCTCTTGACCTTGTACTTCTTCTCAACCATTAGTAACTATCTTCCTACTTCAAGAAGAATACACTTGTCTGGGAAATACCTGGGAAGTTTTAATGGAGCATCACTGAAACCTCCTACTCTTAAATAGGTAAAAGTAGGAAATTGAATATAAAAACTTCCATAAATTTTCACAAATTCCATAGCCTCCTTTGATATCCTACAATTAGGTTTTCCCCTTAATTCAAAGACTAATTTGGATGAAAAGGTATCATGCACTTTCTTAAAACCCATGGGGTGTTTTCCTTTTTATAACAGGGGGTGATATTCATAGATGGGCATACTGCTATTCCATTCTTCATAAGGAAGACCATCCCAGATTCTACAGATGGCAAGAATATAAGAGGTATGAAGACATATAAAAACTAAAAATTAAAGCTGGTTGAGATAAACCTTCATGTAATATCTCAGCTATTATTTTGGCCTAGTCAACAGTGTTACCAACATCTACGATAGCCTACACAAAAATATACATCCAATCTTCCTAGTTGGTGTCAATAGGATTACCTCTAACCTTGTTCAACATTACCATTATATCCCTAACTTCTCTAAACAAGTGATCTTTTCTAAGTGGTCTAGGCAAATGGGAACCACCCTTTTTTGGGTTTATTAGCCAATCCCTTGCTATGTTATTCCTTTATTCCTTCTTGTTCTTCTCAGAGTCTACTATAGCTTTGCTGATACTCCAATCTCCATAGATTTCAACTAATGGAATTTTGAGAGCAGCCATAATTATTGTTCTATCAATATTTACTAGAACTTCACCACTTACTATTTTAATGCACCTCTCAGCCTTGCTGTACCTATTTTAGCATTCTATTACTAACTCTGGGCATGGAATCACTTCAGGAAAATGAGTGGCTTCTAATAAACCACTCTCTACAATCCTAATGGATATGGCTTCATCAACTATTTTCCTCAGCCTTGAAATTATTTCTCTGATATCATCGTCTACTATAGCCATATCCCTCATTTCAGGTAAACAATAACTAACTGGAGAAAATATATTTTCCTTCATGAATTTTACTTTGGAAGAAGACATACTGAAATATAAGCTTGTAAAATTCTTATGAAGATAGCTCTTTAAAAATGTAGAAGCTCAAATGAATACAGGGCCAAGGTTGCTGTAAAAATCACCATTTTCTTGCCTTTCGAGAATGTTATCTCGCAACTCCCAGAACACCTCCAGAAGATAGCAAAGCAGAATAAAGAAATGTAAAGAGAGGGAAAAATAAATACACACTTGCTTCAGTTGCTATCATTTCACAAAAAAATGCCATCAATTCACTTTCACACCGCAATAAATGATAACAACTTATTACACACACTTCTATTTAGTAAGAAAATCCCATGAGCTGAGGTGGCACCACTCTTTCCATCACATCAATCATTTCGTTGTCAATCAATAAAGATTTGGCTCGTGGCTTATATCCGGGTATTATTACACCTCAAAAATTGATCCTTGAACCATAAAGTTTGGGTTCAAAGTACATGATTCATGATGTTTTAATTTATATGCACATAAGACAACTATGGTGGACCCCAATAACTTCTATAATGAGCTCAGGAAAATTATGAACTATGATTTTAAAACCTTGGCTTGGGAGATTTTTTAGTGTGAAGTTGTAGAAGTGCACATTCTAACATGAACTTTGAACTAAAAAAATAAGGTTCAAAGTTCAAGATTTAATTCAACATTTACACATGGCCATGTGACTGTGACAAGAAAAGGCTTTTACAAGATGCAACATACACGTGATGCTTTTGGACAAAAATATATTGAACTTTGAACCTTGAATCGACCGGTTCAAGTTCAAAGTTCAAGGTTCAATTTGCAATTTAAACTTTGACACAGCTTGAAAAATTGCCGCATATAAATAAGGTAAAAATTTATTTGACGGGCGACAGGTGGCTTTGACTGGGGATTAGGATTGTGAAGGACTAAACAAGGAATCCAAGCTCTCTGGTTTTGCACTAAGCAAAAAGACAACACACGCAACTAACCTAAAGCACAACAAAAACTTATGTACAAAGGAAGGCCAAACTTATATACAACTCATAAAGCTTCAGATCTTGCCCATTATAAGATAAGGGCATTTTAGTTCCATTTGCGTACCTGAGTTTGAAAGAATTAGGTCCCAACACTTGACTGATTTCAAAAGGTCCCTTCCAAAGGGACTCAAATTTGTCGTGAGCACCCTTGGGCTATTTTATTTTATCCCATAACAACACTCTATCATTTTCCATGAACTTCTTGGGCCTGGCTTGTTTGTCAAAAATTTTCTTCACCCGAGATTGGTGCAGGGCTATGCGGTTCACCATCTCTTCTTGTTCTTCTTGGATCTTGCTTAGGTACATGATCCTTTTATCCAATCCATCAGAAAAGGTTTGATCTTCAATTACTTTCTGCAATTTTATGGTCGATAGCTCCAGAGGCAATGAGAGTTGAGCTTCTACTCCATATAATAGTTCAAACAGAGTCATACCTATAGATCTCTTAGGAGAAGTATGATTAGCCCAAAGAGCTTCAAACAATCTCTTATGCCAGTCTTTAGAATTTTCATTCACTAGCTTATTCATAATATTTATCAAGTTTTTATTGGTAGATTTTTCTTGCCCATTGCCTTGGGGAAAGTAATCAGATGAGTGTGCCAATTGAATCCCATTATCATAGCATAAAATTTGCATATCTTGAGAAGAAAAGTTCAGTGCATTATTAGCGACAATATTTGTAGGAACACCAAACCTAACCAAAATATTCTCTTTCAAGAAAGAACATACCACCTCAGTAGTAGTTTTCCTCACTGAAACAACCTCTACCCATTTAGTAAAGTAATCTATAGTTGTTAGAATATGGGTATGTCCAACACTAGATGGGGGATTTATTTGTCCTATAAAATCTAAACCCCACTTCTTGAATGGCTCATCAATTATTACTGGTCTTAAAGGCAAGGTGACTAAATGTGGCTTTCCTAAAAATAACTTGCATTTTTCACATTGTGCTACCCATTTGTAGGCATCTTTAAACATTCCAGGCCAATAATAACTATTCCTCAAAATTTTGAAAGCAGTTACCATTAAGGAGAAGTGCCTACCACATGCTTCACTATGAAATGACTGAAGCAACTTCTTCTGTTGGTCCTCATCTACACACCTGAGAAACATTCCATCCAAACCTCTTTTATACAAAATATCATCCACTATAACATACTTAGCTACCTTAAGCTTCAAATTTCTTTGTTCTTTTGTTGTAAGATGAGCTGTACATTCTCCATATGTAAGGCAATAGGCTACATCAGAGAACCATGTGTCTTTTAATCTCGTAAATAAAGATAATGTAATATCACCTTCAGGAATCACATCATTTTCAGTGATCAATTTGCACAGACCTTGGCCCCTAACCAATTTGGTAGGTTTGATCTCCAGATCAAACTCTTGAACTTTGGCCACCCAGTTAGCTCTCTTATTCATAGATACCTCTTGTTGGGTTCGTATGCTCTTGACAATAGAATTTGGAACATACACCATGGAATGAGAATGTAGAATATAATACCTGAATTACTTGATGGCCTTTACTACTGCATAAGCCTATTTTTCTGTGGGTGAATATTTCAATTCATGATTATTTAGAGGAACATTCATAAAAGAAATAGGCACTTCCTCACCCACCTCATTCTTCTGTAACAGGACTCCTGACATTGTGTGCTCAGATGCATAGCAATGTATCACAAAGTTTTTATGAAAATCTAGGTGGGCAAGGACTGGAGCCTATGCAATTGCTTCTTTAACCTCATCATTCCATCTAAATGTTTGCTTCTCACTTAACAAGTTGACCATAGGTCTAGTTGTTTTTGAAAAATCTGGCATGAATCTCCTCAAAAAATTGATCTGTCTGAAGAAAGACCTTATTCCACTCTTGTGGGATGGAAAACACAATTTTTGAATTGCCCGCACCCTCTTTGGGTCTATTGCAATCCCCTTTTTTGAAACTATGTGACCTAACAATTTTCCTTCAGTCACATAGAAGATTGATTTCTTGGGATTTAAAGATATCCCTTGGTTCCTACATTCTTGGAAAATGAGCTTAAGGTCTTTAGGATGTTTCTTTCTTCTATGGGAGAAAATAGTCATATCATCAAGGTACACCATGATCACTTTATTAATTAGATGACTGAAGGAGGAATTCATGGCCCGCTGGAAAGGCACTCCTACATTAATTAGTCTGAATGACATTTAGTTATATGCAAACATACCCTAGGGGGTAGTGAACACCATTTTGTGTTGGTCTTTTAGGGCCACACTAATTTGGGTATACCCTGAAAACCCATCCAGCATCGACATCATTTCAGATCCTGCCACCATCTGAAGAATATGATCCATGTTGGGGAGAGCAAAATTGTCCTTCAAACTAGACTGATTGTGATTTCTGAAATCAACACAAATTTGAATTTCTCCATTCTTTTTGTGGACAGGAACTATGTTTGTTACCCAGGTTGAATGATGGATCGAAAAAATTATTTTTGCCTTAAGCATTTTATCAACTTCTCAAAAAATGGCATCAGCAACTCTAGGATTATAATTTCTCAATTTCTGCTTGAAGGGTTTAGCTCTTGGATTTAAAGGAATATGATGCTAGAACTTGCCTTTTGTGAAATATTTTAAATCCTCATACGACCATGCAAAAAAATCTCTGAATTCCCACAGAAGTTTTGTAAATACCTCTTTCTCAATAGGGCTACAACACATACCTAGGTTGACAAACTTAGGGTCTTCATTGCTTCCAATATTGATCTTCTCATAACTACTAGGCTAATCTTCTTTTGTCCCATTAGCATGGCCTACAAAGCAATCCTTACGATCAAACAAATTTTCCATATTTACAAGACCTTTAGGAATGCGATTCCCTTTTAATTGAATAACCTCTTCTTCTTTTTCAACTTTCTCATCAGAACAGAACTCTTGGCATTTAGATTCTGAACCCTCAAAGAAGATAGAGGAAAAATTTTCCATACCCTGAAGAAAAGACAACACATGAGCATCATCGCTGAAAACTTTCCAAGAATTAGCATTGTCTGGAACATTAGGTCGATGGATGAGCTCAATGGTATACTGATCACTATCAAAGTCAGGATGAGGAATCAATAGTGATACATAATCGGCTAGGGCATCTACTCTAGAATTATTTTCTCTAGGAATGGAATCAATAGAGAAAGCCTAAAATCCTTCTATTTCATCCCAGACTCTATTTCTATAATGCTTCATTCTATCATTCTTGACTGCATATTTTCCTCTTACTTGTTTCACAATTAGCTCAATCCCCTTTTGCTTTAAGCATTTTAATTCCTTTTCTTTTTGCTTCTTGAATCCCAAGTAACAGAGCCTTATACTTTGTAGTATTGTTAGTGTTCTCAAACTCAAGCTTACAAGTGGAAGGGAATCTTTCTTCAGTAGGTGACATCAAAACCACTCCAGCACCCAAACCAGTGGATGAACAACTACCATCAAATTCTAAGGTCCATAGTTCCTCATCATCATTTTCATTCATGACCTCAATTTCTGGCATGATCAAATAGTTAGAGAAATTAGTCTCCTGGTAAAAAATATGAGACTTAGGATCATCAGAGGGAAAAAATGTGTACTTGCACTTAGTCTCAGGTTGTAGAGTAACTTTTTTATCCCCAATGGGAACAATAGCCTGAGACCAATCTAATTTGATCTCTCCACCCAGATCTCTACAAAAGGTTCTGCTCAAGAGCATACTATAACTTGCTAGTATGTCAGCAACCAAAATGGTCAACTTGAGTCTTTTGTTAGGGAAAGTTGCTAAAGAAACTTGAGCATATTTGATTTGGCCAAAGAAAGGAACTTGCTTGGAATCCATGGAGTAGCACCTACCAAAAGTTTTTGTCAAAGGCAGATCAAGGGCTTTTGCTACTGAAGAGGGTATGATATTGTCAGATTCTCTAGAATCTATGATACAATTACTAAGCTTATGACCATGGATGAACAATGATACATAAAAGGGCCCAGGTTTCCCTATAATAGAGTAGGTTCTGAGGGTTCAAGATTAATGATGGGCTCTTTAATCTCAGGTTGTTTTACATTTGATTCAACAGGGGTTTCATTAGTGGATATAGTATTTTCCTGATTGGACTGAACAATAGGAGAATAACCTTTCACATAAGCAACCAACTTGTCTAATTCACTAGGATTTGACTTCAAATATTTAGCAGGGCATATTTGAATTTTAGCAGACTTACATAACTCTATAAAATCAAAAGTTTGTTTAGAATCTAACCTTTTAAGGATTTTAATCCCTCCAAGTTCACTCCCTGGAGTCTTTGTGTTTCTACCAGCTTGACTCATTGGTTCCTTATCTCTCTTGCCTTGAAATGGAGAAGAAGAGTAACTATGGATTTTGCCACCCTGCTGTGCTTGAGTAAGCATTGAACATGAAGGATACTCTAGAGTTGTAAGAATGTCACCACCTCATTCTGAGTCAAACTCATATTTGAGATAATAACTTATGGAGTTGCCAAGTCCTCCAGAGTTATCTTCATTTCCAAGAATTTCCACAATGGTCTCTTTGTTGGCCTCCATTTGCTTGTACTGCACCATCTCAGGACAAGAATCACCATCATGTTCATCAATCAAGTGAAAGATACACATGTTGTTTTTAGTAGGAGGTGCTTCAATTTGAAGTCTAGGCTGATGTGTTAAAGTATTTGATTAATTTACATAATTTCCTATTCCTTGGCCTCCATACCTTCTAGGAATGTCTTGATATGGAGTAGGGGTAGTTTTTGGTAATTGCCTTTTTAAGGTAATCATATCATTTACCAGTCTCCAAACCATAGGATCAGAAGACCCTAATGTAGAAGCCTAATTACTAGGAGTCTGAACCTCTCTTCTCCATTTCCCAGTAGCAATCATGTCATCCTCAAGCTCCACTACTAATGCTTGGGCAACTGCCAAGTCTACCACTCTTCCACGTCTAAGATGGAAACTAATATCAGGGGGCATAGAATTTACAAAGAACCCCTTTTTATTTTCATCACTGGGATGATGAGCAATAGGAATCTACTGCAAGAGCTTGTTAAATTTAGCTATGAATTCCCTCATAGGTTCCTGCATCTCCTTCTTTAATTGAGAGAGCTGCAATAATAAGGAGTGTTCATCATCGACTACTTTAAAGTGAGCCATGAAAGTTGTTCTCATACCATTCCAAGTTGTTATGGACCCATTGGGCAAATTATGAAACCAATCTGCAATAGTTTTAATCAAGGTTTGAATGAAAAGAAATATTTCCACATCTTCTGTGCCTACACCTATCACACTACATGCAGTATTAAAAGCATTAATGTGATCACTTGGAGAAACTTTACCATCACCACTGAACTTGGGCAGAACTTCTCTAGCCCCTTTGGGTAAAGCTTGTAGGTTAAAATTTGTTAGGTCTAGAGGACCAACCTGAGCACCCCATGGCTGATTTTGGGCCATGACTGGCAGAGAAAAATTTAGAGGTGGAGGATTAAAAAGAGATGGGGTTACTTTGCCAAATAATGTAAGGGCCTAAAAACTAGAAATGGGAGTGGTAGACTTGATGGGAGAGGAGGCTCTACTAGTCATTTGAGTCTTTCTTCTCACATGAATATTAGGGTTAAAATTCAATCAATCAAGGGCTTCAAAATCTTCATCAACTAGTCCTTTTTCTCTATCCCCTCAAGTATATCTCCTTTCTGCCAGCTTATTGATTAAGACTATAACATAAATATATATATAAAGAAAAGATTATCCTCTAGGTCTTTGGGCTACTCTATTTTTTATGGTAGCTGGTCGAGCCAAGGGAAAATGTCTCAACCACTCTCCAATCTCTTCTTCCTCAATTACTAATCTCACTTGTTGTTATTGCTGACCACTTGTCCTTAATTTCCAAGTGGTATTATTCAGTTCAACAATAATGTCCTCCTGTGTATCAGTGAAGTGAAGATTAGGTTGTAACACTGGGGAAGCTCTTTCTGGCCAAGAATTACCTCAGCATGTAGCACCATAACTGACCATTAAAAGAGAAGAGCTAAGCTTTGGTCTACTTGTAAGTATTCCCCAGCAAAGTCACCAAAAATCTGTTGGTATACAGATTTTCCTTCTTACTAAAACTATAATAATTTGCAAATACTCTGGCCCAAGATGAAGGAAAAAATCATACAACAGTTGAGTTAGTCGCTCACGACTAAACTCTCTGCAATCAAAGGAGCAACTACCTTATATAAAGATCAATCTTGACAATTCATTTATTTGAAAAGAATGAAAATAGTAAAAATAATGTATACTTTTGACATGAAAGTACAAAAGGCTTTTTCAAAACTCATATGAAATAACTACTGAGAGATTTATGCTCTAAGAGAGAATCCACACTTATCTAAGCCAACTAACTAAGACTGTAAAGAAAATTCCTAGAAATATCGATTCAACATACACTGAAATAAAACTAAAAAGGGATGTATGATCTTGAAACACATACACAGATTGCAGCAACATGAAATCAATTCCAACTGAAATCAACATACATGTATTAATCAGACACACTGACCTAAAAAGATACTGCTATTTGTTATATATATCAACTAGTACTATATCATGAGTTTCAAATCAAAACATAAACCATTCCACAAAAGTATTTGCAGTAAATATTAAACTATAAGTTTCTACTCCCAGAGAATCAACCCTTGCAAGGTCTTTCAAAAATTAACTTATAACCACATAGGGCATAATCAGTTTCATAACTAAAGTCTATTATTGGAAAAGAACTGACACCCTATAACTGCTTGGAACCATCCTTTCAAAGACTAATCAAAATAGATTAGCTTTTCTCAGCCTCGACACTAACCGTGGCCTCAGTTGCTTTGCACTCATTTGACCACTCCTTGAAAGCCACTGTGAATCTCTCCAACATCTCCTTATTTGGTGAAGAAACAAGATCCAACCTTTGTTCCCATATATCTTTGCAGTTTTGTAACTGCTCCAGCTTAGTATTCAATGTTTTCACTTGTTCTTCACCGAGCATTATTAGTGATTGCACCCTATCAATGACTGAGCAGTCTCGGGCTACCATTTCTTTGGCATCTTTTAACCCTTGTGCTTTTTTGGTGAAGGATTCTTTCATCTTGGCCTCATCTATACCCATTTTCACTTCACCTGTGGACAGTTTGTAGACATAGTTTATATGATTGCTGACAACTTCCTCAACATAGGCTACTGTCTCTAGAATTTTCTCTGATTCTTTGATACCTTGATCAATTAAAGTACATCACCATTCCTCATTAACCTTTTCTACAAATAGGAGACTGGTATCAGCACCAAGAATTACCTTCATAGACAAGAAATTTTCTATGCCGTAACTGAAAGCTTCATCCATATTAGCTATTACTATCTCCATACTGTCTCTCTTTCCTTCCCAAAGCTTGACTTTAGCCACTAAGGTAGATACTAGATCAGAAGACTGATTAGTTGAACTCTCATAGGCTTGAGCGAAGTGATTGACCATCTCTCCAACTTCTCCCATCCAATTATAGAATGCCTTAGAGAGGGATCTCTCTTTATGTACTCGATCAAGGAACTTTTGATTGTCTAGAGACTTGACATCCAGACTTAAGGGTACCATCACCAAAGGTTGAGGAATAGGATTCTACAATTTCTGAATGTACTTGGCTATTTTGCATAAAGCTTGCTTAAGCTTAGCTTTATCTTTAGCATCCTTCAACACTCTCTGATTGATTTTCTTGTTTTTTGAATTCAAAATCTTCAAATCAGTAGCTCTGGAAGACACTCCTAAATCCACTTTATCCATAGTGAAGTCTTGCTTGGTGACTTCAACACTGGTCTTGTTGGAATTAGGCTTGAAAATATTTTCAACCCAATGACCTGTGGTCAGATCTACATCCACCATAGAATCTATTTTTGGTTTCTTTATTCTAGGGGACTTTCCAAGGTATTTACTAACCAGGTCACCAATAGGGACTGAGGTAGACACAATGTTTCATCTTCTTATTCACAGTTAGATCCATCCAATTTGGAGAGCTAGGAGTTGCATTCTATAGGGAAACAATGACACTTGGATTGCTTGAGGTAAAAAGCTCTTGTTGACTTGAACTCCCATCACCTCCAACTGATATTGAATCCATAGTGGATTCTTTACCTCTTTTCAACCTTTTGAACTACTTTACGCTGGGCTCCTTGGTGTTAGAATCTAGAACAATGCAAAAAGGAAGATCCACCTTCTCACTTCTTTTGCTTCTCTACCTTGTAAACTTCACAGTATCATCAGAAACCAACTTTGAATCTTTAGGAATTTCTAGAGAATCTGAAACACCTGCAGAAAGCAACGGTTCAATCTTATTAGTTAGAATAGGGGAGGGTTTAATTTTTGGAGTCCTTGGACTCTTTCTAGTTCCCAACATAGGGAGAACTGAGATTTTCTTCTTTTGGGCTTTAAGCCACTGCTCTGTCTTCTAGAAAAATTCCTTAGTTAAGGACTTCACATTTTCTTCTTCCTCTGCCAGCTAGTCAATTCTTCTGATTACCATTTCAACTCTTGATACTGCATTTTTTGACTTTGATGCACTGCTATCTTCATCTTTAATATTTCTAATGCTGAAAGGTAGCTTTAAAGCAGTGATTTGTTTGAGGGAAAACCTAGAACATAGTCTTTTAGTAACCTCAACTTCATCTATGTAATCATCCCAGTAGTCTTCCAAAGCTGGCTAATGAAGGAACATGGCATCCACTCTGAAATGGCTCTCAACAAAACCTTTGCTATCAAAGTAGTTCCTTGCCTGATATGGCTGGAGATTCATTTCTTTCAACTCATTAATTAAAAAGGAAAAGTCATTCATCAACCAGAATTTGTAATGTCCTAGTTCAAGTGGGAAGAAGGCACCGATACCTCTCTTGACCTTGTACTTCTTCTCAACCATTAGTAACTGTCTTCCTACTTCAAGAAGAATGCACTTGTCTAGGCAATACCTGGGAAGTTTTAATGGAGCATCACTGAAACCTCCTACTCTTAAATAGGTAAAAGTAGGAAACTGAATATAAAAACTTCTATAAATTTTCACAAATTCCATAGCCTCCTCTAATATCCTGCAATTAGGTTTTCCCCTTAATTCAAAGACTAATTTGGAGGAAAAGGTAATGTGCACTTTCTTAAAACCCATGGGGTGTTTTCATTTTTATAATAGGGGGTGATATTCATAGATGGGCATACTGCTATTCCATTCTTCATGAGGCAGACCATCCTAGATTCTACAAATGGAAAGAATATAAAAGAGGTATGAAGACATATAAAAACTGGAAATTAAAGCTGGCTGAGATAAACCTTCATGTACTTTCTCAGCTATTATTTTGGCCCAATCAATAACATTACCAACATCTAGGATAGCCTGCACAAAAATATAAATCCAGTCTTCCTAGTTGGTGTCAATAGGATTACCTCTAACCCTATTCAACATTACCATTATATACCTAACTTTTCTGAATAGGTGATCTTTTCTAAGTGGTCTAGGCGAATGGAAACCACCCTTTTCTAGGTTTATCAGCCAATCCCTTTCTATGCTATTCCTATATTCCTTCTTGTTCTTCTTAGAGTCTACTATAGCTTTACTGATACTCTAATCTCCATAGATTTCAACTGATGGAATTCTGAGAGAGGCTATAATTATTGTTCTATCAATATTTATTTGAACTTCACCACTTTCTATTTTAATGCACCTCTTAGCCTTACTGCGCCTATTTTAGCATTCTATTACTAACTCCGGGCATGGAATCACTTCAGGAAAACCAACGGCTTCTAATAAACCACTCCCTACAATCCTAACAGATATGGCTTCATGAACTATTTTCCTTAGCCTTGAAATGATTTCTCCAATATCATCATCTACTATAGTCGTATCCCTCATTTCAGGTAAACAACAACTAACTAGAGAAAATCTATTTTCCTTCATGAATTTTACTTTGGAAGAAGACATACTAAAATATAACCTTGTAAAATTCTTATGAAGACAACTCTTTAAAAATGTAGAAGCTCAAATGAATATAGGGCCAAGGTTGCTGTAAAACTCATCGCTTTCTTGCCTTTCGAGAATGTTACCTCATAGCTCCCAAAATGCCTCCAAAAGATAGCAAAGCAGAATAAAGAAATGTAAAGAGAGGGAAAAATGAATACACACTTGCTTTAGTTCCCATCATTTCACAAAAAACTACCATCAATTCACTTTCACGCCGCAATAAATTATAATAGCCTATTACACACACTTCTATTTAGTAAGAAAATCCCATGTGCTAAAGTGGTGCCACTCTTTCCATCACATCAATCATTTAGTTGTCAGTCAATAAAGATTTGGCTCATGACTTATATCCAGGTATTATTACACCTCGAAAATCAATCCTTGAACCATAAAGTTTGGGTTCAAAGTACATGATTCGTGATGTTTTAATTTATATGCACATAAGACAACTATGGTGGTGTTCCCTGACTTTAAGTCACCCATTTTTTTGGCAATATTGGTCATATCAAGTCAGTCTAGTCGGTCTTGAGTCTAGGTCTAAGTCGTTATAGGTAGGCAATCTTTTCCAGATTTCCCTTAATTTGCCTTTTATTCTAAGCTGGGTGGGAGGTTTTCAATGTCTCATTGTTTGGGTAAGTTTTAGCTCCTAATCTGGCAAAGATGATGATCTTTCGGTTAACAATGTATTTCAGAGGAATAAGTGGGAATCATGATTCTCAAACATTCATTAAAAATAAGAGGAAAGTTCTTCATATGGCACATTGACAAAGGTGGCCTTAGAAGATTCAGATGGAATGCATATGTTAACATGATCCCTATTGGTTGATTCAGTTTTCAGGAACAGAGTATGGACAGTAAAGATTGAAACATATCTCAGATTGTTTATAGTTTTTGTCCAAGATTCAAACAATGGCGCTAAAAGCTCTTTTATTAAAAGAATCATTTTGAGAAGATGAATTATTGACAGAATTGATTATGCATTCAGTTACCTTTCTCATACTAAATGAATGCATATGTGCCAATATGGTTTTCAGCAGCAGAAATATGGACATTCATGAATTGGATTACATCTAAGTTTACAGTTTTGATGCAAGGTTTAAACAGTGGTACTTTGGAAGGAAATCTTTTATTGTTATGAGATTATAGATTCAGTTTTCTGAGGCACTTTGGTTAAAGAAAATCATTCTGAGAGGATAGATGTCAGCATTGCTTTACTTTGAAATAAGAGAAGATGTGATTATATAAGTTTCCTCATATATGTGTAACAGTGCCAGTCCTATGTTGAAGTCTCATCAAGTCACAAAAGAATAAAACTCTGATTTGATGGACCGCGGCTTTTCAAGACAAATAATGAATGCATTTTTATTACCAGTGATCATTTGAAGGAGAAATTAATTATCATATGAACAGTCTTTGAAATGTTTCGAAGCTCAGCAAACACATTATGATAACATAACATGCAATGTACGTGTAGTTCACTTTCATGCTCTCAAGCTTGTATGATGAAGCAAGTGCAAGATGTGAGTCGACTCATGAAATTATCTGAAGCAGTTGAAAGAATAACATCATGCAATGAAAATGAGTTCTTAGAAACTTAGGTCTTCCTTATCTCAGTTTATAGAGCCGAAGGTAACATGCAATGCATTTGTAACAGTTACTAAGGAGTGAGGATATCCATTTTATAAAGGCACAGGTCGAAGCTTCATGCTCACACGATCCTATTGCAGAAAGCGGGAGGTTAAATGGCATAGAAATGGCCAAATACGGGCCTGGCGGGTTTTTGAAATCAAGCTTCTCCATTGCGGAGATCGCACTCATCAAGTGCAATTTCCGCAAAGCTTAAAGCTTTATTGTGCGGAAATCACACTTGGTGAGTGCGACTTCCGCCACTTAAGTTATATTACTTAAGTATGGCTTTAAAAAGATTATTATAATGATGTTTTAAAAAGGTTATAGAAACATGTGCTTAAAGCACATCCACCCAAAGTTGACGAGCGGAAAGACGCCCAAACAATTCACCAAGGTGGATTTCACACCTAGATAATGCTTTTTCCGCAATACACAGAGTTTTCGCAGCTACAATGGCCGAAACCCGCCATGGAATATCTTGTGAATTTCAATGTCTTCCTACAATCTGATCACATGGGTTTCTCACAAATGGCTCAAAAAAAAACATTTTACCTTCAGGCATCATGATCCAAAAATGCATAACATTTTTCCAAACAACGGAAAGGAATGACAGTTTCTTTTATTATGAAAATGCACTAAACTGGTGTCTTGCAGAGTTTAGGTTGTTGCAAAGATGGAAGCCTTCAAAATTTGAAATTTCTTTCCTTGTTATACTTTGAAAAGGATAAATATATGCAGATTATTAAATAATCATGAATTGAGGATTTTTATATCACGCAGATGATAAGATAAGTGCCACATTTTAATGGTAAGACATTGTAGTAAAATATTGGTACAAGGAATTCGATATCATTTTCCTAACAGAGCTCTGTTACATTGACTCTGAAGTCTTGTCGACTAAGAACAAAGGGCTATATTGTTGAAGTTTAAAAAAGGTGAATTTGTGAAGAACTCTATGCTAAGAAGGCTGTACCAGAGTAAAGATATCTGAAGCTAAAAATGCAATAGCTCAGAGAAATATCAAATAAAAATAAACCAGTGATCCAGTTAATTGTTCGTAAATGAAGAACAATGTATTGAAGATTAAAGAAACAGTGGATTTTTCATTTATGACTGATGCAAATTCAGAGTTTTTTGACAATAAAATAAAGGCATGGAAAATTTGGAGAACTTTTTAATTTGTGATGAATAGTCTTCCATTCAATTTGACAGAGGACTGTTCAGATTCCTCCTTAAAGGAGATCAAGATAACTGAAGGGACAGGGTCAACTTGATCCATTTTCCTCATGTTTTTATGTTCTATTTCATGACTGTTTGTATTTAAAGAAGTTGAAAGATCAAGAGTTCCTGGGAACTCTATGTGCTGTAGAAATTCTATAAATTTTGGAAGAAACTCAATGTAAAGGGTCGACAAATTGTTGGCATGAAGGGAGGTTGCAGAGACAATCACGCTTGTGTCAATTCTTTACTATCCAGGAGCTTTACTTTTCTACATACAGTCAGAGAGCTGGAGTGGAGGAGAGGGCATGTTTTATTTCTGTAATTTCATTCATGTATTGAGATTAATGTTCAGTCTTTGTAATAGATTTGGCTATAATATGCAAGCAAATATGATCAGAGTATTGTATCTGTGTGTTTAAAACAAAGGAAGGTTTTGTTATGAATCAGAGTATTTGAACAACACTTTTCTGATTATTTTCAATCGGAGTATTGTTATGGTCGGTTTTGAGCACTTTCTTGTATGCTTGGTCAAATGGTGATTGGGAGATAGATCAGAGTACCGTCAACTGATCCTATTGCAGAAAATTGAATGTTCAATCTTCATTTTTCATTTCATGTCATTGGATTTGCATAACAAACAACATTCTTGCATCACCAATGTTGGGAAGTCATAGGATGTGTGAGTCCCTGAAATTGGATAGGATTAGCTTGGTTTTGCCTCTACTGTTCTCTGGTTAAGAACTTATCTACAGTAGGAATTAGAGATAAAACATAATTCATTAAATATCATTTATATAGGGAGCTATACCTCAATTCAGAGGGAAACTAGATATTCTTAGAAACGGTTTCCCAACTGTTGTGTAACGTTGTTCTTAATTATAAAATTGGGCAAATAAATAGAGGATAAGAAGAAGGACAATCTATTTACCAACAGGTGGACCCCAATAAATTCTATAACAAGCTTAGGAAAATTATGAACTATGATTTTAAAACCTTGGCTTGGGAGACTTTTTAGTGTAAAGGGTTAGAAGGGCACATTCTAACATGAACTTTGAATTGAAAAACTAAGGTTCAAAGTTCAAGATTTAATTCAACATTTACACATGGACATGTGACCGTAATGAGAAAAGGCTTTTACAAGACACAACATACACACGACGCTGTTGGAGAAAAATATATTGAACTTTGAACCTTGAACTGGCTGGTTCAAGTTCAAAGTTCAAGGTTCAATTTGCAACTTAAACTTTGACACAGCTTGAAAAATTGCCTCATATAAATAAGGTAAAAATTTATTTGATGGGAAACATTTCCAAAGGTGAAAACCCAATTGTGGCACCTAAGGAAGGAAGTTTGGATGCTTTACCTGAACATTATGAAGAAAGATCTCCAATTTTGATCGAGCCTACAGAAAAGATAAACATTGGATCAGAAACCAAGTGAAAGATCATACACCTAGCGACATCCTTATCTACTGAAGAAAGGAAAGAATTCATAAAATTTTTCAAGGAAAAGAAAATCAATTTTGCTTGGTCAAATGATGATATGCTAGGATTAGATCCAAACTTGATTATGCATCATTTTAATATCAAAGAAGGAGTCAAGCCAGTCAAACAAAAGTTAAGAAAGATGCATCCACATATAGCCTTGCTAGTAAAAGTGTAATTTGAGAAATTGCTAAAGGTGGGATTTATCAGAGCCATTGGTTATGCACAATGGATTTCAAATATTGTACCAATTTCAAAAGTAGATAAGTCCATCAAGATTTGCATGGATTTCAGAGACTTAAACTTGGCGTGTCCTAAAGATGACTTTCCTCTTCCAAGCATAGACGCCACTATAGATTTAACAGTGAGACATTCCATGTTTTCACTTATGGATGGATTTAGTGGCTATAACCATATCAGGATAGCACCTGAGGACCAAGATAAAACAATATTTACATGTACATGGGGGACATTCTGCTGGAATGTTATGCCCTTTGGTCTAAAGAATGCTGGGGCAACATATCAAAGGGCCATGACCACAATATTCCATGATATGATGCATAAGTTCATGGAAGATTATGTAGATGACATATTAGAAAAATCTCATTCAAGGGAGGAGAATCTACCAATTTTAGAGAAAATTTTTGATAGATTAGAGAAATTCAAAGTAAGGCTCAATCCTAAAAAGTGTGCATTTGGAGTCCAATCAGGCAAACTACTATGATATATTGTATCATAAAAAGGCATAGAAGTGGATCTCACTAAAGTTAAGGCCATTATGGAGATGGAAGCACCTAAAAACATAAGCCAAATGAGGTCACTACAAGGAAGAATTCAATCCATCAGGAGGTTTATATCCCAACTAGCAAAAAAATGTCATAACTTCACCCAACTCTTGCATAAAGATACAGTTTTCAAATGGGATGAAAAGTGTGAAGAAGCCTTTAACATGTTGAAGAAAAACCTCATGAATCCTCCAATATTGATGCCACCTATTAGAGGCAAACCTTTGATCCTATATATTTCAGCAATAGAGCATTCATTGGGGGCACTTTTGGCACAAGAAGATGAAACAGGAAAAGAAAAGGCAATATATTGCATAAGTAGAAATTTGGTCAAATATGAGTTGAACTATACATTCATTGAAAGGGCATGTTTGGCTGTGGTTTTTGCTTCCCAAAAACTACAACATTATATGTTAGCTCATAAGATAAGACTCATTTCCAAGATTGATCCTTTGAAGTACCTACTTAGTAAAACAACATTAAATGAAAGGTTAGCCAAGTGGGATATGGTGTTGAGTGAATTCAACATTGAGTATGTAGACCTACAAATCTATCAAAGGGAAAGTCACTACTAACCAGTTAGCAGAAGCACCACTACAAGATGATCATCCCATTCAAGTTGAATTCCTAGATTTTGAGATTGTGAATATAGAGGCAAAAATATGGCAACTATACTTCAATGGTTCATATACTCATCATGGATCAAGAGTAGGCATACTCTTGATTACCCCTCAAGGATCTACAATTCTGATGTAGGAGCATCTTGGGTCCTTGGAAATCTCATGTCACCAAAAACATATATGAGTTTGTCTATGTTGCTTAGTTCCTTCTTTGACCGATATGGCTCGGTAGTTGGTTAGTTTCCTTTGGTCGCTGAGTTTGGTCAATTATCTCCTGGGTGGTTGGTTGTTTCACTAACATTCGACGGTGCTTGTTTGATGCTCGGTCATCCTTGCTTACCGAGTAGTTTATTTTGAGTTTCTATTGAGGCTGACTTGTGCATTGATTTTGGGTCATGGATTTAATGCTGGTATCCATCATTGGGAAGTGTGTGGTCTTAGATCTGACAATTCCTTCTATTGATTATGGATCTAAAGGCCAACTTAGTTCAGTAGCCTATTGTATAAGTATAGTTATTTGGTTAGAATTTAGGAGTCAGTTTTAGAGAAAAGATAGAAGGTAGTAGAATCAAGGTTGTGGATGGTTCCTCACATGTTTGAGGACTTTTGTAATTCATTGTAATATCTAGCTGAACTGGGAAGGCCTTACAACCCAACATGTATGAATCAATTTGAATGAAGATAATATATGAATGATCCTTCTTTCTCCCTCTCACTGAGTTGTTGAGCAGGCTAGATCTATAGGGTGTGCCATCATTTGGCCCCTCTAGTCTTGCCCTTGCATCAAATTCCAAAGTCATATAAATTTTTCTTTCCATGCACCAATAACATAGTAGAATATGAAGCCTTGGTTATTAGAATCAAGTTGGCATTAGAGTGGAAAGTGATAGAACTAAAGGTTTATGGAGACTCACAATTAGTCATTAATCAAGTTAATGAGGAATATTAGATGAAAGATGACAAGTTGGTACCTTAAAAAACATGGTGGAAAATATTAAAAAGTACTTCACTCTTCTTACATTTGAGCAAGTGCCAAAAGAAAAGAACAAAGTAGTAGATGCAATGGAAACTTTGGCATCACTTCTACAAATGACAGATCAAAGCACCAGATATCAATTCCTAGTAGAAGTGGAACAACCCGCATTTGACCCTACCCATCCTTATACCATTTTCTTGCTAACTACACATGAATCACCTTGGTATGGACCTATTTACACCTACTTAAAAGATCAAATCCTACCCATAGACCAAATTGGGAATCAAATGAAAAGCTTCATTCACCAAGCCTCCTGATATATCATAATTTCTAAAACATTGTATCATAAGAGTCTAGACAGAATGCTCCTTAGATGTCTAGAAGAAGAGGAATCAAACGTAGCCTTGCGAGAAATCCATGAGGGAATCTATGGGTCACATTTGAATGGATTAACCCTAGCTAAGAAAATTCTTAGGATAGGATATTTTTTGCCTATGATGGAGAAAGATGCTTGTCACTTTGCAAAACTTGTAGAAAGTGTCAATTTCATGGAAACTTGATACACGTGTCCACACAAGAGCTTCATATGATGACAACACCTTGGCCGTTCTATCAATGGGGTCTAGATTTAATAGGAATTATTTATTCACCATCCTCAAATGGTCATAAATTCATCATCATGACAACATAGTACTTTACCAAATGGGTGGAAGCTGTACCCTTATCAACTACAATGAGAAATAGATATCTTTGTTTATACTAAACCACATCATTTGTAGATATGGCATACCTCATGCCATCATAATGGATAATGCAAAGCACTTCAAAAACAAAGATCTAAAGGAATTATGCACAAAGTTCCACATGATTAATCATTCTTCATCAATATATTACCCTCAAGGTAATGGACAAGTTGGAGCAACTAATAAAAACATCTTAAAGATATTGAAGAGAATAGTGGACAATTCAGGTAGAGATTGGCACATAAAAATAAACCCAAACTTATGGGCTTATAGAAAAAGCATAAGAACGCCAACATGAGATAAACCCTTCTCCTTAGTCTTTGGAATAGAAGCAGTTGTACCTTTGGAGGTAGAACTTCCATCCTTAAGGGTATCTCTTCATGGTTTGATAAATGAGGAAGACTATAGAGTTGCTAGGTTGCATGAAATAGAAGTCCTAGATGAGAAACAACAACAAGTATTTGATCATTTAAAGATATACCAAAACTAAATGTCAAGGACTTATAATAAGCACATCAAGTCAAGAATATTTCAAATAGGTGACCTAGTTTTGCGAGAGAATCCCAAGAATCAAGGAGAAAGGGAAAAGAAGGGAAAATGGGAGGTAAACTAGTTAGGACCATTTGTCATTACTTCTTCTTTTGGGATTGGTACCTACAAATTAGTGGATTGTGATGGAGAAGAGATACAAGAACCTATCAATAGCATACATCTAAAGAGGTTCTATACATGAAGTAGATGAAAGAGTATAAAGAGTATCAAAAATTAGATGGAAAGAATCATATTTATTGTATATAGTCAAAAGAGATCTTGAAAATACCAAAAACATTGGAAAAGCATAAAAGAACAAACAAATTGAAAAGTAGAAAAGATAAAAAATAGTGGAAAATTGAGCATGAAGAAAGCCAAAAACATTCATATATGATCCTAAAAAAGATGTTTTCTTGGTGAAAACCTAGCAAATAGGCAACTTGATGATATGGAATTTTTTTTTGAAAAAAGAGAAAATACAAAAAAAATCAAAAAAGAGAAAAAGTGCCTTGGTGAAAACCTAGCAAATAGGCACCTTGGTAGCAAAAAAGAAGAAGAGAAAGAGCTTAAAAAATAGAAAAAGAAAGCAAGATCCATTCAATTGGTGAAAACCTAGTAAACGGGTGCCATTGAAAGTCCAAGTCAGTCGCATACCTAGAAGGTTACCCTTGTAAATATTGCATTCGCCAACATTTGTATATATTGCATAATAAAACCCCACAGTTGTATTTGCAAGTACCTAGAGATTTTGGTCACCTAATCTGCAAATTGTCCTAAGTCCCACAAATGAAATCATATCAAACTAGGGGCAATCTACTCGAAAGGAGGAATGATTCATCAAAGAAAACTTCAATCAATTCATCTGAGATCTTACATGACCTTATCTTTATCAAGATTAAAAGTATGAAATGGATGGAACTACACTTGAAATATGGATTTAAAAAACATTGCAAAATTTTTTCTAAGTTTTGACTTGGATTGATGAAACCATGTTTTTCTAGCAAATCAATGAAAGTTTTTAAACTAGATAAGCTATGATGAAAGTGTGATATTTTGGTTGATTTCTGAATGACTGTCTTAAAATTAAAGTTTTAAATCATGTATTATTTGTCTAAGGATGTGATCATCAAAGAATCATCGAGGACTTGTACATAGGATAGAACTGAGATTTTTGTTTGTTTACGCAAAAGGATACCTTGGCTATTTTGATCTTTAATATCATAATACCAAAATCCAATTGCAACATAGAATCTGACAAAATCGGTATTCGCACTCTCATGATTGGCTTCAATAAGTGATAGTCGTACCAGAAAAGAGATGGGAAAGCAAAGAAAGAGGTGCAAAAAGTATTCATACCATCATAGATGAACTCGTGATGGTTGTACTAAATGGGATTCCAAAATTTCTCAATGATGATTATAAGCTCCAAATTTTTGATTAATGACAATTAGTTGCATACATCTTAGATTAAATGCATTTAATGTATATTGCCTTTCTTAGCTTAATTTAATTCGCAAGAGGGAAAATTGACAAAAGAGAAAGGGGTTGTAGTCAAATAAAAAATCAAAGGATCATCAAAAATAACTATAAGTGATTGAGTGTGTTGGAAATTAAAAAAAAACAAAAAACAAAGTACATTCCATTAGTTCACTTGCATTGATTAGGTTCATTTTTAAGTATTGTTTTGAGTTGCATTAAGTCACTTTAATTAAACCTTGCATTCATTTAAATGTGTCCAACATTTGAATCATTAAGTTCATTGCTTTAGATTGCATATATCATTAAAATCCATTCAAATTGCATTCATTGCATTAAGTAGCATTCATTTTAAGATTCATCTCATCTAGGGTGCATTATTTTATATCAATCTGTTAAGTACATTGCATTAGTTAAACATTCATTGCATTCAGTAAGATTATTAATCATTAAAGGTATATCATTTAGTGAAACATGGCATTATTCATTAAAGTTTAGTAGAGGGCATTCATGATAGTATCATTCATCTATATTGCATATAACATGTAGAATCATTAATCATTAAGTATCCATGATCATTACATCATTATATAGATCCATCACATTTGCATATCAAAAGAAATACATCCATTATCCATTACATGGCATTATCCATTATTTGTTATCAATCTAACACATCCTATATCATTTTTATCATTAGTCATTAATATCCCGAGGTCCAAAACTATATGCCGGTCTTCTCATTAAACTTATTTAAAAGCTCCTCCATAGGAGTGCATATACTTGGGTAAATTAGATTGACCCCGACCACCCGTGAACTCCCCCCTCAATATATTTCATCACCAGGGGGAGTTTCTCCAAGGCACTCTTTGCCTTGGGTTTCTTGGTTGGGCTAGCAGATGTACTTGGGAGCTTTGGGCTTCCAGGAGGGGGTCCTCCTGCTGCCATCTTCTCAACCTATTTCCTATAAGACTGAACAACCATCAATAATAATATCAAATTATTGTCAAAAATCCAAATTTTGGAAACCTAGATATCTATATTTCAAATGGAAGGAGGTACACCGACTAATTGATGTGACATTTCCTACTGTGGCATGTCAGTCTCAAGTTGTGAGTGTGTGTACGCCTACACATAAAATTATGACATTTTAAATCATAATTGGTGTGACAAAAATGGTATTAATTATCTAACTAGGATGAATGTAAATGCAGATTTGTGACAAGTCAGTATGACCACCAAGATGCAAAATGATGGGAAATGAAGCTTCACTTTAGGAAAAACTAGTCACCAGACCACTAGGACTCAAACTAGTGACTAGTTGCCACAAGTGACTCAACGTGGCTCACCCCAATGATGACAAACCATGTTCATAGTGACTTCGTGAGACCAAAATTGGTTTATTTCTTAAATGTGGTGTTAGCACAAGTAAAAATTCCATGGTTGAATCATATTTTCTAGGCCTCTGCAGTTAGTTTTCCATTTTCCTGCCAAAACCCTAGGCAAAAATTCAAATTCTAGCCATTTGCAGAAAAACCCTAAGTGTGCCCTATGCTTTGTTCTAATTTCATGTTACTTTTTGGGTCACTTAAACCCAATAAATGTATGTGCGTAAATTTTTTCACTCGACGGTCTTTAATTTCCCTAAGTTTCCAAGCGCCCAGCTTTAATTTTTCCTAAATCCGTTAGTGTAATTTTTCCTAGGTCTAGCACTTTAATATTTTCTAAATGTTCTGGCTTAAGTCTTTTCCTAGGCCCGGGTCTGACAACATCTTGATCTAATGGTTGGTGTATCTTCACAAGCGATGTGTCAGAGGCTTGTGATCTTACGTTGGGCGTTGATCTTTCCTAATGATGCGGTGTTTCAAAGACGTGGGACCGTCTGACGTATTTGCATGGTTGGCAGTTTTTAATTGGTCCACATAATAATGAGGTGGAGCTTGTCAGTGGGGCATGTGTTAGAGATTTTTGATTGATGGTCGGCGTATGATCGCATGGAATATTCTTCCCCCATGTGATCTTATGCCTGTCATCTGATTGGATGCCGAAGGGTAGTGGGTCCTGTGTCAGAGCTGACTTAGCAGAGGTAGCAAATGGTATGATGACATGTGGCAATTTGCAGGTGGGCCCAGGGTTATCAAAGTTTTTTGGTGGCTTAGACAAAATGTTTAGTGGGCCGATAAAAGTTTCCTCTATGTTCACTCATTCGCAAAGTAACTTGGGGAAGTTCTAAATCTTTTAGTGGATACGCGAATGTCTATTCACTGAATCTCCAAGTAAATTAGTGAGACCCTAAATTTCTCAGCAAACATGCGATTGTCTTTGGTCGTGTATTCACCAAATGGGTCAAAGGGTTAAGGGTTAGCCAAGAATAGTGGGACCATCTGGTGATTCATAGCTGAGGTGTTGTGTTGTGATTGGCTAAGTTGGAAAGGAATGTGGACACGTCAGTGGGCCCGAGAGATTCAAAGAGATGCCAGTGTGGAAGATCTAACAGACGGCGTGTGATCTCATGAAGTCTGTCAGAGCTATGAGATTATACGCCAACTATTTGATCTTGAGCTTATGAAAAGTGGGTCCAATATTCTGATTCATCACTGACGTGCTTTTTTCTCATTGGTTCGAAGGTTTTATGAGGTGGAAAAGTGATTTTTAAAGGTTTTGTTGACTGTTGAAGGATTCTACGAGCCGCCCGATCTGCCAGGAATAAAGTGCATCAACGGTCACATTTTAAAGTTGAGCCGGTTACCATTTTTATTCAAATTCAAATATCCTGCAGGGTTTTGCTAGGGTTTTTGAACCAATGAGTCATGTAAAACGAAGCGGTGGTCAAGAATTTATTATTTCAGGACAGATTGCAGTTGGGAAAGGATACATAAGACATAAGTTATTGCTAGAATCTAATTTTATTTCCTATGATGCCGAGCCAGTTGAATATCATGGTTGATTTCTTGCAGAGGGGCATTCATTGCAGTTGGATAGCGTGCTGATAAAATCAAATTTGTGAAAATTGAGCCAAAGGATAGCATTGAAGACATAAAACACATCGACTCAATTGCAGATATCTCATCTATTTCATTGGGGTATTAATTGTAAACCCTTTGGGGTTGTTGAAATTTTTTTTTAGGTTTTTTTTTGTAGCCCTAGAATGATCGGTTGCTTGTTGCATCTCTTGGTATAAAGGGATTTTTCATGATCATTCTAGGGGATTGGAAGTTCAAGTGTTAAAAAGATAAAATTTTTTGAAACCCTAGCTTTTCAGTCAAGGATTGTAATTTTTGATATCATTTTATCAAACAATAGAGAAGAAATATAGGTTATCTTCATCTTGTAAGCTTGCTATTCTGGATACTGTATGCATATGGTGAAAGGTTATACTTAATACAAACCTCAGATCTTTGCTCTCCTTTGCTCTATTCTTTGAATCTTTAAATCTTTGCATAAGGTTTATATGAATGTATTGGTGCTTTGAGTTCCAACCTAGGGTTAGATTAAATATTGTTCAAAGTAGGATATGTGTTCTTAGAGTTTATTTGAAGGATTCTCATAAGTAGGAAAGATTTGAAGCCCTTTGTGTTGATGTCTAAAGACCAATTTTAGACACCACTTGTATCCATTCTTTTCCTTGATATCTTGCCCAATAGATAAGGCACTGGCCTATATTCTCCTATCTTTGTGTTGAGAAGAGTGATTCAAATCTTATAATCCTAAATCATTCAAATCACTACTAGTTTTTACTTTTATTTACATTTATGTATTGTCCTACCTACTGATGGAGAGTCAATGAACAATAGGTTCTTGTTTAGTACTTTCTCACTATATCCATCTATTGAAAGATCCAATAAAGAAATGAGGGGCAGAGTTAGAACTATTAGTCAGAGTTAATACTATTGGATCAGGTGCACCCGCCTTGGTTTTGCAGAGCTAGAAGTAGAAGAGGGTAGTCTTATTCCTATAGTTGGTCTAGTTGCTTATACATTGCCCATATTTGGAGCTAACCATTCCTTAACATCCATCATAAGCATATTGGTATCTCATGGAGTGTAAAATCCTATCCAGGAACCAACAAAATGGTGACTCTGCTAGGGACAGATAAACAAGTCTTGTTAAAGAAATCAAAATTTCTGGTGTTTTCATTGATAAATCAAGTTTCAGATTGATTCAGCCCTTCTAGGTCACCATCAAATTAGTGATTCTACTGGGGAATAGAGAAATGCTATCAAGAGAAAATAGTGTAGGTTTCAAGTTGAGCTTGACTCCTGACCTACCTATTTCAATCATTTGATATCTGTGGTGTTACAAATCAACATAGATAATGCAGGTACAAGTTGAGCTTAGACTCCTGGCTAGCTTATCATTTATCCAGTGGACTTCATTAAAGAGTATAAGAGTCAGTTTCATAAAGTTTCAAATCATCTCACCAAGTTGTGAGTGGCGACTCTGAGCATCTCTGTAACCAGTACTTTATAATATATAGTTATGAGTTTCAAAATCACAAGGTCTTGGAGGAAGGAACACCCAGAAGAAAGCTTGCAGGGTGGGCTTCCTGCCACATCAAGAAGAACTTAGGTTAGGAAAGAAAAAAGTGTTGATGATATGTCTCCAACTTGGAAACAAAGAGGAAACTCAAGACAACAAAATGTTGCTCCTCCTAGTCAGCAAGGAAATGCCTCAGAATATGAGGAGGTAGTTGATTTGGGTCTGAACCAATATGAAGACTTTTCTTCCCCCACAGAAAGAGAGGGTGAAAGACCATCCCAAAATAGAAGCATTTCAGGAAACTTTAGTAGGTCTAGAAGCAAAAGCAGGGGTTGATAGGATTTTGTTCCCCCTTCAAACCTTGAATCATCAAAGCCCCAAGGCCTCCATGAATCTCAAGATCAACAAGAAGAGCTTCAAGCATAGGAGGCTAAATCTGAAACAACTTTGCCTGATTCTGAGGAAATATTTGAGGAAGTGTATGAATTGGAAAGAGGAATTCAAGAACAAGCAACTATTAGGCAAAGGAGAGAAAATGAGAAGGAAGAAAGGGTCAGACATGCCATGATAAGAGCTGATTAATTAAGAAGGCAGTTGTTAGATTTAGAGGCTATAAATCATGTTCCCATTCCTGAACAAACAAAAGAACTGCCTGTTGTCCATAAGACATTTGAAACAAGAGTTCCTAAAGATAAAGGGAAACAAAAAGAAAAAGGCATTTCAATTAAAGAACCCGTAGCCCCTAAACTCCCTAAAGAGCAGGCCTATAGATTGGAATTCGACCTTGAAAAGGCCAAAAGGGAACAACAATTGCTAGCTAAGGAACTTGAAAAAGCAGAATTAGAAGCTGCATCATTAGAAGTGAAAAAGAAGATTGATTTTCTTAAAAGTTCTGCAGGACCTACAAATTTTACTAATTCTAACATGACACAAGGAGCAGATGTTGCAAATACAGCAAATCAGACAGGTGGTTTTCCCCCACCAGGAGGTTTCAATGGTTCTGCCACCACCAATAATGATGCATCTACATCCTAGGGTGTTGGTGTTTTTAATACAAGGATTATACATGAAAGATGTAAACAATTAGTTTTTACTGGTATCCCTAGTTATCCTAACCCCATCCTTGAAGAAATCAGAAAGAAGCTTCCTAAATTCACAGGAAGCAATGTTGTAACTTGTGAAGAACATTTAAAGAAATTTATTGATCTCATTGATGATTATAATATTGTGCCTGATGATGTTATCATGAAGCTATTTGTGCAATCCTTAATAGAGGAATCAAGGGATTGGTTTAGAGCCTTACCACATGGTAGCATAGGTTCATGGAATTAACTTAGGCATTATTTTAAGGAATAATATAGTTACAAAACTCATGAAGGTTTTATGCTAAATGAGTTCAATAACATAAAAAAGAATTTCAATGAAGATGTTATTGAATTTAATGTTAGATTTCAAAAGGCCATGCATAAATTGTTGCAGGTTATCAGATTGGATGATAGGGTATGCCTTGTCACATATTTAAATGCTTTTGATTCTAAGATGGGATACCTATTGGGAGATAAGAATCCAAGGAACTTGGTTGAAGCTTACAAGCTAGCTGTGAACATAGAGAGAAATTAGAGAATCTCAGGAAAGTTAGGAGGGAGAGAAGATGATAGATCACCATTGTTAAATAGAAAGGATCCGAGAAAGCCTCAAGGTGTGAAACCTAAAGATGATGAAAGCCTAAATTTTTTTTTGAAAACAATCATGGATCTAAAGCCTGGTAAAAATAGAGGTAATAAAGCTATAGGAGGGGACAAGACCCCCTTTAATAATTCCAAAAAATTACCAAGAATGCAGAACTACCCTTACAATACTCAATGGAAAGATGGGAGGCCTTTTATTCCTAAGAAAAGAGATAGACCAAATGATAGGACCCCTGATCCATTGCAAAGAAATTCAATGAATGTGGTGGAGGAAGTCCCATGGTGTGTTGCCTGTCAGTCACCACATGATCCTGATTATTGTGCCATCTCCCAAAGTGTCTCTCCTCAAGAAGAGCAGGAATGCAATGAGGAACAGCCTTATGATGACCAGGGATGTGGGATGTTCTCTTCTCATATTTTGAGTGAGGTAGACTTTGCTGAAGAGGATGAAAATCAGGATGTTTCACATTCCCAAACTAGAAATGAATCCTATCATCAACAAGTTTTTTCAGATGATGAAGATAGTGAGCTTGACAATATCTAGTATAATGTTCAAAAGAATGAACAAACAACTACTTTGAGAAGACCTTTTGATGAGGAAATTGATTTGATAACAACCAATTTGGTTACTCAGGCAAAGGCAAATTATAACTTAAGGAATAGACTTGTTGGTGATTCAAATCCTAAGCCAGCTTGTATTTTTATCAAGAAAATAGATAAGAATGTAAAAACTTCACAAGAAAGGACCAAGGATGCTAGTCCTGTTGATAAAATCAAGGTAAAGAAAGTTGCTAAGCCTAATATTGTTTACAAGGTGAAAACTAATCCTATTGCTAAGGTTGTACCAGTTTTGCAAAAGAAAAACAAGGCCCAAACTGACAAACCTACAGATACATCCACCCAAGAAGCTGATAAGGAGATCACATATTCAAAACTAGATGTACCTGATTTAAAGTATGTTCTAGTTGACATGAGTAGATTGTTGTCTCAAATCACTATCAAAGTTCCATTATTAGAGATGATGAGAATAGAAGAACATAAGGAAAATGCCTTGAAATAGGTACAAAGTGTAGTACATACTGATTCTCAAAGAATAGAAAAAACTGAGAAACAAGTAGCAATTGTGGATGAAGAAGATGAAAATTGCAGTGAGGAGATTGTTTCTAAAATCCCTCAAATTTATTTGGACACAAATGTTGTTAGTACTGCAATAGGATCGGTTGATCCTTTTTTCTTGACTTTGCAAATAAATGGAAAGTTGCTAAAGAATTGTATGATTGATTCTGGAGCATCAAATACTGTTATGCCTACTGAGGTTATGAAGTCATTAGGATTAAAAGTGGATACACCTCATGGTAGGTGTCAAGCTATGGATTCAAGAGAAGTACTAGTTGTTGGTACTATTAAGGCTTTGCCTTATAGATTGGCTGCATACCCCAACAAACAATTAACCATGAATGTTTTGGTAGTTGATATTCCTCCCCAGTATGGAATGTTACTATCAAGAAAATGGAGTGCCTCTATGGGAGGCAGCATACAGTGTGACTTATCATTTGCCACTTTTAATTTTGAAGGACATAATATCAAAGTCACTAGGGAGTCTAGAACTCCACACATGATTGAGGAAGAAGAACAAGACAACATGAATTGTTTCCTTGATACTGATATTAATGCCTTTAAGGTCCAAGATTAGGAAGCAGAGGAAGATGTTGAGCCTCCCCATGAATTAGAAATCCAAGAAGGATGGATTGACCTTGATAATATTTGGAATATGTATTTTGATGGAGCAAATAGCAAAGAAGGATCTGGAGCTGGAATATTGCTCATATCTCCAAATGGTAAAACTTTCAAGTTCTCATTTACTTTGTTGTTTTCATGCACAAATAATGTTGCAGAGTATGAGGCTCTATTAATTGGTCTAAGATTAGCATCAAGGCATGGCATAAAGTGTTTGAAAGTTATAGGTGATTCTGAGTTAGTCATATCCCAAATTAGATCAAAGTATGCCTCAAGGAATCAGAAGTTGAAACAATATAGGAATGCAGTATGAGATGAGATTGAAAGATTTAGTGCTTTTAATATTTGTTGGATGGAAAGAAGTCAGAATAGGATGATAGATTTTTTGGCTAATATAGCCCTTAGACTAGAAGATGCTACATTTGCAGATGTTTCCAATATAGAGATACAAGCCAGACCTTCCATCCCTGACAATCTAGATAATTGGTAGGTTTTTTCTGATGACCAAGATATATTAAGGTTTCTCCATTGTGAATCTCATTTTGGTGATAAAGAAATGGATTTTAGTGCTTATGTTAATACAGTGAATGGCAAAGATGTCATCTTTGGGAAAGAGGTTTTGCAATTAAAATCAAACAAGGTTCCTAAAGGACTAGTTGCTCTTGAAAGGGCATTTGACAATAAATACAAGGCCTTCTCAAGTAGTACTAATAAAATCAATGAGCTTGAAGAGATAAAATTGGGCACAAGGATAGCTCCCAAGAAAGTTTATATAGGCAGGTCTCTCTCCCCAAGAATTAGGAAAAATTTGATTGACCTTCTCAAGAAATTTAGGCATGTTTTTTCCTGGTCTTATGAAGACCTTAAAGCTTACAAGGAAGACCTTTTCCAACATGAGGTTCCACTCAAAGAAGGCACAAAACCTTTCAGACAAAAGTTGAGACCCGTTAACCCTACCTTGGCACCCAAAATGTAGAGTGAACTCAAGAAGATGATGGATGCTAGAATAATTAAGCCCATTAGGCATTCCACTTGGGTTTCAAATTTAGTGCCTGTCAAAAAAAAGAATGGTGATATCAGATTATGTGTATATTTTAGGAATCTTAACATAAATTCTTTGAAAGATAACTATGGATTACCTAATATGGAGAACATGTTGCAAAAGGTCACTGGATCAGAATTGATGTCCATGATGGATGGTTTTTCTGGTTACAATCAAGTGATGGTCAAAGATACAGAATAGTTTAAAACTACATTTACAACTCCATGGGGAACATATGTTTATGTAAGAACACCATTTGGGTTGACTAATGTAGGTGCCACTTGTCAGAGGGCTATGGATGTAGCCTTTGCAGATTTCATTGATTGATTTATGGTGGTATATCAAGATGACTTGATAGCCTTTTCAGCAAAAGAAGAACAACATTGTCAACATCTTGAGAAATTTTTTATCAGAGCATTGGAATATGGGGTTTCATTGAACCCAAAAAAGTGTGCCTTTGGTGTGACAGAAGGAAAACTTTTGGGGCACATTGTTTCAAAGGATGGTGTAAGAATAAATCTTGAAAGAGTGGAAGCTATTGAAAAATTATCCTTACCAAAGAACATCAAGGGAGTTCAGTCCTTTTTAGGACAAATCAAATTTTTAAGAAGGTTTATTACAAACTTTGCAGAAATCAGTATTCCCATATCAAGGATGTTGAAGAAAGGAGCAAAAGTGGAATGGAATACTAAAGCAGTCCAAGCCTTCAATGACATTAAGAGGGCCATTAAGAATTCCCCAATCTTGAAGACACTAGATTATAGCAAGCCAATGCAAATTTTCTCTTTTGCATCTGCTCATACTATTGCTGCAATACTTTTACAAAAGAATGTTGAAGGTTTTGAACAACCTATTTCCTTTTTCAGAAAGACTTTACAAGCAATAGAATTAAATTATGATATCATTGAGAAACAAGCTTATGCCTTGGTCAAGGCCATTAAAACATTTAGATGTTATTTGGTGGGAGCCACAGTGATTGCCTATGTTCCAAGTGCTGCAGTTAAGGACATTTTGGTCCAACAAGAGGTCTCAGGAAGAAGATGTAGATGGATTAACAGAATTAAAGAATTTAACATTGATATCCACATTACAAAGTTGGTTAGAGGTTTAGGCCTAGCTAAAATGATGTCCCAAAGTAATCTAAATGCAAACTAGATAAATGCTTTAGAAGAGGATCAAAGACCGTACATGTGTAACATGGATTGTTGTGAATGGTATAAAGATATTTTCAAATATCTACAAAAGATGGTCTTACCCCTTGAATTGGATGAAAATAAGAGAAGAACTATTAAACTCCACTCTTTGAGATATGCAATTATAAATGGTGAGCTTTGGTGGAGGAGTAATGAAGGTGTTTTGCTCAGGTGTGTAGACTATGATAAAGCCCAGCTCTTGATGCATGAAATGCATAGTGGAATTTGTGGAAGACCCTACATGGAAAAGACTACAGCCCACAAGATCATTAGGGTAGGTTTTTGGTGGCCTTCACTTTTCAAGGATACCCATCAGTTTGTTAAGAAGTGTGATCCTTGCCAAAGATTTGCAGGAAAACTAAAATTTAGTGGGAATGTGCCCCTCAAACTTGTTTCTGTTCAAGCCCCTTTCCAGAAGTGGGGTATGGATTTCATTGGTGAAATATCTAATAAATCTAGTGGTGGACATTCTTATATCTTAGTGGCAACTGATTATTTCACTAAGTGGGTTGAGGCAATCCCTACAAGAAGAGCAACTAGCAAAGTAGTAACAAATTTTGTGATGCAGAATATTTTGACAAGGTTTGGTTGCCCAGAAACTATGGTGGTTGATAATGTGTTATGTTTTAGGTCAGAAGAGTTTGTTGACTTTTGTAGACATAATGGTATTAAAATTTCATATTCTTCTGCTTATCATCCACAAGGCAATGGCTAGGCAGAATCTAGCAATAAAAGTTTAATCAAGATTTTGAAAAGAGTCCTGGACAAAAACAAGAAGGCCTAGAATTCCAAGTTATTACAAGCCCTGTGGGCTGATAGGGTTACAATAAAGAAGGCAATAGGGTGTGCCCCTTTTGACTTAGTGTATGGAATAAATGCAAGATTACCCCAAAACAATTTGTTGCAGATGTATCATTTCATTCAAAAATATGATGAAGATGTTGAAGAAGATATGACAGTTAGAATGAATGACCTGATTCAACTCAATGAGGTAAGAAATGATGCACACATCAAAAATGAGAATTTGCAGGCCTAGTGCAAAGTCCTATATGATAGAAGGACTATTCAGAGAAATTTTGCAAAGGGAGATATGGTATTAATATGGAATGTAAGAATGCAAGACAAAGGAAAACATGGGAAATTTGATCCCATATGGTTAGGCCCATATATTATTGAAGAAAAATGGGGAGCAGGCTCTTACATTCTAAAGAATTTGACAGGAGAAATCCTAGAGTTGCCTATTCATAGCCAATTTTTGAAGTTCTACTTCTCCTAAAGATTTTTGACTGTTTGTACAGTTGTGTTTTAAAGTTTTTGTGTGTAGTTTCCTATTTTTGGTTTGAAGTTTTGGTTCTGGTCTAATGTACCAGGAGATTCTAGCTTCTCATTGTATCTATAGGAGATACATGTCCCCGAGCATGAGCCACTATTAGCACAAGTAAAAATTCCATGGTTGAATCATATTTTCTAGGCCTCTGCAGTTAGTTTTCCATTTTCCTGCCAAAACCCTAGACAAAAATTCAAATTCTAGCCATTTGCAGGAAAACCCTAAGTGTGCCCTATGCTTTGTTCTAATTTTGTGTTACTTTTTGGGTCACTTAAACTTGATAAACACATATGCGTAAATTTTTTCACTCAGCGGTCTTTATTTTCCCTAAGTTTCCAAGCGCCCAGCTTTAATTTTTCCTAAATCTGTCGGTGTAATTTTTCCTAGGTGTAGCACTTTAATATTTTCTAAATGTTCCAACTTAAGTCTTTTCCTGGGCTCGGCTCTGACAACATCTTGATCTAATGGTTGGTGTATCTTTGCAAGAGATGTGTTAGAGGCTTATGATCTTACGTTGGCTGTTGATCTTTCCTAATGATGCAGTGTTTCAAAGACATGGGACCGTCTGACATATTTGCATGGTTGGCAGTTTTTAATTGGTCAACATAATAATGAGGTGGAGCTTGTCAGTGGGGCCTGTGTCAGAGATTTTTGATCGACTGTCGGCATATGATCGCATGGAATATTCTTCCCCCATGCGATCTTACGCCCATCATCCGATTGGATGTTGAAGGGTAGTGGGTCCTATGTCAGAGCCGACTTAGCAGAGGTAGCAAATGGTATGATGACATGTGGCAATTTGCAAGTGGGCCCGGGGTTATCAAAGTTTTTTGGCAGCTTAGACAAAATGTTTAGTGGACTGATAAAAGTTTCCTTTGTGTTCACTCATTTGTGAAGTAACCTAGGGAAGTTCTAAATCTTTTAGCAGATACGTGAATGTCTATTCACTGAATCTCCAAGTAAATTAGTGAGGCCCTAAATTTCTCAATGAACATGCAATTGTCTTTGGTCGCGTATTCGCCAAATGGGTCAAAGGGTTAAGGGTTAGCCAAGAACAGTGGGACCATCTGGTGATTCATGGCTGAGGTGTCATGTTGTGATTGGCTGAGTTGGAAAGGAATGTGGACATGTCAGTGGGCCTGAGAGATTCAAAGAGATGCCAATATGGAAGATCTAACAGACGGTGTGTGATCTCATGAAGTCTGTTAGGGCTATGAGATTATACACCAACCGTTCAATCTTGAGCTTATGAAAAGTGGGTCCAATATGTTGATTCATCACTGACGTGATTTTTTCTCATTGGTTCGAAGGTTTTATGAGGTGGAAAAGTGATTTTTAAAGGTTTTGTTGATTGTTGAAGGATTCTACGAGTCGCCTGATCTACCAAGAATAAAGTACATCGATGGTCATGTTTTAAAGTTGATCCGATTACCATTTTTATTCAAATTCAAATATCCTACAGGGTTTTGCTGGGGTTTTTAAACCAGTGAGTCATGTAAAACGAAGTGGTGGCCAAGAATTTATTGTTTCAGGACAGATTGCAGTTGGGAAAGGATATAAAAGACATAAGTTATTGCTAGAATCTAATTTTGTTTCCTATGATGTTGAGCCAGTTGAATATCAGGGTTGATTTCTTGTAGAGGGGCATTCATTGCAATTGGACAGCGTGATGATAAAATCAAATTTGTGAAAATTGAGCCAAAGGATAGCATTGAAGACATAAAGCACATCGAATCAATTGCAAATATCTCATCTGTTTCACTGGGGTATTAATTGTAAACCCTTTGGGGTTGTTGAAAAGGTTTTTTAGGTTTTTTTTTTGTAGCCCTAGAATGATCGGTTACTTGTTGCATCTCTTGGTATAAAGGGATTTTTCATGATCATTCTAGGGGATTGGAAGTTCAAGTGTTAGAAAGATAAAAATTTCTGAAACCCTAGCTTTTCAGTCAAGGATTGTAATTTTTGATATCATTTTATCAAACAATAGAGAAGAAATACAGGTTATCTTCATCTTGTAAGCTTGCTATTCTGGATACTGTATGCATATGGTGAAAGGTTATACTTAATACAAACCTCAGATCTTTTCTCTCCTTTGCTCTATTCTTTGAATCTTTAAATCTTTGCATAAGGTTTATATGAATGTATTGGTGCTTTGAGTTCCAACCTAGGGTTAGATTAAATATTGCTCAAAGTGGGATATGTGTTCTTAGAGTTTATTTGAAGGATTCTCATAAGTAGGAAAGATTTGAAGCCCTTTGTGTTTATGTCTAAAGACCAATTTTAGACACCATTTGTATCCATTCTTTTCCTTGATATCTTGCCCAATAGATAAGGCACTAGCCTATATTCTCCTATCTTTGTGTTGAGAAGAGTGATTCAAATCTTATAATCCCAAATCATTCAAATCACTACTAGTTTTTACTTTTATTTACATTTATGTATTGTCCTACCTACTGATGGAGAGTCAATGAACAATAGGTTCTTGTTTAGTAATTTCTCACTGTATCCATCTATTGAAAGATCCAATAAAGAAATGAGGGGCAGAGTTAGAACTATTAGTCAGAGTTAATACTATTGGATTAGGTGCACTTGCCTTGGTTTTGCAGAGCCAGAAGCAGAAGAGGGTAGTCTTATCCCTATAGTTGGTCTAGTTTCTTATAGATTGCCCATATTTGGAGCTAACCATTCCTTAACATCCATCATAAGCATATTGGTATCTCATGGAGTGTAAAATCCTATCCAAGAACCAACACATGGCCTAGGTGGTCTCGTAAAGAATTTCAAAACAAAATTGAAACTGTAAAAGACACTTGCCACAAAAACTTGCAACTCTCTCACTCAACACCATTTGACACTTTTAGACTAGTTGGGGTAGGAAAACTAGCCTGGTCCCTGTAAAGGGGACTCTGAGCTGACACTCAACAATATGCACTAGAAAGGCTATACAAGATGCAAGGGACTCATTTACAACCAGGCACGTGTTGGACACAGACCAAGCATTATAAACAAAACTCTACATGTGCTTACCAATAATGCTACTCTACTCTGCACTTACAATTTACACCAACTTCTAGCATAAACATGAATTTACATGCGGATGAATGCCTACTTAGAGATATACAAAATCTACAAAAATACATGTTCACAAGCATATACATGCATTTACAAAAATTTACAGAAGCGTGACACATATATTACGTGAAATGTACAAACTTACAAAAATTTATGCAAATGTACATAGAGAAAAGCCGAATGAATCAGGGGGGGCAACAGTGACCTAACTCACCAGGACTTTACACCAACCCTATTTACAGGGTGAAGCCATTGGTGCAACACATAATGGAAAAATGAAGGAAAAACTAGAGGGCGAAAGAAGAAAAATAGAAGGAAAATGAAAACAAAAAGAAAATGAAGGTCAGAATGGGCTTACTTGGATGAGAGAATGCTGAAAGCTGGTAAGGATGCTCACCTACTTGACTTTTGAAGAGCCAGAATACCTCCCATGACACAGGAGCATGAACCTCAACGCTTGGGAAACCAACATAGAGAACTTAGCTTGGAGAATATTCACACTTGGAAGTTTTGTAGCTCTTGGAGATAATTATGCTTTGGGTAATTATAAAAATGATGGGTAAAAGCCTTATATAATACCTAAGTGAGCACATTAATTATTGATTAGAATCTTGAGGAAAGAAAGCCCTAAATTTTGGACCTGAGAATGCGATGTTCACTCCTTCAAAGAAGACAAAAATGTCATTTCCAAAGTTCACAGTTCGGGATTCAATGCGACTAATAGACAAACTTTGGGAGAAGAGTCCTAGAGAAACAAAAGGGAAGGACACCAAAAACCACAAAGGAAAGGAAAACAAAAGGGGAGAGAAAAAAAGAAAAACAAGGGGGACCCGACATTTTTCCAAACAAAATGTAGGGATGGGTATGAAGGGAATAACAAATGGTGACTCAATGGGACAAATGCCTCATGCATTTGAGAACTTGTGAATTATCTTGGGGTAGACCAGGGTCTTATCATTATTGAAAGATTACTTTTGGATGCAATTTTGGTCTCCGAAACTCACCTTGTTTTGGGCATTTCATGGTTGCCAAGTTGTGAAGTGTGTGATTTTAAAAGAGGCACCTCGTGGTTTCCAAAATAAATAGAGAAATAACACTCGAAGAAAATAGGCCTGAAAGATTTTTAGTTATTGTGTGATCTGGGTCCTGGGATTTTACTTTCATTTCTAATTCAATTCCCCCATCCTTTTTTTTGATGATGGAAAAGGTGGTACTTCTTTCACTAGAGTCTTTAATTTTAAATTGTTACTATGGTGGTACTTCTTTCACCTTGCCAACAATTGTGTTGGGAGGAAGGGAAATCCACGGGCTGGAATGACACTTTTAGCTTTTAAGAATGATCTACTAGGAGTATGACCAATATGTTCTTTGGTTGCATTGGTGATTTATCTCTATTACCATTGGGGACAACTTAGTTAGCTTCCTCCTTTTTTTAGCTTTCTGCAATTATGAAGATACCAAAAACAGATGAAGATTCACCATAGCTTGCCATGTACTTCTGACAAGAACCTTCGAATAAGGATGGGACCCAATTGTCATCCCTAAGAAGAATTTAGGACCAATAAAATGCATGAGACAAATCTCCCACTTAGTCATAATATGTTATGAAAAAAATTCCCGCCTACAAATGAGAAGACAAAACACTAGGAACCAAAACAAGCAAGACAAGCAAAAAAAACCCAAAAAGACACAGAAGACAACAAAAAAAAAATTGACGAAGATAAAAAATACAAGAGACCTATTTACAAACTTTACATATGATAAAATTAAGAGGGATCACAAAGAAAACCCTAGTAGTGTTTGAGAAATTATCCATTGACGGGCAATGGGACAACTTATCCAGTCAAAGTATTGAGGTGGTACATGTTGGCTCCGTAGATATTTGATATTTGATATGGTCCCAGCCAAAGCCTCTAGAACTTTGTATGCTTTCCTTTCTTTTCCCAAGCCTTATCCCATAGGAGGACCAAGTCCAAGATCTGGAAATCCTTATACTAGGCTATCTTGTCAAACCAACATTTGACTACTGCTTGATGTTTTGCAAAATGCTCGAGGGCATTGTCTCTCTATTCTTCCAGACAAACCAAATTAAGGAGGTAGACCTCCACAATGTTATCTCTTGTGTCAAACTCTTGCATGAACTACAAGAAGATAATTTTTAGGTTGACTAGGAATACCAGGTTTTGGCCATAGACCAAATAAAAGGGAGAAGTCCCCAAGGCAACCTTAATGCGGATACAATCCCACCAAAGGGTGAACTTTAGCTTTTGGTGCCAATCTTAGGGATTATTTTCAAGTAGATGTTTGATAACCTCCAAGAGGTTTTTATTGGTGGATTCTACTACACCATTACCTTGTGGATAGTAATTTCTTGAGAACTTGAGGGTAATATTTCAATCATAGGCCCATTCCAATAACTAGGTGAAGGAAAATGCCAGGCCATTATCACATACAAGGGCGAATGGCATCCTGAATCTAGTAGTGATGTTTTCCTTGATAAAGTTGATAACTACATCTACAATATTATTTTTAAAAGGTATGGCTTCAGACCACTGAGTGTAATAATCAGTAGTGATCAAAATGTATCGGTGTCCAATAGATGAGTTGGGGTTGATCTCCCTGATAAAGTCAAATGCCCATTGGGTGAAGGGTCTAACTTTGAAGAAAGGTTGGAGAGGCATTGCTGAGTTTCACTCTCAAGAAGTGACGGTCTAGCACTTCCTCATGTGCACATAGACACCTTTGAAAATATGAAGCCAATAGTAACCGATGTGAAGATTTTGATGAGCTATGGCATCGGTTGAGCCATGTCCAGTTCCAAAATGTCTATAGAATTCATATATCATTTTTGTAGCTTGAGAATAGTCGAGACACCAAAGGTAAATACCCTCATAATTTCTACAAAATAGCATCTCATTTTTATCATAAAGTGTACACTCTTTAACTAGAGAGCTCGATGTTTGTTAGAAGGAAGTCCCTCGGGGCATTGATTTTTTAAAAAAAGATATACTAGGTTAGCATACCATGAGTCTTGAGTAAAGGACTCCAAAGTGTAGGTTTGACACTCTATTTGTGGACCTATTTCTGCCATGGCTTAGAATAGTCCTTGTCCATGGAATAACATCATAGGTTGCATTTCTAGATCAAATTCCTAGAGGATGACCATCCATTTCTCCCAATGTTCTCCAAGATCACTCTACATTAATAGGGACTTAACACCCTAATTTGGCATAATAGCATGTACTTTACTTTGCAGAATGTAATGCCATAACTTCTTAATTGCCCAGATGAGAGAAAATGCCTTCTTTTCAAGGGTGAATACCGTACTTCATAATTCTTAAAAGGGGATCTCATGGAAGTGATGGGTCATTCTTTCCCTTCAACCTTTTGAGTTAATACATCGGTGACAGAGTGGGTGGAAGAAAAAGAATAGATGTAAAATGAGAGGGTGTAGTTTAGACTAGCCAAGATTGGAGCTTTCGTGATTGCTTGTTTAATCTACATAATGCTTCTTTTTCTTCTAGACTCCATTCAATTTTTTCATCCTTTTTCATCATATCATTTAGAGGCTTAAAAATGTCAAAAAATCTTGTGATGAATCATCAAATGAAGTTAATCTTCCCAAAGAAAGATCTCATCACTTTTTTGCTACCATACATCTGTAATTGTAATAGTGCCTCTACTCTCTTAGGGTCAATGGTGATACCTTTCTCAAAGAATATATGTCCAAGAGATTTCTCTTCCATGACCTTGAATATGTACTTCTTGGGGTTAAGGGAAATACCAAATTGATGACATTTTTCATAGATGCTAGCGAGGTGGGTGAGATGATCATGCCTGTCCTAGGAAAAATTGTTAAATCATCCACATATATGATTATGCACTTGTTAACCAACCCTTCGAAGGTGATTTCCATTGCCTTCTAGAATGTGGCCCCGACATTGATCAAGCTGAAAGGCATTCTTCTGTATGCAAACATTCCCCACTTTGTGGTGAATGTGGTCTTAATGTGGTCCTCAAATTTCACCATGACTTGGTTATAACCTGAGTACCAATCCAAGGAGGACATCATCTATGAGTTATTTACTATTTTAAGAACCTTGTCAAGTGAGGGAAAAGGGTGGTTATCTTTCTTAGAGGCCTTGTTCATATTCTAGAAGTTGACACAAAGCCTGATTTCCCCATTCTTCTTCTAGACCAAAACTAGATTTTCTATCCATGTGTATGGTGAAAAAGATGTATTCTCACCAAAATGTAATGTTGTAATATGCATGTTATTTGAATGTTTAGGGAATATAGGATCTACTTCCTAATCCAAATTCCCAAAGGAGAGATCCAACTTGATTAATCACAAGGAAGTGATCAATACAAAAACGAATCAATCTATGGAGAATATGAAGAAAGGAGAAAACCTTATAGTCCATTATAGAAAATGTGCATTTGAAAAATTAATTGAATTGAAGACAAATACTAACCTCAAAATAGGGTAAATCTAGAAAAGACTATTTTCTGATGTCTGTGTTTAGTTTCGGGAGATTCTGTAACTTGATTCGGCCTAGAAATGTAGAGATAGAGAAAACCTAGAAACCTTTTGTCTTTCAGAGAAAGGTCATCCTTGAACTTAGGATCGGGGTAAAATCTTGACCCCCACTAAAAGTCATCCTTGACCTGAAACAACTCCAATGGAAATTCTGTTCGCAGATCTTGGAAGTTCACTGAAAAGGATATCCAGATCTGCATTGATATTCATCATCCCGCACCTGCACCTGCAAGAAAAAGGATTTTTTTTTTTGGATGAGGGGTTTGCCTTGGTCAAAACCCGGTTTGGAATCAACCTTGAAATGTAATTGAAATTGCAATATATAAACAAAGTAAATGGAACTATTCACCTTTCTTATGTTGTAATCCTTATGGAGGATTTGAATTCTTGAATCCACAAGTATGGATGCTCCAAATGAATGTATAATTGCATATAGGATGTCTCAAATCAATAGTACTAGATCTTCAACACCAACCTTGAATGGATCTTGGAATAGGAAGAAAGCTTGAATGAATGTGGATGGAGAAATCTTCAACAAGAGGGCTCCAAAGAGATTGAATCATTCAATGGCTATCAATGGATCTCCTTGATGAATGCTTTAAGATGAATGAATGCTTGAATTCTTTCCTTGTCCTTCTTGCTTGCTTGAGAGTGCTTGTAAGATTATGAGATAAAATGGAGAAAATGAGAGATGAAGGTTCCCTTTTATAGTGATCTAGGGCAAAAACTTCTAGAGGGGCCAACATAGGGGAATTAAATTCCAATTAGGCCTTAACCATTATAAATGGACCTAGATTAAATATAATTTAAGAGTTTACCATTCTGAAATCTAAAACAACTGACCTGAAAGTGAGAAATAAAACTTTCCAAAGCCTAACATCTCGAAACCTCTAGAATTTGAAATTTGGACCCAGGGTTAGGGTCAAGGTCAACTTTGACCTAGGTCAAAGTCAAGGTCAACTTTTACCTAGGTTAGAGTTGAGGTCAAATTTGACCTAGGTCATAGTTGAGGTCAACCTTGACCCAGAAGGTTGACCTTGATCCTAAGGTCATAGATCTTAGTTTCTGAGGACTAGGTGCCATAAATAGGCTGGAAATAGGTAGAGAGAGAAGTAGAATAGGGGGAAAAATCCATATCCATTCATAGACCCATTCAAGGTACTTGACATGACCCCATACCACTTACTCAGAGGGCTAAACCATTCCTAAATGGAAGTTCTTCCATTTTCTGATGATACATTTAGCCCCCACTTTAGCAAGAGTATGGACTCGACGCAGACTCTTGGTAAAGGAGATGATAATGAAAAGATAATCTTATTGAAATCAAAGGGACAAAGGAAACCTCAAGCCCCCAGGGACTCAAGTCTTTGTCAACTCCAATATTACGATAAGAGAGAAATCTCTAGAAAAAGAGAAAGAGAGAGAGTGTGATTACCTCACCCAATGAGAACCTATGTCCCATTGTGAACCACATAAGGAAACAACACAATTGGAAAGATGGAATTAAACCACCTAGTGAATGTGGCTACTCACTAGTCAAGCCATCAAGGATTCACCCTCAAGAATATTCTATTCCAAAAAAGTAAAAGAAAAAGCAAAAGAGATCCAGTCTTAAGGACATCTTCGAGAGATCCTAAATAAAAATCCATGCTTTAAGGATTAATCACTAATCCATAAAGGGAGAGAAGTATCTTGAAAAATAATATATGTATATCAAAAGTGCGTGTGTGCAATAGGTGATCAGAGCATATGCCCCCATGTTAAAGTCATTGCTAACACTTTAACAGGAGAAATGGGTTGAACAGAAACATAAACAACTCCACTGATTATGTTTCCATTACGAGATGCCCCCAAATGAAGACAAATCAAGGAAAATAAAATATACAAAGAACATAGAAGGGATCTACTTGCCATGGGGTCAGTATGATCATAAGATAATATATACGATATTATTGCAAATGAATTGACATCATTCCACAAAGAAAGTAGAACTAAAATCACAATGGAGGAAAGAACACATAAGAGATACAAATAAGAGTCTTTTCAGACCACAACCAGGAGACCAAAAAGATTCAGTTCTACCAAGTCACAGATCCAAGTAGACTATACAAGGAAACATTTATGAACAATAGCATAGGTACAACATAACATGAAACAACATATAGAAGAATTGAGATACATATAGAGGATTTGCACAATACGTTCAATTCCTTTATCACCTTGCACCAACAGAGAAACAAGGGTCATATAAAATAATCTAACAACATTTAGCAAATACATTACAGGAGAAACATAGTACAATAGGAAAACACACAACAAAGCTACCATAAAGGACAAGCCAATCAAGCAAGCCACCTACTCTCCCCATATCATTCTATATCATTTAGGGAAGGTGGGTAACTTGCAAGAGGGACTATATCCAACACAGTAGGAATGATAGCTAGTTCCAAACAAGGATCCTCTTGAGAATCATAATGTTTGATACTAGGTGTAAGTGTCAGTTGTGATGAAAACATATTAGGTGAATTAATGTCAATATCAATAGTCTCATATTCATCATTAACATCATTAGTATCATCAAAAGTATCTTCTTCATCCAGATTAATCAAAATAGGATCTAAGATATGAATAGAATCATCATAATCCTGCATTTTAACATCATTATTAGTAGTAACTTCTTCTAACACATCATGCATAGGCTTATCAAAAGAAGGTAAAGAACTTTGAAGAACAAAAGTATGAGCCTTCGCTTGAGCATGATGCTTCTTACAATGTTCATTAGCAGATCGATTACATTTTTTGTTACTTGAAATATGTTGAGAACTAGGAGGAACAACTACTCAATCCTTCATAGGTTCTATAGGAGGATTAGTAGGATTCTCAGCAGACTGACAAGCAACACTAGGAGCTTGATTAACAGCACTAGAAACCATGGATAAAGGAGGTATGGAAGGTGTAGGAAAAAGACCATGATTAAGATACATTGGTGGTATGCTTAACTTGAGAATCTTACAATGCTTATAGGCTTGATATGAGTGGAAAAGATTATCAAGTCGAGAAGGACATGAATTAGGTAATGAAGGCCAAAATAAGTCAAGGGTAGCACAATCCCTGGGCCTAGAAGGTTGATATAAACTATGATTAATCATCTTCACTTCTTCATCATGAATTAATTTAAGACACTTATGGATAGGCGAAGCAACAACATGCATGGAATTTAACCAAGGAAAACCAAGCTTAACTTGAAATTGATCAGAAGTAGGAACAACAACAAAGGTAGTGTTCACAATTTTACCACAAAGTTCAACTGGAAAGTTAATAGAAGCAAATGATGGATAAAGAAAACCATTACAAGTCTAAATCCAGACATCTGATGTATCATAAGAATCATGTTGCAAGTTTTTCATAAAAATATTTTCTTCAATAATAACATTGACTAAGGATGTAGGATCAACAAGAAAACCACATGTAGGTATTTGAGAAATCCTAGCATAAATGTAAAGGGGACCATCAGGAGCTTTAATAGTCTTAGAATCATCAAAAGTAATCAAGAGTTCTTGAGGTCTTTTATTCTTACGTTGTTTTTGAGGTTTAGGTTGAGATTTCAATTTAGGCTGCAGTTATGGTTTAGGTTGAGGTAGAACTTGAGGTTGAGCTTGAAGCTGAAGTGGAGATACAAATTGAACAACATGCTCCACATGGTTAACAATGTGATTAAGATCATCCATCTTTGAATCATAAACAATGTCCATAGAAGGTGGCTGAGCAATGGTATTAGTCTCATGTGTAGGTAAAGGATTCGTATAGATTTGATGGTTTTGATTAGGAGAGACAAATTTTTTTATGCTACCATCAAGATTATCAATAGATAAGCCATTAGAATTGATCAAATCTTGAACCTTATGTTTTAAAGAATAACACTTCTCAGTATCATGACCATTCTGACAATGATATTGATAAAAAGCTTTAGGATCAAAGGATTTGGATGCTATGGTAGCAGGTAAAAGAGGTCGAATAGGAGGTAAAGTGATCATGTTAGTAGTCAAAAACCTATTCATAATAGAATGTAAAGATTCAGAGAGAGGAGTAAATGTATGATTTAATAAAAAAGTAGTGGATGCAGAAGTGGCATTCTGAGATGCAACAACAACTTGATCAGCAACTGCATTCGCTTGTTTGTTTATCTTGACAAAGTTGTTGAATTTTTTAAATTTGTTTGGATTAGGAGCAGCATCACTCTTATCAACTAGGATAGGAGCCATTGGAGTGTTTCTCTCAAATTGACTCACTTGTAATTGATAATGATGAAGCACTGCACAAAGTTGTTGAAAAGAGATAAATTCAGTAAGTAGAATCTTATCTCTAATATCCTTTTGCAAATTTGAAATAAACATATGTTGAATATCCATATCAAGAACATGATAGGAAATATGAGCATGAAAATTCTTAAATCTACCAATGAATTCAGTTAATTCTTCCTTAGTGTTTTGTTTACAATGCATCAAATCAGTTAAGGACACTTGTAGACCAATGTTATTTTGAAATTGTTGAATAAAAGCATTAGCAAGTTTTGGAAAAGAGTCAATAGAATAAGGAGGTAAGGAACAATACGATTGTAAGGCCTTGTCATGAAAATTTATAGTAAACAACTGGCTAAAATACTATGGTTATTAGCATAATCACTATAAAGGATTTGAAATGTTTTAACATGATGAACAGGGTCTCCCTTACCATTGTAATTCTTAAGATAAGGCATATTGTCTTGCTGAGGAACATGAGTACGAATGATGTCTAGGGACAAAGGACTTCCCATGTCACATGTAGGAATGCTAAAGTTGTTTTGAGTCAAGGATGCAAGTTGTTGTAAAGATGACACAATTTGAGCCAAACTGATGATTGTTGAATCATTAGAGGAAATAGGAGGCATAACAACATTAGAAACACTAGGTAAAGTGTATGAAGTAGTAGGAATGGAAGACACAATTGGAGGAACACTTGGAACTATAATTGGAAGAGGATTGGAATAAGTAAAAGGAACATTATGATAAGAAGGTTATGATGTAGGAAGGGACACATGAGGAAAACTCATAGGAATAGAGGGAACCATCACAGTCACAAAAGGAGGAGTATAGGTAGGAATACTAGATAAAGGAATATAAGAAGGTTCTATACTAGTAACAGGAGGACTAAATCCTAAATCTTGAGCTTCCTAAGCTAAAGTTTTAACATTTGAATGCACAAGATGAGTGATACCACGAAGGAGATTAACACCTTGATCATTATCACAAAGGACTTTCTTAAGAGCCTCTATAGCTTGAATGGAATCTTGATTATGGTTTTCTTTAATAAGCCAATTACCCATTTTATCAAGTTCAGTTGAAAGTTTTCAGACTTGTTTAGGAGGAACTCTTAAAGCATCATCCTCATCATGAGATGAGTGAGAAGAGTTTTTCTCCATAGTAGGATTGGAATCATGAATAATCAAATTGTCATCTGGGATCCTAAGGAAAGGAGAGGAAGACTCAAGATCAAATGCACCCATAAGTCTACGACTTTGTCTAATTAGAATATTATAAGTAGGACTAGATGTAGTAAAGCTCATATACCAATGCAATGCAAATGAACTAAACTAAGAAAACACAAAGCATGAACAAATGAATGTTTTTGTATTTTTATTTTATATGAGATGAAAACACATAAAATAAATCTAATACATGCAAGATCTAATACCATAAAAGAAATAGTTTAACCATAAATACGATAAGGAATCTAATTCCACAAAAGAGAGGGGGTAAGCTTGTTAGGTTCACCAAAAATATATGGTGAAAAATATGTATTCTCACCAAAATGTAAAGTAGTAATATGCATGTGATTTGAATGTGTGGAGAATATAGGATCTACTTCCTAATCCAGATTCCCAAAGGAGAGATCCAAATTGATTAATCACAAGGAAGTGATCAATACACAAAGGAATCAATCTATAGAGAATATGAAGAAAGGAGAAAACCTTATAGTCCATCATAGAAAATGTGCATTTGAAAAATTAATTGAATTGAAGACAAATACTAACCTCAAAATAGGGTAAATCTAGAAAAGACTATTTTTTGATGTTTGTGTTTAGTTTTGGGAGATTTTGCAACCTAATCCAGCCTAGAAATGCAGAGATAGAGAAAACCTTTTGGAGCAAGGTTGTCCTTGACCTTAAGATCAGGGTACAATCTTACCCCGAGGTACAATCTTAACCCCCACTAAAATTCATCCTTGACCTAAAATAGCTCTGACAGAAATTTTGTTCGCGAATCTCAGAAGTTTATCGAAAAGGGTATCCAAATCTGCACTGATATTTGTTGTCCCACACCTGCACTTGTAGGAAAATGGGTTTTTGTTTTTTGGATGAGGGGTTTGCCTTGGTCAAACCCTGATTTGGAATCAACCTTGAAATGTGATTGAAATTGCAATATATAAACAAAGTAAATGGAACTATTTACCTTTCTTATGTTGTAATCCTTGTGGAGGATTCAAATCCTTGAATCCATAAGTATGGATGCTCCAAATGAATGTAGAATATCATATAGGATGTCTCAAATCAATAGTATTAGATCTTCAACACCAATCTTGAATGGATCTTGGAATAGGAAGAAAGCTTGAATGAATGTGGATGGAGAAATATTCAACAAGAGGGCTCCAAAGAGATTGAATCCTTCAATGGCTATCGATTGATCTCCTTGATGAATGCTTGAATTCTTGAAGATGAATGAATTATTGAATTCTTTCCTTCTCCTTCTTTCTTTCTTGAGAGTGCTTGTAAGATTATGAGATGAGATGGAGAAAATGAGAGAGGAAGGCTCCCTTTTATAGTGATCTAGGGCACAAACTTCTAGAGGGGCCAACATAGGGGAATTAAATTCCAATTATGACTTAACCCTTAGAAATGGACCTAGATTAAATAAAATTTAAGAGTTTACCATTTCAAAATCTGAAACAACTGACCCAAAAGCGGGAAATAAAACTTTCTAAAGCCTAACATCCTGAAACCTCCAAAATTTGAAATTTGGACCCAGGGTCAGGGTCGAGGTTGACTTTGACCTAGGTTAGAGTTGAGGTAAACTTTGACCTAGGTTAGAGTCAAGGTCAACCTTGACGTAGAAGGTCGACCTTGACCTTGAGGTCACAAATCTCAGTTTCTCAGGACCAGGTGCCAGAAATAGGCTAGAAATAGGTAGAGAGAGAAGTAGAACAGGGGAAAAAGCTAGATCCATTCATAGATCCATTCAAGGTGCTTGACATGACCCCATACCACTTACTTAGAGGGCTAAACTAGTCCTAAATGGAAGTGCTTTCATTTTCCAATGATACACCAGGTAGTGTGTCAAATTGGGAAGATTATGCATACAAATAGTAGCTTCTGTACTTCTTGGTAGATTAGAGGCTTGATAAGTGGGTTAAATGATCATTATTTTTGCCAGAAAGATTTAGCATTAGATTTCAAGGGAATAGTGTGTGTCATAATAGATGTATCATAGGTTTTGAGGTCTTCATATCCCTATGCGATTACATCAATATATTCCTGGATAACTAAGAGAATCTTTTCTTTTTCTGTTGGAGAGCATGAGGTACCTATATACATACACTTTTTGGCATTTTCTATTCTGATGTTGATTTTATCATATTTTCCCCCTTCTAAAGATAGAGGAATTTTACATTTAGCCTAAAGATTCAAATCAAAGATCCATTCCAATGCCACCATTCCCTTTGGGATGGTTTTAGTGGGTAGATTCAGGATACCATCCTCTCTTTCTGCTTGTCCTGTGTCATCGTGTTCCTCTTCCTCTAAGATCTAGTCTTCAAAAACTCTGGTATTTGCCAAATAGGTGGGATATGTTTGTCATATTCAAAGACTTGGAGGTGTGTAATATTTTCTAAGATAGAGGGGGTAGGTACCATCTCTACAGAGAATCTCTAGATTTGATAACCTTCTATTGGCTCAAGTATACTGACTGATACAACGAGAGCGTCCAAAATGTAGTTTCTTTTTTGGGGGATTACTTCGATGCTAAAGATGTCAAAATCTTGTATCAAGATCCACACTCTATTATGATAGGCTTTTATTCATTTATCGTGGCAAGTATATTTACTCTAGACCTATTTGACTATCAAATCTAAATCACCCATATCTCGAAGGCAAGTGATTCCATTTCTTAAAGGAAACAAGAGGCCTAAGACTAAGGCCTCATAGTTGGTGACATTATTTGTGTAGTCAAAGTACAACTGATAACATGTGAGAAAAGACTTTCCCCAAGAGTTGATCATTTCTACCCCGGCCCCGCACCCTTGTTTAGATCTGGATCCGTTGAAGTTCAAGATCCACAAGTCATTATTTGAGTGGTGGGGCTTAGGTGGCTAGGTAGTTATAGGTACAGTTACTAGTACTAAGATGAGAGGTGGGGATGGTGTGTCTTCAGAGACAAATAATTCAACAGTGAGGGTGACTGCTAGTGGAAGGACTAAAAAATCTTCTTTAGTGAAAAACCCCTCATTTAGACCAAGGGGTGGGTTATGTGGTGGAATTATTTCCCCATTGCCTAGTTTCTTTGAAGTACTTGGGAGGTGAGTGTTGACCATTTCAACACATTTTTTTCACCCCAACTTGAAATGCGGTTCACAGTGTAGCCTGCACTAAGTATTAGATAAGAGCATGGTCAGGGAGGTGACATTTCCCTTGAGGCTAACCTTATGCTTGAGCCTCATCATTAGGTCATGGATTTGTTGGGTGATGATAATGTCTTCAATAGAAGACCTTCTCCTAGAATGAAAGCTAGGCCGGGTATAGACCGGAATCCATCTGCATATATACTACTTCACTCACCTGACCCTAATTAGTGAGGACCTATTTCATCCGTAGTTCACTATCCACCTTAATCTGGTTGGCCTCCCCTCTCTAGGGAAGCCACAAGTGGGAGAAGTTAGTTGAAATATACCCATTGAGGGACTTGGACCAATTCTAACTTAGAAGCATCCCATAAGTCTCAGGGATGTCCACCACTTGGATGTCGATGACCCTGGATACTTGGGGTTCTTGGACCATCTAGATCTGGACGTTCTTAAGTTCACCTACCATCTTGACTTAGGTTTTGTCAAGTTGGATCACCACATCTTTAGATTGTATGGGGACTAGACTGAGCTTCTCGCAAATGGACAAAGGCATAACTTTACCTAAAGCTCCGAAGTCTACAAGGAAGATGTGTAGGTTATTTCCATAAATCCCAAGGCTGAGAAGGAAAGGGGGTCCTCTATGTTTTTTGGGAACATTAATATGTTCACATTATCAAATGTGATGATTTTCATTGGGCTTTGATGGGGTTCTGAGATCTTTAGATGTTAGAGAACCTTCTTCTACTCAGGACAATTGAGCAACACCTCCATTAAGGTCATGGTAGTGGTGGTGTTTTCCATTACTCTAGTGATGTCAAATATTCCTTTTGGGATCCCATAACCTTTTATTGTGGACTCATGAGTAGCCTGGAAAATGGGTCCTTTCGAGGGAGGCGGGTTAACATTTGCGTGAGGGTTCAGAGGAATGTTGACATTCTTTAGGGGAAATGACATCATAAAGAGGGCCTTACCAGATTGACTTGTTGTGTTTCAAGGGGGGCAAGAACTGGTGAAATCATTAGCCTCAAATGCCAGGATGGAGTCATCAAAAAATCCCCAGAGGTCAGGCTTTTCTTCTCCTTCTTCTCCAGTCCCATAGAAGACCATCTCACACATGAAGGAGGAAGAGTGAGGTTCCATCGGAGGCTCAAGAGAAGTACAGTCACCATGTGATTGGTAGTCAGAATGAGAAATATGAATGACCTTCTATAGAGTGGCACAATTCACCTTGGAGTGCGAGCTAATATCATGCAACCAACACCATGTGGTCAAGGGGTGAAATTCAACAATATTAGTGAAGTGGCTCACACCTACGCTCCCTTGAGCATTGGATTGGTTCAGAGTGACTCCTTTGTTATTTAATGTATTTTTTCATTGCTAATTATTAGGCTAGAAATTGTTGTTGTAATTGCATGGCTGTGAGTTGTTGGGACCTTGCTGTCCTGGAAAGATATTCCCTACTAAAAGGGACCAAGATTCTAGGAGGTTGAGGGCCCCATCTTAAGTTTTCCCATGTCTTTTGTAAGTGAGGAGATGATTCATCAGAGGGATTCAACCTTAGTAGACAATTGGGTGGTTGAGTCACATTGCGATGTTTGAAGTGGCAGGTTTGGTGATATGGAGGGAGTTGTGGCATTTTTCCCAGTGGGTGTAGTCATTTGAAAGAAAGGGGTTCCTCCCATCGATGGTTTGACCATGGGGGAAGTCTAAAAGAAAGGAGTCCCAGTCATTTGAGATGTAGGTTGGTATGCTTGAGCCCATTGTGCATACTTAGGAGTCGAAGGAGTGTGAAATAGAGTTGGATAAATATAGCAAGGTAGAGGGTTCATCATTGGTGAGCCTACTTCTATGTTGGGGTTATACCTACCTGGGTAAACATTTCCTCTGGGATATGTGTTTTAGGGCATATTTTCTTGATTCCACTGGGAGTCTGGTTGAGTTTTCAAGATAATTCTAGAGTAATACCATAGACTTTGGCCAGAGTATCCCTATCATTGGCATCAATAGTTCTCCATAAAAGGGTTGTAATAAATAGTTCAATGGCATTAAGGTAAGTCTGAATCACCACCTCTATTGAGGGGACAAAAAGAATCATGCATCATTTCAATTCCCTTTGGAATCAATGATTAAAGATAGAAAATGGTTTGTTAGGTTCCTTTTTTATAGAGATGAATTGGCTATGGGACCACGTTGGGTCTACATGGATCCTGAATGCTGCTAGGAAAGCATCTTGCATATCTTGTCCATTGTTGATGGAATTGTTAGGAAGGTTCAAGTACCAGTTCAATTCATTTTCTCCAAGGGATATGGGGAACATCCAAAAGACTAAATCTTTGTGTTGGATTTGATGCCTATTCATGACATCCTTATAGGCTTTCAAGTTCTCTTCCACAGTCTGAGGGCCTAAATGCTCGTACTTGGGGCACATCTTCTCTGAGTGAGGAGGAAGATCATTTATCACATTGCGGAACCATCCCATAGGGGAAATGGTGTTTTTAAAGTAATCAGCCATCAGGACTAATGGATTGATGAGAACTACATTGGATCCTACGCTAGGCTGGGGGGCTGGGATACTCTGAAGAGTGGTAAATTCAGGCACAGGGGCCAAGACTTGTTATTTTTGATGGTTTCTTTTTCTTTAGACAGGGGGTTTGAGTTTGATAAAATGTCCAGGGTCATAGGTTGATCAAAGGATTTTTTTGAATCACAAGGGAGAAAATGATGCTAAATGCCAGAAGGCTTGGTTCTTTGAACTACTCGGGGAACCTTCTGGAGGTGTAGTTTCAAAATCTTCAAAGGAAGGCGAGCTCATGTCCTCCTTCCAGTACCAATTTTTATTGATGTGAATTTTTTGACTGTTGGAAAAATGGTCATCACTTCCCTTGGGATTCATGACATGGATTAACTGCCTCCTGTGTCTTCTATAAGTCTAGTGGTCATAGGTATGAATCCCCTTAGGGAGCATTGAAGGGGAGATTGTTGGAAAAATGGTCAGCGCTCCCCTCAGGATTCATGACATGGATTAACTGCCTCCTGTGTTTTCTATAAGTCTAGTGGTTGCATTAGGCATTAACAAGTCAATCTTTTGGTGCAATGACAACCACTACTTGTAATAGTGACTGTAATACCCAAAAATTGGCATCTTGCAACCCTAACCAATTTTGTTGCATTTAGTCTCATCCCTTCAAATTTCTACATCATCAAAATTGGCATCTTGCAACCCTAACCAGATTTCAATTGTCATTTCATTTTTTTAGATAGTTTGTCAAATTTGATTTTTGGATTTTGACTGGCAGCTAACCCTAACAATTGAAATTTACTATTTCTGATTGATTTCTGCTGATTTTGATTGGGAAAAGTGCAAGAATTGCTAAAAATTAGGTAAAATCTACTAAGCGCGTTGCGAGGATCACCAGGTATTCTCCTTGTTCTGAAAACATTTTGATTTGGACTTAAAATAAATCTCTCACGTGTCAAGCTTGTGTGCATCTTTTCATGCTTTTGATCTATTTCTACACACTTGCATAATTTGATACTAGGTTGTGATCCCTTAAGGATTCATTAAGTAGTCTTAGAATACTTGTGATTGATCTTGATTGCTATCTTGGGTTATTGGACTCGCTAATCCACCGGCCCCTCATTTTTGCCCCGTGGTTGCAATCTCAACGCCATAAAGGGGAGGGGTCAATAGGACAGAAGCGTTAAGTGTTCCACTTGGCAACCCTTTTGTGCTTTTAGGAACTCACTTGTTTTCTAAGTTGTGGACTCATTTTCAGCTTGTGTGAGGTGTTAAGTGTTCCACCTTGTGGACTCATCTCATATTTTCTTTAAGTGTTAAGTGTTCCTCTTTCTACTTTTTGGATGCTTTTGGTAGATTTGCTTTCGGGAATATATCTATGCTCACATAGTAATTAGGCCCTATGAACACTATTCATGATTCTTGAGAGATTGGATTCCTAGCGAAATCTTTCTTGATGACATAATCCTTGTAGGTAGGGAGGATACTTAGTGCATTTCACATTCAACTTGGTTAGTGCATCTTCTCTTATTGATTGACACATTCTCTCTCCGGAGAGGTTGATAGATCACGTGGGGTTGATATCACGAGCTTTGGTGAATCAAAATTGGTTAGTGTGTCTTCTCTTATTGATTGATACATTCTCTCCTCGGAGAAGTTGATAGATCACGTGGAGTTGATATCACAGACCTTGGTGGAACAAAACTTTGTCTTAGCGTGTCGGATTAATCTGCTTGCTTTGTTTGGGTTAAAAGTGAAAAGGTGTCAAAAACCTTGGATCTGGAGCCAAGTCCCCTTGTGGTATAAATCTGTGAGTCACCTTTAGAGAGGGTTAACCATAGCGAACGATCCCTTCATAGGGAAAACTGCGTTGACAGAACCTCAAGGGGTAATAGCCATTTTCATCATGGTAGTAACAACCACTATATAAATGTCCTTGTGGAAGAAATCTCCACGGGTATGGTTCATTGTTGGGTTGTCAGATCTCCCTAGCAGCTCTTGAAGATTAAGTTCTCAGACTGTGTCAAAACCCTAGTGCACCGGGATTGGAGTTCACCCCTTTGAATCATAAAAGTTACAGTGTCAAACCATTACTAAAAACCCTAGAGAGGCCAATTTTTCATTTTCAGGTATATGTGTGTTATTGCAAAACTTTTTAAAACATACACAATTAGTACTCTCAGGGATTAGCACAATTTGGTCACTTGATTGTTCATGCGCAAGGTTGCTTTTGCCCTTGTTCATTGTTTTCAGATGTGCTTGGAATCACTTGCTTGCTATTCTACATGCTTGTTTATCCACTTAGCTATTAAAAATGATCAAATCTGGTATAACCTTCAAAATCTGGACAGTACAATTTGCAAACAATCCAAAACTGAAGACCTTAAATTTTGCAAAAATTGACGTAAAATCTTTTCTGGAGTCAAAAGTCATTTCAAGAAGTCAAAAGTCGTAGGATTTTTGTCATGTGTCATTTCAGTATTGCCCATCTATTGTATTATTGAGAACCCAGTGTCGTACGAGTTTTCAAACCAGCAAATTCAAGAAAGTCAAAATTCGTACGAGTTTTTTCAACTGTCATTTCATTTCTACCCAACTGCCGTACGAGTTTAGCAACTATCATTTCATAGACTACCCAGTGTTGTACAAGTCTACAGAGTGTCATTTGGAAAAATTTGAGAGAGTTGTCAGAAATTGTCAAATTGCAAGATATCCAATGTTTCCAGCCTAGTTCTAGAATCTATCAAAAATATCATTGTGTCAGGAACAGAGCAGTAGCTATTGAGCATTCTACCATTTTCTGAGATTGATCTTTTGAATTTGATCTAGCCTTCTGTTTGATCAATTTGAGTCCTTTTTATCTCATGTCAAACCTTGTCATAACTATCAATCTTCAATCAATCAATCTTCAAAAATAGACTAAGTGTTGAGAAATCATGTCCGCTATCTTTTGGGTGATCTATCCCATACATCTAGGGCACAGTATCCTTCACCCACGTCTCATCAGATCTTCAAAACTATCATAATCTTGACAAGGTTGCGTCATCCGATTTTCTCGAATCAAATTGTTCTTCAGTTGTCTTCGTCCTTTTCTTCTGTTTCATTCAAAGTTAATGGTGGAGACTAGAGCTTCTTCACACAAGAAATCAGAAGAAACATCTCAAAACTTACTTTTGACAAATACCCCAGGTCCAACTCTTGAACAAATCATCAAGTCAGGTATCTACGAAGATGATGGTCTCGGTAACTTTTGATTAAAAATTGGTTACCTACCTCCTCTATCAACTCACAGAGGTAATCAATAAACTCCTCCTTAATCTATTCCAGAGAGTCCAAAAACCCCTATCATGTCTCAAGTAGGGACAAACCATGGTTCTCTAGGAGGAGGATCCCAAGGAACCCATTCTCAATGTAGTGCTGACCAAGAACCTACACCCTCTGAAATCCATCGATGTCAGAATGATGATGAATTCAAGAGAATGATGAGGCATTTCTTGAAAGTGGATAGAGAGGCATACTTTTTGCAATTATCCCAGGAAGGAGCTAAAATTCCTCCTCACTTCAATGTCGAAGATATCATCACGCATGAGGAAGAAACTCTGATGATGGCCATAATGAACTAGCTGCATGCTATGCAGGTCAAAATGAATAAAATTGAGAAAGAGAAGGAACCCAAGGAATTCTCCATGGAGGCCCTTTGTCCTTTCCCTTTTGACAAAGACTTGTATATGCCACCATTTCCAAAGAAAGTAGAGATACCAAAGTATGACAAATATGATAGACACTCTGATCCTCAAGATCATGTCAGAGAGTTCTGTACGCACTCCATGGAATTCATGCATGAACTGACCTATCTGATGCATCTTTTTACTAGATCCTTGGGAGGAGCATCCATTCAATGGTTTTCGAGATTACCTTCTATGATCAAAACTTTTGAGGAATTGATTAAATTGTTTTATCAACAATATTCCTACAATATTCAACATCTGATTACCATGATTGATATCTGTAACCTCAAGCAATATCCAGGGGAATCATTCCTAACTTTTCTCAAGAGGTGGCGAAAGAAGTTTTCTCTATATGCTAGACCAATTCTCGAAATGGAGAAACTTGAAATCTTTATCAATAACCTTGTTCCAAAGCTCAACTGTCCATTACAAATGCAAGATCATGTATCTTTTGATAAAATGGTGGATAATGCAATCAAGATTGAGAAAGTACTTGTCAAGAAAGGAGAAATCACACTTCAAAAGGACAAGTCTGAATCTGGATCTAGCTCAAAAGATAAAAACAAGAGCTAGAATAGAAACAAAGGTATCATCTTTGATGGTGTTGTTGACACTATCCACACCCCATCAAAGGCACCGGCCTACAATCTCACCCTTGCCACCAAAGCCATTGAAGCTTCAGAACAAAAATTTGCTGAACCATCTCCAAAGAAGCCATTCAAATGATGGGATAATAAATGAAAGTTTACTCCCCTGGGAGAATCTTTGGAATCTGCCCTGAGAACCCTAATAGCTGATAACATGATCTCTTTACCACCAATCCAAAACCCTGATCCGGATCCAAAACCATATTGGTGGAAAGATAATGAATTTTGTGCTTTCCATTAGACTAAAGGCCACAAAACTAACGGATGCTTCCACTTGAAACATACCATTCAAGACTTGATAGATCAAGGGGACATCACAATCGATAATCCCACTAGCAATAATGATCACACAACATTTATAGAACCGTTTCCACAACATGGCAAGGGAGTTTCAACTTCTCAGCCTAACATGGGGGCAAAAGTCAACTACGCTTACCCTGGAAATAATGCTATCATCAATATGGTTGAACCATGTCTCTCTGAGAGCTGCAATGTCATCACAATTGTGCAAAGAGACTGAAATCATTCCTCAACTAATGCAGTTACCAGATCACAAGCTCAGGCTCATCTGAAAGGACAAACACCAAGTTCATCTAATGTCCCTAAGATACCTTTCAATCTCACATCTGCTTCTAAAAAGAAGGCTGCCTTGAAATCTTCCAATCCAAAGGATACAAGACCTACATCTTACAGCATCATCCAACAACTCTAGCATACCAATGCCAAAATCTCTATGTTTGAGTTACTACAAATATCCCCAGCTCACAGAGATATCCTAGACAAAGCTTTGCTCAGCTCTAATGTTCCTGATGATCTAGATCTAGACAGGTTTCAGACTATGGTTGTTCATCTAACATCTCTGCAATATATCTCCTTTTTAGAAGAAGATGACAACTCCCTAAGTCACCCACATAATCAGCCCTTGCACATAGAAGTCTTGATCTAGAACTGTCGAGTCAAACGTGTGTTGATAGATGGGGGCACAGGCCTCAACATTTGTTCTTACAACTTAATCACACAATTGGGATTCTCAGAGATGGCTATTGATCCTCGAAAGAAGATCGCCATAAAAGCCTATGATGAACAAGAAAGAGCTTCTAAAGGCACCATTTTCTTACCCATCCGAGTGGGTCCGGTCATCAAAGATACCACATGTTAGGTACTTGATCTGCCATTGGCTTACAATATCCTTCTAGGGAGACCCTGGATACATGAAATGCAAGCTATTCCTTCTACATACCATCAATGCTTGAAATATCCCTATGAAGGGGTGGAAGTTACTATCCTAGCAGATCTGAGTACAACTTGCAATACATTGAAGGAAAGTGCTGATAAGCTTATTCCCAATAATAGAGAATCTTCCATCAAGCAACTAAATGTGGCTTCCACATCCAAGATGGAAGACATTGCTAAAGAGATCAATATCAAAGAAAATGGGATGGGAGAATACACTATAGAGCCAGTCTTGTCTTTGACATCTCTCCCAATCTCACCTAAGTCGTATGGACAATCCTTGAAGTAGTCTAAATCAGAACCTAAGGAACCTATGGAAGCATACAAAAGAAATTTTGTGGTGGAGCAAGTATCCAAACAAGAATTTGAAGAGGATGAAGCTATGCTGGTATGGCTATACAAAGAGGATTCTGAATCTAAAATTGTTCAACCTAGTGAATCTATAGCACTTACAATCCCTTCAAATTCATATGGTCCAGGGAACAAATTGATAGCCAAGATGGGATATTTCGGTCAAGGACCTCTAGGAATCAGAGGAAAGGGTCTTGTGACACCCATTTCACATATTGGTAGAGCCAACAAAGATACTGGTGGCTTAGGCTTTAAGAAGAAACCCTATCATCTCAAAGGTGGTTGTTCTCATGTCATAGAACAAATTGCACCAGGAGAACCCCTTCTCAAGAAAGAGGAGACAGAACCCTCAGATGATGATTCAGATAGTTCAGAACTCATCCCCTATGAAAAATTGCCTAAAGAGATCAAAGATCTTCTTGATGATAAAGATGATCCTATCAAAAGAATTAATGTAGTAGACACACAAGAACCTACTATAGTGCAAGAGATGGTTGCACCACAAGAACCAGCCAATCTCAAAGGCAATCAAACTGATCAAGAAGAAGGGGGTAGTTATTCTGACACAGATTCCCATGAGTATGAATTCAAACCAGAATCTGAGGGTAACCCTTCTTGGGGTATTCATCCTGACTTTACTCATTTTCTAAGATTTCCTAGAGATCCTGAATCAGAAGTTGAGTCAAATGACTATGAATGGGGTGCCATTCTAGAAGAAGATGAGCTTATAACAGAGAAATATATTGATTTTATTCACCAATATGTATCTCAACCCAACGTAGGTCTAGAGTGAAACAATGAACTTAACGTGTCTGATCCACCTATGGCTAAAGAGGACTCCCATGATGATGTTGAGCCTATTCACGACTTGAACATTTTGAGCTGTAATATCACCTTGAACTTGAGTGTTAGGTTAGGACCAATGATGACATATCCATGTTTGTGAACACCATATCCCAAGCCTTTCCCACTTTAACTATCCAACGCCCTGATCTTATCGACCAAACTTCCACAAACCATTCATATCAGTTTTTATCATTCTTATTGCATAGAAATACCAAAAAAATAGCTTAATTGCATTCAATTCATATCTAGATCAATTGCATTCAAATCCTTCATTTAGGTGTCGTCTAGGTCACTGATCTCGATAACAATCTGAGAACATTAATCTCGCACCTACTAGAAGGCAGTAAATCGCTTGGTTAAATTAGATTTCAATTTTGCACGATTTTGATTTTTGCTAACCTCTAATGTTTTACTGAAGTGTTGTGTCTACAGATCAGGTATAGTAATTCAAAGAGGGGCAAAATGTAATACCCCAAAAATGGGCTATAAGTTCATTAATCTCCTACATCTTCAATTCGAACAAAATCGACATCAAAGTCCTAATCTAAGGCACATCTAAACATCATGGAATCATAATTGATTATCTTAAATTTTGCATCGAGGAATATTCCTAATAATATTCCTAATCATCATAATTATCTTTAATTTAATGATTATTTGGCGATAAATCACATTTATCCTAAGTTTGATTAATTGAATATTTTCATATTTAATTAATTAGATTTAATATCTTGCCACTTAATTGTGTAATTAAATTTAATTCTATCTATTATTAATTGTATTATTTAATTTTGACAATAAATCTAATATCTTATAAATAATTGATTAAATTTTTATTTAATTAATTAAAGCAAGTTGTCATTATTTAATAATATAGTTTTTAATAAAAGTTTGATTAAATAATTGATTAATCCATAAATCAATTATTTATTTTCAAAAATCAGTCAAGTTGGAAATAAATCACTTTATTATTAAATTAATTCATAAATAAAACATGCACAATCATAAAAGCAGACAACTATCAATTATCAATTAAAGCTAAACTCTATTTTGAGTTAAAACTTAGCTTTTGCATATTTTTGTGAGTTAATTATCCTTTATTTAAAAATAACTCAAAAATCAACCTAAGTTATTTGAGTGATTTATGGCTTTTATCCATGCACCTCTAAAGCCCTGGATTTCTATAAAAACAAGGCTCAGCTCTTCATAATTCATCTCATAATTGTGCAAACTTATGTTGGAGAATTGGAATTGAAGAATCAAAGCTCTTGCGAATCGACATTGTTGTGAGATCAATTTCAAATTCATAGCTTTCATATTATTGTTAGAATCTTCATTCTCATATCATATCATTTCTAGATTAGTATTGCATATCAATTTCCATATTAGAATAGATTCATATCAATTTTTATCATTCTTATTGCATAGAAATACCAAAAAAATAGCTTAATTGCATTCAATTCATATCTAGATCAATTGCATTCAAATCCTTCATTTAGGTGTCGTCTAGGTCACTGATCTCGATTACAATCTGAGAACATCAATCTCGCACCTATTAGAAGGCAATAAATCGCTTGGTTAGATTAGATTTTAATTTTGCATGATTTTGATTATAGCTAACCTCTAATGTTTTACTAAAGTGTTGTGCTTACAGATCAGGTACAATTTTCACACACACAAATTATTGTTTCATACTTTTTCATTCAAAGCTATTTTCATATTGCATATTAGAATAGTTTCCATTCTTAGATTAATAATGCATCTCACTCTTAATATAGTTTGATTACAATGTTCTTAGATTAATGCTCAATATTTCATTTTCTTGATAAATATTATGCTATCATTCTAGCTTAATTTCAATTGCATTCTTTTCTTAGCATTAAATCCTCCATTCTAGAGCTTGGTCTATGGTTGTTGGACTCTCAATCTTGAGAGTTACTCAAAACCCCACCTAGTTAGGAGGGAACAGGTCGATTCATATAGGCATGCAAAATGAGTAATTCCATATTCATTTTCATATGTGGTTGATGAGTAATGAGTATGTTGAAGTCTATGGCTGAATAAGAGGTCCACATTTAGCTATAAACATTTTGGCACCCACTGTGGGGCAAAAAATTCATTTCTGGCCTCATTCTCAATTTTTTTTTTCTTTCTGTCAAAATTTAATGCTCTATCTGTATGACCGTACATCTATGTACAGAATCTCATGCAAGGTTTCCCACTATATCATGTGAAGTTTTTCCTTCATTAGCACTTTCTCACATGGAGCTGTGCATTTGCTCGCGCGAAACTTGCCATCAGAGTTTTGAAATTTTTTAGTTTTTGTACTTTCCTGTTGCTATTTTCTAACAATTGCTATTTGCTGTGATTTTTCATATCTTTGTTTCTTTGACACAACATAATAGTGGTCTGTAGGACATTTGATGAAGACTACATAACTATGCATACTTACTGATGGTTTTCTTGCAAGACGTTTACCAAAGTCGCTTGACAAAGCTATTTTAAAAACATTCTGTCTGTTTACTACTTTATTCACATAGTTTAATTAGGGCCTTGTGAAGATTTATTAAGGGTCTTGATAGAAGGATAGGGTAATAGGATCTTCATTACATGGAAGTGATGCTCATGGATGAATCTGAGACCTAGATTTTGCTAGCATGATAGATAACTAGGGAAGCAAGGAAAGGTAACAAATCTTTAGCATGCCCATTTGTTAGGGGATTATTCTCTTCCCTCTTTGAGGGAATCAAAAACCCAAAAGCTTATGTATTGGTTGAAGAGGAGTTAGCTCAGTGATAGACATGTTTGGTGTGTTTGGGTAAGGTGAAGAGGTAGAGGATTATGCTCTTCTCTCTTTGAGAAAATCAAAAACTCCGACCCTTGAATCCAAGCCAAGTCCGTGTCACATTTAGAGGGTCTGTTAGAAGTTGAACCTTTGGGAATGATCCAAGTGAGTACACACCTTTTATTGGTGATTCCACCTCACTATAATAAAGTAGCTTTGTTGATTCTAAAGACTCCAAATCCATGTTAACTTCTTTCTCTTGATTCATGACTATCATCTTGAGAAAGCTCCGTCTGTTGTACTGAGTGGCACCGCTCCTAGCCATGCTTGCAGGAATGTATAAAATTTAGGTGTCGGTGTGGCTGAGAGGCCCTAGCCCTGTATTGGGGGCATCGAAGGTTAGTGTGAATAGAATCTTATTAAACACTCTCTTAGTTAGTTTCATACTCGGTTCACCTTCGAAAGGAGACATAATATTTGCGCAGGGAGGGGGAAAAATCTCTCCCCTAGATTCTCACCATGGGCATGCACCTGGACATTTGAAGGTGGTATATGACACTGGCCCCTGCTTCAAGGTTAACCTTTGAACATATATTATTGAGTCCTTGGAAACACCAAAAACACGGGCACCCTCTAGGGGGTGACATGATTGTGTGAGGTGAATGCATGCACATAAGTTGTGAGGCATGAATTTTGTCTTCCCTACCATTTTCTTTGTAGGAATAATTGAGTGTTTGTTTTGAGTCTTAAGCTATCCAACATGATCAAACTTGTCAAGACTCCCATGATTCTTCTGAGTTGCTTTTTCCTTGATAGAACTATTTTCGACTACTGATTGCTTCACTATTGCTTGTTAAGTCCAAACTCTATGCTTGTAAATGATTGATTTCAAACATTCAAACTAAGATTTGATAATTCAAAACTATCCCAAATCAGTCCAGAAACTAGACATTTTTCCAGAGAATAGCTCACGCTGTGTCTCAAAATCTGATTCTGTCTCAAAAACTATGTCAAACTGTCAAACTTTGGTCTTTTCTCATGTGAGATTTTAGTTTCCTCTGCATTTCCTCATGCAAGACAACACATCTTCACACACAATTTAGCACTTCCTTGCACGAGACTGCATTTCTTTGCATGAGACTTTCTCCTAATTTTCAAAATAGTGAGCTTATTCTCGTTAGTCGATCAATTTTCTATTGGATCTGGTTCTTGTCTAGGGTCTGTCTACCTATTCTCCTATTGTCCACTACCTAAAACTGGATGTCTCAGGCTTAGAACCAAATGATTACTTCTTAAACTCACATTGTCTCCCTATTATCTATCCTTTCCTAGTGTGCTCTTGTACCTTGCGACGTGATAGTCACATCTTGACTATTCTAGCTTTACTCTTAACGATTCATGTTGGGTGCATCTCACTTTTATCACTTTTTTTCTATCCTAGAGATAGAGTTTTGAGCATAATCCTAACTCCTCTCTCATCACTTAATCTTTGTCTATGACTATTACAACTAGAAGTGGCAACATATTCCCTTTACCTGGTACTGGACAAGGTAGAGGTAGACCTCGCAACCAAGGAATAGGTCATTCCAAACCTATCACACAATCTGAGTGCTATGAGGGATCCTCATGTTCCTCCTCACTAGGTGCCTCAAAAGAGAGTCCATCTTGATCCTCATCTCCTATCAGTCGACCTAGAGTCAGACGTTTCTTCCACATAGACATCAGTCTGAATTAGAATCTAATGTTCTAGGAGCATTATAATTTGTTATTTCAAAGTCAGCCTGACTTATTATTTCAAGAACATCATAACTCATTGTTTCAAGACCAAAAAAACTCTAAAAGGTCACCATCTAAAACTGACCCTATTGATGCAACAAAGGTTACCTTAGCCGTGACCTCTCAGCATACTACACACACTCGTGCACTGACAAGATAGAAGAACAATACCAATTCCAAGAGGGTGAATACAATAAAAGTCATGATCAATCTCAAAATGACTAGCATTTATATCAGTCTCCAAGAATTTTTGAAATTCTTGGTAATGACAATGAGGAGATAACCCAAAATGACATAGATGTCATTAAAGCCAATAAAATTCTTCTCAAGATGATGGAAATCCTCCTTATAGAAGAGAAGGAGAAATACTTTCTTGAGCTAGCCAAACAAGGGGCCAAGTTACCTCCAAATTACAAAGTAGAGACACTTGTGGTCAAAGAAGAGGAGACCAAGACCGCTAAACTACAAAGGTTAGTTCGAGACATGCAAGACTAAATCAGTCAACTTGCAAAGGATAAGGATAAACTAGCACAATAGTTCACACTAAAAAACATATATCCTTTCCCATTCGATAAAAGTCTTTGCATGCCTCCTTTTCCCAAAGGAGTAGAACTACCCAAGTACAACAAGTATTTGGGTACTTCTGATCCCCAAGATCACTTAAGGGAGTTTGGTGTTCTATCTATGGAGTTTTTACATGACTAGACTTACCTCATGTGGCTCTTTCCATGTAGCTTGGGTGGATCTGCTATGGAGTGGTTCTCTTGACTACCCACTGGTATCAAGTCTTTTGATGAGATTGCCAATTTGTTCCTCTAGCACTATTCACACAATATTCAACATCCAATTAATATTTGAGATCTTTGCAATCTGAAACAATGACAAGGGGAACCTTTCTTGGTGTTTCTCTAGAGATGGAGACAAATCTATACAAAATATCCTCAAAAACTACTTGAGTCTGAAAAGCTCAACATCTTTTTAGGCAATCTTATCCCTGATTTTGGGCATCAAGTATAGTTGCAAGGCCCCCTAACTTTTGATAATATGATTAAACAAGGTGTGAGGATAGAAGCATTCATGGCTAAGAAAGGAGATTTGAATTTGAATGAGGATAAAAAATAGGGGTCTTCCTCCTCAAGAAAAGACAAAGGTAAGTTTGTCAACAAAAACCAGGATGTTGTGAATGATGGAGTTGTTGACAATGTGACCCCAAAACCTTTGAAGGCTATTTTCAACCTTACCTCCAGTATGCAAGCGGCAAAAGCCACTAAAAAGGCTATGACATATACTCAGCCACCTTTGAGATTTTCCAGAAACAAACCTTGGATCCCTTGACCCAAATGTGAGTTTACTTCCTTGGGGGAACCCCTTGATGTGGTTTACAAGACTCTCCTGCAAAACCAAATACTCACTCCTCTGGAAAATTTGCATCCTTATGATCTGAAACCATGACACACTTGGTGGAATGAAGTTGCATACTGTGATTATCATAAAAAAAAGGGTCATAAAACTTCCAAATGCATTCAACTTCGACATAAGATCCAAGATTTTATCGACAATGGTGATATTGTTGTGAGCGGTCATAACAAGAACTCAAATCATCAGGCATTAAAAGACCCCTTTCCTCATCATGAGAAGGGTAATCTTCTAAGGCTAAGAATGCCAACACTAAGGTCAAATACACATATAGTACCAATGACAATGTCATTAATATGGTAGAATGTGTTGAGGTGGAATACTATGATGTGATCACCATCAAGTGGAGTGAGGATGCTCCTAGGTCTAAGACTCCATTTGTCCTGCGAGGCCCTATGTCTCACTCTTCCAAATCAAAACAATCTCAAGATTGTGCAAATGTTGTTATCCGATCTCGTGCAAAGATTGTTCTTAAGCATCCTGAGCCTCCTACATCTGCACCGAAACAACTTGTGGATAAAGCTGTTGTTGGCCCTGCCAACAAGAACTTGAAATCAGTCCCCATGCCTAGCACTACTAATTACAACATCCTAGACCAGTTGCAACATACCAACACTTAGATCACAGTCTTTTAGCTATTAAAGATCTTGCCTACTCATATGCAAATTCTTGATAAAGCCCTCGCTAAGGCAAATGTCCCAAAATATCTAGATCTTGACTGGTTTCAATCCATGGTGGGTCACCTGACCTCACCCCATTACCTATCTTTCTCTGAGGAAGATGATCATTTGCTGAGCCATTGACACAATGTCCCTTTGCATATTGAAGTCATGATAGGCCCAAAGCATGTCTGTCGTGTCCTCATTGATAATGGTGCTGGCCTTAATATTTGCTCTGCTAAGCTGCTCACGCAATTAGGTTATGATAAAGACTGCATAGATGCTCGCAAGAAAATCACCATCAAGGCATATGATGAAGAGGAATGAAAATCCAAAGGTCTGGTTGTGCTACCAATCTGGGTTGGATCTATTGAGAGGGATGTCATCTGTCAAGTTCTAGACATTCCCCTTGTATACAATATACTGTTGGGAAGACCATGGATTCATGAAATGTAGACAGTTCCATACACATATCACCAATGTATCAAGTCTTGTTCCATAGAGCAGAAGTAATAGTACCTACCAATATGGGCTATTCTTGCAATATGCTCACACAATTTGCTGACAGCTTTGTCCCAACAAACAAAGAGTCTACTTAATTCTTTGATGCCAAACTTGAAGAAATGGAATAGACTCTGAAACTTAAAGATACAAGCATGGGGGGGGTACCAAATTAAACCTATGTTGTCATTAGTGACTCTGCCTCCATCTCCATGTTCCTATGGGAGACCTTCTGAGAGAAATAAACCTTCTAAGATTTCTCCTCAAATAGTCTATGATGATGCCTTTGTACGGGCCACAACACCACTAGAAGATGAGGATGAGGATATGGCTATTATAGCTTGGGTTTATAAAGGAAAGGACACATATGAAATAATCATTCCAGCTCATGACTTAGAACAAGAACCATATAGTGAAGCCTTCAAAATCATTAAGTGCTTTGGTTACAAAGGGAGTGGCCTTATAAGGGTGAATTAAAATGGATTACTTGAGCCAATTGAAGCCACAAGTCATCAAACCAAGGACACCACAAGTCTAGGCTTCAAGAAAATCCCATTTCATTTAGGGATTAACAAATTTATACCAGAACTAGAATTCCAGCCAGAACCTGAAGACACTACCACGGTTGCAAATCTAGAGGATAACTCTGATGAGGATATCTTTCCCTATCCTATTCTCTAGATCTTGCTACATTCTTTGCAAAACTAGATGATTTTCTACCACATGTCAGTACAACAGAAATTGATAGTGATTTTGATGACACCACCTCAGTTACTCCACTGAAGTATGAGTAGTTGAGGACAATGCAAACTAATGATCCTAATTATCTAGGTGTATTGTACACACCACCACATTTTCAAAAGCGGTTCAAACAATATCAAGTTCAACAAACCATCAATACTACAAGAGATGAAAATGAGTCAGATGGTACAGCAAGTGTTGATGGAATTCCTATATCAAGCATCACTGAATCACATGAGTATGAGTTTGATTCTTTGTCTGAAGAAACTTTTGATAAAGATATAGATGCTATTCATATGTATGAAAACCTTCTCAAAGTAGGCAAAGGGTCTAGTGTTAGGACAACCGAGTGTGATTCCACTAATGTTAACATACCCTCTACTTCTGATGTGAGGTCTCAAAGGGACTCGAACACACCTCTGGATGAGATCACTTTAGGTCTTGACTTGCTTGTCCATGCTTTTGATGGATATACCATGAATACACTCAAACCCACCACTTCTCTTTCACTCCACCATCCTGAGCTCATCAATTGGAACTCTCCCTCCCCATCTAGTGAAGTCCTTATGTTCCAGAATGACTATACTCTCATCTGTTACCTTAACACTATCAAACCTATAATGATTTCCACCAGTGAAGACAATGTCAACATGACTAAAGCTGATATCAAGTATCTTAGTCACAAAATTAAAAGAAAAAAGAATAAGTGCTCTGATGGTGAAAACCACATTGTGGCAGTGTTAGAGCCAAAAAAAGTAAAAATAAAAGATGTATCCGAGGGTAAAAACCTCTCTGAGGCATTCAAGGATGGGATACTGGATACGCTTCCAAGTCATTTTCAAGAAAGATCATTAGTGTTGATTGAACCAACCCAGCCAGTGAACTTGGGCACGGAAGCTGCACCTCAGATCATTCATTTGGCACAGTCACTATCTACATAAGAGAAAGAAGAATTCACCAGTTTCTTTCAAAGCAAGAAAGTCAAATTTGCATGGACCTATTCTAATATGTTGGGATTGGATCCTAATATGATCATACATCACTTGTCTATTGCACCAGACACTAAGTCTATTAAACAAAAGCTTCATAAGATGCATCCACATGTGGCACTCCTAGTCAAGGTAGAGTTAGAAAAACTTCTCAAAGCTGGTTTCATTAGAGCCATTGACTATGCGGAATAGATTTCCAATATTGTTCTAGTTTCTAAGCATTAAAAATCCATCCAAGTCTACACAAATTTATGGGACCTGAATAAAGCATGTCCTAAAGATGACTTTCCATTACCCAACATTGACATGATTGTGGATATGATGGCTGGCTATGAAATGTACTCTCTAATGGATGGTTTATCTGGTTACAATCAGATAAAGATTGCACCAGAAGATCAAGAGAAGACTGCCTTCACATGTGCTTGGGGAAATTTTTGTTGGAATGTCATGGCCTTTGGACTTAAAAATGCTGGAGCTACATATCAAAGGGCTGTCACCACCATTTTTCATGACATGATGCACAAAACAATGGAAGATTATGTGGATGAAACATTGGCTAAGAAAATGCAATAGAAGGCACATCTTGCAGATCTAGGTCCTATACTAGATCAAATGGAACAATTCAGTCTGAGGCTCAACCCCAAAAAGTGTGCGTTTGGTGTTACTTGTGGCAAGCTATTAGGTTACATCATTTCTGTGAAGGGCATAGAAGTCAATCCAAAAAAATTTCAAGCCATCATGGAAATGCCTCTGCCACACAACATCAGTCAGATGAGAGGGCTCCATGGATGGCTACTGTCCATCCGATGCTTCATTGCACAACTAGCCGATAAGTCACAACCCTTCACCAAGACTTTACATAACGGTGTGACTTATGAGTGGAACAAAGACTGTGACAAAGGGCTCACATAGATAAAATAATACCTTGAAAATCCACCAATATTGATGCCTCCTATTCATGGGAAGCCACTCATCCTTTACATCTTAGCTACATATACATCTTTAGGTGCCCTATTGGCTCAAGAAGATCAGTATAACAAAGAATGAGCCATTTATTACTTCAGTAGAACACTGGTTTCATATGAAGAAAATTACTCTTGTCATAGAGAAGGCTTTCCTAGTAGTGGTGTTTACTTCACAAAAATTGTGCCACTACCTACTTGCTCACACCACACATCTCATTGCTAAGATTTATCCATTGAAGTATCAACTTAGCAAAGCTTCCCTCATAGGTAGACTAGAAAAGTGGGTCATGATACTCAGTGAGTTCGATATTGCGTATGTAGAGAGAAAGGCTATCAAAGGACAAGAAATTGTAGATCAGTTGGTAGAATCTCCTCTCAAAGATCATCAACCATTGAACATTGAGTTTCCAAATGAGTCCATAATGCTTCTTACAAATCAAACCTAGAATATGTTCTTCGATGGATCTTTCACCCAGTAGGGGTCAGGAGCTGAGATATTATTCATCACATCACAAAGATATTCTTTACCCAAAGCATACAAGATGTTGTTTCCTTACACAAACAACATCGCTGTGTATGAAGATTTGATCAATGACATGAAAATAGCTATTGAATGGCATGTGGATGAACTTAAAGTCTTTGGAGACTCACAATTGGTCATCAATTAGGTCAATGACATCTATTAGACAAAGGATGATAAGCTGGTGCCTTATAAACAGATGGTCAATGATCTAAGAAAGTACTTTGCACATATCACTTTTCAGCAGATTCCAAGAGTAGATAAAAAAGAAATTGATGCAATGGCCACTCTTGCTTCTATGCTATAGATGCTAGAAAATGACTTCCAACATGAATTCCTAGTGGAAACATTACTCTACCCAACCTAGAATACCCCTGAATCTAGGATGATCTGTTTAGTCATTGGACATGATTCATCCTGCTACCATCATATCTACTCCTGCCTCCATGACTAGATCATTCCGTACACTTACACCTAGAATGAGAAACGTCACCTAATTTGTAGTGCTTCATAGTATCCCATTGTAGCTCACAAATTGTATAGATGAGGTCTAGACAATACCCTTAGGTGTTTAGAGCTAGATGAGTCTATACGTGTATTAGATGAGGTGCATGAAGGCATCTGTGGTTCTCATTTGAGTAGCCTAACGTTAGATCATAAGCTTATTAGAGCTGGTTACTATTGGTCAGATATGGAAAAGGAAGCTACATAATATGCCAAATCTTGCAAATAGTGTCAATTACACAGAAATCTGATTCACGCTCCTACCAAGGAGCTCATTCCCTTCATCAGTTTTTGGCCATTTCAGTAGTGGGCCTTTGATTTGGTGGATCAGATTCATCCTTCTTCCTTGAAAGGACATAAGTTCATTATCACTACTACAGATTATTTTACTAAGTGGATCGAGGCAGTGCCTCTGACCATAGCCAATGGCAAATCTGTAGCCATATTTATACTAAATTACATCATCTGTAGGTACGGTGTACCCTCCTTAATAATCACTAACAATGGGGGGTAGTTCAAGAACAAGGATCTGAAAGAGTTATGCACTAAGTTCAAAATAATTCAGCACTAGTCTTCCATCTATTATGCCTAGGGTAATGGATAGGCGAAAGCATCAAACAAGACAATCCTTAAGATCCTACATTGCACAGTTCACAAATCTGGATGAGACTAGCATCTCTAGATTAATCCAAGTCTATGGGCTTACCACACAAGTATAAAGACACCAATAGGGGCCACACCCTTTGCTTTGGTTTACAGAGTGGATGCTATGCTACCAATTGAGGTTGAGATTCCTACTTTGCAAGTCTCTCTGAAGGGCCTCATTACTGATGATGATATTAGAATATCTTGGCTAGAAGGGATAGAACTACTGGATGAATGTCGAAAAGTGGCATTTGATCACCTCCAAGAAATATTAGAAGAGCATGTCAAAGAGCTACAACAAGAAGGTCAGACCAAGGGAATTCCAAGTGGGTGATCTCATCCTAAGAGAGAACCCCAAGAATCAACAATAGCGGATCTAGAAGGGAAAGTTTGAACCAAATTGGCTTGGTCCATATATTATCACTGTAGTGTTTGGGTCTAGTGCCTATTGAATCTCTACTACTAAAGGAGAACAAATCAAAGAGCCGATCAATGCTCTACATCTGAAACGATTCTACAGCTAAGACATCTTCAGAATGCTCCTGTACATACTTAATTCTGAAAAAATCCTAAAAATTGCAAAATGTCTTGAAAAAATGATCATCTTAGTGAAAACTTGGTAAAAAGGCACTTTGATGCATCTATTATCCTTGTGAAAACTTGGTAAATAGGTGCCTTTGTTACAAGTAGTAGTTGCCGTTGCACCAAAAGATCAACCTGTTAATGCCCGATACAACCACTAGACTTATAGAAGACACAGGAGGTGGTTAAGCCATGTCATGAATCTTGAGGGGAGCACTGAACATTTTTCCAATAGTATCCCCCTTAGCATTACCTCAGGGGATTCAAACCTATGACCAAGCTCTAATACCACTTGTTATAAGTAGTAGTTACCGTTGCACCAAAAGATCGACCTGTTAATGCCCAATACAACCACTAGACTTATAGAAGACATAGGAGGTGGTTAAGCCATGTCACAAATCCTGAGGGGAGCACTGAACATTTTTCCAACAGCCTTGATAATACAAAAAAATAAAAAATTAGAAAATACAAAGAAAAAAAACAAAAAAATTGAAAAAGAAAAAAATGTGCCATTGATGAAAACCTGGCAAACATGCATCATGGTAGAAAAAATAGAATCTCTGCCAAGATGGTGAAAACCTGGTAAACAGATGCCTCTTGTTCCACAAGGCTATACCTATTTCAGCACCGCTTGGCTTTGTACAATTTCTCCTTGCTTTCTTGCTTTAGTTTGCTTTCCCATTTTTCTTGCTTTAGTTTGCTAGCTCATGCATTTGCTCTCAGTTATCTTTGAGATTAGGCTCGACTCTACATGGATTGAAACTGGTCATACTTGGGGGCACCTTCTTGGTCTAGAGGGAATTGTCCTATCATTTTCGAGGATCTTCCTTGCATCAATCACCAGTGGTTCTTACTGTGTCTACCTACTGTAATACCCCAAAAATGGGCTATAGGTTCATTAACCTCTATATCGACACATCAAACGAAATCGCCATCAAAGTCCTAACCAAAGGCACATTTGCACATCATCGAATCCTAATTGATTATCTTAAATTCTACATCGGGAAATATTCCTAGTAATAGTCCTAATTATCATAATTATCTTTAATTTAATGATTATTTGGTGATAAATCTTATTTATCCTAAAGTTTGATTAATTAAATATTCTAAATATTTAATTAATTAGATTTAATTCTGCCACTTAATTATTTAATTGAAGTTAATTTTATTTATTCCTAAATCGTATTATTTAAATTTTGACAATAAATCCAAAATCCTATGAATAATTTATTAAATTCTTATTTAATTAATTAACGCAAGTTGTCATATTTAATGATATTATTTTAGAATAAAAGTTTGAAAAATAATTGATTAACCCATAAATCAATTGTTTTATATTTTAAAATCAGTTAAGTTGAGAATAAATCACTTTATTTATTTATTAATTCATAATTATCCATGTGCACAATCAAAGAGTAGTTAAACTCCAAATCAGAAAATCAATGCAAGTTATTGACTTTTTGGAACTCAACATCATTTTTGAGTTTTAAAGTTGATCTAAACTTCTAATTTGAGTTAAACTTTGCTTTTGCATGTTTTTGTGAGTTAATTATCTTTATTTAAAAATAAATCAAAAATCAACTTGAGTTATTTGAGTGATTTATGGCTTTTTTTTCATGCACCTCCAAAGCCCTAGATTTCTATAAAATCAAGGCTCAGCTCTTCATAATTCATCTCTCAAATCCACAAGAATTGCATAATCACGCTAAAGAATTGCTATTTGGAGAATCAAAGCTTATTGCAAATCAAGGCTATTGTGAGATCAATTTGTTTGTTTTACATTCATTTAGATTCTTTTTCATATCATTGTTAGATCATTTAGCATATCATAGCATATCAGTTTTTACATATCATAGATTTCATATCATTTTTCATCTTATTGCATAGAAAATATCCAAAAAAAATATAGATTACTTTGCATTCATATTTCATATTCAGATCAATTGCATTCAAATCCTTCATTTAGGTGTCATCTAGGTCATTGATCTCGATAGCAATCTGAGAACATCGATCTCACACCTATTAGAAGGTAGTAAATCACTTGGTTAGATTAGATTTTAATTTTGCATGATTTTTGCTAACCTCTAATGTTTTACTGAAGTGTTGTGTCTACAGATCAGGTACAATTATCACACACACACCTATTGATGCTTAGCTCTCAGATCTCTCTCTTTGAGGATCTTCCTTGTATCAGTCACCAATGGTTCTCACTATGTTTGCCTATTGATATTTAGTTAGGACTCTAATATCTCCTTGAGAATCTCTCTCACATCAGTCACTTGTGGTTCTCGCTATGTCTGTCTACTATCACCATCCTATTGAAACTTCTCACGCTATATACTTCCGATCTGACATCAATCTGCTTAAACTACAAACTAGAATTGGATTTGTTACTCTATGAAGCATGTTGGGCTTTTCTTTTGAGTGCTTGTATTTTTTGCTTTATCATTCCTCCTCAAGAAACTCCAAGTTTTCTATCTTGACCGAGAGAAGCAAAGACTCGGGGCATGATCTTTTCTTTGTTTTCTATTTGCTAGTTTAGTTCCAATGATCCAAAGGATCCATATAAGAGGGGTATCCACTATGAGAGCCTTCATCTCATGTTGGATGGCCATGTGTACCTCGACTCCTTTTATAAGAAAAATTTGGTGAGGTTGGTTCTTCTCCTTGTCTGTTTGAGTGACTTATTTCTGCTACAAGTGAAATTTATGATGCTTGTCCTACGAAGTGAACGTAAGGGTCACTACGAGCACCTTTGGTATGCTTATCATTCACTTAGAAAAAGGAGGAACTCTCACGTGTTTGGCATGTTTGTATGTAAGGAAAATTTAGGTCATTCTAGTGATTATGCTTTGATGCTTATGTTAACTTGCTAAATCAAAAGGAATAGGTGTTTAGGTCATTCTGGCTTCTTGTGCCTTAATGCTTACACCTCATTCTGAAAAATCTAAGACTAATATCATATTCATATTCTCATGATTGCAATGTTAGTGAGCATTGTATGACATCCTATGCCCATCCTATAACAATAGCTCTATGATGAAAACTACCTAATGGGTCTAGCAACCAAGTCCTAGGGATTGCATCTAGCTTAGACTTGCATTTTTATTCTAGACTTGCATAGCAACAATATTTGATGCTCACTTCATTATATTCTCCTGGATTTGTACGCTGAAGGTTCTCATCTCACATCCCGACTTCATCACAACTGCACAAGTGCTTTATTTTCTACAAAAACTTCACCCTTGGTTAAATCAATCGCTTTGAATCCATTTTCGAGATCGAAATCAAAATCTGACAACTCTACTTTTCTCAAAATTGTGTTTAAATTTTTTTGGGACCACCGTGATTGGATGCTTGTGCAGTCAACCTTCTGATATCATATTCTTGACAGAATCACATCACATCATCATTTTCTTCAGTTCTTTATCTTTTTTTATATCAAAAGTCAACTCTAGTCAATTCTAGTCAACTATGGTCAAACTTGGTTAGTAGGACCTCCAAATCATTCCAGATCGCTTCTGAATCTTCTCAATTCTTCTATCATCTATCTTGAGTTCTTCTAGATCTCTAATTTTTATCTCTATCTGCAACCTATTATTGTTAATCACTTTATGATGTGTCATCTTTCGATTTCGCTCCCGAGGTGGTAGGATGATTGCATCATTGAATCTTATCGAATCAGTCTCAAATCAATCTGATCTAAATCAAAATTCCTCATTACTCAGGGCATCTCATCACTAGGGGCATCTTTGTGCCTTGCATCTTGTCATCTTGTCATCTATCTATTAGGTATATGAGCAATCTAACTCGGACCCTCAAGGATCAAGCTTCGTTCTAGAGATGGTTCTCAAAATCTCATTAGGTATTGGGGTAAATCTAATCTTGATTCCTAAAAGTCAAGCTTCATTCTGGAGATGGCTCTTGAAAGCTCTTTCTGATTGATATCTAGGCAATCTAACCTAGGTCTTGGAGGACTAAGATTTGTTCTGGAGATAGTCCTAAAAATTTGCATCAGTTATCATCTAATCGACGGGTATTGGGGCAATCTAACCCTGAATCCTAAATATTGAGCCTCGTTCTGGGGACAGTTTTACTAAAGTGGTAATCTGACCAATGTCTTCACAATCTAACTTAGGCTTCGGAGAATCAAGCTTCATTTTTTAGATGGTTCTGCAACTCAATCTAATTGGTGTCTTGGCATTCTAACCTCGACTTCTGAGGATTAAGCTTCATTTTGGAGATAATGTTGAAAACCTCATCAATTGTCATATCAGATTATTCTTTGAATCAATGCGCTGCTCGCACATCAATTCAAAGAGGGGAAAAATGTAATACCCCAAAATTGGCATCTTGCAACCCTAACTGATTTTGTCACATTTAGTCTCATCCCTTCAAATTTCTACATCATCAAAGTCCTATTGTACTAGGCAATTTTGTCTCCTAGTTGACTTTACTCGACCTAGTGTCAAATGTAGAAAACCTTAAATTTGCATTAATCACACTCTATATTTAATTCCTAAATATCAACATTTATTAGCTAAATAAACCCTATGATCAATTAATTTAATTACAAAGTCCTAGCACTTAATTAAATTAATTCCACCCCTTTTAGCTAAAACACATCAAGAGGAATTAAATAATATTTAGTTCTTTAAATGGATATCCTCATTTGAATTTAATTATTCAAGAAATTGGAAAAGTCACCCATGAGGCCATATTTCATTTAATTAATTAAATATTCTCTCCAAATGTTTCACCTCCCACCAAGGAGAGGAAGGGTCGACCGTTTCTTTGCAAGAAACTCTTCAATCTCCACCTGGGCTTTTCTATAATAGAACCCTCTCATTCCTCATTTGAGGAGGCAATTTTTTTGAGCATCAAAACTCTGGCAAATTATTGTCTCATACTTTTGCATTCAAAGCTATTTTCATATTTCATATTAGAATAGTTTCCATTCTTAGATTAATGATGCATTTCATTCTTAATCTAGTTTGATTACAATGTTCTTAGATTAATGCTCTTTTTCTTACAAGTTTTTAGATTAATCTTGCACTATCATTCTAGGCTAATTTTAATTGCAATCATCTTTTAGTATTAAATCCTCCATTCGAGAGCTTGGTCTATGGTTGTTGGACTCTCAATTTTGAGAGTTACTCAAAGCCCCACCTAGATAGGAGGCAAGAAGTTGATTCATATAGGTGTGTAAAATGAGTAATTCCATATTCATTTTCATATGTGGCTGATGAGTAATGACTATGTTGAAGTCTATAGCTAAATAAGAGGTCCACATTTAGCTATAAATAGTGATGACCTCATCAATAGGGAGAGAGTTGTCATCAAGTACTGGGGTATCAACCAACTTCTCCTGAAGAGGTTTACCAGAGAGTAAACCCCCCTAGCCTCCAACCACCTAGTAGTCAAGTCATGATGGTGCAAGAAGGGCTCACTTGGATGGGTGACTATTTGTATAACAAAGGGGCAACTAGTTTTACTCCCTATTCTCAAAAGTTTTTGGGAAGGTAAGGTTTCCTTCAAGTAGTCATTAGTTCCAAACAAATAAATATCAAAAGATATGCAAAGGTTAGTAAAGAAATCTACTTATAGTCATATTGTACTCTTCTTAATATCGACAATGCTCTTGAATATAGAACCAATAACTACACTAAAAATGTACCAAGAGAGATCTTTATTTCTTCATCAACTTAAAAGAGACCATCATTACCTGATACATTCATGGCTCTCGGGGAGCATTAATCTACTGAGAGTATCTATTGCACTGAAAGTAAGAAAATAAACAAGCTTTGATATGGTGTGGACAAAAAAATCATCAAATTTTCTGACCCTTGTTCTGGCATCAAACTTCTTATTTATAGACATTTTTACAATCTACATGAGGATTTGACCATTTTCTTATTTCTGTAAATTACAATATTCTACAGTTGGTACTACCTGGGCTGTCAAAGATGTCACGTCATAGGTAAAATATATGAAGAGGAAAGAAAGAGAGGGGAGGAGAAGAAAGAATAAAGAAAAATGGGAAACTCCTTCGGGTGGTGCCATCAAACATTTGAAGGCAATATGTGTTATCTAGGTACATTGAACAATGTGCTCCATAAACATGGTGACGGCTTCACATCTCCATGTCCTTCCTCTTTCCACTCAACCATAAATGTGGGAGTGACACCTTGGAAACTAGGATGATGCATACAACCCTTTAGAATGTACACATCACCATTAGCCATGATGTACCTTACTGACATTTGAAAATACCTCTGACAAAGAATATTAGATGATGATTGGTTAGCTCTATGGAAATCATCGACCTAAACCACCGTAAAGAATACAAAATTGAGAAGTACAAAACTTTAGACTTTGGGAGCTTGCACTCAAAGAATAACTGGGAAAACCAAAATGGGTTGAAGGGAGAGAAATTCCTAGAACCCAAAAAATTATGACTCCTTCAATTTCTAGAATGCCTCCAACACTTGCATCATAGCCCTCTTGTCAACCTCCTTCAGACATTCTATTCTACTCACAACATCTTTGAGGTGATCTCTGGCATCTTCAACTTTACTTTTCAATTTAGAGGCAACCATGGTGGCGCAGTGAGCTTTGAGTACTAATGGAGAGAGTTCCACTAGCACCAAACTATCAAAATCTCCCAAAGTTCAAAACTATACGCCAATATTTTCATTAAAATTATTCAAAACCTCCTCCATAGGGGTGCATACACTTGGGTAAATTAGATTGACCCCGACCACCTATGAACTACCCCCTCCTTAATATATTTCATCACCAGGGGGAGTTTCTCCAAGGCCCTCTCTACCTTGGATTTCTTGGATGGGCCGACGAATGTGCTTGGGAGCTTTGGGATTCTAGGAGGAGATCCTGCTACTGCCTACATGTTCTCAACCTATTTCCTACAAGACTGGACAACCATCAGTAATAATATCAGATTGTTGTCAAAACTCTAGATTCCACAAACCCAGATATCCATATTTCAAATGGTGGGAGGTATAATAGCTAATTGATGTGACATTTCCTACCATGGCATGTCAACCTCAAGTCGTGAGTGTGTGTACACCTACATGTATAAAATTATGACATTTTAAATGACAACTAATGTGACAAAAATGGCATTAATTAGCCAACTAGGACAAAGGTAAATGCAGATTCATGAGAAGTCGGTACGACTTCTAAGATGCAGAATGATGGGCAATGAAGTTTCACTTTAGGACAAACTAGTCACCAGATCACTGGGACTCAAACTAGAAAATAGTCACCATAGGTGACTCGACGTGGACCACCCTAATGATGACACACCATGTTCATAGTGACTTCGTGAGACCAAAACTAGTTTATTGCTTAAACATGGCCAAAGTGACCTTGTAAATAATTTTAAAACAAAATTAAACCTGCAACAAACACTTGCCACAAATACTCGTGACTCTTTCACTCAACACCATTTGACACTTTCAGACTAGTCGGGGTAGGAAAACTAGCTTGGTCCTTGTAAAGGGGACTTTGATCTGATGCTCAACACTATGTAGAAGAAAGGCTATATAGGATGTGAGGGACTCATTTACAACCAGGCATGCATAGGACACAAACCAAGCACTATAAACAAAACTCAACACGTGATGATCACTAATGCTACTCTACCATGCAAATACAATTTACACCTACTTCTGACATAAACATGCATTTACACGTGGATGAATGCCTACACAAAGATATACAAAATCTATAAAAACATATATTCACAAGCATATACATGTATTTAAAAAAAATTATAGAAGTGAGGACACATATATTATATGAAACCTAAAAACTTCCACAAATTTACATGAATGTACAAAGAGGAAAGATAGACAAACTGGGCAGGCCGATAGCAACCCAAATCACCAGGGCTTCACACCAACCCTATTTATAGGGTGAAGCCATTGGTGCAACATAGAATGAAAAAAAGAAGGAAAAACCAGAGGGTGAAAGAAGCAAAAAGGAGGAAAACAAAAATGAAAAGCAAATGAAGGTCGGAATAGGCTTACCTGGGATGAGAGAATGATGAAAGTTGGTAAGGACACTCACCCACTTGAATTTTGAAGAGCCAGACTACCTCCCACGATACAACAATGTAAACCTCAACGCTTGAGAAACCAACACAAAGAACTTAGCTTGGAGATGATTCACCTCTTAGAATTTTTGTAGCTCTTGGAGGTAATTATGATTTGGGTAATTGTAAAAGTGATGGGTAAAAGCCTTATATAATGTCTAAGTGAGTGTGTTAATTTTTGATTAGACTCTCGAGGTTTTTGGATATTTCTAATGAATTTAATATGTTTAATCACTACATTATCTTGTTGAGTAGTGTTGGAATCATACTATTGTCAAGACATGTTTTGTCACTGATGTCAACATATGTTTCTATGAAGACTGGTTATTACAGTGTATAGATACTATATGCTTGATTCAGAATGAGAGAACACAAATTTGTGTACAGGGAAGTTTTGTGATCTTATATCTAAGATCACATGTTGTAATAATTTATATTGGTTGAGTTACAAAAGATTTGGTGAAGACTGGTTACTAGATTGTGATAGTGGAAGTTGATAGAGTAAGTCTCTAAGTTTTGAATATATCTTACAAGCTATGTGGATTTAGTACATGCAATCTTAAGCCATGTCAGATAAAATATTAAGGAATGTTCTATGATCTTAGCAAGTCATGAGAAGCGAGATGATGTCAGTGTTAGGAATAGTCCCAAGAGATAATTGAGAGGGGGGGGGGGGGGGTGAATCAGTTATCTACAACATTCAATTCTTTATCCAATTAAGTATACTTAAACATAAAGCATAAACACAATGAAAGAAAACATGAACACAACACCAATATTTTAGTTATGGGAAACCCCAAATAGGTAAAAATGGTGGGACTTGATACCCACTAATATTCTGTACTAGTGTATAATGATCCTTGTTAGAAGATCCTTTACCCTATTAGGAGTAGATTTACAATATATTAAGTATAATAGACCTAGTCAAGGGTCAGACCCTATTAGGATTCTTTTACAATTATCCTTGTTAGGGGAGAGGACACACTGTCCGAGAGCTCACTACTCAAATGGGTGAAGGCTACAACCTTCTAAATAATAGATACACACTATATCTAGATCTTGGTGAACTACGCTTTGACCTACTATCTAGATCAGTTCCAATGAATAGAACAAGTAATTTACTTGGTCACATAGACCTTCTTCTGATGGCTCAAAACTTCACACACTCTACTCTTCTCTCCTTGATCAACCATGAACCACACTCCAACAATCACAAATGACTGCCTGCAAATATCTTTCCTCCAAATGGTATAATCAAGTCAACCTATTAGAACCACCTTGAAATCATATTAGAGAAACCATAACAAACTCTAATAAACATTCTGTTGGCTCTACTATGCACGCAACTCATTCTAGGACTTGTCTAATAAGATAATTGTAGATGCACACTACACACTATCGGCTCTACCAAAAAAATTGGAACTTTCTCTGTAAGCTGAATTAAATCATGCACTCTTAACCAAACATTAATAACACTTCTCCAAGCTTAAATCCAAGGGCACATATCCTCAACATAGGTGCAACTCAAGAACCAATAAAATCTCTGTTGGCTCTCCTGAACAAACACAAGAAACTACTGCTGGTGAATAGCGATTGCATAACTTCACTTCTACTCATCAAAAAACTATGCGTCCATAACTAAAACATCACTAACATGTCTTCAACATATATCCAAGTGCACAAGGCTCCATGATAACTGTATAGACAACCATACATAGAACACTGTATGTTACTTTGTTAGGAACACTGTTGACACCAGCTGCTATATAACTGTCAGTACTAATAGTTAACCTCTGTGCCCATGATATCATGCTGATATCATGTCTATGCTACATATATTGAAAGCTTACTACATAAGAATTCCATGCATGCTACTTTCCATATGTTGTCATCAATGATAAACATATAGTTAGTACTGGCCTGATGGAAAATCTCCAACAATCTACCCCTTTGGCATTGATGGCAACATGTGGAATGAAAAACCACCACCAACACAAATGAAAATTTCTTTTATAACATTCTCCATTTCCTCAAAAAAAACTCCCCCAAAGATGAATCCTCCATCTACTGCAATATTTTCTAATATTCTCCATTTCCTCAACTGTACTACTGTAATAAATGAATGATGCTCCCCCTTAGTATATTACTCCTCTTTTTGCTTCTATTTTTCATGACTCTATATATACTCCCCCTTGGACATCAATGGAAAAGGGTTCCATTCATTTTAAGCACCGATACTACTCCTGAGGTAGAGTAGTCAACCTTTCACCAGTCTTGGAGGACTGATGCCTTTCCTTCTTTCTTCTAAGCAAAATCAGGGAAGGGAATGACTCCCAACTTCTCCCTAAGATACTCAAAAGTATCCTTAGGTAAAGGCTTTGTGAATATATCTACCAACTAATCTTTAGTACTCACATAGTCCAACTTGACTTCTTTCTCTGCCACTTTCTCTCTTAGGAAGTGATACTTGATCTCAATGTGTTTTGTCTTTGCATGCATCCTAGGGTTCTTTGACATATTGATCCAAACAATTGTAGAAAAATTCAAGGCTGTTACAACATACTCCACTTCTGCTGTTGACTAAGAAATACAATTTTGTTTCTTGCTTGTCCAAGTGACAAGTTTATCACCAAGAAACACTGCTCCACCTGATGTACTCTTTCTATCATCAACACATCCTGCCCAATCTGCATCAGTGTACACATGAAGCTCAACATTTTCTAAATTAGGATACCATAGACCATAATCTATAGTTCCCTACAAGTATCTGAATATTCTTTTTACTACCATGAGGTTACTTTGTTTAGGCTCTGCTGCAAATCTTCCAACTATTCCAACTGCATTGGACATATCAGGTCTAGTCTGAGTAAGATATATGAGTTTACCAATCATAGAATTATATAATGTTATATCTACTACTGGTGAGTCATCTTCTTTTGTAAGCTTGCATCCAGTGATCATAGGGGTTCCTACTAGCTTGCAATCATCCATCTTGAATTTCTTTATTATCTCTTTTACATACTTTGATTGATTAATGAAAATTCCTTTTTCTGTCTGCTACACATTTAGTCCCAAAAAGTAATTCATAGGACCAATCATATTCATCATAAACTCATTCTGCATTTCTTTGGAAAATTCAACACCGAGTTTATCATTACCTCCAAAGATAATGTCATCAACAAATATAGCTACAAGTAGTAAACCTTCAGATGTCTCTCTAATGAATAGATTACAATCTGCTACTCCTTTCTTGAATCCAATCTTTGTTAAGTATCCATCTAGTCTCTCATACCATGCTCTAGGGGCTTGCTTAAGTCCGTAGAGGGCCTTCTTCAATCTGCATACCATATTAGGTTTGTTTGATAAGGTGAATCCTTCTGGTTGCTCAATGTATGCTTCTTCTTTCAAGTCTCCATTTAGGAATGCTGACTTGACATCCATCTGATAAACTTTGAAGTTTTTGACTGTAGCATAGGCTAGCAACAACTTAAAAGCTTCTAATCTGCTCATAGGTGCAAATGTGTCTGAATAATCAATGCCTTCTCTTTGTGCATATCCCTTACTACTAATCTTGCTTTATTTCTTACTACTATACCATCTTCATTCATCTTATTTTTGAATATCCACTTTGTTCCAATCACATTCTTATCACTAGGTCTTGGGACCAGTTCCCAAGTGTCATTCTTAATAATCTGATCAAGTTCTTCTTTCATAGCATCCTACCAATCTGAATCATTACAAGCATCTTCAAAACTTAAAGGTTCAATTTGAGATAGTAAACATACCACTTCACTGCTAGCTGAGTTCTTTACTTGTGATCTTGTTAAGAATTTGCCACTCTGATCTCCAATGATGTATGCCTTGGAATGATTTCTTGATGTAAACTTTGGAACTTTAGGTGATGCTAACTCATTAGCCTTAGGCATGTTTTCTTCACTTGTCTCAGGGTCATTGAATAACACATCAATACTGTCAAGCATTTCCTCAATAACTATCTCACTAGTGGAGGGTCTAGCTTCTTCTTCAATCATGGGTGAGTAATCATGATATCTTTCTTGAATCATAAATTTTTTATCAATCTTTACATGAGCACTTTCAATGATCTTTTTTGATCTTAAATTAAAACATCTATAAGCTTTACTTTTAGTAGAGTAACCAAGAAAAATACCTTCATCACTTCTTGCATCAAACTTGCCTATTGCTTCATCCCTCTTGATGTAGAACTTGCTTCCAAAGATTCTGAAGTATTTTACTGTGGGAACATTACCAAACCATAGCTCATATGGTGTTTTGTCAGTGCCTAGCCTCAATTGAATTCTATTGATGGTATAGACTATTGTATTGACCACATCTCTCTAATAGGTGTGTGCAACTTTACCTTCTATCATAATGGTGTGTGTTGCATCAAGAATGATCCTATTCCTTCTCTTTGCAATTCCATTCTCCTGAGGGGTTCTAGGTGCACTTAACTATCTCTTTATGCCATGTTTTTCGCAGTACTCATAGAATCTGTCAAAGGTGAATTCTCCTCCTCTATCCGATCTCAAACATTTTATCTTTAGTCCAGATTCATTCTCAACCTTAGCTTTGAATATTTTGAATTTCTCAAATGCTTTTGACTTATCTTTCAAGAACGCAACCCACATCATTATAGTATAATCATCAACAAACAAAATGAAATACCTTTCACCACAATATGATCTTGTTTGAGTTGGACCACATAGGTCTGTATGAATCAGATCCAACTTGTTCTTTGCTGAATTCTACTCGCTCCTGAATGAATTTCTCACATGCTTCCCCATCACATTCCCTACATATAGTATCAATTAGCTTTGCTATGCTAGGTAGATCTCTTACTGCCTTAACATTGCTTATCTTTACTATGTTATCAAAATTGATATGACATAGTCTTTTATGCCACAACCAACTATCATAAACTTTAGCAACAAATCAACTTGCTTATGAATTGAGTTGAAAAACATTATCTCTTGTCTTTGAACCTGATGCAACCATAACACCATCCTTGTTGTTAATGATGCATTTGTCATCTTTGAACTCCAACTGATAGCCTTTTCCAAGTAACTATCCAACACTGAGAAGGTTATGTTTCAAACCATCAACATAAAGAACATCATCAGTATTGTTCTTTCCATCCAAAGTGATGGCTCCTCTACCAACTATAGGTTTAGGAGTGTTGTCTCCAAATTTGACCATACCACCATTGTATTTTCCAAATGAACAAACATGCCTTTATCACCTGTCATATGATGTGAACAACCACTGTCTATAATCCAGTCTGTCCTTATGTCAGCTTGTGAAATCAATGCAAGCTCTTGATTTTCTTTCTTATCTTCATGAACTATCTTGTTATTCATCTTGTCTATAATAGCAATGAATCCAATTTCTTCTTCACTTGATTCTTCATTTGAAACTCCATCTCTGACATAGTAGCATTCCTTAGAATACTTAGGCTTGTAATCCTTTTTGAACTTTCTAGCTCTTGTGGGACACTTAGATGCAAAATGACCGATCTTATTACATGAAAAGCACTTAAATGGTAATTGAACTTCATATTTTCCTTTTCCTTTCTGTTCCCTTTTGAAAATTATAGCAATAAAATCATCTAATGTTTTCTCTTCATCATCATCATCAAAATTACCAGAAGTGTTTGCAGATTTCTTACCATAAACTATTGCTTTGAAAGCTGTCTCACTCTTTGGTTCTGTCTTCAATCTTGAAATCTCAAAGGCGAAGATTTTGCTGATCAAAGTCTCTCTCTTGAAATTAGATGTAAGCTGCATGGTCTCATCAAGGATGTTGATCTTGCTTTCATATTCTGGAGTAATAGTAGTCATTAAATTGTCCATAATATCTTCCTCTGAGATCTCTCCACCATTGTTCTTGATTCCAGCAACTGCTTCATTGATTCTTTGATTATAAGCTGTGATATTTTCCTTAGGTAGCATCTCTAATGCATTGTACCTTTTCTTCCATGTCTTTCTGTGCACATCCTTTGCTTGTTTGTCTCCTTCAAATATGTCTTCTAGGTGCTTCCATATTTTGTGGGCTGTATCTATCTTTTTTACTTCTAAAAATTCACCATCAGATAGGGTGCTGATAAGGGATTCTTTAGCTATAGCATTCTAATGAAACAATTCCTTTTGCACATTAGTAGCATCATCTTTTGCAAGGTATTTTAAAGTAGGAATCTTGGCTGCTTTGATAGTTACATTAAAAACTTCAAAAGCAATGCACTGCAAATGAGTCACCATCTTGTTCTTCCAATCAAGATAATTCTCTCCATCAAACTCAGGACTTTTTTTCCTGAAGTACGCCATCTGATCAACCTCAAGCTATTAAAATTTCTCTCTGAGGCACTTGGCTCTTATACCAATTGTTAGGAATAGTCCCAAGAGATAATTGAGAGCGGGGGGGGGGGGGGGGGGTGAATTAGTTATCTACAAGATTCAATTATTTATCCAATTAAGTATACTTAAACATAAAGCATAAACACAATGAAAGAAAACATGAACACAACACCAATATTTTGGTTACAGGGAAATCCAAATAGGTAAAAACCCCAATGGGACTTGATACCCACTAATATTCTATACTAGTGTATAATGATCCTTGTTAGAAGATTATTTACCCTGTTAGGAGTAGGTTTACAATATATTAAGTACAGTAGACCTAGTCAAGGGTCAGACCCTGTTAGGAGTCTTTTACAATTTTCCCTATTAGGGGAGAGGACACACTATCTGAGAGCTCACTACTTAAATGGGCAAAGGCTACAACCTTCTGAATAATAGATACACACTATATCTAGATCTTGGTGAACTGCGCTTTGACCTGCTATCTGGATCAATTCCAATGAATAGCACAAGTACTTTACTTGGTCACATAGACCTTCTTTTGATGGCTCAAAACTTTTCACACTCTGCTCTACTCTACTTGATCAACCATGAACCACACTCCAACAATCACAAATGATTGCCTATAAATATCTTTCCTCCAAATGGTATAATCAAGTCAGCCTGTTAGAACCACCTTGAAATCATATTAGAGAAACCATAACAAACTCTAATAAACATTCTGTTGGCTCTACTATGCACAGAACTCATTCTGGGACCTGTCTAATAAGATAATTGTAGACGCATGCTACACATTGTCGGCTCTACCAAAACAACTAGAACTTTCTCTGTAAGCTGAATTAACTCATGCACTCTTAACCGAACATGAATAAAACTTCTCCAAGCTTAACTCCAAGGGTGCATATCCTCAAGATAGGCACAAATCAAGAACCAATAAAATCTCTGTCAGCTCTCCTAAACAAACACATGAAACTATTGCTAGCAAATAGCGACCACATAACTTCACTTCTACTCATCAATAGACTATGTGTCCATAACTAAAATATCACTAACATGTATTCAACATATATCCAAGTGCACAAGGCTCCATGATAACTATATGGACAACCATACATAGAACACTATCTGTTATTCTGTTAGGAACACTCCTAACACCAGTTGCTATATAACTGTCAGTACTAACAGTTAACCTCTGCGCCCATGATATCATGCTGAAATCATGTCTATGCTACATATACTAAAATCTTACTACATAAGACTTCCATGCATGCTACTTTCCATATGTTGTCATCAATGACAAACATATAGTCAGTATTGGCCTGCTGTCAAATCTCCAACAGTTAATGGTGATGTGTTTTGTGGAGGAGACCTACTTGGGGCTAGCTTTAGAGTTGAAGTGTGTATTATGAAAGGTGAGCATAAATTATGGATGTCAAACCTTAATTGTTGAAATATAATTGTTGTATACTTGTTATAGATACTGTGTGTATCTTAGAAAGGGGTTATGTAATTATTTTTATATTAGGAAAGCCTAATTGGCTAACCTGATCATTTAATTGTAATAAGGTATATATGTAAGATCTTTTCTTATGAAAAGATATGTAGTATGAATATAATGTAAAAGAGGATTGTGGAATATGTGAGCTTGTGTCTATTGAATTTAGAGCATAGGATAATTCATATACTTCATTGGAACTGATCAAGAAAAGGTAGTTGCTATCAGACAGTTCGAGGATTGTGTATTTCCTTTCATACACTTGTGTTGCAAACAGTGAGTTTTGAAGGTGGATATAACCTTCTTTGGGCATTGAGCCTACTCTTTTCTTTGACTCTTAATAGGGTCTATCCTTTAATAGGGACTATGTACTTTAATCTTTTAACAAGCTCATAATAGGGCTAGATATTTTAACAGGGATACAATACTCTTAGTACATCATTTGTGGGTGCTAATTCCCACCGGGGTTTTACATTTAGCATGGTTTCCTTGACAAAAAAATATTGTGTTATTGTGTTGGCATTTAATGTGTTATCATTTGATTTAGTGTTGCTTCTATTCAATGTTCAAAGTTTAATAATCTGTCGTACAACTGATTCACCCCCCCTCTTAATTGTATTGGTGGACTATTATTCCTAACAATTGGTATCAGAGCTACTGGTCCTTAGATAGAAAGCTTAACAACTTGAGATGATCTTGGAGATGGAATTCTATAGGAAGGATAGTCTAAAATTTGATCCTGAAAACTTTGACAGTTGGAAGAACAAGATGCAAACTCATTTTCTATGTTTGGGCATCGACTATTGGATGATCAAAAAGAATGAAAAAACCACGAAGGCTGAGGATGAATTGGATAAAGCTACTGGAGAAGAAAAGAAGACATTTTCATATAACATGGTCGCAAGGGAAGCACTAATCAATGCACTCTCTAAAGGAGAATTTATTGAGGTGAAAGATCTAGATTTTGCACACAAAATTTGGACAAGATTATAATCATTGTATGAAGGAGATATGTTTACTAAGCAGGAAAAATTATAGAATTGGAAAACAAGAATGGAGAAGTTGCAAATGAAAGATGATGAAAACATTAGGGCTTATGTACAAAGAGTTACAAAGGTTTTGATTGGAATAAGAAATTCTAGAGGCACTTATGAAGAGGAAGAAGTCATTGCAAAGATACTTAGATCATTGACACCTATTTACAAGACCAAATTTTAGGCTATAGAAGAGATTATAAATTTGACTGTAAACTTTAGCAGAGAAATGTTGATTGCAAAGCTGACTACCTTTGAAGCTACAGAACTGGGAGATCCGTTACGTAAAGTTGAAACAATATTTAAGGCATCTACACACAAAAAGACATTATCTAGAACTGTGAGCACCAACAATGATAATATGAAAGAAGAACTTGGTGAATATGCTGATGAATGGGAACATATACAAGAAGAAGAAAGAAAGCTAGATGAACTTGTTGCCCTGATCGCTAGAAGAGAAAAGAGAGGTAAGGGTAAATTTGAAGGAAAGTTACATTTGAAATGTTTTTCATGCAATAAGATAGGTCACTTTGCATCTAGATGTCCTACAAGAGTTCCTAAACACAAACCTAAGTTTCTCAAACCTAAGTATTCAAAATAAAAAGAATATTATTATGCTAGTGAAGGTATTTTTGATGATGAGGAGATTGGATTTATTGCTATCAAAGATGAAAAACCATTACTTGAAGAAAAATCTTTAGTATCACATGTTGATAAGAAATGTGAATGGGTTATAGACAATAGTTGCTCACATCATATGATTGGAGGAAAAAACAAGTTTGTTAAACTAAGTATGTATGATGGTGGTGTTTTAATATTCAGAGACAATGTTCCTAAGCCTATCATAGGAGTAGGATCTATTTCTTTGGATGGAAGGACTAATAATGATAATGTACTACTTGTTGATGGACTTAAGCATAAATTTTTGGGTGTTGGAAAACTGATGGACAAAAGGTATCAATTAAATTTCATTGATGGGAAATGTTTTATCAGAAGTAAGACAAGAAACTTGATTGCAACTGGTACTAAAACCATAGGTAATGTATTTGAGTCAAACACATCCAAAGCTTCTTGTTTTGTTGCTAAGATAGATGATAGTTGGTTATGGCACAAAAGATTTTGTCATGTCAATTTTGACAATATTGTGAAGGAAAGCTTGACTAATGTAGTAAGAGACCTACCTAAAATTGTAAAACCATCTAACACTATGTGTAGAGAATGTATTATGGGAAAGAAAACTAGAAGTAGTTATAAAAGTAAATCTTATACAACAAAAGGAAGGTTGGATTTGATACATACACACCTATGTGGACCTACAAGGACAAGATCATACTATGGTGAAAGGTACTTTATACTTTTTATTGATGAATTTTATAGAATGATGTGGATCACTTACTTGCAAGAGAAATCAAAAGCATTTGAAAAATTCAAGTTATTCAAACCAAAAATAGAAAATGAATCATGTTTAAAGATAAAATGTTTGAGATAAGACAAAGGTGGAAAATTTACTTCAAATCTATTCATTTCATATTGTGAAGAGCATGTAATACATAGAAAGACATCTTCTCCTAGGACTCCACAACAAAATGGGATAGCAGAGTGAAGAAAGAAAACAATATTAGATGCTACTAGGACAATGTTACTAGAAGGAAATGTATCTCATGTACATTGGAGGGAAACTATTGGGACAATAGTATATACATTGAACATAATTCAAATTAGAGAAGGTACAAATAAGACTCCTTATGAATTGTGGCTCAATCATACTCCTACTGTAAAATATTTTAGAATATTTGGAAGAAAATGCTATATCAAAATAGATGATGAAATAGGAAAATTTGATGCTAGAAGTGATGAAGGGGATTTTCTTGGTTATTCTACTAAAAGAAAGACTTAAAAATACCTTAACCTGAGATTGAGAAAGATGATTGAAAGTAACAATGTAAATATAGATGAAAAGTTTTAGATACATTTAAATGTATGATTGTAATCATAATACATAGATCAAGGAGGCCAATACTTCAGAAGAAGAAGAACATGTTGAAATTGACTGTAAAAAGGATATTTGTGATGATGAAACAAATGAGGTTACTGAGATTCCTAAGACTCTGAGGTATGTTAAGAAAGATATCTTGAAAATCAAATAATTGGTAATGCAAGTGAAGGAATAATGACTAGATAAAAAACAAGGGAAGAAATTTGTTTGATTTCTCAAGTTGAACCAAAGACTACTGATGAAGCTTGTAGAGATGAATCCTGGATCAAAGCTATGCAGGAAGAATTAGATCAGATAAAGAAAAATAACACTTGGAAATTGGTTCCTAGACTTAAAGACAAAAATGTAATAGGAACTAAGTGGGTTTTCAGAAACAAAATGAATGAAGAAGGAATTGTTGTAAGAAACAAAACAAGATTGGTATGCAAAGGCTATTCACAACAAGAAGGTATAGATTTTGAAGAGACATTTTCTCCTATTGCTAGGATATAAGATGTGAGACTATTTCTGGCCTATGCTGCACATAAAGACTTCAAGGTATATCAGATGGATGTAAAATCTATATTTCTGAATGGGGACCTTGAAGAGGAAGTATATATAGAACAACTTGATGGATTTCTTCTAACAAAAGATGAAGACATGGTATGCAGGTTTAAGAAGGCATTGTATGGACTGAATCAAGCACCAAGGGCTTGGTATGCAAGGTTAGACAAATACTTGCTTCTCCTTGGATTCAGAAAAGGTAATGTTGACAATAATCTGTACTTAAAAACTAGTTAAGATGGAATTTTGATAATAGAAGTTTTTGTCGATGACATTATTTTTGGAGGAAATGATGAGATGTGTGAAGAGTTCTCTAAAGCAATGGAGAATAAATTTGAGATGTCCATGATAGGTGAGATGAAATTATTTCTTGGACTACATATAAATTAGAGCAAGAATGACATTTTCATTTCTCAAAATAAGTATTTTAAAGAAATGTTGAAAACATTTGGAATGGAAGATTTTAAACCTGTTGGTACACCCATGGTGACTGGCCATATACTAACAAATAATGATGAGACCAAAAGTGTTTTTTAGACCAAGTATAGATCAATGGTTGGTGGATTACAATATCTAACTCAATCTAGACCATATATGGCGCCTAATGCTGTTGGAATTGTGGCTAAATATCAAGTAGATCCTAAAGAGACACACATGGCTGTTGTAAAAAGGATATTTAGATATTTGAAAGGAACAATGGAATATGGCTTATGGTCTGATAAAAATGATGACTTTGAATTACATGCTTATACTGATGCCGATTGGGTAGAGAATATTGATGACATGAAGAGTACTAGTGGATGTGCATTTTTCCTTGGGAAAAGGTTGGTTTCATGGTTAAGTAAAAAGAAAGACTATATAGCTCAATCCATTGCTAAATCTGAGTATGTTGCTACTGCTATTAATTGCACTCAAATTACCTGGATGAAACAAATGCTGAAAGATATTGGAATAACTTTTGTTGAACATGTGGTTATCCATTATGATAACACCAATACAGTGAATATGTCAAAGAATCCTATGATACATTCTAAAACTAAGCATATTTCTATTAAGTATCACTTTTTGAGAGATAAGGTACCTAAGAAATAAATAAGGTTGGAATACATTAGCACAAAAGAATAGATAGCAGACATCTTTACAAAGTTGTTTCCAAAAGATTCCTTTGAGTATCTCAGAGGTATGCTTGGAGCCCCTCCTAGTGAGAATTAAATGATGTAGGGATGCACTAGTCTAGAGGTTTTCAGAGCTCTATCATATTCTAGACTTGATGTATGGATCTACTCCTTAGGGGGAGTGATCATTAGAGACCTACAACATACATTTGGATGATTTAGCACCTAGTTGATAAAGAAAGTTGATAAATTATGGCACCCTTTTCCATTGTTGTCAAAGGGGGATAGATACTATGAGAAAATCCCTACTGTATGGGGATAAATTTTATGAAGAAGAGTTCCACTATTTTGAGAGAGTATTTTTGATCTGATAGATTTGGGTTGATGGATTTTCTCATATGTTGCCATCAATGCCAAAGGGGGAGATTGTTGGATATTGCTAATGCATTTAATATGATTAATCACTACATTATCTTGTTGAGTGGTGTTGGAATCATATTGTTGTCAAGACATGTTTTGTTACTAATGTCAACATATATTTCTATGAAGAAAGATGACTGGTTATTACAGTGTACAGATACTGTACAGTTGATTCAAAATGAGAAAACATAGATTTCTGTACAAGGAAGTGTTGCGATCTTATATCCAAGATCGCATGCTATAATAATTTATATTGGCTAAGTTATAGAAGATTTGGTAAGACTAGTTACTGGACTGTGACAGTGGAAGTTGACAGAGTAAGTATCTGAGTTTTGAATATATCTTACAAGCAATGTGGATTCAGTATATGCAAGCTTAAGGGATGTTAGATAAAATATTAAGGAATGTTATGTAATCTTAGCAAGTCACGAGAAGCGAGATGACATTAGTGGTGGCATGTGTTCTGGAGGAGACCTACTTGGGGCCGACTTCAGAGTTGAAGCATGTATTATGAATGATGAGCATAAATTATAGATGTTAGACCTTAATTATTGAAATATAATTATTGTATACTTGTTCTAGATACCGTGTGTATCGTAGCAAGGGGTTATGTAATTATTTATATATTAGGAAGCCTAATTGGCCAACCTAATCATTTAATTGTAATAAGGTATACATGTAAGATATTTTATTATGAAAAGATATGTAGTATGAATGTAATGTAAAAGAGGATTGTGGAAGTTGCGAGCTTGTGTCTGCTAGATGTAGAGTGAAGGATAATTTATATACTTCATTGGAAATGATCAAGCAAAGGCAATTTATATTAGACAGTTCAAGGATTGTGTATTTCCTTTCATACACTTGTGTTGCAAATAGTGAGTTCTGAATGTGGACATAACCTTCTTTGGGCAATGAGCCTAGGCAGTGAGCCTACTGTTTTCTTTGAATCCTAACATGGTCTGTTCTTTAACATGGACTATGTACTGTAATGTTTTAACAAGATCCTAACTAGGCTAGATCTTTTAACAGGGATACAATAATCTTAATACATCATTTGTGGGTGCTAATTCCCACCGGGCATGTAGGGCATAACAAGATTAAGCTTTCCTCTTCTGCCATTGGTCTATACATTGGCTACTTATTTTATGGAGGTGGTGAGAATTCCTATTGAGGTGGAATCCCATGTGGCCTGTATGAAATGGGTGCTCCTTGGTTTCCTTTATATTGAAGGAGCCACTATGAGCTCATCATGTTTGGTTTTGGGAGCCATGTTAAAACTTAATTATTTTGGCTTGGGGAGTCATAAAAACCCTATGGATCTCTTTTCTTAAGATATTTTTCTTTTTTTTAAGGCTTTGGCCTCTTGTTGGGTTCTCTTGGGTAGTTGGTCCTTTGAGTGATATGTTTTTCTTGATTGGTGTTTCTTTGCTAGCTCTGGGATGCTGTTCTATAATTTCTTTCTTTGTTACAGTGTCTTGTCTTAGTGGGGTTCTAGATCCCCCTCAAAATCAATTTGTAATGGGCTTTGGGTCCCCACCAAGACCTACTTTTTCCTTAATAAAAAATAGGCAATGGAGGGTATAGTGGCATATCATCTAATTTAGTAGGTCTACCCATTGTTTGGAATTTGCTACACTTCCTAGTATACTTTGTTGCATCCCTGTGTAGAGTAGGCCAATAGTATCCTATATTCAAGATATTCATTATTGTCCTTTTGGATACAAAATACTCCCCACAAGGTTTATCATGACATGCATATAGGATTTCATAGATCTCATCCTCCCTAAGACACCTCCTCATGACTTGATTAGGCCTTGTATAGAACAAAGAACCAACTATCTAAGAAAAAATGAAACTATTTTCAACAAGAAACCTTTTCTCCTTTGGAGAGAAATGATTAGGGATTCTATTAGAATCTATGTAATTGGTTATATATGTATACCAGGGTGTATGAATAGAAATGGTAAAAATATTCTCATCAAGAAAGGAGACATCAATTATCCCATAATCTTCCTTAGTTTTCATCCTAGAAAGAAATTATGCCACAACATTTTCTTTACTTGGTTTGTCAATGATGGTAATGTCAAACTGTTGCATCAAAAGTAACCATCTAGCTTAGCTACCTATTATTGTAAGTTTGTTCATAAGGTACTTGATGATTGCATGATCTCTATGTACAAAAATTTGATAACGAGTGATATAGTGTTTGAACTTGTTAAGGGCACAACTAATTGATAATAGTTATTTATTTGTAATAGTATAATTTGGCTCTGGTCCTTGCATATTTTTGCTAATGAAATAGATGACATTTTCCAAAATACCTTCTTTTTAGCCTAAGATTGCCCCAATGGCATGGTCTGTTTCATCTGTGTGAATATGAAAAGTTATTGAGAAACTAGGTCCTCTAAGGATAGGTTCTTGGGTAAGAACTAACTTAAGTTATAGACATGATTCTTCACATACTAATGCCCACTCAAAAATTGTATCTTTAGTTAACAACGTATATAATGGTCATGCTATTTTTAAAAAGTCCATGGTAAAAAACCTATAATAACATACGTTTCCCAAAAAAATTCTTACATTCTTTTGTTTAGTAGGGATAAGAAGATTAAGAATAACCTCAATTTTTTCTGGACCAACTTGAATACTAGCTTGAGAAATATAGTGGCCCCACACTACCATTTCCCGCATCATGAAACACTTCTCACAATTCAAAGATAGATTGTGATCTTAAAGCCTCTATAGTACCTTTCTTATATTTCTCAATGCTTCCTCAAAGGTACTATAATATGTAGTAAAGTTATCCATATATAATTCCTTATAGTTGTATCATCTTAAAATGGAAGCACTTATATCTTGGTAGGTTAGCACCCTCATTTAGTGCATTTCATGATAGATTTGCATTTAGGATGCATTTTCACTTGATTCTTCATTTCTAGGTGAAATTAGGGTTAGGATCCCAAGGATTCTCCTTGATTTCCTTCTTTATGGCTCTATTTTCTAGGTAGGACCTATGTACTAGTCCTCCTAGCCTTCATCACATCTCTTCTAGGCCTTTGTGCCTTTTTTTAGCATTTTGTCATGTTTTCCCATCATTCTAAGTCTTTGGTCGACCCAAAAACTTCTTTGATTTATATGTCGACTGACTTGAAACCTTGCATCAGGGTTGAGGTCAACCCTGAGCTAGGTTAGGGTTGAGGTTGACCTTGACCTAGGTCAAGGTCAAGGTCGACCTTGACCTTTGTTGGGTTTTGGTCCCCACTTCCAAATTTAGATCATAGCGGGGCCCAAAATTAAAAATGGGCATTCGGATCTGAATGCGAAAGGTTTTTTATTCAAAATTCATTTATTATTTTCCCTCCTTAGTTGGCTATTGTGATTGGACCATAATTCAAGGTGAAATTTGAATTAGGGGCCCTTACCTTGCCCATGGAGCCTTGCCTTGAAATCTCTATATAAGTACTCTCTTTTGCCTTCATTTTTCCATCAAGTAACCAGAAAGAAGTCACGAGGAGCTACAAGTGATGATGATGTAAGATTGAAAGAGGATGCTATAGGAGAACAATATATTGTTGATGCCTTGATGAAAGGAAGCATTTTTTGGAAAAGTTATTGTGGACATACATTTGGAGCAAGAAAGATTTCTTCTTCCTTGATCTACCATTTTCAACATTCAAGCCTTCTAAAGATACAATCATGGGGTAGCAACTATAGATTGTGAGTTTGGTAGGAGTACTTTAGCCTTGGGGGCTTGGTATGCTTTCTTTATCATATTCAAATCTATGCATTGCTCTCTCATTTCTATTCATGCTAGGGTTTCAATCTAGAGGATTAGGTCTTGGTATTGCACATTTAAAGCTCTTCCTATGAGCAACACACACATATTCTATTACATCCATCTATTTGTAGAGGTGGATATCGCCAAAATAGGGGTTTGACTAAGGCAAAATCCTATATAGCCACCCCAAAAAACCATTTTTAGATATCTACAGTCACTGTTTCGGGAGTTGCAGAGTAGATCTGGATACCCTTTTTGGAAAACTTCTGGGATCCGCAAACATAATTTTTGTCGAAGCAGTGCAGGTCAAGGTCAACATAAAGGGGTCAAGGTTGACCTGTATTTGGGTCAAGGTCAACCTGAATCAGAAGAGGAAAATATTTATGGGTTTTCTCCATCTCTATGTTTTTGTTCTAGATCCGGTTGCAAAATTTCTAGAAACTCAATACAAACACTAGAAAATAGGTATTTTCAGATCAACTATGTTATGAGGTATGTATTTCATTTCATTTTTCTTTGCAAGAATTTCCAGATTTATATTCCTTATCATTAGAATTTCATGTTTGTGGTAAATATTGGTTTAGGGTCTCTTTTATTTGCAAACCCCCATTGTTCTAAACCTTATCAATATTTCACCACATTACATTTTGGTGAATCCGTTTATGACAACTCTTTCTTTTTGGTGTTATATTTGCATTTATGTTAGATCTTACATGCATATAATAGTATAATTATTTTATTCTCTTGCATTTATATTTCAAAAATAAAACAAAAAAATCACAAAATTTCTTTGAAAATACAAATTTTTTTACATTTTTCATGCTTGTAGTGTTACTTTGTGTTCAACATGTATGATTTTTGTTTTGAATACTTTGATGAGGGTTTTATTACAAAAGAGGATAGATACCCTAATGAGGTACATGGAAGTGAGGATGAAAATTGTTCAAATGAGATCTCCATTGATCCTATTCCTATTTTATCCTCCTCCACAACCTCTTCAATTGACCTTTACCAAAGGGTGTGTGCATGGTTACCTTCATGTTCCACTATTTGTAATATTGATGCACCTAGAATTTTATATCCTAAACCTTTGTTGACAGTAAAAGGATGTCTTCAAATAACATTTAAGGGTAAACCTAAAGATCCTTTGGATTTCTTTGATAACACAAATTTCATTTCACATGCTTATCGCACATGGAATAAACCTTGGCCTACTATTTTGGTTTCTTTACCTCCTTCCCAACCTATGCTTCCTCAAGTCCCTACATTTCCATCTTCCTTTAAGGAGTATAACTTATTAGAACAATTACGTGCTACTCCTGCTAAGATATCTTTAAGGGAATTGCTTCAAACTTCCCCAACATATCATGAGGCATTGAAAATGGCCTTATCTACTCTTCCTACTTTGCCTCCTAACCAAGAGAACATTAATTCATTTTTGGAGTGCATGCATACTATGCCTTTTGTACCTCCTATTATGTTTACCGATGATGATTTACCTTCTGTTGAGGTGTAGAATCAATATGATGCTCTTATGGTTGTTGTTTCTATTAATCAGAGTATCATTCATGGAACATTAATTAAAAATAGATATGGGCTTAATGTTTGTAGCATGGATATGCTTAAGGAAATTAAGGCTGATCTTACAACTATTCAACCTGATAATGTCACTATTCATGGATTTGATAATGTTGCAAAGAGAGCTTTGGGCATTATGATGTTACCTATTAAAGTTGGTCTATTTATTCTCAATACACCTATTCATGTTATGCCTGGACCTCTCAATTATAATCTTGTTTTAGGTATACCTTGGTTACATGCTATGCATCTAGTTCCTTCTACTGTTCATCTCAAGGTTAGGTTCATTTATAACAATTTGATGTATATGCTACATATGGATGATGCACCGAATCCTTTCTTAAATGTAGAATATTATAAAGTTTCCAAACCTCTCCAACCAAGTAAAGAGCCTGAAAGGTCACCTGAGATTAAACAAATTGCAACCCCATCTTCTTCTTTGACTAGGGATGATTGGGGAACATTGGACTTTAATCCTTCTTTTATTGGAGAATATAAAGTTTCTGATTTGGAATTCATGAAACAACAATGTGGGTTTGAAAAATAAGTTTTTACTCCTTCCTCACTTTCTGAGGAATTAAAAAGTAGCTTTTTTTCTTCCTTGATTGAAGAAACAATTGAAACAATAAAACCTGATTGCTATGATATTGTGACATATGCCACTCCTTGGACTCTATATGATATGACTAATAGATATGGTTTTGGTTATCATCCGCTCAAGAAATCATGATTTAATGGGAAAGGATGTGGTAAATATGAACAAGGAATACAAGTACCTTTGGATAATGAAATTTATGATTATACATATGGATTGGGGTTCTATCCTTACAAACAACCATCAACTTTTCCTCTCAATGTTAATCATATATGTGGTGGACATTTGAAGTTGGTTAACTCACTCCTCCTTGACATGAATAAAAAACCTATCTTGGATGTTTTTCCCGAAGATGAAGCCTTAGTGGATTTTTTAGAAGTTTATGAGGATCTACCTATGTTTCATCATAAACGATGGAAGCCTTATTGTCTAAGTACAAAAGCTTATTTTGGAGAACATGATGAACATAATATTTCTCCTTTACTAATGGATTCTCTAATACAAATTAATTTTCTAATAACTGAGATTGTTGAGGTTCAAATGGATGAAAATGACTCTGAGAAGATGATAAAAATTGGGAAATGTTTGAATTAGGATGAACGTGATTAGTTGGTTTCCCTTTTACTTGAATTTAAGGATATTTTTGCTTGGACATATTTGGATATGCCGGCTATAGATTCTAAGATTTTTACTCATAATATTGTTCTTAAACTAAATGTTAAACCTGTGAAGCAGAAAATCTGAAAGATGAATCTAGGAGTTGCCTTATTAGTTAAGGCTGAAATTGAAAGCTTATTGGATGCTAGATTCATCCGCTCTATTGATTACTTAGATTGTATTTCAAATATTGTGCTCATTTCAAAAGGAGAAAATAAGATAAGAATGTGTACTGAGTTTAGAAATTTAAATAAAGCATCCTTAAAAGATGATTTCCCATTACCTAATATTGATATGATTGTTGATTCAACAACGGGTCATGCTTTATTATCTTTTATGGATGGCTTTTTGGGCTATAATCAAATTTTTATTCCTCTTGAAGATCAATTTAAGACCACATTTACAACACCTTGGGGAACATTTTGTTCGGTCATGATGCCTTTTGGATTAAAAAATGCAGGAGAAACTTATCAACAAGCAATGACTTTGATTTTTCATGATTACATTCATAAGATTCTTGAGGATTATGTGGATGATATCTTGGAAAAATATATACAAAGAGAAAGTCATGTTATTATTTTACGATAGATATTTGAAAGGATTAGAAGTTACAATATGAGATTGAATCCTAAGAAATATGTCTTTGGAGTTGATTTCGGTAAATTATTAGGGTTTATAATCTCTAAGCATGGCATAGAGGTAGATACTGAAAAGATTGAAGCTATTGTTAATATGTCTCCTCCTAAGAATATTTATCAGTTACAAAGTTTACAAGGAAAAATTCAAGCTATTCATCACTTTGTTTCAAACTTAATTGATAGAACTATTCCTTTTACTTCCTTTCTTAGAAAGGATACCACTTTCTCTTGGAATGAAGAATGTAAAAAATCCTTTGAGAAATTTAAAGGAGTATCTCGCCAATCCTCCTATTTTGCAACTTGCTCAATTTAATAAACCCTTTTATCTATATACTTTAGCCACTCTGAATGTGTGAGTGTGTTGTTGGCTCAACATGATAGTGAAGGTAAGGAAAGATCTATGTACTACATTAGTCAGACTTTACTCGATTACAAAACAAGAAATAGAGATTTGGAAAGACAATGCTTAGCTATAGTTTATGCTTGTTAGAAACTTAGGAATTATCTCTTAAATGTTGAAGTCAATGTGATTGTTAAATTTGATCCTTTGAAACATCTTTTCTCAAAAACTGATCTCTCTGGCCATCTTGCAAAGTGGTTGATGTTACTTATGAAATTTGATCTTAATTTCATTTCTCAAAAGTCAATTAAAGGATAAGATTTAACAGATTATTTGGTCGAAGCTCCTTGTCCTCATTCTGATACATGCTTTACTTCAATAGAATTCCTCGATGAAAACATTCTATCTATTAAACAAGATGATGTTTGGGAGTTATATTTTGACGGATCTAGATGTAAGATAGGTTCTGGTGTTGGTATTATCTTGATCCCTCCTACAAAATAGCTGATCCCTCTATCATATAAATTGACTTTTCCTTGTACTAATAATATTGTGGGGTATGAAGTTCTTATAGCTAGCTTACAAGCAACTTCATCCCTTAACATTAAAAAATTGGAAATTTATGGAGATTCACAATTGATTGTGGAATAGATTAAAGGAGGTTATCAGACTAAGAATGATAAAATGACACAATATAGAGATTTGGCTCTTGATGTTATTTCACAATTCTCTTCTTATACGATTCAAACTTTACCTAGGAAAGATAATCGACATGCAGACATCATGGCAAGCGCAAATTCTTTGGTTTTTCTTGAGAATAATGTTGAAAAATTTCAATTTACTATACATACTCTTAAAAACCCTACAATTTCCAATAAGGTTACCTATGATTGTTTCAATTTGTATTTGGATGAATGGTATTTTCATATCTTTCATTTTTTGAAAGATGGTACTTTTCCTAAATCAACAGCAAGGAACATGTGTAATCATATTAGGAAGCTTGCAACATGCTATATCATTTTAGGAGATACGCTTTACAAACTCTCTTAAGATGGTTTGTTATTAAGATGTCTTTGTTATCTCTATTGAGCCTTCTAAGGTTGTCATTATTAACAAAGGTATGTATAGATATCGGTCGGTCACTTACAATGAGCTAATCAGTAACATAAAGTAGAACAAACTAATTGGTAAAGCCTATACATCGAGCAATAGATAATTTATCGAGTACTAGCAAACACTGACACCGATAGATAATAAACACCGAGCACGTAGTATACACTGATCAGTTTACACAGTGTTTACCGAGGATAACAGGAAATGGCATAGTAATCAGGAATGACACATTCTTCTATGCAAATAGTTACAATGGTTTGTAAAACATTTTACCAAGATCGAGGAACATTTAATGTAATGATATTCATTAAATACAATGTATATCTTTTGTAATAGATGATCTAGGTTATTATTGTACACCATAGATCTTAGGGTTATGATTATAGTATGTAACCTAATTGTGTTAAAATGGAAAAAATAGAACACTATATATTTATGTGTTCACATCATTTTTGGAGAGAGCTGATATATGAATCATGAAGCACTTGAAGCATTTTGTACAGGCAAACCTTTTCTATCTACAGTAATGAAGAATTTGTGGGTGTCATCCCCACCGCAGTTTTTACCTTCTAGCAAGGGTTTCTGCATTACCAAATACTTGTGTCATGTGATTGTGTTATGGATTTCATGTTGTTTACTTACTTATGTTAAGTGGATAAATGATTCATGCAATTAAATTCAAGTTATATTGGTCAGTTATCACTGTTTATAATTTTAGATCTAAAAGGTTTTACAAGTAAAGTTTTGAAGGCATTGATTCACCCCTCCCCTCTCAGTACCTATCTCTCCTAATTCCAACAATTGGTATCAGAGTTTAGTTCTCTTATTGAACAGTTTAACCATTGAAGGGTAAAGATCTAAGTCATGGAGAGATACAAGCTTGATAAGACTATTGAGAATCAAAAGATACAAATGCAAATGTTTGTGGAATAGTATAAGCAAGCCAAGAAAGGATTGAAGAAATTACTGGATGAAAGGAAGAATCTAGCTAGACTACAGAATGAGATCGGTTATCATGAAGAACCTATTTATGACATATTCAAACATACTAGATCTAGTTTTGGAAGCATCTCCAATGGATCTAAAAGCATAATCACTAATCTATCTGAAAAGAATCAATATTTAACTAATCAAGTGAAAGCACTACAAATTGGTCAAGAATCTCGGATGGTAAGAATGATAGAAACAATGAACAAAGAAAATCAAGCTGAGCAAGAAAGAAATCTAGCAATTGATGACTGAAGACAGATGAGTGAACAACTTCAAACTAAAGAAAGTGAGATACAAAGACTCACTGACTGACATTTTCAAGTAACTAATCAAGTGATGACTGTGAATCAAGAAGTAAACCGAGTGAATGCAGAATTGTCAAGAAAACTAGAAGATGTTGCAAGACTCAGAGAAGAAAATGAGAAGATGAGAAATGAAGTGAAAAATCAACAGTAGCAAAATGAAATGAAGAAACTTGTTGAGGACAACTCTAAGAAGATTGATGAATTCTTAACTAATCAAAGAATATTTGGAAACAAAGTCGGTATAGGCTACACTGGTGAAGGAGAAACATCACAACAAGATGAACAAGTCAACATAAGTCAAAATAAAAAACCTAAAGTGTTGACATGTTATCATTGTGGCAAACCGGGACATACATCTAATGTGTGCAAAAGCAAAGCAGAATGTAAACCTCCTGTCACTCCTAAGTTTAATGGATATTGTTATTACTGTGGAAAGTTTGGACATCCTGCTTATGAGTGTAGAGCTAAGAAAAATGATCTTGCTAATAATACTACTATGGAGAAAATATGCTATACTTGTAACAAGCCTGGACACACTACATGAGACTGCAAGGCAAAAATGAAGCAGGTCTGGACACCTAAGGAGAAACCACAACGCAGACCATATCAACCGAAGAGACAAGGTAACTCTTATGTTTGGGATTATAATACATGGACTAATTATGTTGTATGTGGTAGATATGGACACATTGTAGCAAACTATTATAGAAAGAGTCGGATTGGATAATCAAGAAACTAGACAAACTTTGGGATGGCTTGTATGCATATCCATAAGGTTGGTCATTTAAGCAAGAACTGCAGAGACCGAGCACTAGATGAGAACCATATATTTGAAAGTGGATATACTATTGTTGATATCATGAAGTTAAGGAACACTATGTGGAAGAAGGCATCTAATGAGAATGCTAAGTCAAGTAATGTTGTCGGTGAAACCTCGTCCACAAGATTGGGTGACATCGGTACCTCCACTTAAAGTGAAAAAGGTATGTATGGGACTGATATTTCAAAAGATCACATTTTTCATACAGTTCCTTATGCATAATGTTTTTATACCAAATCAGTATGAATAAAGATGCACTATGGTTTAGTTTTCATGAGCTAACAATGTTATACAGTCGGTAAAAGAGAGACCGAGAGTTGGTTACCCATCGGTAATCACTATCTAAGGTTAACCGAGCATATGTATCAATCGATGAAGAAAACCTATGTCAATCGAGTGGATGAAAGTTTTAGTAGTCACCGAGCTGACAGCTATGTCATACCAAAAGTTAGATGGAGCATTTATTACATAAAAGTTTGAGCAGGAACATTGAAAGTCTATAAATACACAAGAACATAGTTCATTTCTACAATGCGATTTTGAAGATTGGAGAATTCAAAGTAGAGTTCAAGCTAAAAGGATTTTCTGAAGAATTCAAGGCTACGCTAGATTGAACTGACATCACTCTTCATGATACTGAGTAAGTTCATTTGCGATCAAATACTTCCTATTCTATTGCTTGCTGAAACCCTAGAATCAATTTATGGCATTGACATTGCCTGCAAGCAAAACTCAAAGTGTTGAAGAGGAAGTTAATCTAATCGTTAGGGAAAATTTCATTGAACCAAAGTTTAAACCACATCTCAAGGTCACAGCACAAACAAATTTAATGGGCGCATTTTTGAGCATACCAGAAAGGGTTTTACTGACAAAAGACGTAAGGTCTTATATTCAATGCAAAATTGGAGAAGTTGGGGACTTTGAAACAATTGCAGCATATCAACCACTCTGTGGCCCCGATGGAAAAATGAAATCAGACTACAAGAAGACTGAGGAATTAGGTTTATCATATTTTACACACTTGCCGCAATCATTCAAATCAAATTGGATCAGAATGATTCTGAGTAGATATCATGATGACAAGTTCTGGCTGGATAAACTGATTAAGGTCAACAAGAAGATAATCAGTAGGGTTACTGGGCTCCCTACAACTGACAAAGCTAAGGCTTTCTAAAGTTCTTCACGATCGGATGTTGAGAAATACATTGGAGCACAATGGGATGGTCGGGCATTGAAGATTTCAATAATCAAGGACCCAATAGTAAAATTTGTAGCACATGTGATTGGGTATAAGCTATTTCAATCGAGCAGACTCAACAGCATACCCTGCAGTGCAGTAGACATGGCGCACAAAATTGTAGTGAAAGGTCACCAAGTTGATCTTGCCGAGGCACTATTACATCAACTCCAAGAGAATATGAAAACCATAAGGAAAAAGAAATCTAACACATGTAAGTATGGATCTCTACTTGCATGCATATTCTTCTATTTACAAAAGTTTGTGCCTGGCACCGTGTTAGTCCATTTTCTAGTCAATGAAAAATCCTATGAAAATGGCCTCTTCCCTGCTAATTTTGAAGTTGTCCCGCCCTGTTGCAAGCTTGTTTTAATGTGCGAAGAAAATCCATAATGCTTCATAGCTTGCGCTCTTAGCCCCATGCTCTTTAATGTATCACCTTGCTACAAACTTCTTTCAAGCTCATCAACAAAAAGGGAAAGTTGATTGATTAAATTGATGCTTGCTTGGCAAATGACTTCTAACAGTAAAGATCAGTGCCTTCAATTTGGGCATGGAGTCAAAACCAGTAGATAAAAACCCAAACTACAAACCATGTTTCATTGATTAATATCCTTGCTTTAATGCCTTACATTAACACATTTCTATCACTCAATATGAAGAATCATACAAATTTAGAGTACTGATTAATTTCCAATCTGTATTTAAGGATTTTACAATCCTTCCTTGAAGGATACCCAAATACAAACAAATACATTCTCCCTTGGAGAAGACAAACTCAATATCCCTTAAATACTGAACTCATACTAAAATTGAAACTCAATACGATGAAGACAACTCCTTGAAAACCATACATGCCTTACATGTATTTCGATTTGCAGTCAAGTTTACAAATACTTGCATTTAATCTATGACAGAAAAATGAAGAACACAAACCATTACACTTAGACAGTCATGAACCAAAATTGAACTTCTATTTGGAGCCTCTTCTTGGAGAACCCCCTGCTAGAATCACCACAAACTTGGAACCATTCAATGGACGTTTACCCAGAATCTGGAACCTAGACCAGAGTTCTTCCAAAATTGGAACCCCTCCCACTGAAAAGAAAGGACTACAAGAAGAGAAAGGGAAAAATGCCAGCAAGAATCAAGAGAGGCCACTTGTCGGATCCTTAATCTGATGAATCATTACTTTGAACTGAATGAACCATCTGCTCTTTTCTCCTGAGAACACCTCTTTTCATCTCCTCAAACTGACTTATGAGTCACCGGATGCAACAAACCAGATATTTTCAAAATATCTTCCCGGCCCCTGTTTCATTCAACTGCAAATATCTTGAAACTAGCTAGACCTGCATCAAATCTGATTCCAAAAATGAAATCCTCATTCTCTCACCTTTGTGACGATATATAATAGTCCATATTTGACCCAAAAATGAAGCCACTAGCCATTAATTTAGTCTCCCAGCTCTGTGATTTTGATATTTGAATTTTTAATATAGTTAAAACTATATAAAAATATGTTTTAACTTTGATTTTTCACTTTGCACGGGAAGAAATTTTGAATAAAATAATCATTTTTGGCCTCCTACAACGGGACCCACCTGACATGTGGCAAGTCTAGATTGGTCCTACCTACCACCTCACCGCCAATTAGATTTGTGCCACTTCACCTTGCCATGTGTCATTCACTAATTGGCTTGTGCCTCCCCCTAGGCGTCCACCTGCATCACATTGCCAAGTCATTGAACTGATTGCCACCTCATCACTAGCTGCCACATGTCACCTTGTCGCATGATCGCAAGACACCCTACTCACCCTTGTGATCATGCGACTGCAACCACTTAGCCGCACAGTTGCGATCACAAACCCTTCGCAAGAAAACTCAGCCACATAAGCACACTACAACCAACCAGAACCAAGCACGTTCGCAACACTGACATCATGGACCCATCACAAAACTTCACATCACCGACACCTCTCAACATTTGTCGCATGATCACATAGCCAGAAAAAGGGCTATGCGAACATGCGACACACTACCACGATGACCCCTTTTAACCTTCTTCGTAATCGCTGTCGCTTAGAGAAGGGTTTGTCGCATGATCGCATAGTATGAAAATGACTCATGCGAACATGCGACAAACCACCAGCACACACTGCCAAGGACTTCCATTGTCACCACTGAGCACAACCAATCAGAAAATGCCACATCACCACCTTCCACCGGGCCCCAACACACTGTGGCACCCTTGTCGCATGATCACATGTCAAAAATCTCTAACATACGATCATGCGACAGCCAATTACAGGCCGCCACATAACCACCAATGGGACCACTACCTTCCAACCAATGGGCCCCATGCGCAAGGAAGGAACCTTGTCGCATGGTCGCAAGCCATGAAAATGGCCCTTGCGATCATGTGACAAGGTCAAAAGACCGCCAAACATTCAAAGATTACGCGACTACACAGTCGCGTGATGTCCGAATAAAAGATGCAACCACCAGAAGATTTGGAGAATTGGCGACACAACTGAGCAAGGATTGGGCCCCACACAAGAAATAGCTGGTCGCATGGTTGCATGTCAGAAAACTCTGACATGCGATCATGCGACAACCAATCAATTTAAAACTTTTGAAAACCCGGGCCCACCAACAGCTCACAGCTGTGCAAATAGGAAACGCTGATAAAGAGGAAAAAGTGCAAGGTCGAAAACACACAGGGTTTTTGGTGAGAGATCGAAAACATCCAGGGTTTTCATGTAGACAAAAAGGTAGTAGGGAGACCGAAAACATCATTGGTTTTCAAAAACATTGTGGGTTTTTGACACTAAGGCATATTCTGAGATTATTTCCTGCAGACCTTGAAACTTGAATATCTCCCTGGGTTTTGTGATTTAGCTCATGCAATCTGAACTGGAGCAAGGTGATACATTAAAGAGCATGGGGCTAAGAGTGCAAGCTATGAAACATTATGGATTTTCTTTGCACATTAAAACAAGCTTGCAGCAAGGTGGGACAACTTCAAAATTAGCAGGGAAGAGGCCATTTTCATAGGATTTTGCATTGACTAGAAAATGGACTAACACACCGGTAAAGTAAATTGGATACCGGATGTACCGATAACAAAACATATTGGTGAAATGATGAACAAGTTAGGAGATAAGTTGAATGTAGAGTTTAATGCTTACTTAACTCAATTTCAATCTAAAATGCAAAAGAGAAGCATAATTCTGAGGGAATTAGTTTAGAAATTTGAAGATGACATATGTTTTGTGGTTGACACCGATTATACCATGATAAAAGCAGTTGAGCCTAGGATAAAATGGTTGGCATCAATGGGATATGAGATAAATCATGATTTCACACTGAAATCTATTAATGCACTACTTGTAGTACCGAAGGATCCCATAGCCACTAGGTTCAGAGTATACAAAGAAGCTAAATCTAGAATATCTACTAATATTGAGATCGGTAAAATAACTAGAAAGGTAAAGAAAATGAAGAAAGATCTCATTGCTAAATATGGAGATAAGTCTAAAACATCTAACGGTTGAATAGGCAACTAAAGGTCAGCTACAGTTAGCCAACAAACCATATGATAGTGAGGAGACCGAGTCTGACAAAGAAGTAGATCCTACTCAGGTTCCTCCACCTAAAATTCCTACAAAGATGCAGTCATCGATACATGAAGGTATGAAGACACGTTCATCAACTGCAGCACCACCTACCAAGAAAGAAGAAGCAGTAAAAGTAACAAAAAGAAGAGCAACTACACTGAAAAAGAAATACATTAAGAGAAAGAACAAGATAGTAGCTGAGACACCAAAGAAAAAGAGGAAATACATAAGAAATAAGGAAGATTTAGAGGATATAGATACAGAGGATGATATAAATCAATTCAAAGTGGTCAGTAGCAAGGCCGATCCTTTGCTAGATAGATTTGACAAAATGTCAAAAGAAGATCAAACTAAAATTGAAGAGGCTGTCATCCAAATGATGATAAAGCTTAAGAAAGTTCCAATGGAGTTTGCATGTGCATTACCAAAGGAGTTGGATGATATAATTACTAAGAAATGGGCTGTTGCATTAGACACCGAGAAGACAAAGAGAGAACACTCTCTAGTTCAGGCAACCACATACTTAAGCTTTGGACAAGTTAGTGAATACTTGACCAAGTACCAAGAAAACTTTATGATCAAGAATAGAGCCTTAATGATCATGGATGACAATGTAGCAGATATGGATGTCACTACAGATTCTATATGGACATCAATTCTAAAAGTTGAGCAACAAGCATTTTTGAACTTGTCTAAGAAGAGACAAACTTCTAAAGGTAAAGGCATTTACATCGATGAAGGACCAACAAAGAAATCAAAGAGTACCAGTATATCAGTTACCGAGGCAATTGATATAACCAAGGACAAGGAAGAAATAAAAGTTTCACAGGATGCACTAGATAAAGTTGAAATCCAACTGGAGAAGAAAACCGATGATGATGTACTCATTGTAGACATCACATATGGTGATCCTAATGATCAAGATGATGAAGATGTAAATATTGCACCAAACAAAGATGAAGCACAAGACACTGCTAGTTTATTTATGTCACTACCGGGTGAACTTCCTATACTTGCTGAAGTAGCAAAAATAATTTCCCAAGTACAACTCGACGGCTCAGATCCCAAGCAAAACAAAGATACAATTGGAGATCAACATAGAGAAACCTATAGAGATAGATGAGCCTACACATATAGAGGCACCTTCCATCGAACCAAAGGAAAAAGATGAAGCAAAGGACACACAAGAACCAAAGGCAACCAAGGTAAACCCACTGAACACCCCAACTGAGACTCCTACTATAACCACTGAGACCACCACTACTGAGGAGCAAAAGAAGGAAGAACAAGTGCAAACAGGGAAGGACACTCTGAAGACTAGAGATATATCCATTGCTATCATAGAGAAGAAATCACCCCTAGCACAGAAGAAGAGAAGAAAGGAAAAGGGCCGGTCACCCTAGATGAAGTGATCATTTTACCTAAGTGTGACCCAAGGACCCTAAACCCCAAGGAATTGAGTAAATATGGGGAATTATGTTCAAGAAAGGCATCGCAAGAGAAGCTAAAGCAATAGCACAAAAGAAAAGAAGTACTAAATGATGTGTGGGATATCCTCCAATAGGTAGTACTTGAGATACATATTGATGAGGATACGCCTATTATAGATCAACTTGCTACACTTGCTGAGAAGATCAACACCCCAGACACCTATGTAGATAAACAAATTAAAGAAAGGGAAGAATCCATAATACAACACAAATTAGCAGAGAAAATCAGCCAAGAAGTGGCATTACTTAAGGTCAAATTATTTGAGGTAATTACTGACACAAAATCCATCACCCAGACAATTTGTCAATACTTATTGAAGCTATGTACTCTAGACACCTTCACTATTGAAGTTAGTGAAAAGATCAAAGGTTTAGAAGCCAAAATACAGTTGAGTACCAATGCAGCTATCACTGAGCCACATGCTTTCCTAAAGCATATTCACCAAGTTCAGGAACTCTGACGATTGATAGCAGATTTGAAGAAATAAGAAGCACACCTAACAAATCAGGTTACTGAGTTGCAAACCGAACTCATTCCATACCTAAATTTTTTTGAAGCACATATTGTCAAAGCCAAGCTATTAGTTGCAACACAAAAAATTTCGGTGTTAGAAAACATCTTTGACATGCATGCACAAGTCGGTCTTGACCACATTTCTCTCACCAACTTGAAAGAGGAATGGGAAAACCTCTTGGAGTCACTGAAGAAAACCCATTAGTCAATTTTTGATAAGTTGTGAGTATACTACCTCAATTTTGTATTTGGCATTACTATCAAAAAGGGGGAAAACAATGTATCAGATGTTATTATGCCAAATATTATGTACATGGATGCTATGTATACTATATTACTAGGAGCATGCACTGAGGGGGAGTACTTTGTACTTAGAAAATTTGTGATGTGTATATGTATATGGTGGAGATATAAGGAGATATAAGTCACATAGAAATTTTTGTCTTTATACATTCAAAGTTTTGATACTAATGCCAAAGGGGGAGATTGTTATCTCTATTAAGCCTTGTAAGGTTGTCATTAGTACCAAAGGTATGTATAGATATCAGTCGGTCACTTACAATGAGCTAATCAGTAACATAAAGTAGAACAGACTAATTAGTAAAGCCTATACAGAGTAGCAAATAGTTTATCGAGTACTAGAAGACACCGACACCGACAGATAGTAAACACCGAGCATTGCAGTATACAACGATCAGTTTACATAGTGTTTATCGAGGATCATAGGAAACATCATACTAATCAGGAATGGAAAATTCTTCTATGAAAATGGTTACAATGGTTTGTAAAACATTTACCAAGATCGAGGAACATTTAATGTAATGATATTCATTAAATACAATGTATATCTTTTGTAATAGATGATCTAGGTTATTATTGTACATCGTAGATCTTAGGGTTATGATTATAGTATGTAACCTAATTGTGTTAAAGTGACAAAAATAGAACACTATATATTTATGTGTTCGCATCATTTTTGGAGAGAATTGATATATGAATCACGGAGCACTTGAAGCATTTTGCCTATCTTCAAGTCTATTAGTTTACAAAATAGAACCGAGCATAGTAGAATTCAGTTTGAGTAGAATTAGTAGAGGCTACCGAGCAGTTGAGAGAAAAGATTCATCACAAGTAAGGTGATATTTTTATCAAAGCTTATAGATCTGTAACAGACAATTGAGTGTCAAACAAGCAGATAAATACCTATTGCTTTCTGACAATTGTAATAGAGTTTTTGGATAAAATCTCTTAACAAAGTAGACTTAACAATCTTATGTAAATCTCTTAACCAAGTGCACACTTCAGTAGTGTTGCTAAAATCCTATAACTAGGTAGATCTAGCTGATCTAACATGTCACTCTTAATAGGGTGATATCACCAGAAGTGATCAAAACTTGTAGCCCTAACAAATAAACCTTTTCTATCTGTAGTAGTGAAGAATTTATGAGTGTCATCCCCACCACAGTTTTTACCTTCTAACAAGGGTTTCTGCGTTACCAAATACTTGTGTCATGTGATTGTGTTATGGATTTCATGTTGTTTACTTACTTATGTTAAGTAAATAAATGATTCATGCAATTAGATTCAAGTTATATTGGTCGGTTTCACTATTTATAATTTTAGATCTGAAAGGTTTTACAAGTAAAGTTTTGAAGGCACTAATTCACCCCTCCCCTCTCAGTACCTATCTCTCCTAATTCCAACAGTCTTGGTAGACCCAAAATTCTAGTAGCTTTGGTAGAAGCTCATTCTGGTTCTTGTGGGGGACACTTTGGTGGAAAATCCTTAGTTAATAAACTTCTTAGAATGGGATATTATTGGCAAACAATGGAACAAGATTCTTTCATGTTTGTTAAGAAATATCCTCAATGTCAGCAACATAGTAATTTGATTCATCCTCTTGCTCATGAGCTTTGTAATCAAGTTTCTCCATGGCCTTTTAGTATTTGGGGTTTTAATCTTATTGGAAAAATCTCACCAGCTTCTTCTCAAGAACATACATACATCCTGATAGCTACATATTACTTTACGAAGTGGGTGGAAGCTGTCCCTCTTCATTCAACTACCACATATGTTATTTGTGATTTCATTCTTAAAAATATTATAACATGATTTGGTATTCCTTTGATGATAGTTTCGAATAATGGTACCTCTTTTAAGAATAAAGAAGTTGCAAAATTCTTGGAGAAATATCAAATTCAACATATATTTTTGACTTCATATTATCCTCAATCTAATGGTCAAGCTGAAGCATCAAATAAAGTCATTGAACAAATTCTAAGAAAAACAATTAATAAGCATGCGAAAGATTGGCATACCCAACTTACCTATGCTTTATGGGATTATAGGACTAGTGTTTGTACTACCATAGGTACTTCTCCTTATAATCTTGTCTATGGTATTGATGCTATTATGCCTTTGGAATTGGAAATACCTTCTTTACATGTTTCATTTGATGGGATAATCGACAAAGACACATTTCAAGAACAACAATGACAAGAATTAGAAATGTTGGATGAACAACGGATAAACGCTTTGGAACATATAAAGGCTTATCATAAATCACTTCAGAAGTATTATAATCATAAATTAATTGAATGATCATTTTAAATGGGTGATTTAGTATTATATGAGAATCAAAGAAATGTGAATGCTTTACCTGGTGAAAAAGGAAAGTTTATCCCTAATTGGCTTGGACCTTTTGTTATAATTGAGGACTTTGGTTCAAGTGCTTAAATTTTTTTTGATATGGATGGTGTGCCTTTTAAGGAACCTATCAATATTATGCATCTCAAATGTTATTATCCCTAGTACATCTTTCTTTCCTTGTGTATTTATGTATTCCTTATAAAATAGCTATGTTTGTTTTATAGGTTATGTGATTTTAGAAAATTACATTTGAATACATTTATACACATTCTTTATTTCTGTTAAGTTTTATGTTATTGGTGAAAATATAGTAATCACTCATAGAACTAACTAGCAAAGAGAGTTTTTCTTTTATAAATTCTTTTGAGTTTGATACATATGTGGCATAATGTCATATCTATCACTCTCTCTATCCCTGTGCTCTAATGGTCGATGGCTCCCAGATCTCTTTGATCTATGATGAGAAGATGAAGATCTCTATCTGGTAGTTCATGAGTGGCTCCTTGATATGCTAAGCTCATATATGCACTCCTATGATCTCTGTAAGTTAGCCATCAACCTCTCTTCTCTCTCTTGACATAGCCTCAACTCTCACTGGACACACACAAAGATATCGACATGCCTACCGGGATCTTTGTGACTAATGGGAAACTCTCACTCCTTGGCTAGTAGTCAGTAGGACAACCATGTATCCTTTAGGACCTCAGATACAAAGATCCTCCACTCTGCTATGCTAGATGCATAATTAAAACATATTTATCTTTTAGTACTTTTTCTTCACAAATTAAGTTAAATATTTATATCAAATTCATGTTTCATACTTGGATCTCCCTCCTGGGTATCACTGAAGGGTCTGGATGGTGGGGCCATGGAGTGGCTACTCTCTCCTTAATTGCTATGTCTAGGTATCAGAGGTAGTGTCTCTATATGGGCATGTGGAGGTTGTTGTGATCTTAGTGGTGATGCATGAACAACATGCACATCCACATTGGTACTATCAGTTGGGGGAATCCTATTTTCTATGTCCTCTATTCTCTCCTCGATGGGATCTCCTATGGAGATGGGCTCCTCCTCATCTCTGTGATCCTCCTCCTCTGGTATGATACTATCTCAATGTGTCCTCTCTAAAAGGCCTAGATCACCTGTGGGATAGTCATCAAGGAAGATGGGGTGGGTTCCCTTTAGGCTCCAGTATCTGATGTAGTCCCTACTGACACCTGAATAGGCCACATCGGGGGCTACCTCTATATCCTCTGTCTCATTTGTATCTCTATCTATAATGTCTCCATTGTTCTACCTCTCTATAATGTCTCATTATCATTAGCAATACATTATTCATGGGGCTGCAACATGCTAGCCCATCTATACCATGAGTTATACCCATTATACATGTCACTTAAAGTTCCTCTCTATAATGTACTTTATCCTTGGGGGCTTGGTACACTTTCTTTATCATATTCAAATCTAGGAAAAAGAGAGTGCTTATATAGATTTCAAGGCAAGTCTCCTCAGGAAATGTAAGGGCCCCTAATTCAAATTTCACCTCAAATTATGGTCCAATCACAATAGCCAACTAAGGAGGGAAAATAATAAATGAATTTTGAATAAAAACCCTTCCGCATTTGGATTCGAAGGCTTGTTTTTAATTTTGGGCCCCACTATGATCTAAATTTGGAAGTAGGGACCAAAACCAAATAAAGGTCAAGGTTGACCTCTCTTAGGTTGAGGTTGACCTTCCTAGGTCAAGGTCAACCTTCCTAGGTTGAGGTTGACCTCACTCTAGAACAAGTGTAGACCTTTCAAGTTCATGTCAACCTTAAAGGGTTAAGGTCGACATAAATAGGTTAGGATCGACCTTTAAGGGTTAGGGTCGACCTTGCCTATAAAAATAGGAATTTGAGATTACAGAAATCAACAATAGAAAACTTACCTTGGGAAGTGGCTGTCCGGTAGCTAAGCATTGTCTCAGGAGCTCCATTCATGTCGGTCGAAGTTCTTCTCTGCTTGGCATCCTACTTTCTCTCCTAAAATCTACAAAGGTAAGAATGAGTAGGTATATTCTCTCTTCCCTTATTTATAGATCAAAATTAGGGTTTTTATTAGGGTTTTTGTTAGGGTTTATTTATGTTAAAATTCAAAATTTGCCTCATATGCTTTTAGATAGACATTCACTCTTTTCATCATAGCTTGATTTGTGTAGCTTCATTTTCAGTGCTGTTTGTAGTGTTGGAATCATGATTTAGATACCTAACTCCTTGAATTAGTTTAGTAAAGCTAGGGATCCTTATAACTAGTTTAGGAAAAGGCTTTTCTCAACAAATTACATATCCAGTGTATAAGGCTATCCTTATCACCCTGTTTCACCCTTTATAAGTAGAAAGAGAAACATTGGGCATAAGGGGCTCTATGCACTTGTCAATTTAATTTTAGTAAGTCTTAGGTGATTTATGGATTTTCATTAACCTTGTGTGTTGCAAGTTGTGGGTACTAATGGTTTTTGTAGGATCTCTACATTGAGGACTTGGTTATATCCGTTTTATTTATTATGATGTTTTCTTACTATAGGTTGCATATTCACATAGTGTCATATCTAAGATAAAGTGGGGGATAAATGTATCATCTTAAAATGGAAGCACTTACATCTTGGTAGGTTTAGAACCCTCATTTACTACATTTCATGATAGATTTGCATTTAGGATGCATTTGCACTTGATTCTTCATTTCTAGGTGAAATTAGGGTTAGGATCTCGATGATTATCCTTTATTTCCTTCTTTATGGCTCTATTTTCTAGGTAGGACCTATGTACTAGTCCTCCTAGCCTTCATCACATCTTTTTTAGGCCTCTGTTCCCTTTTCTAGCATTCTATCCTCTTTTCCCATCATTCTAAGTCTCTTGCTGACCCAAAAACTTCTCTAATTTCTATGTTGACTGGCCTGAAACCTTGGGTCAGGGTCGAGGTCAACCTTGAACTTTATCAGGTTTTGGTCCCTAATTCTAAATTTAGATCATAGCAGGGCCCAAAATTAAAAACGGGCCTCCAGATCTGAATATGGAAGGGTTTTTATTCAAAATTCATTTATTATTTTCCCTCCTTAGTTGGCTATTGTGATTGGACCATAATTTGAGGTGAAATTTGAATTAGGGGCCCTTACATTTTCCAAGGAGCCTTGCCTTGAAATCTCTATATAAGCACTTCTTTCGCCTTCATTTTTCCATCAAGTAACATGCAAGAAGTCATGAGGAGCTACAAGTGATGATGATAAGATGATGATGCAAGATTGCAAGAGGATGCTATAGGAGAATAAGATATTGATGATGCCTTGATGCAAGCAAGCATTTTATGGACAAGTTATTGTGGAAATTCATTTTTGTTAAAATTTATAGATCAGATATGTGGATGGAGAATATTAAGATTATACTTCTGATGAACACACTACCAATTCAATTCTGAAAATTAACCCGGTTGTATAAATTTCATCCAAAACTAATTACTATCAATATAGAATATGATTTCTATTTAGTATGAGATAACCGGAAATGCATATGATAATATTTCTCTTGAAAATCAAACAACAAATGCTATTAATCAAATATTGTTTGAACAACTAAAAGATAGGGAGTAATGGAGACTTTGAGACTGCAAATTGTATGTGTTGTGGTATCTATTAATATGATTTAGAACAATAGAGAGGGGGGGTGAATCAGTTGTTCTTAGGTCTAGATGTATAAAACAAACTTTAAAACTCTTCAACAAATCAGATCTAATAACCAACAATTACTCAGTCATTACTAATTGCATAACAGAAACATAAAAAGTGTAGTCCACTTGTCCAATAGTATCTAACTTGTAAAACACATAAATGTTCAAACCAAAACATTCACACAAGTATCAACACCAGGATTTATAGTGGAAACCCAATATGGGAAAAACCACTTTGTAACATGTTACTATTATGTTCACTCTTTTGAAGTGAGCTCGCTGAAAAGCCAACCCTGTCAAAGGTTACAAACACACTGTCAGGTGTGACCCAGTTAAAGGATTTAAACCACTCTGTTAAATGTGTGCCTTGTTATAGGACTTACATACACTCCATTAGAATGCAATTTTGTTCAAGGGATTTATACAAATGACTGTTAGGTCAACCTCTGTTAAAAGGATTTTGACTAATATAATGGTTAGAAAGTAGCAGTAGTAGTGATTTGAAAAACATACAACTCACTTTGCAAATATAAGATCCAATTCCATACACATATGCTAGCTTACTGACTATGAACCTTTACCATCACCATCACTAATCTTCTTGAAACTCTCTTAAAGAAATCATAACACTTCTCCTTCAGCCTTCTCTGATTGTACAGTCAATAACATCAACAATACTTTCAACATCTTCTCTCCTATTAACCTCAAGCTTAGGTTTCCTTAATACTACCTCAATTAGGTCAATACACATTTTTCTACTTAATCTCCTTCGTAGATCTTAGGCTTAGGTCAGATTCATCGAATCCTTTCTACTTTATGTTCTTCAGCTATCCTTATAGAAATATCTCAAATCTCTTAATAGATTTACAATAAAACATTTTACAGTGCATTAAATGCTTTCATACAATCAATAAATAAAGTCAACATGTTTTACATAATCCAAGAATTCAACGATGTTAGCTGGAAATCTAAATTCTTCCTCAAATGAAAATTACCAATGCTCGGTCAATACAGTGTTCAACTCCTTGGTCTTCAATAGAAAGCTTGGTCACCTCAAAAACTATTTCCTCAGTTAATACTATCTTCCTTAGCAATTAACTGATGTTTGGTTAACACTGAATTTACTTAGCATATACTAGCTCGGTTGACACTAACATCACTCAGCTTAAACTAGATTTCTTCACTTTTGCTCGGTTAAGCCTACCAGTTTAGTCTTCAATCATACTTAGATAAACAATATATTATCTTATCATTGTGCTACATAATCAAGTACTCATTGAAATATCAAGATAACTCAACCTTTCCTTAGGTGCTATTGTTACCAACCTTGCCTTTCCCCTTAGCAACAATCAAATAGATATAGTACTTTCTTAAATAGCAATAGTCTTACTAGTTAAAGTTTGACATCAATGACAATACAACACTTACTTCAATTGCAGTTTACAACAATCTCCCTCTTTGGCATTGATGGCAACACCATATGAATATCACATGAATTACCAACCAATCCAAAACTTATTTGTCCATCAAAAATATTTATAATATTCTTAGCTTCATTCTGATATAGAATCAATTAGCCATTCTTGTATGACCATCCACTGAATCTCTCCCTCTTACTTGATCTTCCATGAAAATTTCATTCTGTGTATTCATCTGTGATCATCTCCCTCTTTGACAAAAATGCCAAAGAAGCAACTAAAACATACATCCTACAGATGTAGATATCATCTTTTAAGTTCAGTAACAGTATTTCTCCCTCTGTCATCTTTGCTTATGACTGATTCTTGTCTTTGCTATACTTTTCACAACTCTAGGCTACTCCTAAAGTGTGACCTGTCTCTACATCAACTTGTTAGATACTCTTTGCAACACATTTGATGTAGTGCTCCTAGCTTGACTAGGTAGCCTCAGTTAGGGGAAGGACCCCTAATTGACTTCTCAGATATTCATGAGCTTCTTTAGGTAAAGCTTTAGTGAATATGTCTGCTAGTTGTTCTTTTGTATTCACATATTCCATTCAGACCTCTTTATCTTGTACCAGTTCTCTCAAGTAATGATACTTGATTGCAATGTGTTTGGTCTTTGTGTGCATCACTAAATTCTTAGAGATGCTGATAGCACTTGTGTTGTCACAAAAAATGACAACTGGTTCAGTAATTTCTTCTTTCATGCCTACCAACATTTTCTTTATCCATACCAAGTTTGAACAGTTCACAGCTGCAGCCACATACTCGGCTTCAACAATAGATTGGGAAATGTAATTTTGTTTCTTGCTTGTCTAGGAAACTAATCTTTGTCCAAGAAAGAAAGCTCCACCACTAGTACTCTTTTTGTCATCCACATTTCTTGCCCAATTAACATCTATATACACTCTCAGTTCAAACTTTGCATGCTTCTTGTAGTACAATCCATAGTCAACAGTCCCTTTCAAATATCTCATTATTATTTTGACAACCATCATGTGAGTTTCCTTAGGATTGGCATAGAATCTTGCCACTATCCCAACAACTAAAGCAATATCTGGTCTACTATGTACAACATACTATAGCTTACCAATCATAGATTTGTACAAAGTCTGATTAACTTCTGCAACATCATCATTTTTAGACAACTTTTGTCTAGTAGCCATGGGAGTACTTACTGGCCTTGAATCTTCCATACCAAAGGTTTTCAGTATCTCATGAACATATTTAGACTAGGTGATGAAAATTCCTTTGTCCATCTGATATACTTGTAAACCAACAAAAAATTTGATCTCCCCAAACATACTCATTTCAAATTCAATTTTCATTTCATTTGAAAATTTCTTACACTAGGCATCTTGTCCACCAAATATAATATCATCTACAAAGATCTTAGCTATCAAGATTCCTTTACCTTCTTCATCTTTCATGTACAGATTACTTGTGTCATTTGTCCTTGAGAATCCAATTTGTATTAGGTAGTTGTGTAGTCTCTCATACCATGCTGTGGGAGCTTGCTTTAGTCCATACAGTGCTTTATTCAATTTGCAAACCATGTGTCTTTTGTTTGGATCAACAAATCCTTCTGGTTGTTCAATATACACTTCTTCTTCTAATATACCATTTAAAAATGTAGACTTAACATCCATTTGGTATACCTTGAAATCTTTATAGGTAGCATAGGCAAGTAGGGTTCTTACTCCTTCCAATCTAACTACAGGGGAAAATGTCTCCCCATAATCTATTCCTTCTTCTTGTGTGTAGCCTTTGCATACCGGCCTAGATTTGTTTCTTGTGATTTGACCATGCTCATTCAGTTTATTTCAGAATACCCACTTTGTCCCAATGACATTCTTATTTTCTGGTCTCGGCACCGGAGTCCAAGTATCATTCTTCTCTATTTGGTCTATCTCTTCATTCATTGCTTGTATCCAGTCTTCATTTTCTAATGCCTCCTTTGTTGTCTTAGGCTTGAATTCACATAGTAAACATGTTGGATCTCTTGTCTTGCTTCTGGTTAGAACTCCAGTATCTTTGTCTCCAATAATCTGTTCAAGCTTATGATGTCTCCTTACATATTGTGCTAGAACAAGTTCTACTTGTAATACCCCAAAAATGGGCTATAGGTTCATTAACCTCCTATATCTTCAAATTGATCGCAATCGATATCAAAAGTCCCAACCAAAGGCACATATGCACATTATCGAATCCTAATTGATTTTATCCTAAATTTTGCATCAGGAAATATTCCTAGCAATCCTAATTATTCTTGATTTAATGATTACTTGGCGATAAATCTTATTTATCCTAAAGTTTGATTAATTGATTATTTTGAATACTTAATTAATTAGATTTAATACTACCACTTAATTGTTTAATTGGATTCAGTTATATTTATTCCTAAATTGTATTATTTAATTTTGACAATAAGTCTAAAAACTTATGACTAATTGATTAAATTCTTATTTAATTAATTAATGTCAATTGTCAATTTTTAATAATATAGTTATAGAATAAAGTTTGATTTAATAATTGATTAACCCATAAATCAATTGTTTTAATTTTAAAATCAGTTAAGTTGAGTATAAATCACTTTATTTCTAAAATTAATTTATAAATAAATCATGCACAATCAGAAAAGTAGACAACTAGAAATTAACAATCAATTTTAAAATTGAAACTCAACATCTAATGATGAGTTGAAATTTGATCTAAACTCTATTTTGAGTTAAACCCTGCTTTTGCATGATTTTTGTGAGTTAATTATTCTTAATTTCCTGATAACTCAAAAATCAACCTGAGTTTATCAAGAGTGATTTATGGCTTTTCTCTTGCATCCCCAAAGCCCTGGATTTCTATAAAATCAAGGATTAGCTCTTCATAATTATCAATACTCAAATTTGTACAATTACTCTGGCGAATTGGTGATTGAAGGATTGAGCACTCACGACAGGTGATTTGTGAGATCTTTCATAATTGATCATAGTTTCATATCATAGATTTCATATTCATCCATAGCATTCTTAGATTAAATCTGCATTCAACTTCAATTTCATTCATATAGCTTAGATTCATACAATTTTTCATATTGTTGCACAAAAAATACAAAAATATAGATAATCTGCATTCATACAGTCTTTCATATTTTGCATTCAAATCCTTCATTTAGGTGTTGCATTGTCACTGATCTTGATTTCAATATGAGAACATCATACCCTCACCTATTAGAAGGCAATAAATCACCTAGTTAACATCGTTTCAATTATTTGCAAGATTTTGATTTTTGCTAACCTCTAATGTTTTACTTAAGTGTTGTGTTTGCAGCTAGGTCCAAAATTCACACACACATTTCTAGCACCCACCGTGGGGCAACCCACCTTTACATTCTGGTTTTCATTATTTTTTTGGAGCTAACCCCCTTGTGTAGATTTACTTAGAGACTAAAACCCTAAATTTTCAAAGATTTAATTTTATCTCTCAAACGGCTTGGAATTTTGGTTTGAAATATTTTTTTATAACTTGGAGACATATTAGGGAAGCTTCGATAAAAAATTCAAAATTTTTTGAGATGTTTTGAATTTTTAATAATTTTTTTCTTTATTTTTTATAAAAAATTAATGTTTGGCGCAAATCAGCATATTTTTTGAAAATTTTTACATTTTCAGAAAGCTCTTTAAATTATATAGGGGGTCCATTCTTTGTGTTTTAAATTTGGATGCAATATAATACCTCAAATGGTCAATTTACAAAAACTGGTCTATTTTGGTAAAATAGGTCTCTAGGGCACAAATGAAGAGATTTTTTTGAAATTTTTACATTTTTGGAAAGCTCTCTATTTTATAATAGGGGTCTCTATTTTTCATTTTCATTTTTGTGGCCGAAATCATATAAAAAAAATTAGATCTTGTTGACTAGGTCAAATGCAAAAAAAATAAAATTTTTGTGATGGGTATGCACTTATTTTTCATATGATTCAATGCATGATATGAGTTGTCATTTAGATTATTTGCTAGTTATTATTTCTCCTAACAATTGGTTTTCAGATCTAACCCTAGGGTTTGCATAAGTTGAATATAGATTGCATATCTTGTTTGCTTGTTTGCTTGTTTGCTTGTTGGAGAGTTCGTGGCTTGCTTGCATGGAAAAGCTCAACAAAAATTGCTAAAAATTAGGTAAAAATCTACTATGTGCATTGCAAGGAATTCAAGTATTCTATTGTGATTTGATAACACTTCAATTTGGACATTAAAATGAACATCTCATGTGTCAAGCTTGTGTGACTTTTCCTGCTTTCATATCACAGACTTCATTTTGGGCTATAAAATGAACATATATTTGCTTTTTTCATATCTATTACACATAGTAAATAGGCCCTATGAACACTATTTATGGATGATCTTGAGAGAGTGGGCTTCATTCGCTGGTTCATGCATGCGAAGCTCTTCTTGATGAAAGATCCCCTTGTAGGTAGGGAGGTTACTAAGATTATTTCAGGGTTATACTGGATTTGGTTCTCAGCTTTTTGATTGATACATTCTCTCTCTAGAGAGAGTGATAGACATGAGTTGTGGACATCAAAAATCTTGGTGAGATAATTTTAGTCTTAGCGTGTCAGATTTATCTGTTTGCTTTGCTTGTGTTAAAAGTGAAAAGGCTAGAGAATTATGCTCTACTTCCTTTTTGGATAGTATCATAAACTTAGATCCTTGAATCTGGACCAAGTCCCCATGTGGTATATTTTGTTAGTCACCTTTAGAGAGGGTTAACCATAGTGGACATTCCCTTAATTGGGTCAACCACATGAACGGAACCTTAAGCGGTAATAGCCATTTTCACTGTGGTAGCAACAACTGCTATATAAATGTCCTTGTGGAGGAAATCTTCACAGGTGTGATCTCTTATTGGGTTGTCAGATCTCCCTAGAAGCTCTTGATTGATTAAATTATTAGACTGTGTCAAAACCCTAGTGCACTTGGATTGGAGTTCACCCTCTTGAGATCACAAAAGTTGCAGAGTCAGACCATTACTAAAAACCCTAGCGAGGCCAAATTTTTCATTTTATAGGTCTATGTGCTTGATTGCAAAACTTTTTGAGAACACACACAAGTAGCATTCCTAGGGATTAGAACAATAAAGTCACTTAATTGTTTATGTGAAAGGTTGCTTTGTCCCTTGCTCATTATTTTCAGACATGCTTGAAATCCCTTGCTTGTTGTTCTATGTGTTTGATATGTAATTAGTTATTTGAAAATGAACAAATCCAACCATCAAAATCAATCAACAATCTGGAAAATTTGCAAAATCTAAAGAAAAACAATCTTTTGCTGGTGTTAGACTGAATATTCTATCAAAGAATAGCGAGCACTGTGTCTCAAAATTTATTCCTATCTTGAAAATTGTACCAAAACTGTCAGATTTTTTCTTTTTCTCACGCGGACCTATCCTGCAGTTTTGTCAAAACAATGAGCTGATTCCTATCATTTCTAGTCTTCCTTGGTCAATCTGGGTCAAATCTTAGGTGCTATGACATGTTTCTCAACATCCAAATAAATTTAAATGGTATCAAGTTGCACAAAATGACTCTTGGTCTTCTTTCTTCCACATTTCCCATGTCTTCCTAGTCTCTCATTTCCATCCTTTCTCTTCTTCCTTCACACTTCTTCCTCTTCTTCCTAAACTCTTCACATCTTCTTGATTCTTTTTCTCTTATTATCTAGTCTATTTTCTTTTATTCATCTCTTCTGTCACTCCTATGCTTGATTCCTCCTCTTCCAAAACCATGAATTTCAACTATCTTGTTATGTAACCTCTCTTGAAAATAGATGATCTCGAACTCATTGCTCAATTCAAAGAGTTTTATTCCTTCAATAGTCCTTCTAGATATTGCACAGATGATAAATTTATGGCAAGAATAAAAAAAAATTGATTGAATCAGATGCCTTTTCTAGGATCATACGCATGATCCTATCATGACCTCCTTCTTCCAAATGTCTTTCATCTGCTAAGTCTTTTCATTCTTCCTCATCTTCCAAGTCTTCTTCCTCCACTGGGTCTTTAGCTTCCTCTTCTCCATGATCTTTTTCCTCTTCTACTTCTCCCAAGAGTCTTACTTCTCTTCTCAATACATACCATAATGAGCAACGTGACAATCCTTATGATACATCTTCCACGAAGAGTGACATACCCATCTTTGATGACTATGATGACAGACAATGTAATGATACCTATGACACCTCTATTCCTAAGAGTCCTCCTAGTCATGTGCTCATGCTTACTAGAAATGGGTCATCACATTGGATAGATCATGATGGTGATCCATATGATTCTGATTTTGAAAGAGACTTTGATGATTTTTGTGAACAATACCTAGATGATACATGTACTTCTATTGAGGAAGAGAAAGCTTACCGCGTTGATTATAAACGTAAATAATATAAGAATCTCTCCTCTAAGAAGTCTCATGCTAAAAATAAAGATTACACTCTCAAGAAAGATCATGCTAATGCTGACCCTTTGTTTTGTGATGATTCCCTTTCATCCTCTACTTCCTCCAATATCCATACATCTCCTAAAGTTGCTAAGTCTTTCAAATCTTTCACAAATCCTTCATTTGACAAAAATCCTAATACTTTTCATGCGGTTCCCTATAGTTATCCTCAAGGGCTACCTCTTAAAGATACTCAAGTTAACCTTCACTTGGCTACAAATACTTTCAATAATGCTAAACCTAAAGAGCCTAAGCCTTTATACACTATAATTCCTACTTCATCTAGTCATTCACCATCTCTTCCAAAGTCTTCCATACAATTCCAACATGCTTCCTTGTCCTTAGAAGTGGCTCCATGTCAAGAGGACTCTAAAAATCATAAAGAAAAGAACATAAAGAAAGATCAAGATCAAGAAAATTTCATGTCATCCAATCCTTTTAATGATATCTCTTGTCCATTTCATGGTTCTTTTGATCTTGTACGCCCTTTCTCATTCATTCCACCCTATCTTAAGTCTTCTCCAAAGCAAGATCAAGTTACTGCTTACACCATTGAGCTTATTGACAATTAAATAACCTTACCCCACTTCCATTTTCCAAAGATGATACTTCCATTAAGGTTGGTAAAATTGGTGTTGTTACTTCCAATGTTAAGCCTATTGAAAATCAAGAGAAAAATTATGCACTTATGCTATCCAAAGATCCTTGTCAAGATCAAACTCTACCATCTTCTTATTCTACCACTCCATGTTCATTTCCACTTTCTACTCTTCCTAATTCTTTGCAAGCTTTGAAAAATCCTATCAAAGAAGGTGCTCATATTCAAGATGTCCACAATTTTATTGAAAATCCTAATGCTCACTCTAAAGATGCTGATGTCCTTGGTTGTCATATAAATGTTGATGAACTTGTTGATTATCTTTTTGTGTCTTCCACTGCCATCCTTGGACCTCTTGCACCACTACTAAGGGCTTCATGCTTGCCTTCCATCTTGGGTCATTATGTCCCTTCACTTTCCCCTCCTAACTCTCCTAATTCATCATCCATCTTGGGTCCTTACATCCCTCCATCTCCTATCTTTCCTCAAGATCAACATAGATGCATACCCTTGAATCCTTTTCATCCACCCACCCATCTAAACCAGTCATATCCTCCTTCTTCCACAAGTCCCAAGTCTTTTGAAAGTAACTTGAATGTTCAATACAAGAAAAAGAAGCAATATAAGAATCCATAAAAAAAAGAAGATCACCATGTCTCCTCTAATCAACATGGAGGCATAAAGTCAAAAGAGATATCTAAGAAAAAAATTACAAGACAAGTATGGGTTCCAAAATCCATCATTGAAGATATTCTCTCTAAATCATCAAAAAGAAATAAAAAGCCTATGACTATATGGATTCCAAAATATCTCTTGAAAAAGTCTACTATTGAGCAACAAGTGAAGTTGACATTCAAGCTTCCAAATACTTCCACTTCATCTTCTTCCAAAAACATTCTCCCATTCCATGCACCTAAACCACAACCTCTGTTATCCATTCACCATATTCCTTCACGTATTCTTTCATTCACATTTCCTCCATCCTCTCACCACCCTTCAAGGTGTGTGTTGATGTTGATCTTGCCTTCCTTTCCATCTACCCTTTCACAATCCTTCCATTCATTATCCTTGTACCTTCTATCCTTTTTCCTCACTTGCCTATTCCTCCTATCTTCCAATCTCACTCGCTTTACATAAAACCTTATCCTCCATTTTTCTCTTCCATCTTCCTTTCCCTATCAGAATCTTTGAGCATATAATTTTGAATCCTTGGCATATCATGGTTTATCCTTTCAAGGAGTATTATCTAAAAATCTTGACTTCTTCCAGAAAAAAATAAAAATAAATAAAAAATAAAAGAAATGAAAAAAATTTGAAAATGTGCCTTGGTGAAAACCTGGAAACAGGCACCTTGGTAGAAAAAGTAAAGAGAAATAAATTCATCCTATGGTGAAAACCACTCCCTTGTGACACCTTGGATAAGTACAGTGATGAAAACCTGACAATCAGACATCATGTGTAGTTCTTCTACATATTTCATCCATTCCATCTTCTCTCTTTGATCTTGACAATGTTGATCTATACATGAACATTTGGCTATCTTATGAGCTATCTTACGATGATCTTGCTTTCATTCCCTTCTTATTTAGGCTTCATATTTATTTTCCTCCATTCATTCTAGCCTTTTTCTATCCTTTTCCCCTTTGGTCTTGATCTAATAAAAAAAAGTAGAACACGATGCTTTGAAACCTCTTGACATGTCTACTCCTTTGGACTACATCCTTTCCTTCTTTGGCATTACACTTTTGTGACTTATCCTATGCTGGCCTTTCATTTCTTGTCCAAATGTGCTTTACATGATAATTTTTCCCTAGCTTGGGTACCCTTGAGAATTTTTCCCTTGAGGATTTCTTCCCTTCATTCTCCTTCATTCTCCATTCTTCCATCTCTTCCACTAGCTTGCTAATCCCTCTTGTTCTCCACCTTGCTAGACATTGGGACTACATGATGTGATCTTGCTTGGGAGTTCGATGCCCATTCTATCTGGGGGCATCCTTTGTACATACAAATTAGTACTGCCTATTGAGGTTGAAATCCCATCACTAAGAATCAGAATGCATGGTCTAGTAACTGATGATGATTACATAGTGTCTAGGTTGCAAGAACTTGAACTACTAGATGAGTGTAGATAATTAGTGTATGATCATCTTAGAGTATATCAGAAAGGAATGTCTAGAGGCTACACCAAGAAATTTAGACATAGAGAATTTCAAGTTGGCGATCTAGTCTTGAGAGAGAATCCTAAAAATCAATCACACAAGGGGAAGTTTGAACCCAACTGGCTGGGTCCCTTTGTTATCACTACTACTTTTGGCTCTAGTGCCTATCAACTCTCAACTACTGAAGGAGAACATCTCTGAGAACCAATCAATGTTCTCCATCTGAAGAAATTCTATGCTTGAGGCATTTAGTCTATGGTAAACTGTTCTAAAAAAATCATAAAAATTGGAAAAAGTCCTGAAAAAATGAACATGTTGGTGAAAACCTAGCAATAGGCACCTTGATGATTCACAAAAAAATAAAAAAATATCAAAACTATCAAAAAAATTGGAAAAATGAAAAAAAAAAAAAGAAGAAAAAGAAAAAGTGCCTCGGTGAAAACCTGGAAATAGGCACCCCGGTAGAAAAAATAGAATCTCTACCAAGATGGTGAAAAGCTAGCAAAAAAGCACCACTTGTTTCAAAATGCTCCCTCTATCAACGCAATCTTGGTCTTTCCCATCTTTCAGTCTTGCTTTAGTTTGTACATATCTCCCAGTTTGTTTCTGTATTCCTATTTTCAATAAAGTTGGTCTGTGCACCAATCGGCTCAAGCGTCTGTATCCTATCAATGTTTCAAACTTGGGGGCAATCAATGTCATATCCTATAGTCCTCAGTATCTTAGACCTGTCATATTTAGTTAGAGCCTTTTGAAGCTTCATCCGAGTCAATCAGTCTGTCTCCTCTCTAGAAAGGATTTTGCATCTACAACAACACAATCAAACATCAAATGCAAATTGAAAACAATCTATATTTTTTACATGCTTTTATCTCCTTGTATGCTTACTAATTCACATTGAGATTTTTGTATATTGTGTCCCTTCGAGCTCTTTGATGATGTCCTTTACAGGATTTAGAGAGTGATGAATGAGGGCATAATCTTTTCTTTGTTTTCTGCTTGTATGCAAAAATCTAACAACTTTGGAAATTTTGGATTGAAATGGTGTCCATCTGTAAGAGCCTCTATCTCGTATTGGATGTCCATTCATACCTCGACCATTGATACCTAGAAAATTCAAGGAATTTTGATCTAACTATTGTCTTTTGAGTGAATTCTTACTCCTACTATGAAACACAATCTTACCTAAGGATGTGAATGATAAAGGGTCACTACCGGTAATTCACACTAGATTTAGAAGGATCTCTTGACTGCTTGATGTGTTTGTAATGCAAGGTGTATTTAGGTCATCATGACATTTATGTTTTGATGCTTATACAAATTGCTATATCAAAATGGACATGATATTCAAGTCATCCTGGCTTTTGTGCCTTGGTGCTTATATCTAATTCGACATTCCAAAAATAAAATCAATATTTATATGTCCATGGTTGCCTAACTAGTGGGTGTTGTACTGATTCCTACACATACAAATCGATATTCATATGTCTATGGTTTCATAAACTAGTGGGCATTGTATTGATTTATCTAGTTACCTAAAAGTTCAATGATGACAACAAATCGACACATGATCAGTGACTGGGTCCTAGGTCCTAGGTTTGCATTTCATTTTGCACTTTGCATGATCTCACAAATTGCTTGAACACTTAAAAAATTCTTCAAAACCAAAAGTGCTAAACATGACACGAGGACTGAGCATTGTATGAAGGTTCCTCCAATGAAACAACAAGTAGAATCCTTTTTTCGGATCAAAATCAAAATATGAGATCATTCATATTATTAACTGCTTGCATAATCAACATTCAATCATCACCAAAATTTAGAATTCAACTTAACTAATAATCTTACATCAAACTATCAAAATTTGAACTTGGTCAACTATGTTCAACTCATGGTTTAACCTAGTCAACCTTGGTCTCCAGGACCTCCAAACAATGTAGAATGTGTTCGTAGATGTGCACAACCACTTATCAAATCAATTAACATGCTTCTAAACTATAACGCTGACTTTTCTTGTCAGATTTCAATTTTAATCCCAAAGGGGGCATGGTATTACATATCATTCAAAGTTTGTTTATCTAAAATCTGTAATCAATCTTTCCTCAGTAATCAAGACAACAACTATGTCTAGTTGCTGACTCATCAAAAGTCCTTGTCGCTTGGGGAAAATCTATCATCGCTTGGGGCATATCAGATTCATAGAGATCCACATTAATCTAGTATCCTAATCTATCTTGTAAACTGTATCAACTTTTCGTAACCATCGGTTCATTAGTGTTATTTGCTTGGTTCTTCATAACTGATGGGTTCAGGATGTGATACTAATATGATTCATACAAGGACATTCAGGTTTGGAATCAGTTACTCACTTCTTCGCAATCATAAGGTTCAAAATCAGGCATTTTGGCACTTTTTCGTAATCACCAGTTCATTGTTGGTATAGCTAGCATCATCTCAATTCCTGGTCATCTTGGACCTGGGTCGACATCTTTTTCCAATCTTTCAATCAGTTTCTGTCTCAGAATCGGTTCATCTTTCAAATCAGTTTCAATCTCAAACATCTTTATCATACACAGACTATCTTTGAACCATTGCGCTTCACACAATAATTCAAAGAGGGGCAAAATGTAATACCCCAAAAATGGGCTATAGGTTCATTAACCTCCTATATCTTCAAATCGATTGAAATCAATATCAAAAGTCCTAACCAAAGGCACATCTGCACATTATCAAATCCTAATTGAGTTTATCTTAAATTCTGCATCAGGGAATATTCCTAGCAATATTCCTATTTATCCTAATTATTCTTGATTTAATGATTACTTGGCGATAAATCTTATTTATCCTAAAGTTTGATTAATTGAATATTCTAAATATTTAATTAATTAGATTTAATACTGCTACTTAATTGTTTAATTGGATTCAATTATATTTATTCCTAAATTGTATTATTTAATTTTGACAATAAATCTATAAACTTATGACTAATTGATTAAATTCTTATTTAATTAATTAATGTCAATTGTCAATTTTTAATAATATAATTTTAGAATAAAGTTTGATTTAATAATTGATTAACCCATAAATCAATTATTTTAATTTCAAAATCAGTTAAGTTGAGAATAAATCACTTTATTTATAAAATTAATTTATAAATAAATCATGCAGAATCAGAAAAGAAGACAACTATAAATTAACAATCAATTTTAAAATTGAAACTCAACATCTGATGATGAGTTGAAATTTGATCCAAACTCTATTTTGAGTTAAACCCTGCTTTTGCATGATTTTTGTGAGTTAATTATTCTTAATTTCCTAATAACTCAAAAATCAACTTGAGTTTATCAAGAGTGATTTATGGCTTTTCTCTTGCATCCCCAAAGCCCTGGATTTCTATAAAAACAAGGCTCAACTCTTCATAATTATCAACACTCGAATTTGCACAATTACTCTAGCGAATTGGCGATTGAAGGATTGAGCACTTGCGAGAGGCGATTTGTGAGATCTTTCATAGTTGATCATAGTTTCATATCATAGATTTCATATTCATCCATAGCATTCTTAGATTAAATCTGCATTCAGCTTCAATTTCATTCATATAGCTTAGATTCATACAGCTTTTCATTTTATTGCATAGAAAATACAAAAATATAGATAATCTGCATTCATATAGTCTTTCATATTTTGCATTCAAATCCTTTGTTTAGGTGTTGCATTGTCACTGATCTTGATTTCAATCTAAGAACATCATACTTGCACCTACTAGAAGGTAGTAAATCACCTGGTTAGCATCATTTCAATTATTTGCAAGATTTTGATTTTTGCTAACCTCTAATGTTTTACTGAAGTGTTGTGTCTACAGCTAGGTACAAAATTTACACACACACTTCTGTCCCTTCATTTTGTTCTTCAGGTTCCCCAACAAGATTGTTAAATTTAGCTTCTGAATGCTCGACAACCTCTCCCTAATACTTGACAACTTCTTCCTATCGCTCGACAAGTTCATCTTCTCTTTCGACATTGTTTTCCTGATGCTCGACATTGCTTACCCGAGACTCAACATCAGGTGAAAGTCTGTCACTTGCCTCTCCTTCCTCTATATACACAGAAGATATGTAATCTTTTGGTTCTCTTTTACTGTCAGCTTCATTTTTCTTTGCATACTCATCAACTTTGACATTCACACTTTCCACAAATTTGTTCGTGTTAGAGTTCAAACACTTATATGCTTTACTTTTTGTGGAATAGCCTAGGAATATACCCTCATCGCTTTTAGCATCAAATTTTTCATTCCTATTTTCCTTTAGTATGTAGCATTTACTTCCAAAAATTCTAAAGTACTTTACATTAGGTGCATACCCATGCCATAACTCATAAGGTGTTAGATTTGTACCTTTTTTGATCTGTACTTAGTTAAGAGTATAAACAACTGTACTTACAGCTTCTTTCCAGTACTTTTGTGCAACATTCTTTTCAATCATTAATTTCATTGCACAATCCAAGATAGATTTGTTCCTTCTCTCTACTATACCATTCTGTGGAGGAGTACTAGGTGCAGACATTTGTCTTTTGATCCCTCTATCATTGCAAAATAGATTAAATTCATTGGATATAAATTTTCCACCTTGGTTAGATCTCAGACACTTCAGGTTCCTACCTGTCTCCTTTTCAACCTTAGCCAAATACCACTTAAAAAATTGAAAAGCATAAGATTTTTCCTTTAAGAACATTACATGCATCATTCTGGTATAATCATCAACAAATAGGATAAAATATCTAGCACCATAATAGCTTTGTACACCCATCAGTCCACAAAGGTAAGTATGAACCAAATCTAAGGTATTCTGAGAAGTAAAATTTTATCTCTTGAAACTAGACTTTGTCATCTTACCCAACTGACATTCTTTGCACATTATATTCTCAGGTTTCTTCAATCTAGGTAGACCTCTCACTTTCTTTTTATTACTAATTTCTACTAGATTATCAAAGTTAACATGACATAGCCTCTTATTCCATAACCAAATATCATCAAGTTGTGCAATCATACATGTTTCTTTAGATAGGTCTAGATAGAAAAAATTACCTCTTGTCTGTTCTCCACTTCCAATCAATTCACCAATGGCATCAAATATTTTGAACTTCCTGTGATGAAATTCCACTCATTAGCTAGTGCTATTAAGCTATGCAACACTCAACAGATTATAGTTAAGACCCTCAACCCAATAAGAATTTTCACAAGTGATCTTATTAGTCAGCTTAATCAATCCTTTTCCTCTAACAGGACATGGTACATCATTACCAAATTTCACTCCTACCTTTATAATGATCTAAGGTATCAAACTTACTCTTGTCACCAGTCATGTGATGTGAACAACCACTGTCAATAATCCATTTATCATTTTTGTTCACATAAGATATGAATGCAGTTTTCTCATCCTCATCAGATTCATCTTTCATTGCAACATAGACAACCTCAATTTCAAAATCATCACTATCAGTGTCAGTCTCTTCTTCAGAAATATAGAAGGATTTCTTACCTTTTTCTTTGTAGTCCTTGTTGTAATCACCTAAAAATGGTCATCTAGACTATTAGCCCCTTTTGCTAAATCATCAATTACTTATTCTTGATCAAATCCTAGTTCTATCATTTATTCAATTTTATTCTATGGGCTAACCATCTTATCCTAAGTCTTTATTTAATTAAAAAGAATTTTCTCCTCTTTTATTAAATAAAAAGCCCCCCACTTTTCCTCTTATCCTAAGTTGCACAAATAAAACATTATTCTTATTTTATAAAAAGGGAAAAAGCACTTTTTGTCTCATATGGACATAAAAGTCAACTCTTATTTTCTTATTGGAAGATATTTGTGCACATGGATTGCTCCTCTTTCAAGATCCACCCTTGATTAAATCTTTTTCCTCTTAATCTCCATGGTCCATTCTTTCTCATTTCTTATAAAAGGAGAGCTCTCTTCTCATTTGCATATCCATCTCTTGAATACTAATGTTATGCTGCAGGTTTTCTAGGTGACTTTGGAGCTTTGGAGATTTGAAGCATTCTTAGCTTTTACATTCACATTCTATCTTAGTTCCATTCTTGCATTTTAGTTTCATTATCATGGCATACATAGCTTAGTTTCCTTTATGCTTTAGATTGATTCACATAGTCTAATTAGGAGGCTTTTGTAATACTTGCATCTTTCCTTTCCATAGCTTAACCTGCATATTCATCTTAATATAGCTTGCATCTTCATTTCTAGCATTGCATTTCATTCTCATATTGATTCTTGAAGATATTGGCATTCTTGCCCTTGTCTCCATTGAATCTCTCATTGCATGGTTTACTAGCAAGGTCATAGGCTTAAATAGCTCTAGCTGAGAGCACACTTAATATCCTTGCACTCCATGCCTAGGGAGCTCTAGGTCATTTTTCAAAGTTTTCCATTCATGGATTCCCTTGGAAGCAAAGACTTAGAGAAGTGCACATCTTAGTGTGTACATTTTTGGTGCCCAACTTGGTTCCAATGGTGTTTTTCAACACCTTCCCAACTATGTTTTTTAACAATATCCTAGCATCAAGTGTTTTTCAACACTTATCAGATGTTTACTCAGTCTAGAATGATGTGATATTTCCACTAGCAGTGGTAATACTCAAAGATTGACTCTATGACCTACACACACGCACTTAAACCACTTAACTTGCTGAGACTTGTTGGAATCTCTTTCTTTGTGTGCTATCTATGATGATTTCTTTGCTGAGTGTTCTCTCCCTAATGGTTTTTGATGATGCATAGCTAGAAGACTGGGGGCATGAGGACATGTTTTATTTCTTTCTCTACTTGTGGATATATTTTGTTGGTCTTAATTGTCATTAGCATTTATGCTGGTTCTCCTTGATAATAGGACTTACAAGGTATTGTCCTTGACTATGTTTGCAAGTGCATGCTTATCATCATCTTGACTTTTCTTATCTCTCGATGCAAGCATAATCCTGCTATATTAAACTTAGGGAATCTCACTGCACTAGTCATCTTGACCTATATGTCTTTGGTGCCTAGGTGGGATTCCCACATTTCATCTGATATAGATCATATTCATATACTCATAGTTATACTAGTGTGTATTGTATGATCTTGCGATGCTACCAATAATGCTTGATGATGAATATTAGAGACTAATAGCTTCATGACCTTGCAAGTAAACCACTTTTTCATTATAGCTTGCACTCTTAGGTTCATGATTAATAAGCTTTGCATCTTGCATTCAGAGAGAGCTCTCCTTTCATCTTTCATGGACCTGTTGGTCAACTGTGCTCACCTTCTCTTCCTCTTGATCATGTCTTTCACTCCTTGTCTTTCATATCACATCTTTTTCACCCCTTTTTATAGCATTTTGACTTTTTGACCTAATTTTCAAAACACCTCAGAATTGTGCAAAAATTGCACTCCTAGCTAATTTCAACATCCTGGATCCATTTTTGGGATCAAAATCAAAATTCAAGTTCATCTTAATAGTCAAAATTGCATTTCACATTTTTCCCCCCTCTTTTGTGCAGTTGGCTAACTGTTTGAGGCCTGATCCTTTGATCTTATTTGGGGCATCTTTATTTCTTCATCTCCATCTCTCTCACCCTTCTAGTCTTTCATTCATTTCATTCATCTCTCTCTGAGGTCTTGACTAGGGCATATCTTCACTACTTGATGGTTATTCTATCATTCTTCATCTCTTTGATTATGATTTTTAGTGATTTGATCATATTGCTCTTGCTTCTGCCTTCCCTCTACCTTATTTTGATTTTGATCCCGAGGGGGCAGACACATCATATCCTATTGGCTATTCTCTAGAGCATATTCTTAACCATTTCATTTTCTCTAATCAATCTATCTTTGCACTTGACATGTTAGTTCTCATCTTGAGTCCTGATACTGTCCATCTCTTTACCAAGTGTTCAGTGCTATCGCTACCAGGCTAACCATGCAGGATTTGCTATCTCTCTGCACTTCATTCTTTGGAGTTAGATCTCTATCTACTTGCCTTCTTGGTTGATCTATTCTTTGACATAATGTGTTCTCAGATCAATCACACATTATTCAAAGAGGGGCAAATGTAATCACCTAAAAATGGTCATCTAGACTATTAGCCCCTTTTTCTAAATCATCAATTACTTATTCTTGATCAAATCCTAGTTCTATCATTTATTTGATTTTATTCTATGGGCTAACCATCTTATCCTAAGTCTTTATTTAATTAAAAAGAATTTCCTCCTCTTTTATTAAATAAAAAGCCCCCCACTTTTCCTCTTATCCTAAGTTGCACAAATAAAGTATTATTCTTATTTTATAAAAAGGGAAAAAGCACTTTTTGTCTCATATGGACATAAAAGTCAACTCTTATTTTCTCATTGGAAGATATTTGTGCACATGATTTTCTCCTCTTTCAAGCTCCACCCTTGATTAAATCTTTTTCCTCTTAATCTCCATGGTCCATTCTTTCTCATTTCTTATAAAAGGAGATCTCTCTTCTCATTTGCATATCTATCTCTTGAATAATAATGTTATGCTGTAGGTTTTCTAGGTGACTTTGGAGCTTTGGAGATTTGAAGCATTTTTAGCTTTTACATTCACATTCTATCTTAGTTCCATTCTTGCATTTTAGTTTCATTATCATGGCATACATAGCTTAGTTTCCTTTATGCTTTAGATTGATTCACATAGTCTAATTATGAGGGTTTTGTACTACTTACATCTTTCCTTTCCATAGCTTAACTGGCATATTCATCTTAATATAGCTTGCATCTTCATTTCTAGCATTGCATTTCATTCTCATATTGATTCTTGAGGATATTGGCATTCTTGCCTTTGTTTCTATTGAATCTCTCATTGCATGGTTTACTAGCAAGGTCATAGGCTTAAATAGCTCTAGCTAAGAGCACACTTAATATCCTTGCACTCCATGCCTAGAGAGCTCTAGGTCATTTTTCAAGGTTTCCCATTCATGGATTCCCTTGGAAGCAAAGACTTAGAGAAGTGCACATCTTAGTGTGTACACTTGTATCTTCGGTAACCTCTATCTTCTCTTTTGTATTTATGCTTGTTGTCTCTTTCTTCATCCTTATCATCCTTGTCAGGACATCTAGCAGCTATATGACCAACTTTATTACATGACAAACATATCATAGGGAGTTTACCTTTGTACTTTCCTTTTCCCCTTTTCAATCTTCTAGCCATAAGAGCTTCTAGATCTTCAAGTTCTTCATTAGATATGTCACTGTCACTTTCACTTTCACTTTCATTGACGCATATTTCTTTTTCCTTCTTTGACTTACTCAGAACCATTTGTGACTTAAAAGAAGATTCAACATTACCAATAGTGAAGTTATCATAGTTAGAAATTTCAAAAGTAGTAAGCTTACCAACTAAACTTTCCAAAGTAAGAGCATTGTTAGGGTTGCATCTAGATTCCTGAATTGCTAAAATTTTGATGGCATAGATAGGACGCAGAGTTCTCAATAATTTTCCAATTACAGTTTCCTCATCAATAGTTCCATTTTCTCCTCTAATAGCATTTACAACTTTTATTCTACCATAATATTGTGCAATATTCTCACCTTCTTGCATTCTCATTTCATCAAATTTGCCTCTTAGGTTCTCAACTTTTTCTCTCAATACATTTATGTCACCACCATAGATGTTTGCAAGGGTGTCCCACATTTGTCTTGCATTATTGCAGTCTTTGATATCTTCAAATTCTAGATAACTTAGGGCAGACACAATCTCCAACATTACTTGGTTGTACTCTTGTTTAGCTTTCATTTCCTCGGCAGTCAGAGGTGCAACAGGTGTGACATAATCATGCTCAATGTAATATTTTGTAGAATCACCAATACCAGCCAGATGCAGGTTCATCAAGATTTTCCATGCAGGGAAGTTCTCCTTATTCAGCTTTGGTAACTCCTTCTTATACATCCTGATCATTTGCTTCAAGTACCTTCAAACTTGTTCTTTGTAAGCACCAACAACTCTAATACCAATTGTTAATATAATTTAGGACAATAGAGAGGGGGGGTGAATCATTTGTTCTTAGGTCCAGATGTATAAAACAAACTTTAAAACTCTTCAACAAATCAAATCTAATAACCAATAGTTACTCGGTCATTACTGATTGCATAACAGAAACATAAACAGTACAGTCCACTTGTCCAATAGTATCTAACTTGTAAAACACATAAATGTTCAAACCAAAACATTCACACAAGTATCAACACCAGGATTTATAGTGGAAACCCAATATGGGAAAAACCACTTTGTAACATGTTACTATTATGTTCACTCTTCTGAAGTGAGCTCGGTGAAAAGATAACCCTGTCAAAGGCTACAAACACACTGTCAGGTGTGACCCGGTTAAAGGATTTAAACCACTCTGTTAAAAGTGTGCCTTGTTATAAGACTTGCATACACTCCATTGTAATACCCCAAAAATGGGCTATAAGTTCATTAATCTCCCACATCATCAAATCGAATAAAATCGACATCAAAGTCCTAATCTAAGGCACATCTAAACATCATCGAATCATAATTGATTATCTTAAATTCTGCATCAGGGAATATTCCTAGCAATATTTCTAATTATCTTAATTATCTTTAATTTAATGATTATTTGGCGATAAATCACATTTATCCTAAGTTTGATTAATTGAATATTTTCATATTTAATTAATTAGATTTAATATCTTGCCACTTAATTGTGTAATTAAATTTAATTCTATCTATTATTAATTGTATTATTTAATTTTGACAATAAATCCAATATCCTATGAATAATTAATTAAATTCTTATTTAATTGATTAAAGTAGGTTGTCATTATTTAATAATATAGTTTTTAATAAAAGTTTGATAAAATAGTTAATTAACCCATAAATTAATTATTTTATTTCAAAAATCAGTTAAGTTGAGAATAAATCACTTTATTTATTTATTAAATCATAATTATCCATGTGCACATTCAAGGACCAGTTAAACTCAAATTGGAAAATCAATGCAAGTTGTTAGCTTTTTGAAACTCAACATCTTTTTGAGTTTTAAAGTTGATCTAAACTTCTAATTCGGGTTGAACTGTGCTTTTGCATGTTTTTGTGAACTTAATTATCTTTATTTAAAAATAACTCAAAAATCAAGCTGAGTTATTTGAGTGATTTATGGCTTTTTTTCATGCACCTCCAAAGCCTTGGAGTTCTATAAAACCAAGGCTCAGCTCTTCATAATTCATCTCGCAAATTGCAAACTTACTCTACAAGAATCATAGCATATCAGATTTGGAGAATTTGCACAATTGGAGCTTGAAAGATAAATTTGAGGATTCGAAGCTTTGTGAGATCAATTTCAAATTCATAGCTTTCATATTATTGTTAGAATTTCCATTCTCATATCATATCATTTCTAGATTAATTGCATATCAATTTCCATACTAGCATAGATTCATATTAGTTTTTCATTATTATTGCATAGAAAATATCAAAAAATATATAGATTAATTGCATTCAATTCATATCTAGATCAATTACATTCAAATCCTTCATTTAGGTGTCATCTAGGTCACTGATCTCGATAACAATCTGAAAACATTAATCTCGCACCTACTAGAAGGTAGTAAATCACTTGGTTAAATTAGATTTCAATTTTGCACAATTTTGATTATAGCTAACCTCTAATGTTTTACTAAAGTGTTGTGTCTACAGATCAGGTACAAAATTCACACACACATTTCTGGCACCCACCGTGGGGCAACCCACCTTTACATGTTGGTTTTGATTTTTTTTGGAGCTAAAGCCCTAAAGTTTCAAAGATTTAATTTTATCTCTCAAACAGCTTAGAGTTTTTCTCTAAATTTTTTTTTGCAAGTTGGACATATATCAGAGAAGCTACAATAAAAAATTTAGAATTTTTTGAGATGTTTTGTATTTTTAATAATTTTTTTCTTGAAATTCTAGAAAAAATTAATATCTGACGCAAATCATCATATTTTTTGAAATTTTTATATTTTCAGAAAGCTCTTTAAATTCTACAGGGGGTCCATTCTTTGTATTTTAAATTTAGATGCAATATAATAGCTCAAATAGTCAATTTATAAAAACTAGTCTGTCTTGATAAAATGGGTCTCTAGGGCACAAATGAAGAGATTTTGCAAAAAATTTTACATTTTTGGAAAGCTCTTTATTTTTTAGCAGGGATCTCTATTCTGAATTTTTATTTTTGTGGCCAAAATTATATCAAAAAAATTAGATCTTGTTGACTAGGTCAAATGCAGCAAAAAAAATAAAGTTTTGTGATGGGTATGCACTTATTTTTTTTACATGGTTCAATGAATGATATGAGTTGTCATTTGGGTTAATTACTGGTTATTATTGCTGATAATAATTGATTTTTAGAGCTAACCCTATGGTTTTCATAAGTTGAATATATTTTGCATATCTTGTTTGCTTGTTTGCTTGTTGGAGAGTTTGTCACTTGCTTGCATGGAAAAGCTCAACAAGAATTGCTAAAAATCAGGTAAAATCTACTAAGTGCTTTTCAAGGATCCCAGGTATTCTCTTTCATCTAATAAAATTTCAATTTTGCCTTAAAATAAATCTCTCATGTGTTTAGCTTGAGTGTTTCTTTGCATGCTTTTTCTATGAATTTGCATAATTGAATACTAGGTTGTGACACCTTAGGTATTTATTGGTAGTCTTAGATACTTGTGATTGATCTTGATTGCTATCTTGGGTTATTAGAATCACTAATCCTCTGGCCCCTCATTCCACCCCGTGGTTGCAGTCTCAGTGCCATAAAATGGAGGGGTCAACAAGAAAGAAGCATTAAGTGTTCCACTTGGCAACCCTTTTGTGCTTTTAGGAACTCACTTGTTTTCTAAGTTGGGGACTCATTTTCAGTTTGTGTGAGGTGTTAAGTGTTCCACCTTGTGGACTCATCTCATATTCACTTTAAGCGTTAAGTGTTCCTCTTTCTACTTTTTGGGTACTTTTGGTAGATTTGCTTTTGGAAACATACATCTGTGCTCACATAGTAATTAGGCCCTATGAATACTATTCATGATTCTTGAGAGATTGGATTCCCAGTGAAATCCTTCTTGACGATAGAATCCTTGTAGGTAGGGAGGATACTTAGTGCGTTTCACATTCAACTTGGTTAGTGCATTTCACATTCAAATCCTTCATTTAGGTGTCGTCTAGGTCACTGATCTCGATAACAATTTGAGAACATTAATCTCACACCTACTAGAAGGTAGTAAATCACTTGGTTAAATTAGATTTCAATTTTGCACGATTTTGACTATAGCTAACCTCTAATATTTTACTGAAGTGTTGTGTCTACAGATCAGGTACAAAATTCACACACACATTTCTCACAAAGAGGTATAAAAGATGTATCCAAAGGTGAAAACCTCTTTGAGGTGCCTAAGGATGAGATATTTGATGTCCTTTCAAGTCATTTATAGGATAGATCTCCAGTTCTAATTGAGCCCACTCAATCCATCAATTAGGGTACAACAGAGGAACCACAATTGGTACATATAGCACAATCATTATCAGAAGAAGAAAAGTAAAAATTTACAACATTCCTAACAAAGAAGAAGATCAACTTTGCATGGAAATATTTAGATATGCCAGTATTGGATCCCAATCTTATAATGCATCATTTATCTATTGCTCCAAATGTCAAACCTGTCAAGCAAAAATTGAGAAAGATGCATCCTCATGTTGCACTCTTAGTAAAATCTGAATTAGAGAAGCTCCTAAATGCCGGATTCATTCGAGTTATTGACTATGCAGAGTGGCTCTCTAATATTGTACCTATTTCTAAACCAGATGGCTCAATCAGAGTGTGCACAGACTTCCGAGATGTGAATAGAGCATGCCCTAAGGATGATTTTCCACTACCTAACATTGATATGATAGTGGACATGACTATGGGTTTCAAAATATATTCCTTAATGGATGGTTTCTCTGGATATAACCAAATAAAAATTTCTCCAGAGGACCAAGAGAAAACTACTTTCACATGTGCATGGGGCACCTTTTGTTGGAATGTCATGCCATTTGGGCTTAAAAATGCTAGAGCTACATATCAAAGAGCAATGACATCCATTTTCCATGACATGATGCATCGAACTATGGAAGATTATGTTGATGATACTTTAGCAAAATCTATGATCAGAACTGAACATCTAAAGGACTTGAGCATGATCATAGACATAATGGAAAAGTTTAGTCTCCGACTAAATCTTAAGAAGTGTGCTTTTGGTGTCACTTCTGGAAAGCTCTTAGGATACATAGTTTCAAAGAAGGGTATTGAAGTTGATCCGGCTAAAGTCAAGGCTATAATAGAGATGCAACCTCCCATGAATATCAGTCAAATGAGGACATTGCAAGGAAGAGTTCAATCTATCAGAAGATTCATATCATAGCTAGCGGACATATCGCAACCTTTTACAAAAATAATACATAAAGGTGTGACCTTTGCATGGAATGAAGAATGTGAGAACAACTTTAACCATATCAAGAAGTATCTATCAAATCCACCTATCTTGATGCCTCCTATTCATGGGAAACCATTGATCTTATATGTCTCCACAACAGCCACATCACTAGGGGCATTGCTAGCGCAACATGATGAAGAGAAAAAGGAAAGAGCCATTTATTATATAAGCAGAACATTGGTGGCGTATGAAAATAACTATTCTATGATTGAGAAAGCTTGTCTCACTGTGATCTTTGCATCATAGAAACTGAGACACTATATGTTAGCTCATACCATGCATCTAGTAGCAAAAATTGATCCACTAAAATACCTACTAAGAAAGGCTGCCCTCACAGGTAGACTGGTTAAATGGGTCATGCTTCTAAGCAAATTTGACATTGAATATGTTGAAAGAAAAGCTATAAAAGGTCAAGTTATTACTGATCAATGAGTAGATGCACCCATGTTTGATGACACACCAATGCAAATGGAATTTACAGACTCCTCTATTATGCACCTATCTTCTAGAGAATGGCAATTGTTCTTTGATGGCTCCTATACATAGAATGGATCTAGAGTAGGCATATTGTTCATAACTCCTCAAGGATACTCCATCCCAAAAGCATTCAGACTAAAGTTCCCCTGCACAAACAATATTGCAGAATATGAAGCCTTTTTGAATGGTATGAAAATAGCAATTGAATGGAGAGTAACAGAGCTACACATTCATGGAGACTCTCAACTTGTTATTCATCAAGTCAATGATGTGTACCAAACTAAAGATGAAAAGCTCATTCCTTACAAGAGAATGGTAGATGATCTTAAGAAATATTTCATATCTATCACATCTGAGAAAATTCCTAGAATAGAGAACAAGGCTGCCGATGCAATGGCAACACTATTTACTTTATTACAGCAGCCTGAACATGAGCTACGCTATGAGTTCCTAGTGGAAGCACTATCTTATCCTGCATATGACTCCCCCAAAACCCGCATGTCTGCACTATTGTAGGTCATGATTCATCCCAATATAAACACCTATTTTCCTATCTCCAGGACCTAATCATCCTCGATACCTTCAACCGCCATGAAAAGAGATACCTTATCCGTAATGCCTCCCGATATGTCATCATTGGTCACGATCTATACAAATGAGGTCTAGATGGTACGCTACTTAGATGTTTAGAATGGGAAGAGTCTCAATGTGCATTAGAGGAGGTCCATGATGGTATTTGTGGGTCACACTCGAATGGTTTAACACTAGCTCAAAAACTTATTAGGGTTGGGTACTATTGGCCTGAAATGGAGAAAGAGGCTATCAAATTTGCTAAGAATTGTCAAAAGTGTCAAGTACATGGCAACCTAATTCATGCTCCAGGGAGGGATCTAATTCCCTTTACAACACAATGGCCTTTCCATCAATGGGCATTTGATCTTATCGGGATGATTCATCCTCATTCTTCTAACGGACATACCCATATAATCACAGCCACAAATTATTTTACAAAATGGGTAGAGATGGTCCCTTTGACACAAGCAACAAGGAAATAGATATCTATGTTCATATTGAACTATATCATATGCAGATATGGGATACCTCATTCCATAATCATAGATAACGATGGGCAATTCAGGAATAAAGACCTAGATGATCTATGTGCCAAATTCAAGATCACCCAACATTGGTCTTCTATCTACTATCCACAAGGGAATGGCCAAGCAAAGGCTTTTAACAAAAATCTATTAAAGATCTTGCACAGAATAGTAAACAAAACTAGCAGAGACTGGCATCTCATGATTAATCCAGCTCTATGGGCCTACAGAACAAGTATCAGAACACCTACAAGGGCTACACCTTTTGCTTTAGTTTATGGGTCTGAAGCAGTACTACCTATTGAGGTCAAAATCCCAGCACTAAGAATCAGAATGCATGGTCTAGTAACTGATGATGACTACAGAGTGTCTAGGTTACAAGAACTAGAACTACTAGATGAGTGTAGACAAGCAGCATATGATCATCTCAGAGTATATCAGAAGAGAATGTCTAGAGGCTACAACAAGAAAGTCAGACATAGGGAATTTCAGGTTGGTGATCTAGTCTTGAGAGAAAATCCTAAAAATCAATCCCATCGAGAAAGCAAGGGGAATTTCGAACCTAACTGGCTGGGTCCCTTTGTCATTACCACTACTTTTGGCACTGGTGCCTATCAACTCTCAACAACTGAAGGAGAATAGCTCCGAGAACCAATCAACGTTCTCCATCTGAAGAAATTCTACACCTAAGGCATTCAGTCTATGGTAAAATGTCCTAAAAAATCATAAAAATCAGAAAAAGTCTTGAAAAAATGAACATCTTGGTGAAAACCTAGCAATAGGCACCTTGATGATTCAAAAAAAAAAAGAAAAGAAAAAAGAAGAAAAAGTGCCTTGGTGAAAACTTGGAAACAGGCGCCTTGGTAGCAAAAATAGAATCTCTGCCAAGATGGTGAAAACCCAGCAAATGGGCACCACTTGTTTCAAAATGCTCCATCTATCAGTGCAATCTTGGTCTTTCCCAGCTTTTAGTCTTGCTTTAGTTTGTACATGTCTCCCAGTTTGTTTTTGCATTTTTAGTTTTCAATAAGTCGGTTTGTCCACAAATCTGCTCAAGTGTCTGTATCCTATCAATGTTCAAACTTGGGGGAAATGAATGTCATATCCTATGGTCTCCCATGTATTTGAGACGTATCATATCCAGTCAAAGTCCTTTGAAGCTTCATGTGAGTCAGTCAGTCAGTCTTGTCTCCAGAAAGGATTTTGCATCTACCACAACACAATCAAACATCAAACAACAAACTAAAAACAATCTATGCTTTTTTACATGCTTTTATCTCCTTGTATACTTATTGATTCGCATTGAGATTTTTACATATTGTGTCCCTTTGAGCCCTTCGATGATGTCCTTTGCAAGATTTAGAGAGTGATGACTGGGGGCATAATCTTTTCTTTGTTTTCTTCTTGTATGTGAAAATCTAACAACTTTGGAAATTCTAGATTGAAATGGTTTCCGACTGTAAGAGCCTCTATCTCGAATTGGATGGCCATGCGTACCTTGACCATTGATACCCAGAAAATTCAAGGAAGTTTGATCTAACTATTGTCTTTTTGAGTGAGTTCTTTTTCCTACTATGAAACACGATCTTACCTAAGGATGTGAACGATAAAGGGTCACTACGGGTAATTCACACTGGATTTAGGATAATCTCTTGGCTGTTTGATGTGTTTGTCATGCAAGGCGTATTCAGGTCATCATGACGTTCATGTTTTGATGCTTATACAAATTGCTATATCAAAATGGACATGATATTCAGGTCATCCTGGCGTTTATGCCTTGGTGCTTATATCTAATCCGACATTCTAAAAATAAAATCAATATTCATATATCCATGATTGTTGACCAGTGGGTGTTGTATTGATTCTTGCGCATACAAATCAGTATTCATATGTCTATGGTTTCATAGCTAGTGGGCATTGTATTGATTTATTCGATTACCTAAAAGTTCAATGATGATAACAAATCAACATATGATCAGTGAGTAGGTCCTAGGTCTTAGGTTGCATTTCATTTTGCATGTCTCTTTGCATTTTGCATGTTTGCATGATCTCACAATGATTAAATGAACTTCAATGCTTAAACGATTCTTCAAATCGCATCTTTAAGTCTAACAAGAGCTGAATCTCACACGAAGGTTCCTCCAATGAAACAGCAAGTAGAATCCTTTTTCAGGATCAAAATTCAAATCTGAGATCATTCATATTATTAACTACTTGCATAATCGATCTTCGATCATCACAGAAATCCATAATTCAACTTAATTGATTATCTTACATCAAACTATCAATATTTCAACTATGGTCAACTCATAGTTTAACCTAGTCAAACTTGGTCTTTTGGGACCTTCTAATGATGCAGAATGCATTCTTGAACGTGTTTAACCACTTCTCAAATCAATTTACATGCTTCTGAACTATCAACGCTAACTTTTTTTGTCAGATTTCAATTTTAATCCCGAAGGGGGCATGGTATTGCACATCATTCAAAATCTATACATCAATTTCTATCAATATCTTTCATCAGTGATCAAGACAAACAATCATGTCTCGTTACTGATTCATCAAAAAAGACCTCATCGCTCGGGGCAAATATATCATCACTTGGGGCATATCAGATTCATCAAGATCCATATCAATATGGTATTCTCCTAATCTTGTAAACTGTATCAGTTTTTGCAACCATCAGATCATAGTGTTCTTTCGTTGGTTCTTCGGCAACTGAAGGGTTCGGATGTGATACCTGCTAGTTCTGCTAAGACAATCAAGTCTAGAATCGATCACTCACTTCTTAGAAATCCTAAGGTTTGGAATCAGGTGTTTTGACACTCTTTCGCAATCATCGGTTCATCGCTGCTATAGTGAACATTATCCTTGGTCATTCAGGACCTACTATCTTCATATCAAATCAATATCAATCAGCTTCTATTTCATATCAATTATCAATTTCAAATCAGTTTCATATCTCTATCAAACACAAACTTTCTTTGAACCACTGCGCTTCACACAGTAATTCAAAGAGGGGCAAAATGTAATACCCCAAAAATGGGCTATAAGTTCATTAATCTCCCACATCATCAAATCGAATGAAATCGATATCAAAGTCCTAATCTAAGGCACATCTAAACATCATCAAATCATAATTGATTATCTTAAATTCTGCATCAGGGAATATTCCTAGCAATATTCCTAATTATCTTAATTATCTTTAATTTAATGATTATTTGGTGATAAATCACATTTATCCTAAGTTTGATTAATTGAATATTTTCATATTTAATTAATTAGATTTAATATCTTGCCACTTAATTGTGTAATTAAATTTAATTCTATCTATTAATAATTGTATTATTTAATTTTGACAATAAATCCAATATCCTATGAATAATTAATTAAATTCTTATTTAATTGATTAAAGTAGGTTGTCATTATTTAATAATATAGTTTTTAATAAAAGTTTGATAAAATATTTAATTAACCCATAAATTAATTATTTTATTTCAAAAATCAATTAAGTTGAGAATAAATCACTTTATTTATTTATTAAATCATAATTATCCATGTGCACATTCAAGGACCAGTTAAACTCAAATTGGAAAATCAATGCAAGTTGTTAGCTTTTTGAAACTCAACATCTTTTTGAGTTTTAAAGTTGATCTAAACTTCTAATTCAAGTTGAACTGTGCTTTTGCATGTTTTTGTGAATTTAATTATCTTTATTTAAAAATAACTCAAAAATCAAGTTGAGTTATTTGAGTGATTTATGGCTTTTTTTCATGCACCTCCAAAGCCTTGGAGTTCTATAAAACCAAGGCTCAGCTCTTCATAATTCATCTCGCAAATTGCAAACTTACTCTACAAGAATTATAGCATATCAGATTTGGAGAATTTGCACAATTGGAGCTTGAAAGATAAATTTGAGGATTCGAAGCTTTGTGAGATCAATTTCAAATTCATAGTTTTCATATTATTGTTAAAATTTCCATTCTCATATGATATCATTTCTAGATTAATTGCATATCAATTTCCATACTAGCATAGATTCATATCAGTTTTTCATTATTATTGCATAGAAAATATCAAAAAAAATATAGATTGATTGCATTCAATTCATATCTAGATCAATTGCATTCAAATCTTTCATTTCAGTGTCATCTAGGTCACTGATCTCGATAACAATTTGAGAACATTAATCTCACACCTACTAGAAGGCAGTAAATCTCTTGGTTAAATTAGATTTCAATTTTGCACGATTTTGATTATAGCTAACCTCTAATGTTTTACTGAAGTGTTATGTCTACAGACCAGGTACAAAATTCACACACACATCCATTAGAATGAAACCTTATTCAAAGGATTTATATAAATGATTGTTAGGTCAACCTCTGTTAAAAAGATTTTAACTAATACAATAGTTAGAAAGTAGCAGTAGTATTGATCTGAAAAACATACAACTCACTTTGCAAATATAAGATCCAATTCCGTACACATATGTTGGCTTACTGAATGTGAACCTTTACCATCAACATCACTGATTTTCTCAGAACTCTCTTCAAGCAATCGCAACACTTCTCCTTCAGCCTTCTCTAATTGTACAGTCAATAACATCAACAATACTTCCAACATCCTCTCTCCTATTAACCTCAAGCTTAGGTTTCCTTAATACTACCTCAATTAGGTCAATACATCTTTTGCCTCTTAATCTCCTTCGTAGATCTTAGGGTTAGGTCATATTCATCGAATCCTTCCTACTTTATGTTCTTCAGCTATCCTTATAGAAATATCTCAAATCTCTTAATAGATTTACAATAAAACATTTTACAGTGCATTAAATGCTTTCATACAATCAATAAATAAAGTCAACACATTTTACATAATCCAAGAATTCAATGATGTCGGCTGGAAATCTAAATTCTTCCTCAAATGCAAATTACTAACACTCGGTCAATACAATGTTCAACTCCTCGGTCTTCATTAGAAAGCTCGGTCACCTCAAAAATTATTTCCTCAGCTAATACTATCTTCCTCAACAATTAAGTGATGTCCAATCAACACTAAATTTACTCGGCATATACTAGCTCGGTTGACACTAACATCACTCAGCTTAAACTAGATTTCTTCACTTTTTCTTGTTTAAGCCTACCAGTTTAGTCTTCAATCATACTTAGAAAAACAATACATTATCTTATCATTGTGCTACATAATCAAGTACTCATTGAAATATCAAGATAACTCAACCTTTCCTTAGGTGCTATTGTTACCAACCTTGCCTTTCTCCTTAGCAACAATCAAATAGATATAGTACTTTCTTAAATATAAACAGTCTTACTAGTTAAGGTTTGACATCAATGACAATACAACAATTGCTTCAATTGCAGTTTCCAATAGTATCCATATGGGTCTGCAAATATTAATATATATATGCAAGTGGAGTCATGGATGTGACTCCACATTTTGAAACTAATTTTAGTTTAAAACAAAGAGCCCGAAAATCATATTAGTGGCGGTATAATAAACAACTTTAACAAATAACATTATCAATACTCAGTCGATACCAATAATCGACTTCTATAAATTTGATCACCATTTTATTAAAAATGATATTATATTAATCGATATACTATATCAAGAAGTTTATATAATGATTTTATAATAATATTTATATTTATATTAATTAATATTTATATGTAATATGTATAGATATATATATATATATATATATATATATATATATATATATATATATATATATATATAATAGTAACATACATTATTATTATATACATATACATATATGGATATACACATGTAATTATAATAATCATTATATATCAATTATTCTTTCATCGATGTAGATTTACGGATTGAAGCTATAATACATCAACACTCCCTCTTAGCAAGGGAGGATAAATAGATCAATCTAAAAGAGCAATACAATGTTAATTATGAAATTTTATTTTGATATCATATTACTTTGATGTCAGAGATATGGAATGACTAGGAATATCAAGTCTCATGATATTCACCATAAGTCATAGATTTATAAATATCATCCATGATATTGGGAGTATTTGTCACATAATATCAAGTTGCAATATATTCTCCAAATACTCAAAGTATTGGCCTACCAACATCAAGTCACATGATGTCCACCAAGTACTCAAAAGTTTACAAATATATCATCTCATGATATCAGGAGCATTGGCCTACAGAATATCAAGTCACATGATATTCACCAAGTGCTTAGAGTAATGGCCTACCAAAATCAAGTCACATGATGTCCACCAAGTACTCAACAAAATTATAAATATATCATCTCATGATATCAAGAGCATTGGCCTGTAGAATATCAAGTTGCATGATATTGACCAAGTGCTCAGAGTAATGGCCTATCGACATCAAGTCACATGATGTCCACCAAGTACTCAGAGTAATGGCCTACCGACATCAAGTCACATGATGTCCACCAAGTACTCAAAAGATGTTCATAGGTAATGTGCACTTACCATAGGAACATTCATATCTTTTATCATGATCTATTTTAGCCATCATAAGATGTCTATCATGATAGAAGATTAAGTTATTGTAAGATCATCACCTTTCAATAACTTTAACAAATACAAGAGATAATCAATTTGGAAGTCATCACTTCCTCATGATTTACATAGGGCCCAAAAATAACATAAATATTTTCATTAGTACAATAATCAATTATTACAATTATATCAAGTTTACCTCAGACGTTTTCCACTTTCATCAGTGAACTCCCCCTTAATCACAAGATATCTAAATTTCTTTAGAATGAAAGTTTCTCTGAATGCCAATATGAAATACTGGCTTCAACAAAGGAAGCTTGAATTTTAAGCCTATTGGAACATTTAAATGCAGTGTGACCATATTTGTCACATCTATAACATTGTATTGTAGAGGGGCCTCTAGATTTCTTGAACAATTGTTTACCATTTGAGTTCTTGTCCTTTTTTCTTTTCAATTTAGCAGTGAGTATCTAAATTTCTTCATTTGTGGATTCCATATTGATTCCTCTAGATATTAGATTACACTCTTCTTGAATGCAATCAACTTTTAGTCCATCAAACTTGGGAAGTTTGGAGCGAGCATTTATTCCTTGTCTGAAGTTTTCCCAAGACTTAGGGAGTCCATTTAAAGTCACCATAGTTAATTATTTACTATCATAGATGTGACCAATTGTTGACAATTGGTTTCTTAATTCTGTTATCCTCATAAAATATGAGGTGATAGTCTCTCCCTTTCTCATTTTAATATTAGAGAGTTGATTTTTAAGAGTAAGAATCCTGCTAGTGTTATTGATCTCATACATGTTTTCAAGAGATTTGAACATTTCATATGTAGAGTCTAATTTTGTTATAATAGGTAGTAGATGATCTTTCAATCCATCTACTAACAATTCCATTTCTCTGGTGTTTTCCTTTTCCCATTTTCTCTTATCGTCATCCTTAATAGCTTTAGGAGGATTTTCAACGACAGTTTTTAACTCATTCTTTCTTAATATAAGCATCATTCACAATTTCCAAGATTCAAAATTTGAAGCACCTTCAAGTCTATCTTCAAGTTTGATTCCATTCACCATCATGTGAATATAGGTTTTCCAAAAGAGTGTAAATTTATAAATAATTATAATATGATCTTCCTTCAATTTAATTTGATCTTCCTTCAAGTGATTAAAATTCTGATGAAGGAACCTAGCTCTGATACCATATTGAACTTTATAGATCAAATATGTGGATGGAGAATATTAAGATTATACTTATGATGAACACACTACCGATTCAATTCTGAAAATTAACCTGGTTGTATAAATTTCATCCAACACTAATTACTATCAATATAGAATAGGATTTTCTATTCGGTCTAAGATAACTCGAAATGCATATGATAATATTTCTCTTGAAAATCAAACATCAAATGCTATTAATCAAATATTATTTGAACTGCTAAAAGATAGGGAGTAATGGAGACTTTGAGATTGCAGATTGTATGTGTCGCGGTATCCATTTGGGTCTGCAAATATTAATATATATATGCAAGTGGATTCATGTTCCATCGTGGATGTGACTCCACATTTTGGAACTAATTTTAGTTTAAAAAAGAGAGCCTGATAATCATATCGGTGGTGGTACAATAAACAACTTTAATAAATAACATTATCAATACTCAGTCGATACCAATAATCGGCTTCTATAAATTTGATCACTGTTTTATTAAAAATGATATTATATTAATTGGTATACTATATCGAGAAGAAGTATATATAATGATTTTATAATTATATTTATATTTATATTAATTAATATTTATATGTAATATGTATAGATATATATAATAATAATGTATATTATTATTATATATGTTTATACACACACACACACACACACACATATGGATATACACATGTAATTATAATAATCATTATATATCAATTATTCTTTCATAAATGTAGATTTACTGATCAAAGCTATAATACATCAACAATTTGGAGCAAGAAAGATTTCTTCTTCCTTGATCTACCATTTTCAACATTCAAGCATTCTAAAGATACAATCATGGGGTAGAAACTACAGATTATGAGTAGAAACTACAGAATGAATAACCATTCTATAAAAAGAATTTTCTTTTCTTATTCGTTTACCAATTTGTGCACTGCCTTCTTGGGCTAACACTATGTGTGTGAATTTTGTACCTAGCTGTAGACACAACACTTCAGTAAAACATTAGAGGTTAGCAAAAACCAAAATCTGCAAGTAATTGAAACTATGCTAACCAGATGATTTACTGCCTTCTAGTAGGTGCGAGTATGGTGTTCTCAGATTGGAATCAAGATAAGTGACAATGCAACACCTAAACGAAGGATTTGAATGCAAAAGATGGATACGAGATGAATGCAGATTATTCTATATTTTTGGATTTTTTGTGCAATAATATGGAAACTGTATTGATCTAAGCTATATGAATAAGATTGAGATTGAATGCAGATTTAATCTAAGAATGCTATGAATGAATATCAAAATCTATGATATGAAACTATGAATGCTCAAAATAATAAATGAAAATCTCACAATAGCCTTGATTCGCAAAAGATTGATTGTTCAGTCACCAATTCGCCAGAGTGAGGATGCAATTTTGAGGTGTTGATTGTGAAGAGCTGAGCTTTGATTTTATAGAAATCCAGGGCTTTGAGGATGCATGAGAAAATCCATAAATCACTCTTGATAAACTCAGGTTGATTTTAGAGTTATCAGGAAATCAAGAATAATTAACTCATAAAAATCATGCAAAAGAAGTGTTTAACTCAAAATAGAGTTTTAGATAAAATTTCAACTCATCATCAAATGTTGAGTTTCAATTTTAAAATTGATTGTTAATTTCTAGTTGTCTGCTTTTCTGATTGTGCATGATTTAATTATAAATTAATTTAAAAATAAAGTGATTTATTCTCAACTTAACTGATTTTTGAATTAAAACAATTGATTTATGGGTTAATCAATTATTAAATCAAACTTTTATTCAAAAACTATATCATTAAATATTAACAACTGACTTTAATTAATTAAATAGAAATTTAATCAATTAGTCATAAGATTTTTGATTTATTGTCAAAATTAAATAATATAATTTAGGAATAAATTTAATTAAATGTAATTAAATAATTAAGTGGCAGTATTAAATCTAATTAATTAAATATTTAGAATATTCAATTAATCAAACTTTAGGATAAATAAGATTTATCGCCAAATAATTATTAAATTAAGATAATTAGGATAAATAGGAATATTGCTAGGAATATTCCCCGATGCAGAATTTAGGATAAAATCAATTAAGATTTAACTTGATGTGCAGATGTGCCTTAGGTTAGGAATTTGATGTCAATTTCATTCGATTTGAAGATGTAGGAGGTTAATGAACCTATAGGCCATTTTTGGGGTATTACATTTTACCCCTCTTTGAATTATTGTGCGAAGCACAGTAGTTCAAAGATAGTCTGTGTATGATAAAGATGTTTGAAATTGATTTGAAAGATGAACTGATTCCAAGATAGAAACTGATTGAAAGATTTAAAGATGCAAGATTTAGGTCCTAGTTGACCAAAGATAATGTTAACTATAACAACAATGAACCAGTGATTATGAAAAAGTGCCAAAATGCCTGATTCTGAACCTTATGATTGCGAAGAAGTGAGTGACTGATTCCATACCTGATTGTCCAAAGAGAATCATATTGTTATCACATCCTGAACCCATTAGTTATGAAGAACCAAGGAAATAACACTAATGAACTGATGGTTATGAAAAGATGATATAGTTTACAAGATAGATTAGGATACCAGATTGATATGGATCTTGATGAATTTGATATGCCCCAAGCGATGATAGATTTTCCCCAAGCGATGAGGACTTTAGATAAATAAGTAACTAGACGTGGTTGTTGTCTTGATTACTGAGGAAAGATTGATTATAGATTTAGATTTATAGACTTGAATGATGTGCAATACCATGCCCCCTTCGGGATTAAAATCAAAATCTGACAAGAAAAGTCAGCATTGAATGGTTTAGAAGCATGTTAATTGATTTGAGAAGTGGTTATACACGTTTGAGAATGTGTTCAACATCGTTTGAAGGTCCTGGAGACCAAGTTTGACTAGGTTAAACCATGAGTTGACCATAGTTTACCAAGTTGAAATTTTGATAGTTTGATGTAAGATAATCAGTTAAGTTGAATTCTAGATTTCTGTGATGATTAAAGGTTGATTATGCAAGTAGTTAATAATATGAATTATCTCAGATTTCAATTTTGATCTGGAAAAAGGATTCTACTTGTTGTTTCATTGGAGGAACCTTCATACAATGCTTAGTCCTTTTGTCATGTTTAGCATTTTTGGTTTTGAAGAATCGTTTAAGTGTTCAAGCAATTGGTGAGATCATGTAAAGTGCAAAATGAAATGCAAACCTAGGACCTAGGACCTAGTCACTGATCATGTGCCAATTTGTTGTCATCATTGAACTTTTAGGTAACTAGATAAATCAATACAATGCCCACTAGTTATGAAACCATAGACATATGAATATCGATTTGTATGCTCAAGAATCAATACAACACCCACTGGTTAGGCAACAATGGACATATGAATATTGATTTTATTTTTTGAATGTTGGATTAGATATAAGCACCAAGGCACAAGCGCCAGGATGACTCAAATATCATGTCCATTTTGATATAGCAATTTGAACATAAACTTCATGATGACCTAAATACGCCTTGCATTCAAACACATCAAGCAGTCAAGAGATCATTCTATATCTAGTGTGAATTACCCGTAGTGACCCTTTATCATTCACATCCTTAGGTAAGATTGTGTTTGACAGTAGGAGTAAGAACTTTATCCAAAAGATAATAGTGTGATCAAACTTCCTTGAAATTTTTGGGTATCAATGGTTGAGGTACTCATGGCCATCCAATATGAGATGGAGGCCCTTATAGTTAGACACCATTTCAATCCATAATTTCCAAAGTTGTTAGATTTTCACATACAAGTAGAAGAGAAAGAAAAGATTAGCCCCCAATCATCACTCTCTAAATCCTGTAAAGGACATCATCGAAGATCTCAAAGGACACAATATGCAAAAATCTCAATGCAAATCAGTAAGCATACAAGGAGATAAAAGCATGTAAAAAGCATAGATTATTTTCAGTTTGTGTTTGATTGCATTGTTGTAGATGCAAAATCCTTTCTAGAGAGGAGACAGACATACCTACTCGGATAAAGCTTCAAAGGAACTTGATTGGATATGACTCATCTAAGATGTACTGGAGGCCATAGAATATGACATTGATTGCCCCCAAGTTTAAAACATTGATATGATACAAACGTTTGAGCTGATTGGTGTACAAACCGACTTTATTGAAACAAGGATATATATATATAGACTAAAGCAGACTGAAAGCTGGGAAAGACCAAGATTACGTTGATAGATGGAGTATTTTGAAACAAGTGGTGCCCATTGGCTGGGTTTTTATCATCTTGGTAGAGATTCTATTTTTGCTACCAAGGCGCTTGTTTCCAGGTTTTCACCAAGGCACTTTTTCTTTTTTCTTCTGTTTTTGTATTTTTCATTTTTCTAATTTTTTTGATATTTTTGAATCTTTTGATTTTTTTGTGATACATCAAGGTGCCTATTGCTAGGTTTTCACCAAGATGTTCATTTTTTTCAGGACTTTTTCCAATTTTTAAGATTTTTTAAGGACATTTTACCATAGACTGAATGCCTTAGGCATAGAATTTCTTCATATGGAGAACATTGATTGGTTCTTAGAGCTGTTCTCCTTCAGTCATTGAGAGTTGATAGGCACCAGAGCCAAAAGTGGCAGTGATAACAAAGGGACCCATCCAGTTGGGTTCAAACTTCCCCTTGCGCTCTCTATGTGATTGATTTTTAGGATTCTCTCTCAAGACTAGATCACCAACCTGAAATTCTCTCTGTCTGACTTTCTTATTGTAACCTTTGGAAATTATTTTTTGATACACTCTGAGATGATCATATGCTACTTGTCAGCACTCATCTAGTAGTTCAAGTTCTTGCAACCTAGACACTCTATAGTCATCATTAGTTACTAGACCATGCATTCTGATTCTTAGTGATGGGATTTCAACCTCAATAGGCAGTACCACTTCAGACCCATAAACTAAAGTGAATGGAGTAGCCCCAGTGGGCATTTTGATACTTGTTCTGTAGGCACAGAGAGCTAGATTGATCATAATATGCCAGTCTCTTCCTATTTTATTAACTGTATGGTGCAAGATTTTCAATAGATTCTTGTTAGAAGCCTCTACTTGTCCATTCCCTGGAGGATAGTAGATAGATGACCAATGTTGTGTAATCTTGAATTTAGCACATAAATCATCTAGGTCTTTGTTTTTGAATTGTTCACCATTATATGTGACTATAGAATGTGGAATACCATACCAACATATTATGTAGTTCAAAATGAACATAAAATTTTTCTTTCCAGTTTCTTGTGTCAAAGGGACTCCTTCTACCCATTTTTAAAAATAATCTGTAGCTGTGATTATATGGGTATGCCCATTAGATGAATGAGGATGTATGGATCCTATAAGATCAAATGCCCATTGGTGAAAAGGCCATGGTGTAGTAAAGGGAATTAGATCTCTCCCTAGTGCATGGATTAAGTTACCATGTACTTGGCACTTTTGACAGTTCTTAGCAAACTTGATAGAATCTTTCTCCATTTCTGGCCAATAGTACCTAGCCCTAATAAGTTTTTGGCCTAGTGTTAAACCATTCAAGTGTGACCCAAAAATACCATCATGGACTTCCTCTAACACATGTTGAGACTCTTCTCATTCTAAACATCTAAGTAGCGTACCATCTAGACCTCATTTATACAGATTGTGACCAATGATAACATATCGGGAGGCATTGCGGATAAGGTATCTCTTTTTAGGGTGGTTAAAGGTATCGGGAATGATTTGGTCTTTGAGATAGGAGAATGGGTTTTTATATCAGGAGGAATCATGACCTACAACAGTAAAAATCATGCAGGTTTCAGAGGAATCATATGTAGGATGAGATAGTGCTTCCACTAGGAACTTGTAGCATAGCTCATGTTCAAGTTGCTACAATAAAGTAGATAGCATTGCCATTGCATCGGCAACCTTGTTCTCTAATCTAGGAATTTTCTCAAATGTGATAGATATAAAATGCTTCTTTAGGTCATCTACCATTCTTTTTTATGGAATGAGCTTTTCATCCTTAGTTTGGTACACATCATTGACTTGATGGATTAAGTGTTGGGAGTTTCCATGAATGTGTATCTCTATCACCCTCCACTCAATTGCTATTTTCATACCATTTAAAAGGGCTTCATATTCAACAATATTATTTGTACAAGGAAATTTGATTCTAAATGCCTTAGGAATGGAGTATCCCTATGGAGTGATAAACAATATGCCTGCTTTGGATCCATTTTGTGTATAGGAACCATCAAAGAACAATTGCCATTCTCTAGAAGAAAGATTCATGATAGAGGAATCTGAAATTCCATTTGCATTGGTGTGCCATCAAACAAAGGTGCATCTACTAACTGATCAACAATAACTTGGCCTTTAATAGATTTTCTTTCAACATATTCAATGTCAAATTCACTTAAGAGTATGACCCATTTGGATAATCTACCCGTTAGGGAAGCTTCACTTAGTAGGTACTTTAGTGGATCAATCTTAGCTACCAAATGTGTGGTATGAGCCAACATATAATGTCTCAGTTTCTGTGATGCAAAGATCACAGCTAGACAAGCCTTTTCAATCATAGAATAGTTCTTTTCATATGCCACCAATGTTCTACTGATATAGTATATAGCTCTTTCCTTCTTGTTCTCATCATGCTATGCAAGAAATGCCCCCAGTGATGTATTTGTAATGGAGACATATAAGATCAAAGGCTTCCCTTGAATAGGAGGCATCAAGATAGGAGGATTTGATAGATATTTCTTGATATGATTAAAATTCTTTTCACATTCCTCGCTCCATGCAAAGGTCACATCTTTATGTAATGTCTTTGTAAAAGGTTGTGATGTGTCTACTAGCTGTGATATGAAATGTCTGATAGATTTTACTCTCCCTTGCAATGTTCTCATTTGAATGATGTTCTTCGGGGGTTACATCTCCATTATAGCCTTTACTTTAGCTGGATTTATGTGTGTGAATTTTGTACCTAGCTATAGACATAACACTTTAGTAAAATATTAGAGGTTAGTTAAAATCAAAATCGTGCAATGAAATGGAAACTAATCTAACCAGATGATTTACTACCTTCTAGTAGATGCGAGTATATATTCTCAGATTGGACCGAGATCAGTGACCTTGGCGACACCTAAATGAAGGATTTGAATGCAGAATCTAGATATGAGATGAATGCAAATTAATCTATATTTTTGGGTTTTTTATGTAATAAGATGAAACAAACTGATATGAATCTATTCTATATGAGAAACTGATATAACATGCAATTAATCTAACAATGATATACTATATGATATGAAAGCTCAAAATAATGAAAATCTCACAACAGCTTTTATTTCATTAAATTAAAGATAATTAGGATAAAAAGGAATAAGGAATATTCCCCAATGCAGAATTTAGGATAATCAATTAAGACTCAAAAATATGCTGATGTGCGTTAGGTTAGGACTTTGATGTTGATTTCATTTGAATTATTGATGTAGGAGGTTAATGAACTTATAGCCCATTTTTGGGATATTACATTTTGCCCCTCTTTGAATTGCTGTGCGAAGAGCAGTGGTTCAAAGATAGTCTGTGTATGATGTTTGAAACTGATGTTTGAAATTGGAATTGATATGAAACCAGAACTGATGATATGAGATAGAAACTAATTAAAATATTCAAAGATAATAGGTCCTGAATGACCAAAGATAATGTTAACTATAATAGCAATGAACTGATGATTGCGAAGAAGTGTCAAAATGTCTGATTCTGAACCTTATGATTGCGAAGAAGTGAGTGACCTATTCTAGACCCAATTGTCAATAATAATCACATTGGTATCACATCTGAACCCTTTAGTTACGAAGAACCAAGGAAATAACACTAATGAACTGATGGTTACAAAAGACTGATATAGTTTACAAGATTAAGAGAATACCAGATTGATATGGATCTTGATGAATTTGATATGCCCCAAGCGATGATTGATTTGCCCCAAGTGATGAGAACTTTAGATGAGTTAGCAACTAGACGTGGTTGTTGTCTTGATTACTGAGGAAAGATTGATTATAGATTTAGATTTACAGACTTGAATTATGTGCAATACCATGCCCCCTTCAGGATAAAAATTAAAATCTGACAAGAAAAGTTAGTGTTGAATAGTTCAGAAGCATGTTAATTGATTTGAGAAGTAGTGAAATACATTCGAGAATGCATTCTACATTGTTTGGAGGTCCTAGAGACCAAGTTTGACTAGGTTTGACCATGAGTTGACCATGGATGACCAAGTTGAAAATTTGATAGTTTGATGTAAGATAATCAGTTAAGTTGAATATTGGATTTGTGTGATGATTGAAGGTTGATTGTGCAAGTAGTTTACAATATAAATGATCTCAGATTTTGATTTTAATCCTGAAAAAGGATTCTACTTGCTATTTTGTTGGAGGAACCTTCTTGTAGGATTTAGCTCTTTGTTAGATTTGAAGATGTCATTGAAGAATCATTTAAGTATTGAAGTTTATCCAACCATTGTGAGATCATGCAAAGTGCAAAGAGACATGCAAAATGATATGCAAACCTAAGACCTAGGACCTAGTCATTGATCATGTGTCGGTCGTTTGTCATCATTGAATTTTTAGGTAACTGGATAAATCAATACAATGCCCACTAGTTATGAAACCATAGACATATGAATATCGATTTGTATACGCAGGAATCAATACAATGCCCACTGGTTAGATAACCATGGACATATGAATATTGATTTTATTTTTGGAATGTCAGATTAAATATAAGCACCAAGGCACAAATGCCAAGATGACCTGAATATCATTTCCATTTTGATATAGCAATTTGTATAAGCATCAAAACATAAATGTCGTGATGACCTGAATATGCCTTGCATTAAAAACACATCAAACAGTCAAGAGATCAGTCTAAATCCAATGTGAATTACCCGTAGTGACCCTTTATCATTCACATCCTTAGGTAAGATCGCATTTCACAGTAGGAGAAAGAAATCAATCAAAAAGACAATAGTTAGATCAAACTTCCTTGGATTTTTTGGGTATCAATGGTCGAGGTACGCATGGCCATCCAATTCGAGATAGAGGCTCTTACAGACGGACACCATTTCAATCCAGAATTTCCAAAGTTGTTAGATTTTCACATACAAGTAGAACACAAAGAAAACATTATGCCCCCAGTCATCACTCTCTAAATCCTATAAAGGAAATCATCAAAGAGCTCGAAGGGACACAATATGCAAAAATCTCAATGTGAATCAGTAAGCATACAAGGAGATAAAAGCATGTAAAAAGCATAGATTGTTTTTAGTTTTCAGTTTGATGTTTGATTGCATTGTTGTAGATGCAAAATCCTTTCTGGAGGCAAGACAAATTGACTAACTTGGAGGAAGCTTCAAAGGACTCTGACTAGATATGTACATCTAAGATACATTGGAGGCCATAGGATATGACTTTGATTGCCCCCAAGTTTGAACATTGATAGGATACAGACGCTTTAGCTGATTGGTGTACAGACTGACTTTATTGAAACAAGGATATATACAGACTAAAGTAGACTAAAAGCTGGAAAAGACCAAGGTTGCATTGATAGATGGAGTATTTTGAAACAAGTGGCACCCGTTTGCCGGGTTTTCACCATCTTGGCAGAGATTCTATTTTTGCTATCAAGGCACCTATTTCTAGGTTTTCACCAAGGCACTTTTTCTTTTTCTCATTTTTTTGTATTTTTCATATTTTTCAAATTTTTTTTTTTGTACTTTTGATATTTTGTACTTTTTTTGTGAATCATCAAGGCACCTATTGCTAGGTTTTCACCAAGATGTTCATTTTTTTAGGACTTTTTTTAATTTTTAAGATTTTTTTAGGACATTTTACCATAGACTGAATGCCTTAGGCATAGAATTTCTTCAAATGGAGAATGTTGATTGGTTCTTGGAGCTGTTCTCCTTCAGTCATTGAGAGTTGATAGGCACCAGAGCCAAAAGTAGCAGTGATAACAAATGGACCTAGCCAGTTGGGTTCAAACTTCCCCTTGCATTCTCGATGTGATTGATTTTTATGATTCTCTCTCAAGACTAGATCACCAACCTGAAATTCTCCATGTCTGACTTTCTTGTTATAACCTCTAGACATTCTCTTCTGATATACTCTAAGATGATCATATAATACTTGTCTACGCTCATCTAGTAGTTCAAGTTCTTGCAATCTAGACACTCTGTAGTCATCATCAGTTACTAGACCATGAATTTTGATTCTTAGTGATGTGATTTCAACCTCAATAGGCAAGACCACTTCAGACCCATAAACTAAAGTGAAAGGTGTAGCCCCAGTAGGTGTTCTGATACTTGTTTTGTAAGCCCAAAGAGTTGGATTGATCATGAGATGCCAGTCTCTTCCTATTTTATTAACTATATGGTGCAAGATTTTCAATAGATTCTTGTTAGAAGCCTCTGCTTGTCCATTCCCTTGAGGACAATAGATAGATGACCAATGTTGTGTAATCTTGAATTTAGCACATAAATCATCTAGATCTTTTTTTTTGAATTGTCCACCGTTATCTGTGATTATGGAATGAGGTATCCCATATCTGCATATGATATAGTTCAAGATGAACATAGATATTTGTTTTCTAGTTGCTTGTGTCAAAGGGAATACTTCTACCCAATTTGTAAAATAATCTGTAGCTATGATTATATGGGTATGTCCATTAGAAGAATGAGGATGTATAGCTCCTATAAGATCGAAGGCCCATTGATGAAAAGGCCATTGTGTAGTAAAGGGACTTAGATCTCTCCCTAGAGCATGAATTAAGTTGCCATGCACTTGGCACTTTTGACAGTTCTTAGGAAACTTGATAGACTCTTTCTCCATTTCAGGCCAATAGTACCCAACCGTAATAAGTTTTTGAGCTAGTGTTAAACCATTTGAGTGTGACCCACAAATACGATCACGGACTTCCTCTAATGCACATTGAGACTCTTCCCATTCTAAACATCTAAGTAGTGTACCATCTAGACCTTGTTTGTATAGATCATGACCAATGATGACATATCAGGAGGCATTATGGATAAGGTATCTCTTTTCATGATGGTTGAAGGTATCAGGAATGATTTGGTCTTTGAGATAGGAAAATAGGTTTTTATATCTAGATGAATCATGACCAACAACAGTGTAGATCATGCGGGTCTCAGGGGAATCATATGCAGGATAAGATAGTGCTTCCACTAGGAACTCATAGCATAGCTCATGTTCAAGCTACTGTAATAGAGTAGATAGAATTGCCATTGCATCAACAGCCTTGTTCTCTATTCTAGGAATTTTCTCAAATGAGATAGATATGAAATACTTCTTTAGATCATCTACCATTCTCTTGTATGGGATGATCTTTTCATCTTTAGTCTAGTACACATCATTAACTTGATGGATAACAAGTTGAGTCTCCATGAATGTGTATCTCTGTTACTCGCCACTCAATTGCTAGTTTCATTCCATTAAGAAGGGCTTCACATTATACAATATTGTTTGTGCAAGGGAACTTTAATCTAAATGCTTTAGGTATAGAGTATCCTTGAGGAGTTATAAACAATATGCCTACTCCAGATCCATTCTATGTATAGGAGCCATCAAAGAATAATTGCCATTCTCTAGAAGTCATGATAGAGGAATCTAGAAATTCCATTTGCATTGGTGTATCATCAATCATAGGTGCATCTGCTAATTGATCAACAATAACCTATCCTTTTATAGCTTTTCTTTCAACATATTCAATGTCAAATTCACTTAAGAGCATGACCCATTTAGCCAATCTACCCATGAGGGAAGCTTTGCTTAGTAGGTAATTTAGTGGATCAATCTTAGCTACCAAATGGGTGGTATGTGCCAACATGTAATGTCACAGTTTCTATGATGCAAAGATCACAGCTAGACAAGCCTTCTCAATCATAGAATAATTCTTTTCATATGCCACCAATGTCCTACTAATATAGTATATAGCTCTTTCCTTTTTGTTCTCATCATGTTGTGCAAGCAATGCCCCTAGTGATGTATTTGTAGCGGAGACATATAAGATCAAAGGCTTCCCTTGAATGGGAGGCATCAAGATAGGAGGATTTGATAGATACTTCTTAATATGGTTAAAGTTGTTCTCACATTCTTCATTCCATGCAAAGGTCACACCTTTATGTAATATTTTTGTAAAAGGTTGTGATATGTCTGCTAGTTGAGATATGAAGCATCTAATAGATTGAACTCTTCCTTGCAATGTCCTCATTTGACTAATGTTTTTGGGAGGTTGCATCTCCATTATAGCCTTTACTTTAGCTGGATCAACTTCAATGCCCTTCTTTGAAACTATGTATCCTAAGAACTTTCTAGAAGTGACACCAAAAGCACACTTCTTAGGATTTAGTCTAAGACTAAATTTTTCCATTATGTCTAGTATCTTGCTCAAGTCATTTACATGTTTAGTTCTAATCATAGATTTTGCTAAAGTATCATCAACACAACCCTCCATAGTCCTATGCATCATGTCATGAAAAATAGAATTCATGGCTCTTTGATATGTAGCACCAGCATTTTTAAGCCCAAATGGCATGACATTCCAATAGAAGGTGCCCCATGCACATGTGAAAGCAGTTTTCTCTTGATCCTCTGGAGCAATTTTTATTTGATTATATCTAGAAAAACCATCCATTAAGGAATACATCTCAAAGCCCGCAGTCATGTCCACTATCATATCAATGTTAGGTAGTGGAAAATCATCCTTAGGGCATGCTCTATTTACATCTCTAAAGTCTATGAACACTCTGATTGATTTATCTGGTTTTGAAATAGGTACAATATTAGAGATCCACTCTGCATAATCAATAACTCGGATGAATCTGGGTTTTAGTAGTTTCTCTAATTTATCTTTTACCAAGAGTGCAACATGAGGATGCATCTTTCTTAATTGTTTTTTAACTGGTTTTACTCCAGGAGCTATAGATAAATGATGCATTATAACATCAGGATCGAACCCTGGTATATCTAAATATTTCCATGCAAAGTTGATCTTCTTTTCTATTAGGAATGTTGTAAATTTTTGCTTTTCTTCTTCTGATAAAGATTATGCGACATGGATCAATTGTGGTTCTTCTTCTATTCCCAAATTGATAGATTGAGTGGGCTCAATTAGAACTAGAGATCTATCCTGTAAATGACTCAGAAGGACATCAAACATGTCATCCTTAGGTTCCTCAGAGAGGTTTTCACCTTCGGATATGTCTTTTATTTTTACTTTTGTAGGTTTTGAGACTGCCACAAAGTGGTTTTCACCCTCAGAACTCCTTTTCTTTTTATTCATATTCTTATTTTTCTAACTAAGATACTTGATGTCTGACTCCATCATGCTAACACTCAGTTCATTGATGGAAGTCCTCATAGGCTCAACTGCATTGAGGTAGCAAGCAAGGGCATAGTCATTCAGGAAGGTATAAATACCATGGCTTGGATTTGTGGAGGTTTGATCAAGAAGTTTAGGATGTTGGATAGTCAAAATGGGGAAAGATTGGGAGATAGTGTTTATAGATATGGATCTATCATCATTGGTTCTAACCCAACACTTGAGTTCAAAGGTGATATTACAACTTAAGACATTCAATTCATGAATAGGCTCAATGTCATGGTGATAGTCCACTTCAGCCATCGGTGGATCAGACTCGATAAGTTCATCATTTCTCTCTAGACTTACATTGGGTTTAGGTGCATATTGGTATATAACATCAACATCTTTCTCTATAATAAGCTCATCTTCTTCTAGAATGGCACCCCATTCATAGTCATTAGATTCTTCATCTATGCCTCTAGGAAATCTAAGAACATAAGTAAAGTTAGGATGAATACCCCAAGAAGGGTTACCCTCATATTTTGATTTGAATTCATACTCATGAGAATCTATCTTAGAATAACTACCACCTTCCTCTTTGTCTATTTGATTGTCTTCGAGATTAGCTGGTTCTTGTGTTGCAACTACCTCTTGGTTGATAGTAGGTTCTTATGTTTCTATTACATTAATTCTTTTGATTGGATCATCTTCAGCATCAAGAAGGTCTTTGATTTCTTTAGGCAAATACTCATAAGGAATAAGTTCTGAGTTGTCTGAATCACTATCTAATGGCTTAGTTTCTTCCTTCTTAAGAAGGGGTTCTCCTGGTGCGATCTACTCTATGACATGAGAACAATGACCTTTGAGGTTGAAGGGTTTCTTTTGAAAGCTTAAGCCAATAGTATCTTTGTTTGCCCTACCAGTATGTGAAATAGGTGTTATAAGACTTTTCCTTTGACTCCTAGAGGTCCTTTACCTGAATATCCCATCTTAGCTATCAATTTATCTCCTAGACCATATGACTTAGAAGGAATTTTGGATACTGTAGAGTTAGTAGTTGGAACAGCTTGAGATTCAGGTTCATCTTTGTATAGCCATGTAAGCACAACTTCATCTTCTTCAAATTCTTGCTTGGAGACTTGTTCTGCCACAAAATTTCTTTTATATGCCTCAAGAGGTTCTTTAAAGTCTGGTTTGGACTATTTTAAAGATTGTCCATAAGACTTAGGTGAGATAGGTAGAGATGTCAAAGATAAGACTGGTTCTATAGTATATTCTCCCATACCATTTTCTTTGATATTGACCTCTTTTGCAACATCTTCCATTTTAGATGTGGATGCTTCTTTTGCTCACTTAATGGAAGATTCTCTATTATTAGGCACAAGTTTATCCACACTTTCTTTCAATGTATTGCAAGTGGTGGATATGTCTGTTGGAATAGTGACCTCTACTCCTTCATAAGGAAATTTTAAGCATTGATGGTATGTAGAAGGAATAGCTTGCATTTCATGTATCCATGGTCTCCCTAGAAGAATGTTGTAAGCCAAAGGTAGATCAAGAACTTGACATATAGTATCTCTGATAACTGGACCTGCTTTGATAGGTAAGACAATGGTTCCTTTAGAAGATCTTTCTTGTTCATCATAGGCTTTTATAGTTACTTTCTTTCTAGGATCAATATCCAATTTTGAAAATCCCAATTGTGTGACCAAGCTGTAAGAGAAAATGTTTAGGCCAGTGCCCCCATCTATCAATACACATTTGACTCTATGGTTCTGGATCAAGACTTCTATATGCAAGGCTTGGTTATGTAGGTGACTCAAGGAGTTGTCATCTTCCTCTGAAAAGGAGATATATTTTAGAGATGTAAGATGTCCAACCATAGTCTGGAACCTATCCAAATCAAGGTCATCAGGAACATTGGATCCAAGCAAAGCTTTGTCTAGAATAGCTCTATGAGCTGGAGATATTCGAAGCAACTCAAACATGGAGATTTTTTCATTAGTATGTTGGAGTTGTTGAACAATGTTATAAGATGTTGGCCTCATATCTTTAGGATTGGAAGAATTAGAAGAAACCTTCTGTTTGGAAGCAGAAGAAAGATTGAAGGGCATCGTAGGGACATTTGATGAATCTGGGATTTGTCCATTCAAATGTGCCTGAGCTTGTGATCGAGGAACTACGTTAGCTAAAGGATGATCTCTATCTCTTTGCACAATTGTAATGACATTGCAATGCTCAGAGAGATAGGGTTCAACCATATTGATAACAACATTATTTCCAGGGTAAGCATAATTGACCTTTGCCCCCATATTAGGCTGAGAAGATGAAACTTCTTGACCATGTTTCAGAAATGGTTCTGTGAATGTTGTATGATCATTATTACTCTTATGATTGTCAATTGTGATGTCTCCCTTATCAATCAGATCTTGAATATTATGTTTCAAGCATAAGAGGTATTAGTTTTGTGACCTTTACCTTAATGGAAATCACATAATTCATTCTCTCTCCACCATTTCGGCTTAGGGTCAGGATCGGATTGTTAGATCTCAGGAAAAGAGATGATGTTATTAGCCAACAGAGTTCTCATAGCCAATTCCAAAGATTCTCCAAGAGGAGTGAACTTTCATTTATTATCAGTAGACCAAGATTTGTATTCTGGCTTCTTTTGAGATGGTTCGGACACCTTTTGCTCTGAAGCTTTGATGGCTTGGGTACCAATAGCTAGATTGAAAGCTAGTGCCTTTGATGGGGCATAGATAGTATCAACAACACCATCTATGATGATTCCTTTATTCTTGTTCCAATTTTTGTTCTTATCTTTAGAACTAGATCCTGATTCATACTTGTCCTTTTGAAGTGTGATGTCTCCTTTTTTCACAAGTACCTTTTCAATTTTGATTGCATTGTCTACCATCTTATCAAAAGATGTATGATCTTGCATTTGTAAAGGGTAGTTGATCTCTAGGACAAGATTATTGATGAAGATTCCTAGTTTCTCAGTTTCTGGAATAGGTCTAGCGTATAGAGAGAATTTCTTCCTCCATCTCTTGAGAAATGTCAGGAATGGTTCTCCTGGATATTGTTTGAGATTGTAGATATCAATCATGGTGACTAGATGTTGAATGTTGTAGGAGTATTGCTGATAGAAAAATTTGATCAACTCCTCAAAAGTTTTGATAGTAGAAGGTAATATAGAGAACCAATGAATGGTTGCTCCTCCTAGAGATCGAGGAAAGAGATGCATTAGATAATTTGGTTCATGCATGAACTGCATAGATTGTGTACAAAATTCTCTGACATAATCTTGAGGATTAGAGTGTCAATCATACTTATCATATTTAGGTATCTCCAATCTTTTTGGGAATGGTGGCATGTACAAGTCTTTGTCAAATGGAAAAGGACATAGTGCCTCCATGGAGAACTCTTTGGTTTCCTTTTCTTTCTCAAGTTTATTAAGTTTGACTTGCATGGCGTGCATTTGCTTTATCATAGCTGAAATAGGAGTTTCTTCCTCATGTGTAATGATATCTTCAACATTAAAGTTGGGAGGAAGTTTAGCTCCTTGATGAGCTAATTGTAAAAAGTATGCTTCTCTATCTTCTTTCAAGAAATGCTTCATCATTCTTTTGAAGTCATCGTCATTTTGATACTGAGCAATTTCTTCAGGTGTGGGTTCTTGATCTGCACCATGTTGAGATTGAGATCTTTGAGAGTGAAAGTTTGTCCCTACTTGAGACATGGTAGGAGTTTTAAGACTCCCTTGGATAGATCAAGGAGGAGTTTGTTGATTACCTCTGTGAGTTGATGGAGGAGGAATGTAACCAGTTTTCAATCAAAAATTGCCAAGACCATCATCTTCATAAAGACCAAAATTGTAGAGTTGCTCAAGAGTTGGAGCCTAGAGAGTATTCAAAGGTATGGTATGGGATACTTCTCTAGATTTCTTGTGAGAGGAAGCTCTAGTTTCCACCATTAACCTTGGGTGAAACAAAAGAATATGATGAAGACAACTGAAGAAAGATTTGATTCAAGAAGATCAAATGATGCAACCTTGTCAAGGTTTGATTGATTGAAGCTTAGATTAGATGTAAATGAAGGAGACTATGGCCTATATGTATGGGTAGATGCCCAAAAGATAGCGGATATGAGTTCACAACACTTAGGCATTTTGAAGATGGATTGAAGATTGATAGTTATGACAAGGTTTTGACATAAGATGAACATGACTCAAATAGATTAAACAAAAGGCTAAATTGGATTCAAAAGGCCACTTTAGGAAAATGATTAGATTCTTAGTAGTTTCTGCTCTATTCTTGACACAATGATTTTCTTGACAGACTCTGGAAATAGGCTGGAAAAGCTAGGTCTCTGACAGTTATGACAACTTTCTAGCAATTTTTTAAAATTTCTCAAACAACTTTCTACAGGCTCGTACGACAGTGGGTAAGCTATGAAATGACAATTGAAAAACTCATATGACTATTGCAAAACTCGCATGACAGTTGATAGCAGGGTTTTTGACTTTTTTGAATTGACTGGCAGAGAAAATTGTATGACAATATACCAGCTACCATACGACAATCTGGGGGTTTTGAAATGACAAAAGCCAAAAGTCGTATGAATTTATGACTTTACAAGATGAATTTTGACTCCAAAAAGGTGTTTGACATCAAATTTTGCAATTTTTCAAATTTTCAGTTTCAGATTGTTCACAAAATTGTCTGTCCAGATTTGAAGGTTTTATCAGATTGATTCCTTCTTAGTAACCAGATAGATAAATAGGCATGCAAAATAGTAAGCAAGTGATTTCAAGCACGTCTGAAAACAATGAACAAGGGACAAAGTAACCTTGCGCATGAACAACCAAGTGACTGAATGTGCTAATCCCTAGGAGTGCTAACAGTGTATGTTCCAAAAAGTTTTGCAATAACGCACATAGTCCTAGAAAATGAAAATTTGGCCTCACTAGGGTTTTTAGTAATGGTCTGACTCTGCAACTTTTGTGATCTCAAGAGGGTGAACTCCAATCCAGGCACATTAGGGTTTTGACATAGTCTGAGAAATTAATCAATCAGGAGCTGCTAGGGAGATCTGATAGCCCAACAAGAGACCACACCTATGAAGATTTCCTCCACAAGGACATTTATATAGCGGTTACTGCCACCAAAATGAAAATGGCTATTACTGCTTGAGGTTCCATCAACGTGGTTGACCAAATTAAGGGAATGTCCACTATGGTTAACCCTCTCTAAAGGTGACTCACAAAAGATACCACATGGAGATTGGTTCCAGATTCAAGGATTTGAGTTTCTGATACTACCCAAAAAGGGAGTAGAGCATAGTCCTCTAGCCTTTTCACTTTTAACCCAAATAAAGCAGACAGATTAATCCGACATGCTAAGACCAAGATTATCTCACAAAGACCTATGATGTCAATCACTTATGATCTATCAAATTCTCTGGAGAGAGAATGTATCAATCAGAAGCTGAAGACGCACAAATCTAGTAGAACATGAGACACTCTCAGTAACCTCCCTACCTACAAGGGTTCCTTCATTGAGAAGAGTTTCGTTGGAAACCCACTCTCTCAAGAACCATGAATAGTGTTCACAGGGCCTATTTACTATGTGTAACAAAGATGCTGAAAAGCAAATCTATGTTCATTTTTATAGCCCAAAATGAAATTTGTGATATGAAAGAAATAAAGGTCACACAAGCTTGACACACAAGAGTTCTTTTTAATCCAAAATGAAATGTTATTAGCTGAGAAGATTACCTGAATTCCTCACAATGTGCTTAGTAGATTCTTATTTGTTTTTAGAAATTCTCACACTTTTTCCCAATCAAAATCAGCAAAAATTAATTAGAAACAACAAATTTCAATTGTTAATGTTAGCTGTCAGTCCAAATCAGGGAAACAAATCTAGAAAACTACCTAAAAAAGTGAAATGACAATTGAAACTTGGCACTGAAACTCATACGATAGTGGGTCACCTACTAGACGACAATCTAGAAACTCGTACGACAATGGGTATCAGATCATACGACAAAAGAGCTTCCAAACAACATTATGTTTCTGATGGTATGATCCTCAATCAAATCAAATGTCATACGATAGTGGGTACCTCCTGATATGAGTTTTTGACAAAACTCGTATGAAAATTGTACAGACATAAATAAAAAATCACAGCTTAGAATAGAAAATGACAAGAAGATGATAGAAATTGATAGAAATTGAATGGAAACCCATTTCAAGGCCCCACAATGGGTGCTAGAAATGTGTGTGTGAATTTTGTACCTAGCTGTAGACACAACACTTTAGTAAAACATTAGAGGTTAGTTAAAATCAAAATCGTGCAATGAAATGGAAACTAATCTAACCAGATGATTTACTACCTTCTAGTAGATGCGAGTATGTATTCTCAGATTGGACCAAGATCAGTGACCTTGATGACACCTAAATGAAGGATTTGAATGCAGAATCTAGATATGAGATGAATGCAAATTAATCTATATTTTTGGGTTTTCTATGCAATAAGATGAAACAAACTGATATGAATCTATTCTATATGAGAAACTGATATAACATGCAATTAATCTAACAATGATACTATATGATATGAAAGCTCAAAACAATGAAAATCTCACAACAGCTTTAATTTCATTAAATTAAAGATAATTAGGATAAACAAGAATAAGGAATATTCCCTAATGTAGAATTTAGGATAATCAATTAAGATTTGATAATGTGCCGATGTGCCTTAGGTTAGGACTTTGATGTCGATTTCATTCAAATTATCGATGTAGGAGGTTAATGAACTTATAACCCATTTTTGGGGTATTACAGGATCAACTTCAATGCCCTTCTTTGAAAGTATGTATCCTAAGAGCTTTCTAGAAGTGACACCAAAAGCATGCTTCTTAGGGTTCAGTCTAAGACTAAATTTTTCCATTCTGTCTAGTATCTTGCTGAAGTCATTTAGATGTTCAGCTCTAATAATAGATTTTTCCAAAGTATCATCAACATAATCCTCCATAGTTCGATGCATCATGTCATGGAAAATAGATGTCATAGCTCTCTGATATGTAGCACCAGCATTTTTAAGCCCAAATGGCATGGCATTCCAATAGAAGGTACCCCATGCACATGTAAAAGTAGTTTTCTCTTGATCTTCTAGAGCAATTTTGATTTGATTATATCCAGAAAAACTATCCATTAAAGAATACATCTCAAAACCCGCAGTCATGTCCACTATCATATCAATGTTAGGTAGTGGAAAATCATCCTTAGGGCATGCTTTGTTTACATCTCTGAAATCTGTGCATAACCTTATAGATTTTTCTAGTTTAGAAATAGGTACAATATTAGAGATCCATTCAGCATAGTCAATAACATAGATGAATCTAGCTTTTAGTAGCTTCTCTAATTCAGCTTTTACCAAGAGTGCAACATGTGGATGCATCTTTCTCAATTTCTACTTAATAGGTTTAACATTTGGAGCTATAGATAAATGGTGCATTATAAGATCAGGATCAAGTCCAAGCATATCTGAATACTTCCATGCAAAGTTGATCTTCTTTTCTATTAGGAATGTTGTAAATTTTTTCTTCTCTTCTTCTAATAAAGATTGTGCTACATGAATGAACTATGGTTCCACTACTATTCCCAAGTTGATAGATTGAGTGGGCTCAATTAGAACCAGAGAGCCATCCTATAAATGACTCAGAAGGACATCAAATATCTCATCCTTAGGAACCTCAGAGAGGTTTTCACCTTTGGATATGTCTTTTATTTTTACTTTTGTAGGTTCTGAGACTGCCACAAAGTGGTTTTCACCCTCAGAACTCCTTTTCTTTTTATTCTTATTTTTTTGACTAAGATACTTGATGTCTGACTCCGTCATGCTAATGCTTGGTTCACTAATGGAATTCCTCATAGGCTCAATCACATTGAGGTAGCAAGAAAGGGCATAGTCATTGGGAAAGGTATAAATATCTTGGTTTAGGTTTGTGGACATTAGGTCAAGAAGGTCAGGGTGTTGGATAGTCAAAGTGGTGAGAGATTGGGAAAGAGTGTTTACGGATATGGATATGTCATCATTAGTCCTAACCAGATGCTTGAGTTCAAAGGTGATATTACAACTTAAGACATTCAATTCATGAATAGGCTCAATGTCATTGTGGAAGTCCACTTCAGCCATTGGTGGATTAGACTCAATAAGTTCATCATTTCACTCTAGACTTACATTGGGTTTAGGTGCATATTGGTGAATAACATCAACATGTTTCTTTGTAATAAGCTCATATTCTTCTAAAATGGCTCCCCATTCATAGTCATTAGATTCTTCATCTATGCCTCTAGGAAATCTAAAAACATGAGTAAAGTCAGGATGAATACCCCAAGAAGGGTTACCCTCAGATTCTGATTTGAATTCATACTCATGAGAATCTGTCTCTGAATAACTACCACCTTCCTCTTTGTCTATTTGATTGTCTTCAAGATTAGCTAGTTCTTGTGTTGCAACTATCTCTTGCTCTATAGTAGGTTCTTGTGTTTCTACTACTTTAATTCTTTTTATTGGATTATCTTCAGCATCAAGGAGGTCTTTTATTTCTTTAGGCAAATGCTCATAGGGAATGAGATCTTTAGTGGTGTCTAGATCATCACTATTGGATTGTTCTATGGTTTTTCCCTTTAGTTGATTTGCTATGGATGGCTCAATTTGTTCTAATACATGCAAAGAGTTCTTTCTAAGATAGAAAGGCTTCTTCTTATATCCTAGACCTATTGTATTCTTGTTTTCTTGGCCACGATGGTCAAGAGGTGACAAAAGACCTTTACCCTATAGCCCTAGAGGTCCTTTTCTATCATATCCCATTTTTGTGATCAATTTATCCCCTGATCCATATGACTTAGAAGGGATCTTAGGAGCTTCAGCATCACATTTTTGAATGACTTGAGATTTGGTTTCATCTTTGTATAGCCATGCAAGCACAACTTCATCCTCTTCAAACTCCTATTTAGATACTTGTTCTGCAACAAAATTTCCTTTATATGCTTCAAGAGGTTCTTTAGACTCTAGTTTGGACTGTTTCAGAGTTTTCCCATAAGACTTAGGTGAGATAGGGAGAGATGTCAAAGATAAGACTGGCTCTATAGTATATTCTCCCATACCATTTTCTTTGATCCTAACCTCTTTAGCAATGTATTCCATCTTGGATGTTGAAGCAACGTCTAGCTGCTTAGTGGAAGATTCCCTATTATTAGGAACAAGTTTATCAACACTCTCTTTCAAGGTATTGCAAGTTGTATATAGATCAATTGGAATCATCACCTCTACCCCTTCATAAGAAAATTTTAAACACTGATGGTATGTAGAGGGAATGGCTTTCATTTCATGTATCCAGGGTCTCCCTAGAAGGATATTGTAAGCCAAAGGTAGATCAAGAACTTGACATATAGTATCTCTGATGATAGGACCTACTTTGATAGGTAGGACAATTGTTCCTTTTGAAGATCTTTCTTGCTCATCATATGCTTTGATAGTTATTTTATTTCTAGGATCAATGGCCATTTTTGAAAATCCCAATTGTGTAATCAAGATGAAAGAACAAATGTTTAGACCAACGCCCCCATCTATCAACACACATTTGACATGATGGTTTTGGATCAAGACTTCAATATGCAAGGGTTGGTTATCTGGGTGACTCAAGGAATTATCATCTTCCTCTGAAAAGGAAATATATTTCGAAGACGTAAGATGACCAACCATAGACTGGAAGCTGTCTAAATCAAGGTCATCAGGAACATTGGATCCGAGTAGAGCTTTGTCTAGAATGCCTTTATGAGCTGGAAATATCTGAAGCAACTCAAACATGGAGATTTTTGCATTTTTGTGCTGGAGTTGTTGAATAATATTGTATGAAGTAGGCCTCGTGTCTTTAGGATTTGAAGATTTAGATGTAGCCATCTATTTAGAAGTAGATGAAAGATTGAAAGGCACCTTAGGGACATTGGATGAGTCTGGTATTTGTCCTTGTAGATGCGCCTGATCTTGTGATTGAGTAACTGCATTATTTGATTGATTTTCTCTATCTCTTCTTACAATTGTGATGACATTGCAATGCTCAGATAGGCATGGTTCAACCATATTGATGACATCATTGTTTCCAGAGTAGGCATAATTGACTTTAGTACCCATATTAGGCTGAGAAGAAGATTCTTCTTTACCATGTTTAGGAAATGGTTCTGTGAATGCTATATGATCATTATTGCTCTTATGATTGTCAATCGTGATGTCTCCTTTATCAATTTTGTCTTGTATGATGTGCTTCAAGTGAATGTAGTTATTAGTCTTATGACCCTTATTGTGATGGAATTCACATAAGTTGTTCTCCCTCCACCATTTCGGTTTAGGTTCAGGATCAAAGATTTTCATCTCAGGCAAGTAGATGATTTTGTTTTCCAATAGAGTTTTCATGGCAGATTCCAAGGACTCTCCAAGAGGAGTGAATTTGTGATTAGGATCTGTAGCCCAAGGCCTATAGTTAGATGACTTTTTGTTAGATTTAGATGTTCTAGCTTCGAAAGCTTTGATGGCTTGGGTGCCAACAGTGAGATTGAAAGTGCCTTGGATGGGGCATAGATAGTATCAACAATGCCATCTGTGACAATGCCCTTATTCTCATTCCAATTTTTGCATTTGTCTTTAGAACTAGATCCAGATTCATACTTGTCCTTTTGAAGTGATATGTCTCCTTTTTGCACAAGTACTTTCTTAATTTTGATTGCATTTTCTACCATTTTATCAAAGGATCTATGATTTTGCATTTGCAAGTGGTTGTTGAGTTCTGGAACAAGATTGTTGATGAAGATTTCTAGCTTCTCAATTTCTAGATGGGTCTAGCATATAGAGAAAATTTCTTCCTCCATATTTTGAGAAAAGTCAGGAATGGTTCCCCTGGATATTGTTTCAGATTACAGATGTCAATCATGGTGACCGAATGTTGAATATTGTAGGAGTATTGTTGATAGAACAATTTGATTAACTTCTTAAAAGTTTTGATAGTTGGAGGCATTCTAGAGAACCAATGAATGGCTGCTCCACCCAGAGATCGAGGGAAAATATGCATTGAGTAAGTTGGTTCATGCATGAACTCCATAGATTGAGTACATAATTCTTTGACATGATCTTAAGGATCAGATTTTCCATCATACTTATCATATTTAGGCATTTCCACTCTTTTAGGGAATGGTGACATGTACAAGTCTTTATCAAATGGAAAAGGGCATAGAGCCTCCATGGAGAACTCTTTAGGTTCCTTTTCTTTTTCAAGTTTGTTAAGTTTGACTTGCATGCCATGCATCTATTTCATCATAGCTGTGATTGGAGTTTCTTCCTCATGTGTAATGATATTTTCAACATTAAAGTTTGGAGGAAGTTTAGCTCCTTGATGATCTAACTCTAGAAAGTATGCTTCTCTATCTTCTTTCAAGAAATGCCTCATCATTCTCTTGAAGTCATCATCATTTTGAAATCTAGTGATTTCAGAAGGTTTAGGTTCTTGATCCATACCATGTTGAGACTGATGTCCTTGGGACCTGTGATGTGTCTCTCCATGAGACATGTTAGGAGTTTTAGGGCTCCTTGGATTAGATTGAGGTGGAGTTTGTTGATTACCTCCGTGAGTTGATGGAGGGGTTATGTAACCAATTTTCAATAAAAAATTGCCAAGACCGTTGTCTTCGTAAAGACCAAAATTGTAGAGTTGTTCAAGAGTTGGACCATTTTGAGTAGTCAAAGGTACAGTGTTAAGTGTTTCTCTAGATTTCTTGTGAGAGGAAGCTCTAGTTTCCACCATTAACCTTGGGTGAAGCAAAAGAATAAGATGAAGACAACTGAAGAATGAATTGATTCAAAAAGATCGAATGACGCAACCTTGTCAAGATTGAATTGATTAAAGATTAGATTGGACGTAAGTGAAGGATACTACACCATAGTAGTATGGGTAGACACCCAATAGAAGGAAGACACGAGCTCATAACACTTAGCTGTTTAGTAAAAAGATTGAATTTGAAGATAATTTTGACAAGGTTTTGACACAAGATGAAAAAGACTCAAATCGATAAATCAAAAGGCTAGATTAGACCCAAGAGACCACTTTAGGAAAATGAATGGATTCTTTATAGGCTCTTCTCTATTTCTAACACAATGATTTGTTTGAAAAATTCTAGGATTTGGTTCTCAACTCTAGATATGCAGTTTTAGATAATGTGCAATAGGAAAATAGGCATACAGACCCTAGACAAAAATTAGATTTGACGTAATAGTTGACCAAATGGCAGTAATAAGCTCTCTATTTTGAAAATTTTAGGACAAGTTCACGCGAGAGAATGCTGCTTCATGTGAGGAAGTACTAGGCTGCGTGTGAGAATGTGTTGTCTTGCGTGAAAGAATGCTCAGAAAGTGAAATGTCGCATGATAAAAGGACATAGTTTGATAGTTCTGGCACATATTTCAAGGCATAGATTTCAAGACATAGATTTTGAGACATAGCGCTGGCTTTTGTTTGACAGAATATTCAGTTCTCACTCCAGGAAAGGATTTTTTCTCAGATTTTGCAATTTTTGAGTGTTTCAGTATCAGATTGTTATGCAAATTTTGAAGATCCATGTAACAGTTCATTTCAAGTAACCAAGAAGATATCAAGCACACAAAACAACAAGCAAGGGAAGCAATTAATAATTTTAAAATAAGGAACAATGGAAAAGAAACCTTGCGCATGAACAAGCAATAGTTACTTATTGTGCTAATCCCTAGAAATACTACTTGTGTATGTTCCAAATTTTTTTTCAATAACGCACATATTCCTAGAAAATGAAAAAAAATTGGCCTCACTAGGGTTTTTAGTAATGGTCTGACTCTACAAATTTTGTGATCTCAAGAGGGTGAACTCTAATCCAAGCGCACTGGGGTTTTGACATAGTCTAAGAAATTAATCAATTAGGAGCTTCTAGGGAGATCTAACAGCCCAACAAGAGACAACACCTGTGAAGATTTCCTCCATTAGGACATTTATATAGCGGCTGCTGCTACCATGGTGAAAATGGCTATTACTGCTTGAGGTTCCATCCACGTGGTTGACCCAATTAAGGGAAGGTCCACTATAGTTAACCCTCTCTAAAGGTGACTCACAAAAGATACCACATGGAGACTGGTTCCAGATTTAAGGATCTGAGTTTCTAATACTACCCAAAAAGGGAGTAGAGCATAGTCCTCTAGCCTTTTCAATTTTAACCAAAACAAAGCAGATAGATTAATCCAACATGCTAAGACCAAGATTATCTCACAAAGATCTATGATGTCAACTTCTTATGATCTATCAACACCTTCGGAGAGAGAATGTATCAATGAAAAGTTGAAGACACACAAATCTAGTAGAACGTGAGATGCTCTTAGTAACCTCCCTACCTACAAGGGGATCCTTTGTTAAGAGGAGCTTCGCATGAATAAACAAGTGAAAGAAGCTCAGTCTCTCAAGATCATCTGCAAATAGTGTTCATAGGGCCTATTTACTATGTGTAACAGATATGCAGAAAGGAAATCTATGTTCATTTTTATAGCCCAAAATGAAGTTTGTGATATGAAAGTGATAAAAGTCACACAAGCTTGACATGTGAGAGGTTCATTTTAATCCAAATCGAAATATTATCAGCTTGAGAAGAATACCTTAGGTCCAATGCTCTGTAATCTAGAATTTAGCACACATTTGAAAGTACAAAATCAAGACAAATCAATAACAAACTGTAAGTGTTAGAAATCAATAATCTGAAAGTATAAATCTGCAAATTCTATGTGTCTATAGAAAAATCTCACATGAGTTAGGATGTGGCCTCATGCAAGGAAGTACGGTCTCGTGTGACAAAAGATGAAATCTCACACGACGAAGTGCTGAAACCAACAAAACTTCATGCGGTGCGATGAAAAATCTCATGCGAGAATCCGTACATAGATGTACAAAAGTACAGATAGAAAATTAAAAATCACAATTTTGATAGAAAATACCAGATCTGAAAAAAAACTTGAAACCCTTAACCTCAAAAAAACTGCTTCAAAAACACCAGAATAGGCAGTAGTAGGGGAGTTTTGATAGAGAAATGATAGAAGATTGATAGAACAAAAGGGAAACCCATTTCAAGGCCCCATGGTGGGTGCCAGAAATGTGTGTGTGAATTTCATACCTAGTTGTAGACACAACACTTTAGTAAAATATTAGAGGTTAGCAAAAACCAAAATCTGCAAGTAATTGAAACTATGCTAACCAGACAATTTATTGCCTTCTAGTAGGTGCGAGTATGGTGTTCTCAGATTGGAATCGAGATCAGTGACAATGCAACACCTAAACGAAGGATTTGAATGCAAAATATGGATACAAGATGAATGTAGATTATTTTATATTTTTGGATTTTTTGTGCAATAATATGGAAACTATATTGATCTAAGCTATATGAATAAGATTGAGATTGAATGCATATTTAATTAAGAATGCTATGAATGAATATAAAAATCTATGATATGAAACTATGAATGCTCAAAACAATAAATGAAAATCTCACAATAGCCTTGATTCGCAAAAGATTGATTCTTCAATCACCAATTCGCCAAAGTGAGGATGCAATTTTGAGGTGTTGATTGTGATGAGCCGAGCCTTGATTTTATAGAAATCTAGGGCTTTGAGGATGCAGGAGAAAAGCCATAAATCACTATTGATAAACTCAGGTTGATTTTTGAGTTATCAGGAAATCAAGAATAATTAACTCATAAAAATCATGCAAAAGAAGTGTTTAACTCAAAATAGAGTTTTAGATAAAATTTCAACTCATCATCAGATGTTGAGTTTCAATTTTAACATTGATTGTTAATCTCTAGTTGTCTCCTTTTCTGATTGTGCATGATTTAATTATAAATTAATTTAAAAATAAAGCGATTTATTCTCAACTTAATTGATTTTTGAATTAAAACAATTGATTTATGGGTTAATCAATTATTAAATCAAACTTTAATTCAAAAACTATATCATTAAATATTGACAACTGACTTTAATTAATTAAATAGGAATTTAATCAATTAGTCATATGATTTTTGATTTATTGTCAAAATTAAATAATACAATTTAGGAATACATTTAATTAAATGTAATTAAATAATTAAGTGGTAGTATTAAATCTAATTAATTAAATATTCAGAATATTCAATTAATCAAACTTTAGGATAAATAAGATTTATCACCAAATAATTATTAAATTAATATAATTAGGATAAATAGGAATATTGCTAGGAATATTCCCCAATGCAGAATTTAGGATAAAATCAATTAAGATTTAACTTGATGTGCAGATGTACCTTAGGTTAGGAATTTGATGTTGATTTCATTCGATTTGAAGATGTAGGAGGTTAATGAACCTATAGCCCATTTTTGGGGCATTACAAACACTACTTTGGCTATGGAGAGAAAAGCAAGAAGAGCTGTGAGAAGACAAGAATATGTGGTCTCCATAGATAGGCATCTAGAAAAAAAAATATAACACCAAGATCAAAAGAGAAATGGAAAACATCGGGTTCGCAAAATTGTATGATGGAAAATGGTAATCAATGATAGTCTCCCACTTCACCACCATACATTGGAAGGGGACCTAAAATGTTACCCCTTTTTGGGCTAAGAATATGATTAGAACATCCCAAGTAGATATAAGGGTGTTAATGCATGATCTAATTCTAAAAGGAAGTGTTGATTCTAGAAACTTTTTTGTTCAATTTAAGAGTATATAGAGTAGATAGAAGTGTATATGTATATGCAAGTAAAGAAAACTAGACACTTATATGATGACAAACAACAAGATATCTAATCTAGTGTATCAAAGTAATTTCTATGGAAGAAGAAAGATGAAGACGTACTCACCTTGAGGGTTAGTATAGGATGGAACTTTAGATCTCCAGAAACCCTGTCAAACTGTACTGAAACTGGAAACAAATCAGGATAGATGGAAACCTAAAGGTTGAAACATTTTTTTATAAAAATATGAGGGTTTTGGGAATAGGTCAAACTTGGTTCAATCTATACTAGTATAGGTCGAACATGGTTTTACCTATACAGTGGAGGGCTTAATCTAAATATCTCAGTATTTTCATAAATAATGCACTTCCAGATTTGTAATTCTGAATCTGAAACTCCACAAATCTGCACCTGCACTCTAAAGAAAAGGGGAAATTATTGGGGGAAGGGGCTTGCCTTGGTCAAGCCCCTATTTAGGAATTAACCTTGAATTGAAATAAAGGAAATTCTATTATAAATTAGAGATTAAACAATAATTTAAAGTATATCATACGATGTAAATACATTTGTGTTTAGTATGTGATTAAATATGTTGATGCAATAGCATTGACTCAACACAAAACCAAAAGGAAATCATGTATGACCAAAACCTCATGTAGTAGATGTTGTAATTTACCTCAATATTGAATTGAAGAAAAAGAAGAAAATTTGAATGAATGAATGTAGATCTCCTCACTTGATGGCCACCTCTTTTTGTCTCCAATGAAGAAGGAAGCTAGATCTATATGAGGAAATGCATGAACACTTGATGGATGATGTTGAATTCCTTTAATGAATGATTTATTTCTTACTTGAACTCCTTGAATGCACAATAACTTGCTTTCATGTTGGTATCTTGCACAATGAGAGATTGAGATATGAAAATGAGGGAAAGAGGTCTCCTTTTATAGTGATTTTGGGGTCCAAATTTGTGAAGGCCAACTTCATTGGGCATAAAAATGCAAAAAAATTTCATCCAGCTTGAAACACATCAAAATTAAATCCCTTAGGTGTATTTCAGACCAGGTTTGATGTATACTTGGAAGGTGCCAATTTTGAGGTAAAAGTTGTAAGATTCAAGAAGTGTTAAAAGTTTCAGGAAAAAATGAAAGAATAAGTGGGAAAATCGGGCATAAATGCTAAAATGAGGCCAAGAGGGAAATGAATTATGTGAATGGATAGATAAATGGGAAATTGTGCATAGAAATTAGAGCCAACTTAGAGTTTTGTGCAAGATTTAAGGAGAAAGAAGACCTTGGTTTCAATAAAGTGTAATGTGAACTCCTAATATAAGGAATACACTGAAGTGGACTAAAAATGGTCCTAAATAAATAAAAAACCAAGTGCTTACTTTTTAGCAATATATTTTTGGCAAGTGGTCAACATTGGATTGCATGTATGTTGTCATTTATGGAAACACTTATCCCCGTGATCACCGCAAGACATAAGGACATAGTTTTGATAGGTAGTAAAGTGAAAAATTCCTAAGTCCACAGTCAGTCACAGATAGACATGTACATTATTTTGGATTGTCAAGATGCTACATGATGAATTATGGAATGTGAAGTTACAGAATGCTGTATTAATGTATGGAAGATCTCTATGTGTGAGCGCACATGTTTTGGATGCATGGGTTAGAGATACAACTCTCTTAGTACATTTACAAGCAGAGAACAGAGCATTAGGGATTACAAAGTTGCATAGGTATTGGCCGACCTATGTTATGTTATTTTATGTATTGATCATATATGTATGGCCAACATAGTATGTTAGGTTTTGTGTTGTAACACTATGTGGCCGACCTTGAATTATGTTTTGTAATTTCCTTATAGAGGCCGACCTAGTTACTATACTCTTAATCAGGTATAAGTATATGATGTAATATGTGATTGTGAATTATGAAAATGTATGGAAAACTTGTTGATTTGAGTTTGAGAAGAGAAGAGTAGTCTGTAAGGTGATTGATAGCAGGTTGCATGTATTTTCATTAAGAGTTCTTAGATATATATATATATATATATATATATATATATATATATATATATATATATATATATATATATATATATATATATATCTGTGTGTGTGTGTGTGATCTCTTTGTATATCAAGATAGGAAGTCCACCATTTTGTAAGTACAATGACAACACATTTTTTATACTCCTAACAAAGTTAATCATTCCTTTAACTAGGACCTTCTCTACGTAATAATCAACTCCTAATAGAAGTAGACTCTTAACAGGGTCACTATACTTTAGTACAAATATTTTTTGGTATCATCCCCACTAGGGTTTTTAACTTAATAGGGTTTCCTTAAGAACAAAATAATGGTGTCATGAGTTATAGTGGTTTAATAAATTATATAAGTGTTGTAATACTGATTCACCCCCCCTCTCAGTATTACCAATCCTAACAATTGGTATCAGAGTGTCAGGCCCTTAGAAGGAAATCTTAACAGCTTAAGGGAGATCGAGATGGGTTATAGAAATTTAAAGAGGAATTATGACATTGCATTGGATGATCTTGATGAGACTATTGCATAAAATAAAGATTTGAAGTATAAATTAAAAAATGAAGATGATTTTATTAGAAAAGTCAAGGAGTAGCTAAGACATGCAAGAAACCAAAGAGAAGAACAACTCAAGGAGCAATCAAAATCAAAATAAGTTAAAAAACTCAAAAAGGAGAATGAAGAACTCAAGGATGAATATGAAATTTAAAAAATGGAACTGATGATAGAGCTTGATGAAACAAAAGATGAAAACAAGAAAATGAAGGGTGATTTGGATTTAGCATAAACAAAGGAAACAAGATTAAAACTACAACTGGAAGAAATTACTGCAAAATATCAGAAGGTTGAAAAATACAATATCTTGGTAACAATAGAACTTGACAAAATGAAGGAATGCATCAAAAGGATTAATAATAAAAGTTTAAAGATTTATGAGCCGATGGAAATGCATAAACCAATTGGATATCTAACTAGAGTTGGATTTTTTGTAGACATGTTTTCTAAGAAAGGTCACGTGGTCATGAATGTTGATTCACCAAAGAAAGATGGAACTAAAGAATCCAAGAAAGAGTAGATAAAACCCTCAAAAGACAAATTCCAGGAGTGAAATCAAGAAGATCACTTGAAAGAAAATTGCAAAGGTACAAGTAATAATAAACCATTTTATGGTTATTTATTTAATTTCTTCAATTATGGTCATAAAGTAAAGGAATGTAGAGAGCCTAATATGAGATCTAGAAGACCTAGTTTAAGTTTCATTTAAGTGATTGGTACTAAATATTTAAGTTTGACTGCGGTATGTGTATACTTTTAAGATACCTTAAACAAGTAGATGTGATGCGATGAGAATGTGTTTGATAATATGATTTTTGATTAGGATCATGAATATTGCTTGGTAAAATATCTCCTATGATCTGTGATGATCCCTTGTCTGTATGACGATCTTCTATCCTGATAATGATTTACCTTCTTTTATTGCAATTATATGGTTATGAATATTTACATGCTAACAATACTAACAAATCATGTTTTAATATGAATCCTCTTTGATGTGCATGTAGGATGAGGGAGGCAGACGTAGTCACTTCTATGGGAGATCTACATAATGTCACACTCTCCCTCCTTGTTTGCAACTATTTGCCTATGTGTGTGTGTGTGTGTGTGTTTTCTTGTCTCGGTGATGTAGGGTTGCAAGTACTAGACATCGAATCCACCTAGCTACACAAGTCTGAGCATGCCTTTAAAATCCTCTAAAGTTGTTTTTGTAAAGGTAGTGCCAAGGTCCCACAAGTAACTCCTTTTGGCATAGGTTTCCTTTTTAGGTGGACCGGTTGACTTGCTTTGACTTTCTTGGCCTTGGTGCTTTTACACTTTCATCCTTTTGGTTTTATGATTTGTTTGATGACTTCATTTATTTCTCCTTGTTGGGGTAATTATTAGACAATCTTTTCTATGTTATGTTTCTGGGTTTCTTGCTTTGTCAGGAGTTTGGCTTGACTTGCCTTGTTGACTATGGTTGACCTTGTTTGATCTTGTGGTTTTCTCTATGTGCTTTATAGTTGATTTTTATGACTTCTTTAGATTATCAGATTTATTTTGAGGCATGCAATTTTATTCTATCTGAGTGTTATATATTATAGTAAGTATAAATACCTAATAATATTAATGTTGTGACTTATTACTTCCTAATTACATAGATTATAATGTTTGGTATCTAGCATATATCTAAATAAATAAATAAATATATATGTATATATATATGGGTGCACACATATATGTATATGTATATATAAGTTATATGTGATTATATTTGCATGACTATGGATATTGGTTATAGTGTATATTGAGAACTGAGGTAAAAGTATAGTATTGTTAATAATTAATATTACCTAATGCGAGTTATGATATTATTAATTACTAATTTTTAATAATATGAATAGGTTACATATTATCTATATCTTCTATGCCACATATTATAAATATGTGAATTAATGATTATAAAAGAATTCATTGTAGTTATATTTATGTACTATATAGTTGTGAGTTTATAATTATATTGAGTTATTTAATTATGCCTTTTAGTTAAGAGTTAGTTGGGGGTTGGTTACCTTTGAGAAATCTATTTATATGGATTCTCTTTTTCTTTTGAGGGGAGATGGGATGAAATCTTGAGGAGATCTTGATTGTGCTTTTCATGGAGACTTTTGGAGAAAAAAAAACTTATGATTTGTGAGAGAGGGTTTGTGAGTATAATTCTTAAGGATTTATAAGTTTCTTTGGTTTGGGGAGAGAGTCATATATGAGAGTTTCAATGGTTGAGAGAGGGATTTTTTCTGTGTAATTAGTTCTTCTTCTTTCATGGAGATTTCTCAAAGTGGAGAGGGTTTGAATGATGCATCTCAAGTTGGATTTGTTTTCCTCTCTTTGTCTCCTTCCTCCTTCGGTTGAATCTTTGTAGGATTTGAGGTATAGATTGAATTTATTGATTGTAGTATTTATCTTATACAATATGGATCTATTTATATGTTCTCATTATGTATTATACATTTATTTTCCATTCCTGTATTTATTTAAAAGTTTTGAGTTTCTTTTTGTAAAAAATGTCATGTGTTTTCCTAGGGTTTTTAGAAACCAGTTTTTGGAGATCTATTATTTTAATTGTATAAATTTAGTCTATGGTTCTTCTTGGTTGATTTTATCGAAGGTGAATTCATATATATCAAATGTTTATCTCTCATATTTTCTTTCTAGAGTCAAATTAATTCTCTATTATGTACATTTTCTCACACTAAATTTGTCCATTCCGGGTTTTGATTTTTTAGTCAAGTTTATCTGAATGGAATAGATTTTAAAAATAATTTAAAGACCTGAATTTAATATAAAATATGGTCCTCTATCTTTTATTTCATTTCCCACTTCTTTTATATTTTTTTGTTATATTTTGTGAAAGTTATAATCATTTTAGTGAAGACATTTCTAAATCCTAACTAGGGTTTTCTTTTTTAGAACTTAAGCCATAACTTTCAATCCCACCATTGGATTTTCAAATAAATCTAAAGGAACATATATATGGATGTTTTATTTATTCTCACTGAAGTGATTGGCTTAATTTTTTTTTTTTTGAAAGATATGGGTTATTGTTCATCGATGATTATTGGCATTTAAGCATTGTTTGAAATAAATCAATTTTGAAAGTTGTCAAGTATTAGAGGCTACCAGAGGTTTTTAGGTTCTTATTTTTTATTCATTTGGTACTTTTTTACATTTAATATTGTTTTTTATATTATGTATGGTTCTGCTATATGTCTTTTGATTTGTTTAAATCAACTGGCAGATGTGGAATATTAGGAGGCTATCTAAATTTGTACTTTGATTAATTCAATTATTTTGGATTTTTTGATGTTGCTCCATGTTATGGTAGTATGTGGAGTAGCATCTCTTAAAGAATATGTTGATACATTATTTCTTTGTATTCCATCATTTTACATTTTAGGGTTAGGGTTTTTTCTAATGATGTGGATCACAGGAAAATACCTAAGAACCCAAGGGAGGGATGTCTTGTTGAAAAGTCTTGTGTTTCCCTAGATGGATTTTTGTGTGAGTGGGGTACCTAGGTGGACTAGGTGGGTGGATCACTATAGAATCTAGGCCGAGGGGGCTAGAAGGATATCATTTGGGTGAGTTTTGAAAAATAAAACCTAACATAACTAAAAATGGATGGGAATGGATAAGGGTTTAATAAAATTTATTAATAAGAGAAAATATTGGATTAATGGACAACATAGGTCCTGTTGGAGTATCGGGGTCATTGTAGCTACTGGGGCAGGTCGTGAGGGTGCCAGGGTACATGAGTGCTAGGAAGGATCTGACGCAAGGGAGGATATAGAGAGGGGCCAAAGGCACACCCTAAGTAGATCCACCTTGTAGAAAAACACGTGGAAGAAACAACAAACAACAATGACAGAGAGAATGCATGATAATTTCATATATTATCTTCAAATTGATTCATATATTCCAGGATGTAAGGCCTTCTCAGTTTAGGCTAGATATTACAATCAAGTACAGAAGTCCTCCAACATGCAAGGTGTTAGGAATGGGAACACTGAGAGGGAGGGGGTGAATCAGTGTTCACTATATTTTATCTTTTTACTTTATTCTTAAACTGAACTTGAATACTTAAATACTGAAATGAACATCAACATAAACATGAAAGATGACATCAAAAATAACACCAATATGGCTATGGGGAAACCAAATAGGTAAAAACCCTAGTGAGAATTGACACCCACTAATATTCTATACTAGTGTTTTATGATCCTTGTTAGAAGATCCTTAACCCTGTTAGGAGTTGCTTTACAATATGTTTAGTACAATGAACTTGTCAAGGGTCAGACCCTATTAGGAGTCTTTTACAATAAACCCTATTAGAGGTGTGGACACATTATCATAGAGCTCACTGCTCAAGTGGTGAAGGCTACAACCTTCTGATGTTAGATACACACTATATCTGCTGGATGAACTGTCACTATGACATTGCTTGTCTAATCAGTTCCTTTGATGCGCTGATGCTTTGACCTCTTAAAAAGCTCTAATAAATCTTATCAAATCTTCACACACTTCTTCTCTACTTGTCTCAACTCTATAACAACTCTTGTATCAATTACAATGGGCACATTTCATATTTATATTCGCATACAAAACAAATAACTAGGTCGACCCTTTAACTGATTACATACAACACTTCCAATTGAATTGGCTCAAGCATGTTTACAAAAAAACATAATTACATGTCAAAAACCTAATTACAATAGGTGCATAGCCTTTACAACATAATAATATAACCGCAAACCAAAATCCCAATAGTCGGCTGCTTGCTCTGTTCTTCTCTGGCATTCACTATCTGTGCAACTTGAACTCTTTGTATCTTCCTCCTACTGAACCTTCTGATCATGCACTCTTAGAATTATCATGAATATGATGTTACCAACTTAAATTCCAGGGTGCATACCATAATTCTATTTTATGCATGTGTGCTAATGCTCTGATCTTCAGGTACTTTGTACACTGTCCCATCTACAACACAGCCAATTTTTGATCTTCTCATCAAGTGCGCTGAATCCAAAACACTATATGACTTTGTTTCCATAATGAAAAAAATATATTAAGTCATATACACTAGTGTAGTCAACTTTCCAACAATCTCTCCCTTTGTCATTGATGGCAACAAAGGAATATGGCACAGTTACTAACTATTCTCTTATACAAATTTTTTTTGTTATACTCTATCTTATATCTCCCTTATATTCTTTACTGTACATTTTCTTTATATATCTATAACTCCATATTCTATACATACTCCCCCTTTGAAATTAATGACAAAGGTGCTTCAAAACTATATCTACAAATACTTAGAGTGAGAGAACATTCAAATATGCTATCTGTAAGTTTTGGATCTCTTTCTTCCAAAATGTAATTAGTGAATTAACAATCAGGAGATGGGCGCATAGTGCATAATGTAGCTTCTCCATATTATCTAAATCTATGCAAGGACCATGATCATATGTCATCATGGTGGTGTATATCTCCTTGATATTCTAATTGAGTATATCTAGTGAGGGTGCAAGAGCATTTCTAAGCTGAGTTTGCCTAGCCCTTATTTTTGACATCTCTTTTTCTGCCTTCTCAATCTTGTCAATTTATCCTTGATATACATCGTTGCACATATTTATATTAGTGGATGGGTCTTTCACTAATTTCTTTACTTGATCTATCATGGCTTCTGCCTCTTGTATCTTCTTGAATGATCATCAGTTAACTTGTCTTGATCCATACAATCAGTAATGATTTTTCTTCCTTTTGTTGCAAACTCTTTCAAAGTTGCATGTCCAACTTTGATTGAACTAAGGTCAAGTGAGAAGTTACTGACTAGCTCATTTATCCTTTTCTGCATATACTTCTCCTCTATAACTAATGATGCTGATTCTTCCAATTTAGAGAAATTACTCTTGAATTGTGAAAGAATTGTACTTACATCATCAATAGAGTGTACCTTGGACACTTTCTTGTCTAAAGGTAGTAGGTTGTTCAATATTATCATTGACTCAACAAATAGGGGATTCCTCATTACCTATTTCTCCTTGGCCTTTTCCATAGCTAAGACACTGATCTTGATCAGGTCTTCTTCTCCCTATGAATCCAAATTGGTTGTGTCAGGTGTCAAACTTGAAAACAATACTGCTGAGGGTAGTAGAGTGATAGGAGTACTATCCATTACTTCCTCTTTGACTCTTATTTCAATAGATGACTTATATATTGGTTCATTTTCTTTTATCTCTACTTCTCCTTTTTGTTTTTCTGCTTCCTTTTGTTTTTCTTCTTCTTTCTTTTCTTCTTCTTTTTCTATCTCTTTTTCTTTCTTTCCTGTTACATCCTCAATCAGTACTTCTTATTGAATGGGAGGAGTGTTTCTACATAGATTTTTAGCCTTTTGAGTGCTTACAAAAGCTTCTTCAAACTTGTCCAAATCAGTGTCTGAGGCCACCATTGCAATCTCAACATTGTCAATGAAAATTATTTCATCCTTGTGTGCTTCTGACATGGGCGCAGACTTCTCTACCTCTGTAGATGTATCAACTATATGCACTAAATCCTCTGGACCTATAGATGGTATATTTATGGTCTCTAACTCTTTTGCAACCTTTGTGGGTACTTGAGCTGTGGGCGTAGTAGCTGGATACATGTGTCTGTTCATGAAGACCTTCTCAAAGGATTTCTCTATTTCCTTTGTAACCAATTCATAATTCTTGTCCATTATATGTAAAGTCCTTGACTTGGTTCTAAGATGTGGCCTTACTAGAACTAACAATAACTTCTTCTCTTCTAGTGCGCATACTAGAAGGGTTTCATCTAAGGTCTTTTCTCTTATCCTTAGGTCCTCTTCAATGGCCTATCTCTTTTGGAATTCTAGGATGTTCCACACATTATTTGGAATCATAGTTTTCAGTTCTAGGACTATATTTTTGAACTTCAAGATATGTTTGATAATCATTCCATGAATTGCTGACTTGTCAATTTCACTATATTTTTCATAGAACTTCCCTACTTGATCTATCCCACCTTCATCAATGATCCTTGTACTCAACACACTTAGATTGGGTTTGAAGCTTACTTCTAGGGGTGCTTGAGTATTCTTCCCATTCCTTGTTACTTGCAAGGATGGATGACCAATGCTAATCTCTTTTTTCCTCTTAGGCATTTCCTTATACTCAGGAGGAGCAATAAGGTCAATGGTTTTCTTGGGCGCAGATGGAGTAACATTAGTTTTACCCTTCTGAACATCAGATTTCTCAATTTTCACTTTCTTCATCTTTGAGTCATCTGATTCTATCTTAGCTGTAGCTGCACTCTCTAATTCCAAAGCAATCTTCTCGTGCCTTGCTTTGTCTAGCTCTGCTTGAGACACCATGAATTCTCAAAATCTTTGAAGTCACCTTGGAAAATTTTCTTTTTGTTGCTGTGCTGTTCAATACAACATCTACTTCTCTTATTTTTTCTTCATAAGTTCCTCATCTAGGTTCATTGGGGTCCTTAGGTGCTGACAAAAGAACTTGAGCATAAGCCTCTAGAATAATCTCTTCCACTTCATATCCTAGTGGATGACACTACAACATTTGGGGTCAAATTTTGACACCAATTTGTGACGCCACTACAATTTGTGTATTTTTTTTTTGCAAGTGCCCTTGACGGTGTCGTAATAGCGATGTGAATTTTTGTAATTGCGACACCCATTTGGTTATAAACAAAAAAAAAGAAAAAGAAAGTGTCATTTATAATTTGTGAATTCGAAGAGCTGTCATGAAGATGACATTGCATTTTTGCGTGGCACAAAGAGGGAATCTGAGTTTGGCGTGTGCGACCGAAGAGGCTGACACCATTTGGGAAGAGAGCACTGGCACTTGAGGTAGGCATTTGAGCTTTGTCTTCTCATTAACTCAATTTCAGTGGCATTGTTTATTTGATAGCATTGTTAATAGTGGCATTGTTTACATCTTAATTAGCATTTGGAATGCTTGATGATCCACAAGTTTTGAGAGCTAGGGCATCATTGCTATTACCTTCAAGGCATTGTGTGCAGTGTTTGATCTCTCTTTATTTGTTTTTCTATTGATATTCACTATGTGGTACTCCCTGTTTGTGATCATTTCATGAGGAAATGTCTTGATGGCTCGTGGGCTGCAAGCTAGGGCATCATACATTGTTTATGAGCTCACTGTTCAATACTTGCATTGTTTACATCTTATCATTTGGAATGCTTGATGACCTATGAGATTTGAGAGCTAGGGCATCACTTTTATTACCTTCAAGTCATTGTGTGAAGTGTTTGATCTCTCTTTATTTTTGTTGTTGTTGATATTCACTATGTGGTACTCCTCGCTTATGATCATTTCACGAGGAAATGTCTTGATGGCTCACAGGCTGCAAGCTAGGGAATCATACATTATTCATGAGCTCACTATTTACATCTTTTCATTTGGAATGCTTGATGACCTACGAGCTTTGAGAGCTAGGGCATAGTTTCTATTACCTTCAAGGCATTGTGTGAAAAGTTTGATCTCTCTTTATTTGTTTTGTTGTTGATATTCACTATGTGGTACTCCCCGCTTATGATCATTTCATGAGGAAATGTCTTGATGGCTAACGGGCTATAAGCTAGGGCATCATACATTATTCATGAGCTCACTATTTAATACTAGCATTGTTTACATCTTTTCATTTGGAATGCTTGATGACCTACGAGCTTTGAGAGCTAGGGCATCGATTCTATTACCTTCAAGGCATTGTGTGAAGTGTTTGATCTCTCTTTATTTGTTTTGATATTGATATTCACTATGTGGTACTCTCCATTTATGATCATTTCATGAGGAAATGTCTTGATGGCTCATGAGCTGCAAGCTAGGGCATCATACATTGTTCATGAGCTCACTGTTTAATATTGACATTGTTCATGAGCTCACTGTTTAATATCTGACATAATGCAAAAATACATTAATACACTTACTATTTTGAATTTGAGCTGGGGCATCATTTAATGTTATTGTTGTCATTGCATGCTTGCTGCTGTTGTGCACCATATATTGTTTTATACACTATTTATTTCATTGAGACTATGAGCTTGGCATTTGTTATGTATTTTTTGTTATTGGATCAATGTTACCATGTTGTTGAGCCTATGTATGGCTTGACTATGCACATGCATAATTTTAGATGAGGATAAGTAATATGGTTCCAGGGATTGCTTAGATCCTTTGGATCTAACCCCATCTTTTCCTTCCTTGCAGGTTTTGGATCATACAAGAGCATACTGGATTGAACCTTGGGTCAACACTTCATTACTTCAGGCAATTTCTAGTACGTTCATTATTTATGTTCATCCACTTATGTATGTTTGCATTCATTCATATTCTTCTGAAAGTTGGCTATTAGTGACCATATAGGACCATTCTTGATGTTTTTGGGTCATTTGATGAAAAGATGTAAATAGGGACATCAATAATAAAATAGGGATATCTTCATAGGGATATATAAGATTAATATTGTAGGTAAAAACATTACACAGTGGCATTTAGATTAAGTACAATATGAATTCACATGCCTTTAATTATGATACACTTTTGAAATTATCACTCATTGGGCATTTGACAATTCAAGATATAAGTATCAGAATATAAACTATTGCAAAAGGAGGAAACCCATATGTATCTATCATCATTTAATACAAAATATAAAAGTATCCCACAAACACATAGTTTCTATTATAACAACCATCCTCTAATCCCTTGGTGTACTAGTCTCAAGGTAAGAACAATTTACTTAAGCCATCATATAAGTATCATCCTAAAGTTTAAATAGACATTGACTATGGATATACAACACTGAGCCATAATAAATTATAGAGTTTCACTGCAATTTCTATGTCCACTTACAATCATCCTACTACTTACTATAATCACCCAAAAATGGTCACCTAGACTATTAGCCCCTTGCTAGCATTATTTGCTAAATTCATCAATTGGTTATTCTTGATCAAATCCTAATTCTATCATTTATTCGATTATATTCTATGGATTAACCATTTTATCTTAAGTCTTTATTTAATTAAAAGGAATTCCCTCCCCTTTTATTAAATAAAAAGTCCCCACTTGTCTTCTTATCCTAAGTTGCACAAATAAAGCATTATTCCTATTTAATAAATAAGAAGAAAAAGCTTTTTGTCTCACATGAGGCACAAAAGTCAACACTTCTTTCCCATTGGAGGAGACTTGTGCACATGGATTGATCCCTCTTTCAAACCCCACCCTTGATCAATTTTTTGCCTCTTAATCTCCATCATCCGTTGATTCTCATTTTCTATAAAAGAAGAGCTCTCTTCTCATTCTAGGATCCCAACTCTTTATGCTAATGTTATGCTGTAGGTTTCTTGGCATTGTAGCTTAAATTCTCATAGCATTCTAGCTTAGTTTCCTTTCCATGCTCTAGTTTAACTCACATAGTTTAATTAGTAAAGGCTTGTAAGATTCCATAGCATAGTTTCATTCTTGCATCTTCATTTCTAGCATAGCATTGCATTGCATTTTCATCTTGATTCTTGAAGATATTGGCATTCTTTCCCTTGTCTCTTTGAATCTCCCATTGCATGGTTTACTAGCAAGGTTATAGGCTTAATAGCTCTAGCTGAGAGCATTCTTAATACCCTTGCACTCGATGCCTACGGAGCTCTAGGTCACTTTCTCAAGGTTTCCAATTCATGGATTCTCTTGGAAGCAATGACTTAGAGAAGTGCACATCTTGAGTGTACATTTTTGGCACCCATCGTGGGGTAGCATAACTCTATTTTGTCCTTCTTTTGATGCATTTCCACACATTTTTCATCAATATTTGCTTGTTATTTCGGCTATTTTTTGTACTTTCTGATAGAGTTCCATATGATAGTTTTTCATATAGCTGTGGGATACTTTTCTAGTAAAAGTATCGTATGCTCATATAGTATTCTATTGTGTGGTAATACATAACTTTGTCACCCACACATAGTGTGAAGTATTATCCAAAAAGAAAATATCATACCACTATACTGTAAAGTATCATGAGAAACTTTTGGTGACTGAACTGTCACACAGGCTTGACAGTGACTGGTTTTAGTCATTTCTTTGCAAGATTTGATTTGGTTGTTTTGGATTTATGATTTTCTATGGTAGAACAGAGGTTTACTTGTAGATTTTACTTGGTTTTTATTGTGCTAACTCTTTGTGGGGCTAACAAGTTGTGCTTGTAGGTGTGCCCTCATTGCTTGAATATTTTCCAAAAGAACGCATGCCAAAGTTTCAAATGCGCAAGGGCTACTAATCATTTTTGTAGGGCTATCTAAAGCATAAAAATAATCAAGTGCTTGTTCATTGCTTTCATTTTAAGTGTGGCATATACTAGTTCTTTCTTTTATTAGGTAGTTAATATCTTGTTGTAGGAGTCTTTTGGTGGTAGGAGCGTATGCTCTTCACCCTTGTGGTGAACCAGAAATCTTGACGCACTTCTAGATTTTGAAAGCAAGAGGGTAATTGAACATTTGCTTGGTGTTTTTGGGAAAGATTTTTGAGATAGGAGAGTATTCTCTTCACCCTTGTGGTGAACTAGAAATCCTGACCCTCAAAGGTTAATCCATTTCTTGTTTAGTTTAGAATTCTTTAGCAGGCCTGCTCTTGAGCAATCAAGAGGAATGACCCAAGTGGGGAAAAGCTAATACCGAGCTATTTTGATCCACTATAAAATTAAAGCTATCAAGGACAGAAAACCTTGGTAGATGTAGTACTTGTCTTCGCTTGGTGTGAGTACTTGTAGGATTGTGACCATGAGAAAAATGCTAGGCAATAATGCTTAAGGTACTCTTGTGGCCATGAGGTCCGTTACTTTCCGTGAGGTAACGAGTCCCTTTGGGGAGCAAAAGGGGCATTACGAATGGAAGCCCTTACTATGAACCATAGATAGAAGCCACCCAATTTTTCCGCTTAACATCTTGGTGCAAGGATTGATCCTAGTGGACTAAGCTAGATCACCCCAAGACTACTCACCATCTATGTTCCTTTGGTTGTGTCATTGGCACTTCCAAGATAAAGCCAACATCTATTATGGGCAACCACTTTGTGTGAGGCAATGGGACATCAAGTGTGGGCCAAGTTGTTGAGTATTGAGCCTTTGTCTTTCTAGGCTAGTAAGTGCTTGAATTGTTCTCACTATGATCTACTTATGCAAATGTTCTCAAACATCAAACATCACGGTAGTACTCATAGGATTTTTCTATTTTGATATCCCAAGTGCTTGTCTTGACAAGGTTGCTTTTTCCCTTGCCCAAGTGTTTTATGACATGTTTGATCACCTACTATTTTCAAACCTGTCTATTTTTTGATATCACTATGTTTGAAACCAAGAAATTGAACTTGTCAACCTACAACATCGACCAAATTGCCTTAAAAAATGAGTTTTTCACATTCACTGATCAAGAGTCATACGATACTCAAAAATCATCACACCCTTCTGAGAATTATCATGTGATACATTGTTCCTAGTTTTTTATCGCTTGCATACTATACACTATATCGCATCTGTAATACCCCAAAATTGGCACCTATTTAATTTCATCAATTTTGGTGCATTATCTCGATTTTACATCACCAAAGTCCTAGTTCCCTAGGCAATTTTCTCTCTCATATTTGACTTAATTTGACTTGATGTCAATTGCAAAGACCATAAATTGCAATAATCAAATGCTAAAATAATTCCTAAGTCCTAGACTTTATTTGGCTAAATAATCTCTATGATAAGTTAATTTAATTATGAAGTCCTAAGTACTTTTAATTAAATTAAACTCCACCCCCTTTAGCTAAATACCCTTGAAAGGAATTAATAAATATTTAGTTAAATTGAATGGACACCTCTTTATTTGAATTTAATAATTCAAATTACTCAAAAGGTCACCTCCCACATGTGGCAAATTCCATTCTTTTAATTAAATAATTCATTGTCTTTTTGTCTCAATTAGGAATGAAGAGTCCACCGTTTTGAATCAAGAAACTCTTCATTCCTCTTCTGGCTTGTTCTATTTAATGAACCTCTTTTTCTCATTCAAGAGAGCAATTTTTGAGAGCATCCTTACTATAGAATTTTTTAGTCTCATATCTCATTATTTTCAAAGCTCTTTTATTGCATTATCTAGTTTAATTTCTCATATTAGTGTAATTTCATTGCACATTTAGATTAAATTTTCTTACTTGTTCTTAGTCTAATATCATCTTTATTTCAAAATCAAATAAAAATCTGCATTTCATATTTCTTTCAAAGTTTTCTTAGATTAAGTTGCACTTCATCTTAGCTTAATTGCATTCTTGCTCATCTTTATTTGATTCTTGGAAATCCTCCATTGTTGAATTGGTCTCCCAGCTATTGGCTCTCGTTCTGAGAGTATTCAAACACCCCATTCACATAGGAGGCAACAGGTCGCCTCACCATGGAATTTGGATTGAGTTCTTCATACTCTCTCCCGAATTCTATCAAGTGAATAATGACCATGTTGTGTTGTGCCTGATTTAGAGGTCACATTCAGTCACATACATTTTGGCACCCACCATGGGGCAGAAAAGATCAATTTTTGGCCTCATTCTTGATTGCTTTTTCAGCTTTAGTGTTGGTTTCATGCCTTGTACGGCCATTTAAAGCTTGAAAAACTTTTAATATAGTAATGGATGGATAGAATGATGAACCCTGTTTCTCATGATTTTGGTTTGGTTGATTTTTATTGAGAAATGAATAAGTTATGATCATTTTGGTGAAATTGGGTATTTGCAGATTTGAGATTCTCTGAATACAGTCAGATTGAAATGTTTGGTGCGGACAAATTATGAATAATAAAGATCTATAATAATATTCATTGGAAATATACGTGAATTAAATTTCATTTTCTTTTAGTTTGAGTTATTTTTATGCAGATTTGTGAAAGTTATGGGCATTTGAGTGAAAATTGGTTTTTAACAATCTGTATTGGAGTTGCAGGCAATGATTTATTCTTAGAAAATCATTTATGAATGAGAAAAATAAATGGCTTACATATTTGGAAACTAGATTCATTAATAGTTAATATTAAATTAATTTGGTTTAATTTTGATTCTTTTTGAGAAAGATATGTGATTCCCTAGGCAGGGTTTGGTGTTTTAAATCTGATTTATGACAGAAAAATTGCAGTCTGAAAAGGTTATTGGTTGAGGTACCAAATGAAATCATAAGACCTTGTAACTTTGGGAAATGGTAGTTCTTGATGTTAGCTAAAAACTTCATTCTTTCCAGAAATTTTTATATTGTGATTTTATGGGTCAAATAAATCAATCTTTAAAGACTGTCTTGAAGACAGCAATGTTACATATCTTACGGTTTGTCATTGATTTGTCTTGATTCTATACTTTCAAATGTGTGCTAAATGCTGGATTGTAGATCTTTGGACCTAAGGTGAGTTCTTAAAATCTCTAAAACATTTGGACTTTTGGATTAAAATTGAACCTCTCATGTGTTTGGCTTGAGTGTTTACATGCTTTCATAGAACACATTTCAATTGATGCTCTTAATGGGAAATAAACGAACATAGATTTTATTTCATAGAAGTTTGTGTTTAAGTGCATGTTTGTCTTTTAAACATTAAGTAATTCTTGGTTTCAAATATCAAAAAATATCATTGATTCATTCCTTTTTTACATGAAGAGTTCAATGCACCACTTTGTGGACTCACTTCATGTTTACTTGGAAAGTTAAATATTCCATGATTCAAACCCTCTTGCACTTATGAGTAGTATTGATTAGCAGTCTTAGATTACTTGTGATTGATCTAGATTGCTATCTTGGGTTATTGGACTCGCTAATCCATCGGCCCCTCATTTCTGCCCTGTGGTTGCAATCTCAGCGCCACATTAAAGGGGAGGGGTCTATAGGAAAGAAGTGTTAATTGTTCCACTTGGCAACCCTTTTGTGCTTTTTGGAACTCACTTGTTTTCTAGGGTGTGGACTCACTTTGAGTTTGTGTGAGGAGTTAAATGCACCACTTTGTGGACTCACCTCACATTTACTTGAAGGGTTAAATGCACCACCTTTAGTGCTTCCCAATACTTTTGATAGAGAATTACTTACTTTTTCATTTCTAGAAGGCCTGCTTGGGGATTTCATCACCTCAAGGGACGACCTTAACTCCTGTGTTCCGATGGAGTATAAATATCAGGAGGTGAATCCAAAGACACCTCTCTTGGGAATGAGTTAGATTTCACTCTTGGCTAAGCCTCAAAGAACTTTATACCTTTGAGAAGTGAAGGAGGAGATTTGGGTTACCATCTCCCCCCGGCTGTGTGATTTCTAATTCTTCTCATCTACGGATTTGTGCCTCACGTACCTTGCATATATCGAGGACTCCCTTTAGAAAAGCCATGTATATCCTTGTAGAAAACTTGCTAGGATGTTGTTGTGTTTTAAGTGTCTGCTAAAACATTCTCAAGAACATACACAAGTAGAGTCCTTAGGGAGTAGAAATACTAAGTCACTATTCATGTTCATGCGCAAGGTTGCTTTGTCCCTTGCCCATTGCTTGAAGACTGTTTGCTTGAACTCCTTGATTTCTGTCTTATGTGCTTGATCAATGACATAAATCTGATCTACCTTTTTGTCTGTGATCTATTTTTCTATTTTCCTATCGTTCACCGTCAGAAACTAGTTGTCTTGAGTTAGGAATTGATCGATCTTTGTTTTGACTCGTATTGTCTCTCATTAGTCTACCTTATCTCATTGTGCTCTTGTACCTTGCATTGTGATTGTCTTATCTCGGCTGTTCTAGCCATCTCTTTTTGACAATTCGTACCAGGTTCATCTTGCATCTTGGTTGTTCTAGCCATTTATCTCCTTTTGTTATCTTTGAGACAGAGTCTAGCTTTATCCTGAATCTTTTCTCATTACATCTTCATCTATGACTGTCACGACTCGAAGTGGCAAGACTTATCCCATTCAGAATACTAATCAAGATCAAAGTAAACCTCATAATCAAGACATAGGTCATTCCCAATCTGTTGCAAAATCTGAACTTCGTGAGGAATCCTCACATTCTTCATCATTCCAAGAGTATTACAATCCATTGTTTCAGATACAGTCTGACTTACTATTTCAAGAATATTATAACCCATTGTTTGAAGACCAACAAGACTCTAAAGGGTCACTTTCTAAAATTAAACCTATTGATTCTTTTGAACCTATCGACTCTTTCATGATCTCTCAGAATACTACCAATAAGATGGGAGATCCAAAACCTTCAAAGTTGGTTTTCAATCTCAACTCTAACATGCCAAAACCTTCAAAGTTGGTTTTCAATCTCAGCTCTAACATGCCAAAACCCTGAAAGTCTATCTTTAATCTTAGCTCTAACATACAAATGATCAAAGCCACTGAGAAGGCTACAATAGAAGCTCAACTGCCTTCCAGATTTGCTAGAAACAAACCTTGGATCTCTCACTGTGACATGATCATTGCTCCAGGGAGTGAGGATACTCCTAAACCCAAAACTCCCTTTGTCTTGCGAGGCCCTGCGTCTCCCTCGTATAACTCCACACAGTCTCTAGCTTGTGCGAACACTATCACTCAATCTCATGCAAAGATTGTTCTCAAAGGTCCCGAGCCTTTGACTTTCAGACCAAAAATTTCTATGGATAAAGCCCTCACTAAGGAAAATGTCCCCAAAGATCTCAATCTTGACCAGTTTCAATTTATGGTGGGTCATTTGACCTCACCTCATTATTTATCCTTCCCTGAAGAAGATGATCACGTGTTGAGCCACCCGCATAATGCTCTCCTGCACACTGAAGTTATGGAAGGCCCCAAGAGTATCCCTCACATCCTCATTAAAAATAGTGCTAGCCAAAATACTTGCTCTGCTAAGATGCTTACCCAAGTGACAGATAGCTTTGTTCCCACTAATAGAGAGTCCATTGAGTTCTATGATGCTAAGCTCAAAGAAATAGAAAAGACGTTGAAGATCAAAGATATTGGCATGGGGGAATATCAGATTGAGTCCATCTTGTCACTGACAGCTCTCCCCATATCTTCACATTCCTATGAAGAACCCTCTGAAGATAGATTTGGTATTGGCTATCAGAGCTATGAGCTTGACCAACCTAGCTACAGCTTTCACTCATGCAAGGATTCAGATAATGAAGAAACACAGATTCAGTCTATGACATATGAAAGACCTTTGAATGATCAAAATTTTGATTCAGACTACCAGAAAGAGTCTTATCTACCTTCTCAAGTGCTTCAGGAACATGATTTTGGTCCTCACCAGGAGGATTTTATACACTCTACTGAATAGATTTCTACTACTGCAGCTACTACTGAATATGTCACTGCCTCTAATGGCACACATACTGATTGGGAGAAACTGTTGGATGCTTCCCTTATCTTTGGTATGCCTCAAGGTATGCCTATTCTAGATTGTTCTACCACTTCTACTATTGAACAAAATCCTACTACTGCCGATTCCAATGGCACACATACTGATTGGGAGCAACTGTTGGATGCTTCGCTTATCTTGGGTATGCCTATTCTAGATTGTTCTACCACTTCTACTATTGAACAAAATCCTACTACTGCCGATTCCAATGATACACATACTGACTCGGAGAAACTATTGGATGCTTCTCTTCTCTTGGGTATGCCTCAAGATATGCCTATTCCAGATTACTCTGCTACTTCTACTACTGAACAAGATCCTACTGTTGAAGAAACACTTCCTATGTTAGATGAAAACAATGAAGAAAGTCTACCTCTGACTATGTCTCTAGTTAAATGGGACTCCATATCAGATGCTACTACAAAAATACCAGTTGATGCTATGCACTTATATGCTAGTCTTAACAACTCAGAAAGAGGATAAAGTTATGATCCTCCAGATCAAGCTATTGATGATGATCCTTTCCACCCTCTTATGGAGATCATTCCTATGGCTCCTAGGCCATCTACTCCAAGCTATACTCCTACTGCTCCAACAAATCATGGGTATGTAAGACCCCATTCTGTTACAGCTTCATGGAATATTGGTAGATCTAGAATTGAAATGGTTCCTATTCGTGCACTCTTACCACCTGAAAGGGGACCTAACTCTTGGAATAGACCATCTTGGTTAGGCTCACATAATATTCCTCCAAACTTATCTGACTCTTCTAGGATGACTCACAATCGACAATGCTCTATGGAAGATTACTTTCTTGATCTACCTGATGCATTCATGAATGATGAGGATGATACTGATATATTTGCACTTGAGCCCATCCCATTGACTTTTCTTCCCCCTTCATCTCCCAGAAAAGTGGCTCATCCACTTCCATTTCCACCTCTCCACCTAAACCAGTCATATAAGCCTCTTTCATCCACAATTCTTGAGTCTTTTGGAAGTAACTTGGATGTACAACATAAAAATAAAAATAATGAGAATCCACTTATATCTCAAGGTCACTATGTCCCATCTAATCGACATGTGACTATGAAGAAAGGAAAGCAACAAAGGTGTTCAAAAGACCGCAAAGGTCCTCAAAAAGAAGAAGACAATCAAAAGCCAGAAAATAAAATAAAAAATGGATCTCGAAATCCATTCTATAGGCATTGTCATCAAAAGCACCTCAAAGTAAAGAAGAAAAAATTCAAAATCTATGTGGATTCCAAAGAAAGAAAAAATCAAAGTTGTCATTCGAGCTTCCAAAATTTTCATGCTTCCCTCCATTCCATCACCCTTGCCTCTCATACTTTACCCTCTTTAGTCCATCTTGCCTTTTCCCAAAGTGCATATCAGTATCTCCTTATTACTAATGACATGACTAAGAGAAATCTAGAATGTACTCTCCCTAAGCGTTTAGAGCGTGGGAAATCTGACAAAGAGTTAAGGTATGTCCATGAGGATATTTGTGGGTCTCACTTAAGTGATCTTTCCTTGACTATGGATCTCTTGATGGTTGGACACTACTGGTTGGATCTCCTATTACTGCTACAACATCTGGTTCTGATTCTGCAACTTCTCAGTTGGCTACTACTACAAATGACCGTGTTTCCAGAGATCACCACTAAAGGAGAGGCACTCAAAGAGCCAATCAATGCTCTTCATCTGAAGAATTTCTATAGCTGAAATTCTCTATGTGCTCATGTACATATTTATTGGTCCTGAAAAAAATCCTAAAAATTCATATATGCTCAAAAATCCTAAAAATTGCAAAATGTCCTAAAAAATGATCATCTTAGTGAAAACCTGGCAAATAGGCACTTTGATGTATCTATTATCCTAGTGAAAACCTGGTAAACAGGCACCTTGATAATACAAAAAAATACAAAATTTCAAAAATACAAAAAAAATGAAAAGATAAAAAATACAAAAAAATGAGATATTCAAAAAAATACAAAAAAATCAAAAAATGAGAAAAGTACAAAAAAATTGAAAAAGAGAAAAATGTGCCATTGATGAAAACCTGGTAAACAGGTGTCATGGTAGCAAAAATATAATCTCTACCAAGATGGTGAAAACTTGGTAAACAGGCACCTCTTGTTTTCCTGAAGTAACATCTCATCTCAGCGTCGCTTGGCTCTTAGTTTCCTGCTTTAGTTTCCTTCCTTTCCTGCTTTAGTTTGTTTCCTGCTTTGGTTTGCTAGCTCATGCCTTGCTTTCAGTGTCTTCAAGATTTTGTTTGACTCTTCATAGATTGGAACTGGTTCACACTTGGGGGCACCTGCCTGGTCTAGGGGGCATTGTCCTATCACTTTCAAAAACTCTTTTTTGAGCATTGGTCGCAAGTGGTTCTCACTATGCCTGCCTACGGATACCTAGCTTTCATTAGATCTCTCTTCTTCGGGATTTCTCCCTTATATCAATCACCAGTGATTCTCACTACGTCTTCCCACTATCATTATCTCATTGAGACTTTGAACGTTATCTTTCTGAATTGTCTTCAAACTGTTTGAACATGAACTTAAACTGAAACCGAAACTAAATGTGTGTTCCTTTGAGACATGTTGAGCTTTGTTTTCTTTGAGTGCTTGTTTGTTTGCTTTTCTTTTTTTGCTTTCTGTTTGTTGGTTTAGTTCCAATGATCCAAAGAATTAATTTAAGAGGGGTGTCCATCTGTAAGAGCCTCTATCTCGTATTGGATGGCCATGCGTACCTCGACTCCTTTTATATGGATGCTTTGGTGAGGTTGGTTCTTCTCCTTGTTTTTTGAGTGACTTCTTTTTGCTACTAATGAAATTGTAAATGCTTGTCCTGTTAAGTGAACGTAAGGGTCACTGCGAGCAACCTTTGGCAAAAGAAGGAACTCCTACGTGCTTGGTGTGTTTGTTCGCAAGAGACATTCAGGTCATTCTAGTGAATGTGCTTTGATGCTTATGTTAACTTGCTAAATTAAAAGGAATAGGTGTTTAGGTCATTCTCGCTTCTTGTGCCTTAATGCTTACACCTCATTCTGACAAATTTAAGACTTATGTCATATTCATATTCTCATGTTTGGGAGAATTGTATGGTATCTTACGATTGTCCCATGCTTAAATGAACTCAATGATGATAAATACGGTGAGTCCAACAGCCGAGTCTGGAGGATTGCATTTGTTCATCCTAGGCCTACATTTAGACTTGCATCTTTCATTCTAGGCTTGCATTTGGAGTGCTTTCTTGTTGCTCTCTTGATTGCTTTCTTTTGGATCTGCTCATCAAAGGTTCTCATCTTTTGTCCCAGTCTCATCTTGGCTGCATCCTTTTTCAGGATCGAAATTGAAATCTGACATCTCTAAGTGGCTCAAAATCATGTTTTAAATATTGGACTCCTTCTGGATTGGATGCTTGTGCAGTCAACCTTCTGGCGTCATTTTCTTGCCAGATCCTCATCTTTACATCATGTTCTTGAGATCTTTGCTCTTTTCATCAAAGTCAATTCAAGTCAAATTTAGTCAACTATGGTCAAACTTGGTCAACAGGACCTCTGCTTTGCTCTGATTCACTTCTGTAGCTTTGTGAATCTAGTCTAATTGCTTTTGCTCTGCAATCTCTTGTTGTTTATCATCCTTCTAACATGTCATCTTTCAATTTCACTCCCGAGGGGGCAGGATGATTACATCATTTGAATCTTGTCGAATCTATTCTTGAATCAGTCTGATTTGAATCATCAGTTCTCATCGCTAGGGGCATCTTGGTGCCTCGCATCTTGTTATCTTATCATCCATCTTTTAGGTATCTGAGAAATCTAACTCAGATCCTCAAGGGCCAAACTTCATTCTGGAGATGGTTCTTGAAATCTTTTGGGTATTGGGGCAATCTAACCCTAATTCCTGGGAGTCAAGCTTTGTTCTGGAGATGACTCTTGAAATCTCTTTTAGACCGTTATCTGGGCAATCTAACCTGGGTCTCGGAGGACTAAGCTTCGTATTGGGGCAATCTAACCCTGATTCAGAGATAGTCCTAAATCTGCATCTTCATCAATTGGTATTGGGGCAATCTAACCCCGATTTCGGTTCTCTTTTAAGATCGTTTTCTTCGCAATCTAACTTAGACTTCAAAAAATTCATGCTTTGATCTGCTTTCATCTGTCACTTCAGACTATTCTTTGAATCAATGCGTTGTTCGCACATCAATTCAAAGAGGGGCAAATGTAATACCCCAAAATTGGCACCTATTTAATTTCATCAATTTTGGTGCATTATCTCAATTTTACATCACCAAAGTCCTAGTTCCCTAGGCAATTTTCTCTCTCATATCTGACTTAATTTGACTTGATGTCAATTGCAAAGACCATAAATTGCAATAATCAAATGCTAAAATAATTCCTAAGTCCTAGACTTTATTTGGCTAAATAATCTCTATGATAAGTTAATTTAATTATGAAGTCCTAAGTACTTTTAATTAAATTAAACTCCACCCCCTTTAGCTAAATACCCTTGAAAGGAATTAATAAATATTTAGTTAAATTGAATGGACAGCTCTTTATTTGAATTTAATAATTCAAATTACTCAAAAGGTCACCTCCCACATGTGGCAAATTCCATTCTTTTAATTAAATAATCCATTGTCTTTTTTTCTCAATTAGGAATGAAGAGTCCACCGTTTCGAATCAAGAAACTCTTCATTCCTCTTCTGGCTTGTTCTATTTAATGAACCTCTTTTTCTCATTCAAGAGAGCAATTTTTGAGAGCATCCTTACTATATAATTTTTTAGTCTCATATCTCATTATTTTCAAAGCTCTTTTATTGCATTATCTAGTTTAATTTCTCATATTAGTGTAATTTCATTGCACATTTAGATTAAATTTTCTTACTTGTTCTTAGTCTAATATCATCTTTATTTCAAAATCAAATAAAAATCTGCATTTCATATTTCTTTCAAAGTTTTCTTAGATTAAGTTGCACTTCATCTTAGCTTAATTGCATTCTTGCTCATCTTTATTTGATTCTTGGAAATCCTCCATTGTTGAATTGGTCTCCCGGCTGTTGGCTCTCATTCTGAGAGTATTCAAACACCCCATTCACATAGGAGGCAACAGATTGCCTCACCATGGAATTTGGATTGAGTTCTTCATACTCTCTCCCGAATTCTATCAAGTGAATAATGACCATGTTGTGTTGTGCCTGATTTAGAGGTCACATTCAGTCACATACATCATCACCTACCTAGATTCTATCATACTGCCTCATGCAAAACATCATCCTGATAAATTGCATCATCTTGCTGTTCTGAGAAATATCATCCTAAGTTATTTTGCTGTCCTATTGCTATTGCAATCCAGAGTTGCTAAACTTGAATTTTAACCTATCACAGAGTGTCTTTTCTAGCTCTTACCTGAAGCTGGTTTGTTATTTGCATGCTTAGGTTTGTTCTAGACTGAAAAAATGAGTTAAAACTATTGGGTTTGAGCCTAACAAATGCTACTTTTGATCACTTGTCACACCACGGTTACCTCTCTAGCTACTTGCTAATCGAGCTTCTTGCTCATATCTTGGCTTGAGTCAATTGATTGATGTAAGTTCTTGAGCAGCTTTGATGAGTCATCTCTAATGTTCTATCTTGACAAGTGATCTTTATTAGCTTTGCTTATCTCAATATCTAAGAAACTTTGTCTCATTCTATTAGTCAAACAACATTTATTTTCATGCCGGTTACAACTCGGTCTCAATTTAAGCAAGGGAGTCACCCTTCATTTAATTATACATAGTTACCTTCTCCAAAAAGATGCTCATGAGTGCCAATTAGCAATGACAGTTCTAGTCCTGACCAATCTGAGGGTTCTAAGGTCACCCCATGGTATAAAGGAGGCTTCCTTTTTTTTCATTCAAGACCTCCAAAAGCATAGACAGTGTCTCACTCACCTTGGTTGAAAAAGAAAAGTTTCAACATTTGCAAGAACACTTTGAGCATAAGGACAACCAAGCTCACTTAGAAAAAATGGATGCTACTAGGTGCATGGCTTTTAGAGGAATGTCTCATGAGCAACCCGAGACTAGTGGTTATGAGCATAGACCACCTTTTGGTACTAATGGAAATTATGGTAACAACACGCCACCAAGGTCCCCTCCAAGATGGACTTTTGTTGTACCTTCTTCACCCCCTAGACCTCCTCCCTCTCATCATGAGGAAGAGGCCATCGATGATATTTCTAGTGAGGAGCTTATGAGATTTGAACAAGATGAGGTCTCCCAATGAATGATGCATAAGAGTTTAGAATGTAATGGAGACCAATATTTTCAATACATGACTTATAGAGGATACAAGCTTCCTCCCGGTTATGATGTCTGAAAAATTGCCCAAGAAAGAGTACCAATAGAATTGGAAATCCTTAGAGAGGAATTACAAAGGACAAATCAACATCTTTCCCAAATGGTGATAGAAAGGGAGCCTCCATAGGTCTCTTTTGTAGAATCTATTTGTGCTCTTCCCTTTGATAGGAGTCTATACATGGTCCCGTTTCCTAGGGATATTGAGGTTCCCAAATAAAACAAGTATGATGGAAATGGTGACCCCCATGACCATGTGCATCACTTTTATTCTCTTAGCATGGAATTCCTTCATGAAGACACATTTCTACTATGACTATTCCCTAGAAGTTTAAGAGGACAAGCTTTGGAATGGTTTGCAAAGTTGACACCGCCTCTCAAGACCTTTGATGAGTTGGCTAGGCACTTCACCCAACATTATTCATACAACATTCAACAGCCTATCACCATGATAGATCTAAGCGCTCTAAGACAAAATCAAGGTGAGCCATTCACCACTTACTTGCAATGTTGGAGGTTGTTGTATTCTCGATATCCTCATCAACTACCTAAGAGGGAAAAGATTGAAATCTTTGTCAACACTCTTGTGCCTGAGTTGTATTATGATCTCAGGAAACAACTGTTCTCCTCTTTCAATGACATGGTTGAAAGTGCATATCAGATTGAGGATGTGGCCATAAGAAAGGGGGATATTGTTATTAATAAAGATACCAGAGGCAATGGAAAGGACAAGAGAAAACCTTGGAACAAAAAAAAGTATGTTGTCAATGATGGGGTTGTGGATGTCGCAAAAGCTAAAGAGCCTACTTTCAACCTCTCTAATGCTATCTATGTAGTGAAACAATAAGAGGCTACCAATGCTCAAAGTGCACCCAAGCTTGAGCATGCAGACAAGCCAAAGAAGCAATACCAACAATGGGTCTACACCAAGTTGGATGAACCATACAATGTGATTCTTAAGACTTTGGTTTCCAACAAGTATCTTACGCTTCCTTACAATTCTCGTCCCTTCAATCCACCAGTTAAGCCTGATTGGTTGAGAGATGATCATTTCTGCAATTATCATAGAAATAAGGGACACAACATGGATAATTGTTTCAAGCTTAAGGATGCTATTCAAGATCTCATTGATGGAGGCACCGTTCTCACAGATGGCTTAGTTAAAAATTTTGATCATAAGGCTTTCAAGACCCCTCTACCTGAGCATGAAAAGGGGGAGTCCTCTCAAGAAAATAAGAGGAATCATGATGCCAAGATCAAGTATACATATACTCACAATACGCCTATGATCAACATGGTAGAGCACATTGAGAGTGTTCTTATGATGAGATCTCAAGATAATAATGATGCCAATAATGGTATGCCAAAGTTGGTCTTGCAAAAATTGGACGGTTCTTCCCGAAGTGAGACACTGAATGCTGTTAATAGGGGGAAGCCAAAATTGTCCTTAAAATTGTGCATGATCCCAAGAAAGCCTCTTCTTCCAAACAAGTGGCTCCTTTAGTCTTGTCTAGCTATGATCTTGTGCACCAGTTGCAATGGACACCAGCCCATATATCCATTTTTGAGTTGCTTGAGTTATCCCCTTTGCACAAAGAGATCCTTGAGAAGGCTTTGTGTATAGCAAATGTCCCCAATGACATTGATCTAGATAGGTTCCAGGCTATGGTCAACCATATCTCATCTCTCCACTACCTCTCCTTTTCTACAAAAGATGACACATCTCTTAGCCACCCTCATAATCTTGCTTTACACATCAAAGTCCACGTCTACCATACTTGAGTCCACCGAGTACTGATAGAAAATGGTGTAGGGTTAAATATTGTTTCTTTCCATGTGGTGCAACAGTTGGGTTTGTCTGAATTTGTTGTAGATCCTAAATGGAAGATTACTGTAAAAGCATACGATGAAGTGGAAAGATCTTTCAATGGTCTTGTTGTGTTGCCTATCTGAGTGGGCCCTGTCATGAAAGATATTGTGTTCCAAGTTTTGGACATCCCACTCGCATACAACATTCTTTTGGCTCATCCCTAGATCCATGACATGCAAGCTATCCCTTCCACCTACCATCAGTGTGTCAAGTTCCCATACAATGGAATTGAAGTTTTGGTTCCTGGGGACAAGGCTATTGCGATCAATACTCTCGCTATAGCTGATTTGTTTGTTCCTCACAAAAAACCTTCTCATGATCCTAGTGCGTCCCTGATTGCTACTAAGAAAAAATTAAAGATGATGAGTGTTGGTATGGGTGAATACACATTGGATTCCATTGCTGCTATGCCTACTTCTCCTAAATCATATGGGAGACCCTCTGACAAGATGAAGCCCTCCGCTTCCACCATGAAAGTCTTTGGTAGCTTTGTTCATTCATCCATACCCCTAGAGGCAGAAAAAGAAGAACAAGCTATTAGGGAGTGGATCTATAGAGAGGAAGAGGGCAATATGACAATTACTACTCCTATCTCCCCTAAGCGCTATGGTAAAGGCTATAAATTTGGTAGCAAATGGGCTATCAAGGTCAAGGACCTATAAATGATAATGGACATGCCCTAGTTGAGCCATTGATTCATACCAATGGCTAACCCTCTAAGGATACCACAGGTCTAGGATACAGTACCAAAGATGACCTCCCTGACTATTCCAAAAATGCTTCCATGATCAGTGATTCAGACACAGATACAAATGAGTCACCATTGCACACTATGGCTCAAATAGCAGATAGTCTCCCTTCTACTTCACTCCTTTGGGGAGAAGAACACATACTTGATGAGGACATAACTGTAACCTCTATGCCTAGAGGTAGACAATGCATAAATATGTTGTGGTTGGTAGAAAGAGGAGATCTCACACATAATGACATGGGTGCCTCTACTTGGAATCCTAAGCCTTCTTGGTGCAAACATCCCAGTCAAAGCTCAACAACAAATTCAAATGAGTACGAATGAGACACTCTATCAAAGGGATCTTCCACGATGGATATGGAAGTTGATGTGGTTCATACTTATAGTGCCCAATCTGATGTAGTTGATGAGTCTCGCATAGGGTATGGTATGACGAGTTCAATTGACGTATTGCTTTAGTGGACCATGTTGGTCCTTCTATGTCAAATCTAGATCTTAACACTTTTGTAGCCTACTCTATAGGCTCAACCTCTCTCGTCACCAGAGATGACACATATTGCATAAATTTCCTTGAACCTGTCACTTCACTTCCTCTCATACACTTATATCTCATCAATTGGTCTACCCAGGATCAAAGACCCGCATTGCCTTCTTTCCAAAATGACTATGAGATCATCTACTACCTCAATGCCATTGACCCTATTACCTCTTCCACCAGTGAACCAGCAAAAAACATGACTAAATCAGATATCAAGTACCTCCGTCATAAAATCAAAAGAAAAAAGAAATGGCCGGATGGAGAAAACCACATTGTGGTGGTATCTGAACCTAAAAATAGTAAAAATAAAGATGTATCTAAGGGTGAAAACCTCTCTGAGTGCCTGAGGATGAGGTACTTGGTAGTCTGCCCAACTATTTTGAGGAAAGGTCTTCAGTTCTAATAGAGCCTACACATCCAATCAACTTAGGGACAAAAGAATCTCCTAAAATAATACATGTGGCTTAGTCCCTCTTAGCAGAGGAGAAAGAACAATTTGCTACATTCTTTCAAGAGAAAAAGATCAACTTTGCATGGACATATTCTGACATGCCTGGTTTAAACACTGAGCTTATCATGCACCATCTCTCCATTGCTCCAGGGTTAAAACCTGTCAAGAAAAAGCTTAGAAAGATGCATCCCCATGTGGCATTACTGGTTAAGGCCGAACTTGAGAAGATTTTGAAAGCCAACTTCATCAGAGCTATTGACTATGCTGAGTGGATTTCTAACATTGTCCCTGTTACCAAACATGACAAGTCCATTCACATATGCACTGATTTCAGGGACCTAAATAAATGTTAAAATGATAAAGAACAAAATATAGAATTGAGGGAAATTGTTTAATCAATTGAGTTAGGAGTAAGAAGATTTACCATGAATTAATGCAAGAACTAGGAGAATACACCAAAAATAAGCAATGAGGAGACAATATTTTGAAGGGGAAAAGCATAAAAAAACCCCTATGAATTTAATGAAAGTGGAAACAAATGCCTAAGAATGAAAGAGAGAGAGAGAGTGAGAGCAATGCTCATACAATAAGAAGAAGAAAAATCTCATGAGAGAATGAGAAAAAGAAGGAGAGCCATCTCTTTTAATAGAGATGTGAGAGAGGAGTTACATTGTAACTCCCATATCTAAGTGTGCCACATTTCACTAGTGTGTGAGACAAGTGTAGGATTCCTCATAAGGAGGAATATCTATTTTCCTTAATAAAGGAAATTGCAAATATGACATGTCCTCCCACTTGGACTAGAGGATAGATTACATTAGGATACCTTGGTTTATCCTATTAAATACAAAAATACCAAGGAAAGATTAAATTCTAACACCACCCTTTAATCTTTACTTGGGGTAATTACAAAAATCTGCAACTGGATTATCCTTCTTGTAGTAGAGGAGGAAAGCTTGTTTTTCTTCATTTTGTGTTGATATAAGGTGATGGTGCAATGATAAATGCTGGGATCTTGAAATAGGATTCCTTCAATTTTCATAATGCAAGAGTGTAGGTGGTTGTGGATATAGGCCCAAATCTGTAGGTAAACTTTGAGATTCTTCATTGTTTATCCAAGAAGGATCACCTGAATCTACAACAAAAAAAGAACAATGAGGGGATCTCCCATGATTGGAATTTCCTCCTAAAGCTGAATCAGTAGGAGCTGAATGTGAATCATCAATTGTCATTTCATCATAAAGAGGTTTTGTAAACAAAATAGATTTATTAATAGATACATAAGCACAATCACCAACAATAATATCATCAAGAAGTTTAGAGATTAGAGAAGGAGGTTGGTCCTCCATAAGAACCATTTGAGTGTCACAAAATTCATGATCTACTTTGGAGCATATAGGAACATAATCAATATTTGAGCCTGCAAAAAGGCAAAAACCACTAATAGAGTGCCCATCATTGCGATCACCTAGTGCTGAATTAGTAACACTTTCAAAAAAATCATATTGAGAATCATTGGTCATAGAATTATAAAAGCAATCTTCAGGTTCATAAACCAAATTTGTAACATGTTCATGAGTCATAGAATCAGAAATGCAGTCTTTAGCTGCATAAGATAAATCTATAGTGTAATCATCATAAGATGAAGCATTAATAGGAGAGGTAATATAAGCATCATTATCATTAACTTCCACAACAATCATAGGATTAGTACTATCAACATGAATTTCATCTTGAGTAATAAACATATCTTGCAAAGTATCATTAAGAAAAGTAGATATAATTTCCTCTTCTTGGTCAAACATATCAAGATAAGAGCAAGGAGGAGTAAAAAAATTATTGCCATTATCAGTATCATCACTACTAGGAGGAACAAAATCATTAGGAGTATCATTACTATCATCATGTTCATCATTATCCTTTTGAAGAGTATCAGTATTATCCTTAATGTTAGGAGCACAAATAGAAATATGGATATCTTTCAAAACAGGAGCATGAAGCACATCATTTGGAATAGAAAAATTACCAGTTCCTTCAACTGGATAGCAATAATTATCAGCTAAAGAAATAGGAATATGGTTACCTTTCAAATCAGGAACAACATGGAGTTTACCATTGGGAACAGGTGTTGTGTAAGTTTGAAATGTGATCTCTAAGACATGCCACATCTGATGTGTTGTAGTATAATCTAAGATAAGTTGGTATAAATCTAGATGTAATGAGAGTCCAATTAGACCAAATGCTTCCTCATCTTTCAACTGCTAGGAATCCTGGTCAGCCTGAGGAGTGGTGGATGTCGGTTTCAAAATTGGTGAAAACACAATGTCAACTAGGTGTTGAGATTTCATAAAATTAGACATGTGAGGCCTCCAAATAGAATAATTAGAACTATTGAGTTTAAATTTTGGCATTGACATAGACATGATGAAACAAAAAAGGCAATAGGAAGATAATATAGTTATATAAAAAAGAATAAAGAAATTATTAACAAAATGTTACAACTTGCAAGAAAAAGGATTAGAAAGCTGATATGAATCTAAACAACTATAATTAATAACTTATGTTAAAAGATGAGTTGAAGCTAATGAGCATAAGAAAAAAGACACAAATGACAGGAACTAAGAGGATCACACAATAACCCTGCAAGAAAATGTTAGCACAAAATAAAATACTAAAAAAAATAATAAACCTACAAAGAAACATTAAGAAAATCGAGTTGAAACTAACTAAAACCCTTAAATAACTTGTGTTGAAAAAAATGAATTGAATCTAATTAAAAAAAACATGAGCTACTAATAAAGATTAATATAATGAGAAAAAAAACTAAAACTATTGATTTCTGCAGCACAGAAGTTCCTGTAGCACATAAACTAGATTAATGATTCTGTAGCACAGAGGTTCCTGTAGCACAAAAAACTAGATCAATGATTCCTGTAGCATAATCTATAGATCCCTGCAGAACAAAGGTTCCTGTAGGAGTTTAATAGCAAGAAACACATGCATGTAACATGCAATGATTAGAGAACACAGATACAAAGAAAATGCATGTAGAACATTTGAAGAGCCAGAAAATGCATGCAAGGAATGAAGAATGAACTCAAGCAAAACAAAGATTAAAGAAAACCGCTAAAAGAAATAAAAAAAGGCATGCAGAAAATAGGGACAGGAAAAAGCAACGGTTCCTATAGAAACTTGATTAGTAAAGGTTTGAGATTATAAGCGACCGTGAATCAACCAAAAAACCAAAAGACCAAGAATCTAAATGCCCTTACTGTATGCAAGGCTCCAATAGAAAAACTAAATCAAAATCTCTCTAATATAAAGAGTGTAAATCCACCTACAGGAAGCTTAGATTAAAAAAACTCAATGCAAAACAATGCATGCAAAGGAAAACCTCAAAGATAATAACCAGAAGAATATAATAAACATGCAATGAAAGCAGCGATCTTGAGTGGGAAACTCCACCTAGAGCAAGAAAAACAAACAATGCAAAAAAAGAACTCATGCAAAGAACAAACTTCTATATTAACAAAAAATAGTGCATGCAAAGGATTAATCAGCGCAATAAACATACACAGCCGGGCAAAAAATGAAAAGAGAAGAAGCAGCTCAAAATAGAAATAAAAAAATGCATGGAAAACAACAACAAAAAAAATGTGACAGGAAGATGAAATGTTCCTGAAGTGCTAAAAAAAAGTTTATCTACTAAACCAATAATAACAAATGCGACAGGAAGTAGAAAATAATAGTTACTGATGCTCTGAAAAAAATGATGATTAACAACTAAATAAAGCCAACCGACATATAAGAGACTAAAATAGTAAAGCAATGATTAAAGATAGAGTTAGGTTAGTAAACAATAACGAAATAAAGATATTCTATTATATTTTCACCACTAAACTAGTAATGCAAGAATTGAAACTAAAGAGATTAAATTTTGATATGAGAGTATAATATTAACAAGATTGAAATATCAAATGAATCAAATGTGAAAACCTAGTTTGGTGGTAAACCAGCCAAACCCAAATTTTTTTTTGATTTTTCTCTTCTAATAGATTAGAGAAAAAAAAAATAGCAACAAACTCTCTCAAGAGTCTCCGATATTGGAGTGCTCCAAGATATGGTATCTCCTACACCTGTACACTCAATAAATGATTAAACCAACCTGCTCTGATACCATGTTAAAATGATAAAAAACAAAATGTAGAATTGTAGGAAATTGTTTAATCAACTGAGTTAGGAGTAAGAAGATTTACCATGAATTAATGCAAGAACTAGGAGCATACACCAAAAATAAGCAACGAGGAGACAAGATTTTGAAGGGGAAAAGCATAAAAAAAACCCTAGTGAACTTAATAAAAGTGGCAACAAATGCCTAAGAATGAAAGAGTGAGAGAGAGTGAGAGCAATGCTCATACAATAAGAAGAAGAAAAATCTCATGAGAGAATGAGAAAAATAAGGAGAGCCATCTCTTTTAATAGAGATGTGAGAGAGGAGTTACATTGTAACTCCCATATCTGAGTGTGCCACATTTCACTAGTGTGTGAGACAAGTGTGGGATTCCTCATAAGGAGGAATATCTATTTTCCTTAATAAAGGAAATTACAAATATGACATGTCCTCCCACTTGGACTAGAGGATAGATTACATTAGGATACCTTGGTTTATCCTATTAAATACAAAAATACCAAGGAAAGATTAAATTCTAACAATAAAGCATGCCCTAAGGATGATTTTCCACTTCCAAACATTGACATGATAGTGGAAATGATGGCGGGCTATGAAATGTACTCCATTATGGATGACTTCTTTAGATATAATCAGATTAGAATTTCCCCTGAAGACCAAGAGAAGACAACATTCACCTGCGCATGGGGTACCTTTTATTGGAATGTCATGCCCTTTAGTCTTAAGAATGCTGGTGCAACCTATCAAAGGGCTATGACCACTATATTCCATGATATGATGCATATGAACATAGAAGACTATGTTGATGACACCCTTGCTAAATCTCAACAAAGGAGCACTCATCTATCCAATTTGAGTTTGATATTGGACCGAATGGAATGATTCCAACTCAGATTAAATCCTAAAAAATGTGCTTTTGGTGTCACTTCTAGGAAACTACTAGGGTATATCATATCAGCAAAGGGAACAGAGGTAGACTTGAAAAAGGTGTAGGCTATCATGGAAATGCCACCTCTTTGCAACATCAAACAATTAAGGGGTCTCCAGGGCCATCTTCAATCTATCAAGAGGTTCATTTCTCAGTTAGCTGATAGAGCTCAACCCTTCAATAAGAATTTGCATAAAGGCACTACTTGCATATGGAATGAGGAGTGTCAAAAGAACCTGGACTAGATCAAGGATTACCTAGCATGACCTCCTATTCTTATGCCACCTATCTAAGGGAAACCTTTGATACTATACATTTTTGCTATGATAAATTCCTTAGAAGCTCTCCTTGCACAACAAGATGATATGTGCAAAGAACAAGCTATCTACTATATCAGTCACACTTTGGTTGCTTATAAACTCAATTAAACTAGCATTGAAAAAGGCTTGTCTAGCAGTGGTTTTTGCATCTCAAAAACTCAGACATTACATGCTTGCACATACTACGCAGTTGGTCACCAAAATTGATCCTTTAAAGTATCTCTTAAGTAAAGCTGCACTTACTGGATGACTTGCTAAATGGATGTTGATTCTCTCAGAATTTGACATTCAATATGTTGAAAGGAGAGCTATTAAAGGGCAAGAAATTGTGGATCAATTGGTTGAGTTCCCCATGACTGATAATGCTCCTCTTCAGATAGACTTCCCAGATGCTCCAGTCATGTATATCATAGGGTGTGCATGGAAAATGTTCTTTGATGGTTCTTATACACAGAATGGGGCTGGTGTTGGAATCTTGTTTGTTACCCCTCATGGATATACCATTCCTAAATCCTATAAGCTTCTCTTTCCATGCACCAATAACATAGCTGAATATGAAGCCCTTCTGAATGGTGTTAAGCTTGCCCTTGAATGGAGGATCACTGAGTTGCATATCTTTGGAGATTCTCAGCTTGTCATAAACCAAGTAAATGATGATTACCAAACAAAGGATGATAAGTTGATTACCTACAAGAAGATGGTAGAATCACTAAGGAATTATTTCACATTTGTCACATTCCAACAAATTCCTAGAGCTGAGAACAAGGCTACTGATCCCATGGCCACTTTGGCATCCATTTATCAACTGGAAGAGCATGAATCACACTTTGAGTTCCTGGTGGAAGAATTGCATTATCCTACCTAAAATTCCTTTGATGACCATGTTATTTACACTGTGGTCAGTCATGAATCATCCCACTATGCCTCCATCTTTTCCTATCTCTGAGATCAAGTTATCCCTAAAAATCTAACATGCAATGAGAAGCGCCAACTCATTCGCAATGCCTCACACTTTACCCTCATCTCTGGTGACTTGTATAGGAAGGGTCTAGATGGAACTCTCCTTAGGTGTCTAGAAATAGAGGAGTCATTAAAAGTGCTATCTGAAGTCCACAATGGCATATGTGGTTCACACTCTAACGGTCTTGCACTAGCTCATAAATTACTTAGGGCTGGTTACTATTGGCCTAGTATGCAAACTGATGTTGTTCAATATGCCAAGTCCTGCAAGAAATGTCAACTACATGGGAATCTCATTCATGCTCTTGGATGTGAGCTCATTCCCTCTATTACCTACTAGCCATTTTAGCAATGGGCCTTTGACTTGGGAGGAAAAATTTATCCTAGTTCTTCGAGTGGGCATAAGTTCATCATTACAACTATTAAATATTTCACTAAATGGGTTAAAGCTGTCCCACTGTCTGCAGCTACGGGAAAACATGTTGCCCTATTTATTTTGAATCACATCATTTTTCACCATGGTATTCCTTCTTCCATAGTCATAGATAATGGTGGCCAATTCAAAAACAAAGACCTAAAGCACTTGTGCAAAAAGTTCAAAATTGAACAACATTGGTCTTCTATTTACTACCCTCAAGGGAACGGCCAAGCTGAGGCCTCAAACAAAACATTGCTGAAAATTCTCCACCGAATAGTGCACAAATCAAGCAAGGATTGGCATCTAGAGATCAATCCTATGCTATGGGCTTATAGAACTTCTATCTGCACCCCTACATGAGCAACACCTTTTTCCTTGGTCTATGGTTCTGAGGCTGTCTTACCATTAGAGGTTGAAATACCTTCACTGAGAGTCTCTTTCCATGGTTTGATTACTGATGAAGACCAGAGGGCCATGAGAGTGCATGAGCTCACTACTTTGGAAGAACACCGCAAGGCCGCCTTTGATCACATGCACACCTATCAGAAGAGAATGTCTACTGCTTACAATAAGAAAGTTCATCCTAGAGAATTCCAAGTGGGTGAACTAGTTCTTAGAGAAAACCTTAAAAATCAGCAGAATAGGGAGCAGAAAGGAAAGTTTGAGCCAAATTGGTTAGGACCTTATATCATCACAACAACATTCGGGTCCCGGGCCTATCATCTATCTACACCTAAGGGAGAAGAGCTTACTGAACCTATCAATATTCTACATCTAAAGAAGTTTTATGCCTAAGGTTCTTGTGCTCTTTGTACATATTTTATTGATCTTCAAAAAATTCAAAAAAATTCATATATGATGCTGAAAAAATCCTAAAAAGCATAAAAAGTCCTAAAAAAATATGAAAAAATTGAAAAAATAAAAAAAATATGTCAAGTGGTAAAAACCTGGAAACAGGTGTTTCTTGAGACCCTTGCACTTATGTCTATCTGTCTTGCATGGCACTCATTCACTCCACTTCTCACTTTGCCTCTCCTAGCCTAGAATTGACTCTTGTTTTAGTCTAGGGGGCATACGTTGTTCTAGCTTATCTTGGGTCTCTTTGTGCATCAGGGTTTCTTGGGCAACTTGGTTCCAATGGTGTTTTTCAACACCTCCCTAACTGTGTTTTTCAACACTTCCCTAATGTCGAGTGTTTCTCAACACTTATCAGATATCTTACCTGCCATCTAGAATGATGCAATATTTCTCATTGGTAGATGCAATACTCAAAGTTTGACTCTATGACCTACACACACACACTTAAAAACTTGCCTCAATGAGACTTGCTTGACTTTATTTCTTTGTGTATTGTCTATGATGATTTCTTTGTTGAGTGTTCTCTCCCTAATAGTTTTTGATGATGCTGAGCTAGAAGACTGGGGGCACGAGGACATTTTTTATTTATTTTTTGCCTATGGATATATTTTGTTGATCCTAATTGTCATGAGCATTCATGCTTGTTCCACTTGACACTAGGATCTACAATGTATTATCCTTGACTATTTTTTTCGCAAGTGCATGCTTATTGTCATCTTGACTTTCTTGTGTCTTGATGCGAGAATAATCTTGCTATACCAAACTTAGGGAACCTCACTGCACTAGTCATCTTGACCTACATGTCTTTGATGCTTAGGTGGGATTCCCACATACCTATCTAATCTAGATCATATTCAAATTCACATAGTTATACTAGTGTGTATTGTATGATCTTGTGACGCTACCAATAAAGCTCGATGATGATTATTAGAGTCTAATGGCTTTGTAACCTTACAAGTAAACCACTTTTCATAGTAGCTTGCATTCTTAAGTTCATGTTAGTTTAGTTTTGCATCTTGCATATGGAGAGAGCTCTCCTTTCATCTTTCATGGACTGGTTAGTCAACTGCACTCATCTTTCATTTCTTCTCGATCATGTCTTCTGCTCCTTGTCTTTTACATCACATCCTTTTTCTGTCATCACAAGGGGTTAATCTTATCATCATATCTATATCAAAAAGATTATTTTTAAGAACATGAGTCTATATCATAACATGAAAACTAAACATAAATTTATGAGAGAGATTATACATGAGCATTTATAAAAATTTATAAACATACATTTGAGCAATATAATAAGACAATAATACTAAAACATCCATCACAAGTGAGACAAAGTACACAAGATATATCGAACATCTAGTCCTCTCATATATATATAATGATACAAGTACAATATGGGATCCAGAATCTGGATGGTGTCTCAAAAACATGTCTACACATCTACATCCTAGACCTAGGTCTGACTCTCCCCATCACATGGTGGTGGTGGTGGAGGTGGTGCTACCACCCTGTCAGGTTCCATATCTAACCTGCTTGCCCGATTGAAGTAGAGTGGTGCTCTCTGTGTTACAAGAACAACTACTATGTATAGACCATGATAATATGCTACTTGTGTAGCCTCCCTTTAGATCTTTGTAGCATCAGCTTGTGCTGCCCTCTCCCACCGATCTATCTTGGCTTGTGCATCTGCTAACTACTGATCTCACACAACAATAGTAATCCTAAGCTACTGTATCTCAGCCTCTAAAACTTGGATCCTGGCTCTAAGATCCTCCCCTCCCCTCTCTGTAGGCTGATCCTATCCTACATCCACCCATCGGTAAACTAATCTCACTGCATCCTCCTCCTCACCATCTGACACCTGTCTCCGTGACCGTCTCTAGCCACCTAATCGAAACCCCTATCTTGCTGCTCGCCTCCCTCCTCCCCCTCCTCCATCTCTACCATCATCATCATCCCCATCTCCACCTTGTACCTATGGGTCTGCATCTAGAATCATGAATATAGGGAATGACCATCTCTTGCACTCTACCTTATAAGCTTCATCAACTCTTGCATCTACCATATCAGGTAGATACTCCCAGGGCTCCCTGCATAGACCTGCAGTCTCCTATGCCTCCTGCTAGTAGTCTAGCATTGGCAACCACCCTAATCCCTCATCCTCCCTGCACCGGGCATATGTGGTAGTCTTTGTGGGTACTCTCTGCTGCCACCCAAACTGCCTCCACACCTAAGAAATCACAAATCACTCAACAATCTCCAAATGCCAAATGATTAGTGGCCGACTATACTACATATATTTGAGCTCCTGATCCTGGTCCCTCCACTACTCGCATGACCTATATTGTCTCCACTCAAAGGCTGTGAGCTCATCTAGAAGCCTCCTATAGTAAGTGAGGTCTCTGCTATGGGGCTAGCTAAAAAAACCTGTATACCTATAGATATAGGGGCATCTCTGCTCCCAAGGCTGTACTCATGGTTGCATAATGACTATGTGCTCCCACGCCCATACTTGAGTGAGAATGGCCCCTCATGTCCAAGTCCTATTGTCCCTGTACACTATCTCATGTAGCTCATGGTACATATATGCTAAGATAGCTGAGTCCCATGCCATCTGCCTTAGTTGTGCTACCAAATCTACCACTAACCTGCCCCAACCTAGTGGGAACCCTCTCTGGATCCTGTCAGTAACCAAGGCCTATGCTACTATCAATCACACAATACATGGAACCAAAAAATCATGACCATACTCCTCCACCAGCCGGTCCCAGTTGAGATGTCTGTCAATGATGGTCACATCCTGGAATAGGTCCTAGATGGCCTGTCACCCCTCTATCAGAGTTTGATCATAGTATACCTATGCCAATAGAAAATCATGTTAGTTTTCATCATATGGAAACATTACATTTATAAACATGATTATACTCACTAGATCACCATGGCTAGGTATCTGGAGGAGCTGATAGATATCCTCTAATGTGATCATCACCTCTACAGTCGATAGATGGAAGGTGTTGTGCTTGATAAGCCATCTCTCAGCCAATGCTATCAACAACCTGTGATCTACTTGAATATGGGGCATATCCAGGAAAAACTCGAATCCCATGCTAATTAGATCATCTCTACCAGGAGTCTCTAGATCTCTGACACAATGTAGCCCTGTCACTCTCGGTGCTCTGATGATGAGTAGAAATAAAATCAAATGCAAAAATTATCTAGACCCATGTCATATTGTTCAAATTACAACCATGCGATATTTCTTATTACACTGGTGCGATACTATTTTTTGATATTTTATCATGTGATACTTTCCTCAATAGTAGTGCGATACTCTTTTCATGTATGATAGTTCACATAAGATTGTATGATGTTTCATCCAGTATCGTGCGATACTAGATTGAACACCTATGTGATACTTTGTGGACTCATGAACTATCGCATAATAAAGAGTATCGAAGGTGTGCAATACTTTAAAAATATCATACGATATTTTGCATGCATGTAATTTGAAAACATTAAAAACATGTTTTAAATGCCATTAATGACTCAAAAGGCTAGTTTTTCTGAAAACTTACCGGGGCACCATAGTGAGGAGGTTGATTGTGCAACTGACTGTGCTTGAATTGATGTGTGTGGATTGGAATTGGTACTTGCTAGGCCATAATCTCTCTCTGAGCTCTCAAAGTTCTCAAAATCACAATAAGACAAATGAATTTGAAAATGACCTTTTTACCCTTTATATAGCATTTTGACTTTTTGACCAATTTTCAAA